>JAEIFR010000295.1:3717500-4317500 GCA_018904105.1 Zaprionus tsacasi
TCGCCTGTGGCTCCATTTCTATTTGCCAAGTTTTGTACTTTATTGCACATGCCACAACAGGAAGCGGACAATAACAACACAAATCGAAGCGAAGGAATGCTGTATATATGTCGTATATAACGTTGGCTTTTTGATTTGTCCAGGTTTGCCAACAGCAGCAGCCACATGGAAAAAAAGAAAGTCAATTGAAGTTGCTTCTTGCTTTTTGTTGGAATTGAAAAGAAATCGACTGTCAACTAAATTGATAAATGACAATTCCGTAGCTGCGTGACAATACTTGTAGATACCTAGGTAGTATCTATGCAGGAATCTAGCTGTGCATGCACCAGGCAACTGGTAAGGGGGCAGTCTTCATTGCTTTTGAGGGCTCAAATCATTTCCGTGCTGAGATTAGCCCTGCTGCAGATGAATCTGTTGGCTCACCCTAAAAAAAACAACAACAACAAACTGTGCCACACAAAACACTCACAAATTCAATTTCAATGCAATCTCTTGGTGCCTTGGTGCCTCAGTTCCCAAAGAGAGACCCCCGAGGCCCGCAGGGATGACGACCCTACAATGTGTGGCCACAAGACAAGCCAAGGCGAAAACAATAAATTGATCAAATCGTTTAAATTGCATGAAAGGGTTAAATGTAACAAGGGATAAACAAGTTGAATTTTGTGGCGTTGATACGTGAAAGAAAGAAGGGCATACCGAAGGTCTAATACCCTTTCGAATTCTGTTGAAACTAATTAGAAATGCCTATTAATAAGAACATCATGCTCAGATGTTATTGAAAATTTAGTTTTAAGAACATTATGCATAGAAGAAAAAGAATATACTAGATTTGTGTGATATATAGTTGAGCTGAGTTATTATATATCAAAATAGCTACTAGACTGTAAAACAAATTAGCACCAGACAATCAGATGGCTAGACAACACAAATAACATTTGGATGCATAGAAAAATAAAGTATAGTCCGCTATAGTATATACATAACTGTCTGTAGTGCATACATTAAGATCGACAGAGCAGGGCAGAGATGAAAAATAAAAAAAGAAGGAAACACGAGCAAATTGAATTCCAATAAGAAAACAGTCAAGAAAGCGTCAAGAAAAGGGCTCAAAACGTTGGCCAGCTTAAATAACGGGCAAAAAAACAAGAGGAATAACGAAACACAACAGAGATGAGAAAAAGCAAATATATGTATAAACGATTTAGTAGCTGCTGCTGCTGCTGGTGCTTGGCTAGCAGAACCCGGCAAAACAGCTGCTGGCAAGTGTCAGGAAAGGGGTGTGCCTCTAAATTGAATCTACACGGACAGCAGAAACACCCTACTCCCGCAGGCAACAAAAATACGCAAACCATCGCAATAAAATCGCATAGACAACAACAAGCTAAGGGAAAAAAAGATGTGTACGATGTGAAAAACAATAATAGAAAATTAAAAAAATTGCGAGTGTACCAACTGTCTTTAAAAAGTTGTTTTAAATTTGCCTGCCAATTTATGCTCTATGTCAGAGACTTTCAGATTATAATCAGCCCTATTTTTTGTTGCCCCCCTTAGCCTAACAAAAGGTCTCAACGAACAGGCAAATGTGTCGTACTCAAATTGATATTGATGCCCGATTTATCCATCCATCTACTATCTGGCCATCATTCATTGCTAACATTTTAAACATCCACAATTATCCCCACGAGTTCAGTGTGAAAACCGAGGCAAATATGTACGTATTACTAAATTGCGAAAAGCGAAATGTAAAATGCAAATTACTCCAGTCTCGGGTCGAACGTGTGCGGCATAAACAATTAACAACATTTTATTGCTGTAGATTCGGTATAACCAACGTCCAGTCCATGGCCATAACTTGCAGACAGAGAGACATACCTATCGTCCTGTTCCATAGCTCACCATGGAATGCTTTCAAATGTGGAATTCAATAAA
This sequence comes from Zaprionus tsacasi, assembly GCA_018904105.1. Taxonomy (NCBI): domain Eukaryota; kingdom Metazoa; phylum Arthropoda; class Insecta; order Diptera; family Drosophilidae; genus Zaprionus; species Zaprionus tsacasi. The sequence goes on from JAEIFR010000295.1 coordinate 3,719,430, forward strand.
ACAGGAACGTACGAATAGAGAAACAACAATGCGGGAGTTCCCCCCTATTTTTGCAGCTGTTAGAAAGTTACCCAAGATCAGACTGTACTTGGGTTTGCCTCGGGTTTTAGTGCAGTATAAACTGGGAAAGTATTCTAAAATATTATGCTCTTTATATAAAAATATATTATAATACTAAAACGTGGTTAAATTTGTCATATTTTTGCGGTTTTATGCTAATATGCCCTCTCTATGCACATCATCATCTACAGGATATAAAGGTGAAACAATAAAAGCAGAATGAACATTCACCAATATGGCGTCTGTCAGTGTCAGCTGGGCGCCAGATATGGTAGGAGGAGACTTGCAATGCGAAATGCATACGCGGCTCTGTTCGCGTGACCGTGTCTATCTCTATCTCTCTCGCTCTTCCGCTCTCTGCGCTATTTGCTTAACAAATGAAATTTTCGTGTAGTTCTGCCTCCCCATCCCATTCCCATTTGGCTGGCCTGGCTCTGTGTCTGTCTGGGCCGGATAGCAATGTCAGTTGCCAAAAGCAAGTGTGCTTATTTATTTGTTTAGGCCCATGTGGTAGCCATGATTTCGCTACTGACTCCCCTCTCCCCCCTCCGCTCTCCACTCCTCCTCAGTTAGCCGCGAACAGACGAGCCAGCGAAGCAAAAAAGGAAATGCGTCTGCATTCAGCTAGAAATGCAGACATTGCATTCTCTACACGCGTATCATTCCCTATATTTCATGGATATGCCCCAACTTAATCACATGTTTTCCCGGGCAGTGACACACAACGATTACTTTTTAATGGGAATGTACTACAGACTCCACAAAAAAAACAAACAAACAATTAAGAAAAACTACAATCGAGCGTGTACGATTGTATATCGTATGCTGAGTTCATTACGCAATGAAAATAATAATAATAATAAATAAATCATACATATGGGAGTACTTAAAACATTCCGTATACCGCACCCTTATTAGCTTAACTATAAAAAAAACTCGTATTCAAAATAGTACCGTGTTATGGAGGTCTTTATCAAACAAGCTGCCCTATATATTATTTTCAAAATTAGCTTCTTATCAGTAAAGAGATATCGCAATCGCACTTTAAATTATTTATGTTCATATACATATGTATGTATGTTTACATATCGCATATTTGTTTATTTAATAAAAATTGTGCCAAAGGGTACCACGACGACGCGGTCAATATTTATTCAGCGATTTCGAAGAATTCGCTTAAATTTGCGCTAATTAATGAAGGTTTACGGTACCGCACATCACGTATATGAGACTCGCATGGTTTATGACATAATGTGGTCTGATAGACAATTCCCATAAATATATATATAATATAATAATTGAGTTAATAGTTCGAATTTTTAGTAGGTAATAACATCTCTGTGGTAATAAAACCATCTTAATCTTGTTTATATTTTTTTTGTCACTTTAAGAACTGCCCGCAATGACTTTGCTTAAGTTTACCCTTGCGTTGACCTTTAGTGTTGTATTCCTGAAACTTGGAAATACAATTTTAATTACACTTTTTCGGGCAACCTGATGATGACGTGCCGCATGCAAGGCGCTGATATACACATGCAACCCGTTGGCAACTCCAGCTGTGGCTGTTGCACTTAAAATCCTCATTAATATTTCAGGCAACAAATGGCCGACTTACCTTCTCCTGCCATGCAGGGTGCTCCGGCATCGGTACACGCAGCCACCGTGTAGTCCTTTCCATCTTTGCTCAATTTGTGCACTCCATGTCCAATGAGCGGACTCAAATCCATCCTGCAGAGGACAAAAGAAATTAATTTCATGTGGTTTAATTTGGACTACAAGACTCGCTACGTCATGCTTAAGTAGCGAGACTCTAGTAGACCTTTCATATACAGATTTTACTCACAGTTCATTTCCGTGAGTGATACCAGTGCAATCCTTAAGATCCTCACAGGCTTGTGGTGTACCATAATTAAACAGATTGGTGCAACCGTCTTCGTCGAGACCAACGAACTCAGCATGTGCATTCTGCAAATTAAATAGAATACACATTAGATGTTATATTCTGATCTTATATACTGGATACGTACATAGGCATTCCGATCGCAGAAGAAATTAATAACACTGGCATAGGTCATGCTGGAATTTTTGTCACACGGTGTCGAAGACTCATGACGTAGCGAGAGTTGACCATCTTTGATTATAGGCTTGGTCTGGACATTTCCATAGTTGATAAATCTACAATAAGGTAAGTAAAGATTTAAAACATTTTCCTTCCACATTATTGTCTGGAACACGCACCGTTTTTTAGGGTCTGTAGCTTTGGGTGAAAATAGGCAAATGCTGCTGCCAGCTGGACACATGGAATACTGACCATATGGGACCGGCTTACACACATTAATCCAAAAGGTATTACCCTGTCGATCGGAGGCTTTTGAAACGGTATTGCTCAGTGGCATAAGATCGAAGGTTTTTCCTGTTTTTGTATATTGCACACTGCAGCTATTTGACTGCATGGCATCCGGAATGGGTATGCAAGCCAAAGGCGTACTATAAGTGACATAGTAGGAGCACACGCTGTCAGACTAGAATTTTATAATGGATAAGAAATAATTAATATATCATGATCTGACCAATATATACTTACATGACTGAGTATTTGTATTGGGTTGGCATCGGGTGTATAGTCACAATAAAGCACAACATGGAACCGATAGTTCGGAGTATCTATGGTTCCATTCTCACACTTAGCTCCACTCGTGTAGTTGAAGTACATTCTGCCTGTACTATACATAAGCTCATGCTGGTGACCTGAAGAAAAAATAATAAAAATGTAAAGCATACATACAAACAAATAATCTGATAATAATAAATTCTATGCCATACATATGACTGTATGTACGAAACGATTCTTGCATTATTTTGCTCTTCGTATTTCACTTACCCAGCACATATTCCTTGCCCCCTTTCTTGAGACAGGCGGCCACGTTGGTCTCGCCGTTGCAGCTGTGTGTCAGATTGCCGCAGACATTGAATTCGAATACATCATTGTACTCGCCCTCCACCACATGGGCCAGATCCGAATGTAAGCCATTGAAATCAAACTTATGCCCGTAAACAGGCTCCGTAATAGTACAATAATCTTCCGATGTGAATTGCTGTAGGAAATTGTAAAATACAAATTAACAAAAGTAACTGACTCTGATAACGCTCTGTTAACGTGCTGTTAGCCTTTAACATCACCGTTTACACTTGTTTATATTTATGTATGTTACGTTGGTTGACAGTCTGCGTGCGTTAACAGCCTATACATACGTATTGGCCAGGCCAACAAAGGCTATGGAAGACTTTCGACAGCAAATACATTGATACTCGAAGCCTATTCACATACATTTGTACGTCTAAGGTGAGCACATTAATTGCCCTTTCTTTGCAAGTTAACATGGCAACAAGTGCGCAGTGGCCAAATCGAATGCACTGTACAGCTGTTAACCAGACTGAGAAACAAACAGGGTAACAAAAACAAACAAACCGAGCCCAACCCCCGTAGACCCGACCGAACTTAACTCCCGGCAACCAAACTTACCATCGCATCTACGTCATCCTTTGCGCTGACGCTGCACACAAATGCAAGGAAAAAAATAAACAGCATTGCGGACACTGTGGCGCCCTTTAATCCAATACGATGAATTTGCATCTTATTGCAAATAATCCAAATGGAACGGCTGCATAAACTCTGTCTCTTTTATAAACAATGAAAGTACTGTTCTCCACTTTAACGGATGATTAATACTGAGATACACAGTTAATACGCGTTTGATTTGAAATTATCAGCTCGAAGTTCTTCGACTGCCTTGCACTATTGTTGTTTACCAATTGACTTCGATTCAGTCTTATGGCTGTTTCGATTTTTCAAAGACCGTTGGGCTTATCAGATTACCTGATAACGCAAGATAAACAAGAATCGACTGCGCAAAATGAATCATAAACTGTGCATTTATTGCATTTTCTATCGATAAAATATCAAACTTCGGCACAAAATTGATTAAAACAGACAATTCGGCCAACGACGGCAACACCGCAACGGTTGGAAACAATGCAGAAATAGCAACAGTATTGAAGAAGAAGAACAACAGTTGTAAAATTAAAACAGTGCTGTTAAACGACAAAGCTTTGCAAATCAGCTGTTTTTACATTATGTATGGTCACCTTAAAAACTTCTTAACGGTACGGTAACTCACAATCATATTGCATTTTTTTTTTATGTTACTAAAAAATATATTCAGAAGTACTTCATCTTTTGACTAGTTACTTTCTTGACTCGTGACTTTTAAAATACTTCTGATTGTATCGATATATTTATCTATCGATAATATATTTATTGAATACAATTACTTTAGCATTTGCAATTTACAAACAATAAAAGAAAATTGTTTAGCATCCAATTATGGCTGCAAATATCGCTGCAGCAGCTGCAGCTGCCCAAGAAGTTGATCCCGTGCTGAAAAAGGCAATTAAACTGCTGCACTCAAGCAATCCAACATCTGCGGCGGAACTTCGCCTGTTGCTCGACGAGGCGCTCAAGTTGCGCTTTGGCCCGGACAAGATGATATCGAAGAACATGAGCCAGCGCATGGTTGACGACGAAGCCAACTTTCCTGGACGCGCTACTCCACAGCCACCGGCACAAGCGATGGCCACTGATGAAATTATAAATCTAACTAATTCCCCAGACAAAGTGCCATCGGATTCACCCGACACCATTGCGGACTCGGAAGACGGCAGCGGGCTAGCTATGAGCGGTGTGGTCAATACAGGCGACACTGGCGATTTTGGTGACTTGAACTGTTGTGTCTGTGGCGAAATCGTAATCACGGCCACAAATCGACTCATCGAATGCTCCAAATGCGGTGCACTATATCACCAGGAATGCCATAAGCCTCCCATTACAAATGAGGAGGCAGCAGAAGATCAGGAAAATCTCTGGCAGTGCGATACTTGTAGTAATAAGCCATCAACAAGTCGGTCAGCTGCTGGCAGTACAGCTGCACTTTCCGCATCCACACCCACTGTTGTCATTCCTGACGATCCCATGCCGATGACGAGTAAATCAAAATCATCTATTCCCTCGTCACGTTCTTCTACCTCTTCAAACTCCTCGTCACCGTTTTACAAGCCTGAAGCAAGCAGCTCGACAAATGCGAGCAGCAGCAGCAGTAGCAAACATGGACATAAGTCATCCTCTTCGTCATCCTCCAAATCACACAAAGAAGAGCGCTCCAGTAAAGCAGTTGCGCCCACATTAGGTACCATTACGGCTCCAGAGAAGCACAGCAGTGGCACCTCCTCGCGGCGCGGCAACTCAAATACTAAATCCAGTTCCAGTAAGAGTAAACACCATGAAAGCAGCAGAAAACGCAGTTCCAAATAGTGAACAAGATTGAGACTTCTCCAAACATATTTTGTTCAGTAATCGATTAATAATCAAATATAATGATTTTATAAATATAAAATATAATAATTTATAGTTTTATTTGCATGTAAAACAGTTTATGCATTTTATTCGATTAATAATAGAAAAACGAGTAAAAATGGTTGATGGTTGATGAAGGTGCCTAGTGCCTGTACTTGCGCACGGTAACAGCCGGCGTGCGTGGACTACTGCGGGCAGAAGTTGGATTTGGGGAACTATCCCCGTGGACTTTGCGAAGATTTACGCGTGTCGCTGGCGAACTCCCGTTGGGCGTCTTTCCGTTGGGTGTCTGTGCGCTGTGCGACGAGGGAGTACGTGCATCTCCAGCGCCAGATCGGCTGCTGCTGATGGCACTGGCACTAGTGCCCGATTGTGCCTTCTTTTTACGTTTTACATTTACAATGACATTGGCATCCATACTGACATCCAACTCGAAATTGAACTCGTATGTTTTGTTGGAACGCGGCTGTGGAGTCAAATCATCATTGACCACAGTCTTTCCAGGTCGACCGCGCAACGAAAGCGCTGGACTAAAATTAATCTTAGCACTGGAAGCAGTATGTGCCTTGGGAGTAGCATTTGGCTCCATTTTGGAACGCTTCGTTGGACTAACCGTCTGTGGCGACGATGACGCTGGAGCTTGACGTTTTTTTGGAGAAGCTGATTTCGGCACTGCTTTCAGAGCTGGTGAGGCCTTTACTGCTTTAAGACCGCGAGCCGGTGACGGTTTGGCTGATGCCAACTTTCTGCGTGGAGTGTAGGCAACGTCACTAGCCTGATCATCGTCTGTGTCGACTATGACATCATCTGATGAAGACGATGGCGATGGCAATGGCTCCTTTTTTACTCTGCTACGTGCAGCTGTTGTGGTAGCTGCCTTCTTAGCTGGTGGACTGTTATTGTTATTACTGCTTTGATCCTTCTGTTTGAAGTCCAACACACCAGAATTAGGTACCTTCATTTGTTTGAGTGCATCGAGGAAGAAGACGCGACACTTGTCGTAGTCGGGGGCTTCATTGTGCGCTAATTTGGCAACGTATTTAAAGTAAGAGCCGATTGCAGGAGGCACTCCCTTGGGAAATAGTGGCTTTAGCGCTGCTCCAACATCCGCCATAAACGCTTCCTTCGCCTTTTGAACTTTTACTGGCACTGCGAGTAATTTGTCCTTAATCCAAGGTAGTTCCACGCCCAACCATTCTATTAGATTGTATGCAAGTATTTCAAGATCAGCACGTCGAGTGGCGACGCCCTGATGTGCATCACGCGATGTGTACTCAATTGTTCCATTGTGCATTTTCTTTGGATCTGGCTTAAAATCACCCGTAACATAGTGTGAAGCCAGCCCGAAATCAACCAGATAAGCCTGAGCGCCCCCATCCTTGCCCAGACCCAGCAGAATATTTGCTGCCTTAAGATCTGCATGAACATAGCCGGTGCTATGCATAAACTGAAAAACGTCCAGCATTTGTATGGCCAGTCTGTAGACGGTAGCCTCGGGCAATCGCTTGCCGTTCTGTATATACAGCTTGGAAATATCACTGCCGTATCGCGGCATTACAATAAATCGATGTTTCTGTCCATTCACATCCGCCGATCCATTCGCTAGAATGTAGGGCATTCCTAGAGATTTGAGACCGTGCTGTTGTTTGAATTGCTTGATATCATCCAATTTAGCGTTTCTCAAATAGAAATGCATCTCGACAAACAACGGACCATTTCCATGGGGCTCCTGGAATGCCAATAATATAATAATATAATTAAGTTGGTAATCAGCTGTTTAAACAACTCACGCATTTGACAACAGCATCGTAGTTTTTTTCTCCGTTGCGACAAGCCTCGTAAATCTCACCAAAGCCACCAATACCTATGGAGGAACCTATGCGCCACTGTCCCTTGGCAAGATCTGTTAAAATGGTTCCCTCCTTCAACTTCTCCGGCATCGCATATAACTTGCCTTTGGCCTTTTTGGCCGGCGCTGCTTTTGGCTTAACGGCGCGTGGCATTTTGTGAATAATCGTATCAAAAAATAATAGTAAGAAAAACACAATTCACTTTGTACAAATACAATTTAATCTATTCAACACAAAAATGCCGCCGCCACAAAACATCAGCGTTCAACGCGCGCCATTACACAGAGAACGCATGCCATTCACACGCTAATGTTGCATTTAAAACGCGTTGGCAGCTCTTAATGTTACATTAACATAACAGACTTTCTTAACAGAAGCTCACAAATTCAGTTATATTCAATTTGGTAATTTTGAAACAGGACAGCGAACAAAATCGTGATTAATCGCATAGAGGATGTAATCAGAACTGAACAATAAGCTCTAATATAATTTGAATTCTATAGTTTGGATTAAGTAACCTCACAAGGCTGTTAATCCATCCAAGGTCAGGCCGATAAGCCGGCATATAACTATCGGCAAACACACACAGCATCCACATTCAGTGCGCAGCTGTTTGAGATGTCACCCGGCATTTGGATGCCACCCACCCTACACCAAAGCAGGGAGCCCGCAACAGGACACCAGCATAACCTTTAAAAGAGCCGAGCATCGTCGCTCTGTGCTCAGTAGATGTTTCATCTCGCAAGCAGATAGACGGCGCAAACTGTTAACGGCTCTAGTGAAATTATAAATAACATTGAAAATGCCATCGCGCGTTTAAAGCACACTCACACACACACACACAGCTTTTGTCTGTGAAGTGTAGGGAGAAAAGTTAAAACAAAACAAAAATCTTGCAAATTGAAGAAGCCTTTCCCACGGGCGCACCGGTAAAAACAGAATGTACCAACTTCTGCTGCTGCCGCTGCTGCTATTGCTGCTGCAAGTGGCATTTAATCTACATCATGTTGGGGCATTACCCGACATTATTAAGATCGGTAAGTGCTGGAGGTGTACGAATTGTACGTCCAATTCGAAAATTCATTCATTCATTGCCTGAGTAACATCTCGTAGCATCTTCAACGAGTATCGATTTTTTTTCACATCATAATCAAAAGCGCGCGTGTGTGTATGTATATCCTTGCTACCTAACTGTGTCACTGTGTTTGTGTGTTATCATTTTATGTGTGTGTGTGTTGTTTGTTTTCATGTTAACGATAAATACAAAAAAAAGCAAAGTTTCAATATTTACCCTTTAATAAAATATTTTTGCATCCATTGCATGTTGTTGTTTTGCCTCAGGCGGACTTTTCCATCCCTCGGACGACCATCAGGAGCTCGCATTCCGTCAGGCTGTTGAGCGCATCAATGCCGACCGCTCAATTTTGCCTCGTTCCAAGTTGGTGGCCCAAATAGAGCGCATTTCGCCATTCGACAGCTTCCATGCCGGCAAACGGGGTAAGCAACTGGCAACTGGGTGAGGTGTGGTGTTTCATGGGCTTGTGGTTTGTCCTGCACTCGGGCTGTGTGTGCAAAGACACAAATTATACCAGACTCGCATTACCTTTTTGAAATTTGAAGTTACTCTATAATTATTTTAACAAATGTCGTCGACTTTTTGAGTTTTTGTAGAATTTAACGTTTTGGTTTTTTCTGATCTTTTTTTTGTCCAAAGCTTTTGCGTTGTTTGAGAATTTACTCACGATGAGGGTGCCTGCTATATTTTTCTCTTGCTTCGTTTGCTTTTCATTAATTTCTTGCTCTGCTCAATGTGTGCAAGCGAGTGCCCAGATATATACATACATATGAACGAATATATATAAAATACATACATTTTAATAACATGTTATCTTCTTGCATCGACGCACCGCATTGAGAGTGTGAGAGCATTTTTATATGTATATTTTCGTTCATTCATAGCAAAAGTTTGTATAGATGCCCATAGAGTTTTCATTAATTCTATCTTATCTTATCTTCACTTCATCTTAAAGTTCCCAAAAAAAACCAAAGATTTCTAATTGAACTCGAGATTTGTTTCACATTAGCCTCCAAAATCTGTTATAATATAATATAATATTTCACATAAAGCTCGCACGTTAAATGCAATAACACTTTGGTTAAACTTAAGCTAGTCTTAGATCGAGATTGGATTAACGCTTTGAGATAGAAACCCTCGAGCTTACAAGCAGGAAATCATTCAATGTATGTACAGTCAGTTAGCCTGTCCGAAATTGTGTGATTGTGATAAATGAGAGACCAGGCTCGTAAAAGGTATATTCTGTGGCCTTGTGGGACCGAGGACCATAACAGAAAGCCAAAGTAAAATTCGTTTTAGCACGGCACTAACAAGCTGCCAGGGACAGGGACTGGCAGACGGACAGACAATCCTCCCCCACCCTACATATATGGTATGTGGGTAAAGGAATGCACCTGCTCTTACACGTGCTCAGAGTAATTTGATGAGGCAAAGGATGCGGTGGCAGTAAAAGGTAAAACCAAAAAGCAAAATGAAATTATGCCTTGCTGTGAAGTGCAGTTTAAATATACGAGAACTACGAGAGCCAAGTCGAACCAACCGAACGTTACTGTGCCTGCAGCAGTAACAGCACCGACTGCATCTACTACCTCTGCCCCATCCCCACCAGCCTCGATATAAATTTCCGCACCTGATGTCAAGCACACAAGTGCACATTCAGATACATATATGTATGTATGTATGTGCGCTACTTGGGCTGATTTTATGCTGCCACAAATCGGAGGATTCTGTCAGATAATCTTGATGGCACACATATGTATGGTATGTGTCTCCTGCTTTGGGATTGGGATTGCAATTGAGGTACTGAGATTGGGAACAAAGATCAGAAACCGCATTAGCAGAAATTCAATTTTGAGAGCTGAGGGATTTATACAGAAGAATATCTTCTTCTCGTAACGATGACAGTTAGTGCAAAAGTTGGCAAATTACAGGAAATTCAGCTTAACATCCTCATATATTTGTTGCATAACTCTTTGCAGTTTGTGGATTGCTAAACATTGGCGTGGCTGCAATTTTCGGACCACAATCCTCCCACACAGCGAGTCATGTGCAGAGCATTTGCGACAACATGGAGGTAAGTAGATGATGGCATGAGGAAAGGGCAGACGGGGGGAGATATGAATGTAAACTGAAACTGAACTTTTGTCTTTTGCCTCTACTTAGATACCGCATTTGGAGAATCGCTGGGACTACCGGCTGAGACGCGAAAGCTGCCTGGTAAATCTTTATCCTCATCCTAATACGCTATCAAAGGTATGTGTGTGTGTGTTTTGCGGTCAACTACTCTTGAGTTGCTGATATTTACATTTCGACTCAGGCTTATGTGGATATTGTGCGGCACTGGGGCTGGAAGACGTTCACCATAATCTACGAGAACAACGATGGCATTGTGCGACTGCAGGAGCTGCTCAAGGCACACGGCATGACACCGTTCCCCATTACGGTGCGCCAGTTGAGCGACAGTGGGGATTATCGGTAAGTTGGCAGGCAAAATCATTCTCAATTGGAATTAATTTCTTTTTGTTTATTCCTAGGCCTCTGCTCAAGCAAATAAAAAACTCAGCTGAAGCGCATATTGTGCTCGACTGTTCCACGGAACGGGTACACGAGGTGCTCAAGCAGGCTCAACAGATTGGCATGATGAGTGATTATCATAGCTATTTGGTTACCTCACTGGATCTGCACACTGTCAACTTGGATGAGTTCCGCTATGGTGGCACAAATATTACCGGATTTCGACTGATTAACGAGAAAGTCGTCTCGGATGTGGTGCGTCAATGGAGCATCGATGAAAAGGGTATGCTGCGTTCGGCCAATCTGACGACTGTGCGCTCGGAGACGGCACTCATGTATGACGCAGTTCATCTGTTTGCAAAGGCACTCCATGATCTGGACACTTCACAGCAGATCGACATACACCCCATTAGCTGTGATGGCCAGAGTACCTGGCAGCATGGCTTCAGTTTAATCAACTACATGAAGATTGTGGAAATGAAGGGTCTGACTAATGTCATTAAGTTCGATCATCAAGGCTTTCGCACAGATTTTATGCTCGACATTGTGGAATTAACACCTGCCGGAATACGTAAGATTGGCACATGGAACTCGACACTGCCAGAGGGCATCAATTTTACGCGCACATTTAGCCAAAAGCAACAGGAGATTGAGGCGAATCTAAAGAACAAAACGCTAGTGGTAACAACCATATTGGTACGTATTCCAAGACAAGAGATTGTCTCTGCATGGTAATAATATCCTAATATTCCTTTTTGATAGAGCAATCCCTATTGCATGCGTAAGGAGTCGGCAGTACCTCTGACTGGTAACGATCAGTTCGAAGGATATGCTGTGGATCTTATACACGAAATATCCAGATCTTTGGGCTTCAACTATAAGATTCAACTGGTCCCCGATGGCAGCTACGGCAGCTTGAATAAAATGACTGGCGAATGGAATGGAATGATACGAGAGCTTCTGGAGCAACGTGCCGACTTGGCGATAGCCGATCTTACGATAACCTTTGAACGAGAACAGGCCGTTGACTTTACCACGCCGTTTATGAATCTGGGAGTATCGATACTGTATCGAAAACCCATCAAACAGCCCCCGAATTTGTTCTCCTTCCTGTCGCCTTTATCCTTGGACGTTTGGATATATATGGCCACAGCTTATTTAGGTGTTTCCGTGCTGCTCTTCATTTTAGCCAAGTGGGTGAAATCTAATATGTTATTCTTGATGTCTTTATAAATATAATCGAATTATTCTTTTAATAGATTTACACCCTATGAATGGCCAGCTTACACAGACGCACACGGCGAAAAGGTCGAAAGCCAATTTACCCTACTCAATTGCATGTGGTTCGCCATTGGGTCACTTATGCAGCAGGGATGTGACTTTCTGCCGAAGTAAGATCGTCCCCATCATTAAATAATATTATTAGACTAACCTATGTGCGTGTTATTGCTTTCAGGGCTCTTTCGACTCGGATGGTTGCCGGCATATGGTGGTTCTTCACGCTGATCATGATCTCCTCGTACACAGCCAATTTAGCTGCTTTCTTGACAGTCGAGCGCATGGACTCGCCCATTGAGAGTGCTGAGGATCTGGCCAAGCAAACTAGAATAAAATATGGCGCATTAAAGGGCGGTAGCACAGCGGCTTTCTTCAGGGTATGCTTCTGCACTCCAGCTATCTAGACATGTATTTAATATTATCTTAATATTGTAGGACTCGAAAATCTCCACATATCAGCGCATGTGGTCTTTTATGGAATCTGCTCGACCATCCGTTTTTACGGCCAGTAATGGCGAAGGAGTGGAACGCGTTGCCAAGGGCAAAGGATCATATGCCTTTCTGATGGAGTCTACCTCCATCGAGTATGTGACCGAACGCAACTGTGAGCTGACACAGGTGGGCGGCATGCTGGATACCAAAAGCTACGGTATTGCCACGCCTCCCAGTGAGTTCGATTGCGACTAACCATCAATAAGTACAGTACAATACTGACATTATCTTCTCGTTTAAATTGACAGATTCGCCATATCGCACTGCCATTAATAGCGTCATACTCAAGCTGCAGGAGGAGGGCAAGCTGCACATACTGAAAACCAAATGGTGGAAAGAGAAACGTGGCGGTGGCAAGTGCCGTGTGGAAACCTCAAAGTCATCGTCGGCTGCCAATGAGCTGGGATTGGCCAATGTGGGTGGCGTATTTGTGGTGCTAATGGGCGGCATGGGCGTGGCCTGCGTCATTGCTGTCTGCGAGTTTGTGTGGAAGTCACGCAAAGTGGCCGTCGAGGAGCGTCTGAGTGCAATACTGAATGAATGAGGAAAATTGTAAACCCAGGATGAATGGGTTTAGAAATCGGTTGACCGTTTGGAACGCGAATTAAAGTACGCAATAATCCCAATTAGTAGTATAGCTACAGTTGATGTGCTGACTAAATAAGGATATGCATTTGCGCAACGCGTTCAAGGAAGGAATCAAAATATTGTTGGAACATATGGAATTTTTTAGAACGAGATTGCATCAAAAAATGGGGATATGTAGCGAAAGCGGCGCCACCAATGAGAAATCGCACAACATTATAAAACGTTTCATTAAGAACTTTTGACAAGTAGCGATTAGGCACGAAATTTATATATACAACTTATTAAAAACCTACTTTACTTAGATACAAGCAACAACAACAAACATTTATACAGAGAGATAAACAGTTTTCGTATCGACATTATAATGAATACAATACAAGTACGGATTACAATCAAAATCGCATGCATTTATATTAAAAGGCATTTTTGGAATTGTACCTTAGTAATAAGCGTAGATAAATTATACATAAATACACAAACTTATATAAAGCATATAAAACCATATATACAAAAAATATAATACATTATTATACATACAACTACACACTAGGATCGATCTTAGTCGGTACACAATTTACATTCCAAAAACATTTGCTAATAGTATCCCCACAATCCCAAAAATAGAACTAAGTTAACATAGCCTCAGTGAATGATGGATCTTATACATAGACTAGTCCCTAAACCGTTCCCAGCCCTTCCATTGTAGATTTAAGATTGTAAAATGTAATTACACATACACGCAATTTCGATGAACAATTTCATAAATATAATTAAATAAACGAAGTTAACACTGCTAACACAATAATTCAATTGGCATCCTCGAGTGAACACCTGCAACAATTTGCTGACATGTCTGCCGACGGTTGACGTGCTCATGAACATGTGCCTGGATGTGGCTCGGGATTGTGGTGTGTGTGACGGTCGACGGTTGACGCCTAACCGCAAACTGTCAATCAGGCGGGAGGTTTTCCGCCGGCTTCTGCCCTGGCTGGGTACTGAATATTTCATGTGACTTTCGAGCCCGCACGCCTTACGCTCGATTTTAATTGGCTTTATGCTTTTCTATATCCTCAAAAACAAAACCCGAAGTCAACCTCGGGAGTTCAGTTAGCTTTCACTTTTCAGTTACGTTTTGGAAGTTCCAACATCATGAGGTTATCTCTCTGGTCTTCTGTGGTATCTTTGATGTGTAGTCTGCCGCTTTTTGCTCCAGTTTCTGTGATGGCCAATGACTTCTCCTCGTTTCTTAGTGCAAATGCATCGCTGGGTGAGATTAATGAACTTTGTTGAGAGTGTTCAGTTTTCCATGCTAATCCTTGCAGCTGTCGTTGTTGATTACGAGTATATGGCTACGCATAGGCAGAACATCATGGCCCATTTCGAAAAGATTCTCAGCGATACGATACGCGAGAATATGAAGAATGGCGGAATTAATGTGCGATATTTTACCTGGAATTCGATTAAAATCAAAAAGGGTACGATGAAGAAATTTCGAGTATATGTTTGTGATAATTCACGAATCCCCTATAGATTTTCTGGCTGCCATTACCGTGGCAGACTGTGAGAGGACGTGGAATTTTTATAAAACCACACAGAAGACATCTGTTCTTCTGATTGCCATAACAGACTCGGATTGCCCACGCTTGCCACTGAATCGTGCCCTGATGGTAAGTAAATTTTGGAGCTACAAACACAACTAATCGAGTTGGCCTCTAAAGATACCTATGGTGGATCATGGTGATGAGTTCCCTCAAATCGTGCTCGATGCCAAGGTACAGGATATTTTAAATTGGAAGGCCGTCGTTTGCTTTGTCGACCAATCCATACGTGGGTATTTCAGAATCTGCCAGAACAAATAGAGTGAGTAATTCAGTTCTTCAATCCTAGTCGAGAACAATCCTATGTTGGTCAAGTCAATTGTGCATGAGAGCACTACGAATCATATACCACCCATTTCGGTAATTCTCTACAAGATCGATGAGACTCTACGTGGTCAGAAAAAACGGGCAGTATTGCGTCAGGCACTCACTGAGTTTGCGCCCACCAATCACGAACTGAAGCGTCAGCAATTTTTGGTAATTTCCAAGTTCCATGAGGATATCATCGAGATAGCCGAAACGCTTCGCATGTTCCATGTGAATAACCAATGGATGTTCTTTGTGATCGACGAGGTGCGTCGCGACTTTGATCCCAGCACAGTGACCATTAATCTGGACGAGGGAGCCAACATTGCATTCGCCCTGAACGAAACGGAACCCAACTGTGTGGATACACTCAATTGCACCATATCTGAAGTATCGATGGCTTTGGTAACATCACTTTCGCGCATGATACTCGAGGAACAGTCCATATATGGCGAGATATCTGATGAGGAGTGGGAGTCTATACGTTTTACCAAACAGGAGAAGCAAGACGAAATGCTGGAATACATGAAGGTAAGTTAATGGAGAGATCAAGATTTGTAAGGACATGGCTTACGTGGTTCGGTCACGTTAGGATTATCTGAAAGGGAACAGTAAATGCGCCAGCTGTGCGCGATGGCGTTTTGTGACCGCCATCACTTGGGGAAAAAGTCAGGAAAATCGCAAGTATCGTATGGGTAAGCTCGTGTGCGGATGTATTCCCTTTTGTAGCTAATCCGTCTTTCATAAGCACCCACTCGGGACGCCAAGAATCGAAACTTTGAATTCATCAATATTGGCTACTGGAGCCCACTGCTGGGATTCGTCTGCCAGGAGCTTACCTTCCCACACATCGAACATCATTTCCGCAACATAACCATGGACATTGTCACAGTTCATGTGAGTCTTGGAATCAGGAATATAATCGTTATATATTGGTTCACAATTCTCGTAGAATCCACCCTGGCAAATTCTAACCAAGGACAGTCGCGGTGTTATCACAGAGCATAAAGGCATAGTAATGGAAATTCTTAAGGAACTGAGTCGTGCTCTGAATTTCAGCTACTATCTACACGAGGCCAATTCCCTGGAGTACGATAGCCCGCTCAGCCAGATTACAAACGAAACTGTGAGTTAAAAGAAGAAATCCAATATATAGTTCATTCCCATTGTATTTGGCAGGATGAACTCATGGGCTCAATGACATTCCGCATACCGTATAGGGTGGTGGAACAAGTTCAAAACAACGAATACTTCATGGCCGCAGTGGCCGCCACAATCGACGAGCCTCACAAGAAACGTTTCAACTACACGCAGCCCATAAGTGTGCAGAAATACACTTTCATCCTGCGCCAGCCAGATGAGGTTAGTCGCATCTATCTATTTACGGCGCCTTTTACCCTAGAGACTTGGGGCTGTCTGGTGGGCATTATACTCCTAACGGCGCCCATGCTGTATGCCATTAATCGCCTAGTGCCCATGCAGGAACTGCAGATCAAAGGCCTATCGTCGGTTAAAAGTTGTTTCTGGTACATCTACGGAGCGTTGCTGCAGCAAGGTAAGTATCCTGCTCGCTCGACTCAAAAGATGGATCTGGAATCCTTTTTAATTCTGACAGGTGGCATGTACTTGCCTCGTGCGGACAGCGGCAGACTGGTGGTTGGTTTCTGGTGGATCGTTGTTATTGTGTTGGTCACCACATACTGTGGCAATCTGGTTGCCTTTTTAACTTTCCCCAAGTACCAGCCGGGCATTGACTACCTCAGCCAGCTGTCTAGCCATAAGGAACTTAAGCAATATGGACTGCGCAACGGCACCTTCTTTGAAAAGTATGTGGAGACCACGACTCGCGAGGAGTTCAAGCGTTTCGTTGAGCGAGCCTCGATTTATAACAGCGCACAAGGAGAGAATATTGAGGCTGTGAAACATGGCGAACGCATCAATATCGACTGGCGCATAAATCTACAGCTCATTGTCCAGCAGCACTTCGAACAGGACAAAGAGTGTAGATTTGCACTGGGCAAAGAAGACTTTGTGGATGAGCAAATTGGGTTAATTGTTCCGACGGGTAGCGCCTATTTGCATTTGATTAACCATCACATAGACAGGCTATTCCGTATGGGTTTCATCGAGCGTTGGCATAGGACCAATCTCCCTTCGATGGACAAATGCAATATGAAGAATGTTCAGCGCCAGATCACCAATCATAAAGTCAATATGGACGATATGCAAGGATGCTTTATGGTACTCCTATTTGGCATTATTGTCGCACTTTTGGTCACCTGTTTCGAGTTCTGGTATTATCGTCTTATTGTCGTTAGCCGTGAACGTAAGGCCATCACTTTTGCCAATTGACAGAAACACAAAAAACATATTGGATTACAACTTGACGTGTGTAAAATAAGATGTGTTTACTTGCTGAATATTACTGTTATGAACATTACTTTGCAATAAAATTAGCTCGACTTCTGTTCAACATCATCAACTGCCATGTTGCAATTAATTAATCAATTTACGTCGAGTTGGCGTTGGGGCCACGACGACGACCGAATCCTTGGACAATGTTGACGAAGCGGCGGTTGTACTGGATCCTGCGCTTAGCGCGGCCGGTCTTCTTCTTCTTCTTCTCCTGCTTCTCAACCTTTGGGGTCTGGCCCTTGACCTTACCAGCACGCGCCAAAGAACCGTGCACTTTACCACCAACCAGTGGCACAGTGATGTCCAGCTCGAATGAGCTCAGGGCGGTCACGGGTGTCTCATCGATCAGAGTGGCACCCTCGCAGTTCAGGCTGAACTCCTCGGTGTTGAAGCCATGCAGCTGGGAAAGTTGGTTCTGCCGAACGAGATTCAAACGAAATGAGGTTAGGGGGAAGCTTTTGTTGTTGTCATTGCCGCAATCAACTCACCTTGACGCCAGCAATGGTAGCATCCTGGGACACTTCCAAAGCCTGAATTGATTCCAAACCACGTACGAAAAGCTGCATATTGATGTGCTCTGGAAATACAAAAAACCCACATTAATTGTCATTCACAGCCTACGCCTGGCGTAGTGGGGAACACGTGTAAGACCGCGCATCGATTTTTTCGTAATCTAATGCAGTCAACATATGAGATTTCATGCGGGTAATGATTCTTACACTTTGTGCCACACTTTTGATATATATTTGTTATAAAAACCCTTAAAAAACGCATTTTTTAATATAAAAATTTCGCATACCTTGTCACTTGTATGCGGATCTATCGAAAAGAAAGAAATTAGGGTTGCTTGTCGATATCATTTATTCCGCAGACCTACTGAGTTGTCGCTAGGTGGCGTGCGTAGTTTAAAAGCAACTCTGCGCTTGGCCCTAGTGATGCCAGACGTTTTTACTAAAAAAGGCGCGCTAATGTTTATTTTAAATATGTTAAAATTAATATTGTTCACAAGTAAAATATGTTCACTATGTTAGAGTAATATGTTAATTTGGTATTATGTGCATGTAACCATTTACTATTTCTTTTAATCTACTATGTCATAAAAGTGCGCTGCCTGCATCTTAGGTAAACGGTCAGTCTGACTGACGCCAGACTAATCCACGTGTTTTCGCTTACCTCAATCTACGTAAAAACTGGAATTAGCTTAATCCATGCGGGTCTAGTCTGGCGCGCCCTACTTGACCCACTTTGGAATTATGGGCATGCGCTTGCTACGCGTTTGCCTGGCTCAACCTAACGAGACTTGCAAGAGGTCTCTTGCAGCCCAATGCGGCGCATGGCTGTGTTATTCTACGCCATTAGAATAAATATTGCCGCATTGTTTGTCAAACAGGACTAGATTAGTAACGTAAACATTCGGCCATTGAAAGAAAATCATAAGCCGATTTCACAAATTTGCACGAATTATCTGCAGCTAATGAATGTGGCTTAAATTGTTCAAGGAAATGTTCCAGTACGTGAATCGTCTCTTGTCTGCACATCGTAAAATTCTACAGTCTCTCTTGATTTCTTTCTTTCTTTATCTATTTGTATGATTATTTTATTGTTTATATTTCAACCTCTTGAGGCGTGGTATATTAAAGCTAAAAACTATCTATTTAAAATTTAAAAAATTGGTGAAAATTCATAGAGGGAACCCTTTGTTTATTATCACAACTGCGCTTTATGGTGGTTTTTATAGTAAATAAAATATATGTTATTTACCAATCTGCTGGAACGCTTTCATCGAATGGAATGTTCATTTAGTATAACATATGTATACCCTACAAATCTGGGTATACCTTTCATGACGACCTTTTGTCCATCTTGGTCCAGTTCGAAGACACTTACATGATCGGATTAGCCTGGGATTAGGTAATGCATCCCATGGATTTGCGTAAACTCATTTGCCATTTCATAATCATCTTTTGCATTCGCATACCAAAAATCTGAAACGGCGCTCTACGCTTGTCGGCACTTTTTTTTGGGTAACCAACGCTGCCGCCGCCGCCGCTTTGTAATTTGATATTTTTCTCATATGCAAACAAAGGCACAACCGGAAAAACAAATTATTCTTGACCATGAAAATGGCAACAATTGCAAAATCCGCTTAGGAGAGGTTTTCCATCAATATTGTTTGCTGGTTGTTTGTTTTCCGGCACGCGGATTGCTCCATTTTCATTCATGATTTTTTTTTGTTTTCAAATATTTTCTAAAAAGAAATTTCCCATACGTGTTAGGTTTTTCGCCACACTACTGCGCACATGATACTCTTCTTTGCGGTGTGCTACTCGTATCAGAGGGGTAGTGAGTGTGTGTGTGTGTGTGTGGTAATAGAGTTAACCAAGTGAAAGTCTCAATTTTCTAAAGGAAGTTCCCATATACTGTATAGAATTTCAAGATTTACATAACATTTCAAGCAAAAAGTACAGAATTAGTCTTATTAAGTATTAAATAAATCAGTGATTCCGATGAAGATTTTTTTTGAAAATCAAGAAATAGGCAAAGAAAATATCTATATGGTGAATTCCAATATTTTCGAATGCACAATCAACGAAAATTTCAGTTTTTTTAATGAGAATGAATGAGAATGTTATAAGTTCTACATTAGTGCTTTCAATTTTTAGTTGGTGACTTACTTTTTCCACCAGACAGATGATGGACAGACGGATGTACAGGACTGGCTTCTAACTACTATACCTCTCTAGGTGATCCGTTGTATTTTGGCTATTGCTCCATTTATTTTAACCTTGTTGTGCTTTAAGTTGGGCTGAGTGAGTGCTGTTTTTTATCATCCTGATTTCTCTTATGCTTATAATACTCCCCCGATCTTTTACTGCCTAAGTGCGCGGCCTACACATAACCATACATAGTCTCGCTATCTCGTTTGTAACTGTTTTTTGTTCTCTCAAGACATTTTTTACATTCTGCCTTGCTTTAATTTCTAATCCCCTACATTTTCAAAACTAATTTATAATGATCTCCTGTTCGGCAAAGGTTTGTAAATGCTCATCTGATTCCAAGGTTGATTTTATTGCTTGCTGCATCGATCTAACTACCCAAATTCGAGACATAAAGCAAACGACTTCCCTTTTAAAGCTGATTCGATTAAATCATTTATACTTAAGGATATCCAAGAGGTCTCCTCTTTGGTGTTTTACGCATTTTGGGAAAGTTTTATATATTAAAAGATAATAAAGTAAGTTCTAACAAGTGGATATGGCTACAGTCGAACGCCCGACAGTAAGATACCCTTCTCCCAATTTTTAAAATCTGTAACAAACGTGTAACCACACTCATAATTTCAAACAGAAATTTTGCACAAATACTTCTACTACATATAGCTTTCTCGCTCACACTCACACAGCGACGCACGTTAAGAGTGACGTCGACGTCGGCGTCAACTACTGAAAGCAGCGCGCAGGCTGCTGCTCGTACATTTGTACTGAAAACGTTGACTTGAATAACTTCTGTGTTATTGGTCCGATCGGATTGTAATTTGGAGAATATGTTCATATGGCATTTAGCATTATACATACCAAAGCAGAACTTTATAAGTTTAATAGTTTGCTTAATAATCGTAAATTACCGATTTGCGGGGGCGGTGGGCGTGGCATCAAACATTTGAAATAAACTTTGTCTGCTTGGGAAATATAGGAACCTCCATGCCAAATTTGGAGTCTCTAGCTCTTTTAATAGCTGAGATCCGTTGTCTCAAACAAACAGACGGACAGCCGGACAGACGGACAGACGGACAGACAGACGGACATGTCTCAATCGACTCGGCTAGTGATCCTGAGCAAGAATATATATACTTTATGGGGTCTGCCACGCCTCCTTATGCCTGTTACATACATTGCACAAAGTTAGTATACCCTTTTTTGACCATTTTCAATGGTCGAAGGGTATAAAAATTAGATAGTCAATAATAAAGGCAAAGCATTTGATTATGAATATATTTTTTAATTTTAATAAAATAATACTTAAACAACAAGCAGCGTATTGTCCTGGTTTTCTTAACTTAATCGTATATAGTTGAGATATATTTACATTATCTACAGTCGGGAGTACCCAGCATCACAAGTTTCACGATAACAGCCAAAGTAAGTCAAGTGCAGCCCCCTTCCAATCCAACCCAGAACCATAGGAAAACTCTCTCCAATAGCTTCTCAAACAATGACAATCATATCCGGCTCCGGACTGGAGGCATTCGATGAGAAGGTAGAGTCGCAGCTTTCATCCTTTTCGCGTTTCTCGCGACGCTCTCGAGCTCGGCGATTTTGAAACCAGATCTTAACTCTGGTGTTAGTGAGCTCCAAGGACTCAGCCAACTTATTTGCATCCTCGGCGCTCAAATAGTTGGAGTCCTTGTAGGCCTGCTCCAGTGCCTGCAGTTGACCGGGTGTGAAGGGAATGCGTGGTAGACGTCCGGGAGTGCGTTTGGCGGGACCCTGGCGTAGGGCACGTGGCAGCTTGGGCGGATGGTAGCGAGTATACTGCAGCCAGTCGTACATGGGTAGATGTCCAGCGTCGTCCATGCACGGCGGAGTAGATGCTGACATGGATTCCTTGCGCACGGCAGCATGTGCATAAGGATGATATTGCAAGGAGACTGGCTGACAACCGCGTAGTCTCTGTAGTACACCCAGAGATGCATTGGTGCCCACATATCTATCTCCGGCACGGTTCAATATATAGTCGATGCTAAAGTCGCTCATCTTCTTGGTCCTCGATCCTGTTGTGTGTCTGGCTCAAGTGCTTCTGTGCGGATCTCTGCGCATCCTTTGCTATTTAAGGCACATCCCTGGGCAGCGGCCATTTTGTGCCTGCCAGACAGCCTACTCTGTCTCTGTCTCTTTCCTCTGCCGGCTTCCAATGAGGTTCGTTCGGCACACACACACACTCACACAAGAATCCCATTTGCGTGCAACGAGGCGTTTAATAGGCGTTACCCGGCGCCGACCGCAACCAACCCAAGGTATCAGGTAGTCCTCGCTCTGCTCCGTTTATTACCCTTATCAGTGGCGCGATTAGGCAGGGCAAGTAATTGAAGTTGAAACCGAAAGAGAGAACCGGCCCAGCCAGCTACTCGGTCAATTCAATTCAATTTGTATCTGTATCTGTTTTGCCTCATCCACATATCCGTATCCGTATCTGCATCTGTATCTGCTTGAGTAACTGCTGCCCTCTGCTTCTGTGGTGGTTGTGGTCCTCCATGTCCTTCCAGGTTCATCCCCCTTCCGCGCAATGAACTCATCTGCCGCGCCATCTTCAATGGGAATACGAGTTGAGCCTCAAATTTTAATATGTTTTGATTGATTCGTAATTTTGTTTCCACAACACAGCAAAGTATCAATTACCTAGTAAAAGCTGCAGATCTCATACCACAATCCAGGCATATGGCCAACGAATCCTCCAAGCGTACATACCATATAATAACTAGTTTGCTATAGTATTAATTTTTATTAATTGTGGGGGACTTACCCCTCTTTTCTCAAGAATCACAATTCAAACACACAAGCTTTATCAATCGAAATATAATCGCAATAAACATATAGATTATAAAGTATATATATACTAGGTACTTGAGCTAGGGCACTTAAATTGATTTTTCAGTTGAATTTTATATTTATGTATGAACAAATACTTTTCTAATATGTGTTGATATTGAGGTACTTCAAACTTTTGATGCTATCTAGAAATGACCGATACAAGAGGTTCCAACCTAGACAATTTGCAGTCTTATCGCTAATATTTGCTCCGGAATTAGCCCTCACCTCGCAATTGTCATCAAATTGTCAAGCTATGAGTTCAGTTTCAAATGAGTTCCGGAAACAGATCGTAACCACAGATAGAGTCAGATAGAGTGAACAATGCGACCGAGATACAGATAAAGACACAGTTGGTTTGCAACGTATTGAATGAGTTTGGGTTAAGCGAGCCAATTACGGGTACTTAATTTGCGCAGATGCAGAACTTCTTATAGACAACATCGCTTACACAGTGTGCAACCATGTTGTACGTTGTCAGTCGACTGATTTCAGGTACCACCACAGAGATTCGTTTGCTCACAGTGTCCCACTTGAGCGAGGCTTCATAGAGAGTGTCTCCCGGCTCTGCCCCATAACGGATCTGGTATGTTTCCGTTTTCGTGGATTCCAATTCTAATTTTCGCTTAACCCACTCGATCTTGGACAACTCTTGAGTCTGACAGACTTTGGTTAGGTTTTGAGCTACCAAAAAGTTGTTTGTGGCCTCGATTAGCTGCTCAGCGATCACTCGTACCGTGGGTTCACTTGGTTGTATCTCCTCAAAGTCCAGGCAAGTGCACCAATGCTCATCTATGCCAGCATCTTGACAATCTCTAGACTCGGCTACCTCGAAGAATACACTGTGACAGCTGGGACAACCTTCGGGTTTGGGTAGCTCATCCTGTGTCTTCTCTAGTTCCAGAATATGCTTCAAGGTTGCGTGTATATCATATGGCGAAGTCAATCGATTCTTATTGATCTTCAAACTGGTTACAAACTGTGGATATTCCTTCCTAAACCAGAGAGGTAACCATATATAAAGTACGGGCATACGTTCCTCGAGGAATCCGCTCTGAAGTTTACGTAATTTTCCAAAGCGCATTCCATGATCACTGAAGAACAATATTATTGAGTTATCAAAGGTTCCAGTGCGGTTCAACTCGTGCATATAGTCTAAAAGTCGGGAATCCATTGATGATGGAAGTGCAAAATCATTGTGACTGAAGGAGTTCGTCCAGAACATTCCGAATGAGGACTGATTCCTGTAGACCTCAGCGAACTGCAAAGCGGAATCGTAAATATACTCTGCATAATGTCGACGGCCCACACAGTAGGGAATACCTGAAACATATTTCTTCTTAAGTTCCTTATCGATGGCTAAAATGAATGGGCGTCCGTAATAATCCGTCGGTGGGTTTCGAAACCCTCGTAGTAGATGATTAAACGTGGCATAACTACTCCAGTCTTCCGAGTAAGCTGTGGCATAACCCTGACGCTTATAATCCTTCCAGAGCATTGGACATGCGTCCAGTCCACCCACTTCATTGGGACGGCAAACGGTTTGGGATCTTGTCTTATTGTTGCCCGTCAGCACAGCCAGTAAATTGGGTAGCGTGTTATCCCCCATCTGGATAGATCAAAAGAACACTTAAAAGAGCAAGAAGGAGGAAATACCCTACCCTACCTTACCTTGTTATAGCCCTGTAGCTCGAACCAGTTCTCGTCCTGCAGATATCGATGCATCATTGGCATAGTGCGTTGAAAATTCATGCGCGAGAAGGAATCGATTCCCCAGAGAAGTACGCTGGGTCTTCGCTTAGTGGTTTCGATTCCAGCAGATCCATTCGATTCCTTTGCTTGGACAAAGCTAAAGGCATCGTGCTGCAATAGTTTTTTGTCCCCCAAGTGATGGCATTCTGTGATAATGGCGTCCAAATGTGGAGGAACCACAAAGTCCTGATGGAAATTGCTACAGGGTAGAAGCCTGCAAGATTAGTTGAACGTTGATTATTTTCGCCCGGCAGAGAATATGGTTCTATCTACATACTTGTACAGGTTATCCGCTTGGGTACGTAATCCGGCTCGCAGGATTGGCTTGTAGCAGCAAGAGATTTGCGCTTGGTTCATGTGCAGAATGTAGCGAAGCTGCCTGCGATCATAGTTCACGCTGATAAGGTTCTCTCCCGAGCCACATTTCGTATATGGTATCCTTTCGTATATCTTCATAACATCCGATGAAAAGGGATTCACTTCGAGCATATGACATCTCGAAGTGTAGACGAAATAATTCTCAACTTTACTGAATCCTGTTGACAATGATAGACAATGGGATGATGTAATTTATGTCATATCAGTTTTACCTATAGTTGTGTTTGAAGCATCATCCTCTTTTATATCGGATACATTCGCCTGGGGAACAGTAGATCGAACTTCGAACTCCATTGTAACTAGTTCTGTCTCTGGGATTGGCATATTGTAGTACAAAATGGTCAAGATAAGCCCAGTGCAGGCCAGAATAATTTTATAGATGGTTCGAGCATTACGATCTTCCACGGTCGTTAGCTTTGACGTTTGAATCAGCTGATATTTGAAACTGTCCCCCATTTGTATTATTTTACTAGAAGCGTTTCTTTCCTGAGGTCCTTTACCACCACGATGCGTTCTATGTGCTGTTCCATATCCAACTGACGACCTATTGTCGTTATCACTTCAAATGAAAAAACTGAATTACTAAGCCCCCGCTAAGCTTTGTAGAACACCTGATAAAACTTTTACTGACCTGCGATAAGATTATTTATTAAAACAAACCTATTTTTATTGATTACAACTTTTTGTACCCCCAATAAAATGAAAAAAGAAATATACGAACACATTTCTACATTTATAATCTATAGCTTTCTTTCGCTCACACACATTTACCCTGCGCGACGTCACCGATTCGTAGTATATTGCAGGCAACGCTTTTACGTTTGAAGAGTTCGATTAGATATGTCCAAACTAAAGGTAACCCTGGACATGCCGAAAGTGTTATACTCTTGCGCCTTGATATATATAGTCTGAGAATTATTTTCTCTTCTATTCTTTCCTATATTCATAAATTTGCATTAAGAAGTAAAAAGTGTACAAAAAACATGATATTTTTTTTTATTTGGCGCAGATACAAAACTTTTTTGCAATATTATCGTTAACACATTCCGATACCATACTATAGCTGTCCAAACGACTTATATCAGGAACATTAACGACAATTTTCCGACTTGTACTGTTCCATGTTACAAAAGACTCAAAGAGAGCCAACTTTGGTATCGCTTCGTATCTGACCAGATATGATTCGAGTTTATTTTTTATCGTATCAAATTTATTTACGGACTTTATTTTTGCAAGTTTCAATATTTCGCAAACCTTAGTTAAGTTTTTGGAGGCAAGGAACTTATTAGTCTCTGCAATGAGTTGTTCCGCTACGTTCTGAATTGTATCATCATTGGAGATATGTTCTCTAAAGGCACTGCAAGTGCACCAATGCTCATCTATGCCAGCATCTTGACAATCTCTCGACTCAGCGACCTCGAAGAATACACTGTGACAGCTGGGACAACCTTCGGGTTTGGGTAGCTCATCCTGTGGCTTCTCAAGTTCCAGAATATGCTTCAAGGTTGCGTGTATATCATATGGGGAAGTTAATCGATTCCTATTGATCTCTAAATTAGCAGAAAACTGTGGATATTCCTTCCTAAACCAAGGGGGTAACCATATATAAAGTACGGGCATACGTTCCTCTAGGAATCCGCTCTGAAGTTTACGTAATTTTCCAAAGCGCATTCCATGATCACTGAAGAACAATATTATTGAGTTATCAAAGGTTCCAGTTCGGTTTAACTCGTGCATATAGTCTACAAGTCGGGAATCCATTGATGATGGAAGAGCGAAATCGTTGTGACTGAAGGAATTCGTCCAGAATATACCGAATGAGGATTGATTCCTGTAGACCCTTGTAAATTGTACCGCGGAGTCGTAAACATATTCCGCCGAGTGCCGCCTTCCAACGCAGTATGGAATGTTTGAAACGAATTTCTTCTTAAGTTCGCTTTCGATGCCCAATATTAGGGGACGTCCATAGTAATCCGTTGGCGGCTTGAGGAATCCCTTCTTGTTGTAGTTAAAGGTAGCATACTTTTGCCAATCTTCAGCGTAGGCTGTGATGTACCCAGCTTCCTTAAAAGTCTTCCATAGAATGGGACAAGCATCCAAGCCACCTACCGATTTGGGACTGCACACCGACACTGATCGAGTAGAGTTGTAACCAGTCAAAATAGCCAATAGATTGGGATAGGTATTATCACCCATCTGAAAGAATTCGAGGAATACAATTGTATATGGTATGCTAGGAAAACAGATTGGGAAATCCCACCTTGTTGTAGCCCTGCAGCTCGTACCAGGGCGTCTCTCGGAAATACTTGTGCATCAGTGGCATGGTCCGTTGGAAATTCATGCGTGATAAGGAGTCTATGCCCCAGAGTAGCACGCTCGGTTTCCGTCTTGGGGGTTTTTTTTCATCCAAAACATCGGTTCCATTGAATTTTTGTACTTTATATTGCACAACGCTAAAGGCATCCTTCTGTAAGAGCTTTCGGTCCTGCGATCCTCGACATTCAGTAATTATAGCATCCAAATCTTGGGGAACCACGAAATCTTGATGAAAATTAGCACATGGGAGCAGTCTGTCATTGAGTAATAGTTGTGATTTGGATGGAATATGAATGGAAATTAATTACTACACCTACTTGTATTTTCTATCAGCGTATGCGCCCGATCCAGAACGTATAATAGACTTATAGCAGCAACTGATATTTCCATTATTAATGTGAAGTTTATAGCGACGGTCGAGTTCATCATATGTAAGGGATACCATGTCCTTGCTCGAGTCACATTTTTTGTATGCTGTTTTTTTGAAGATCTTAAGAACATCCTTTGTGAAGGGATCTAACGAGGGCATGCGACAGCCCGATGTGAAAACAAAATAGTTTCCTGAAGATAAACAGAAAACAAATGGTAACAATTTACATATGTATTTGTGTATTAATATCATTTACCAATGTCTGCATCTGGTTTCGAAGACGAAGTGCTTATTGGCATCGGACTTTCTTCCGTAATACTGACACCTGTCGATAGAACAGAATTACCTATAACTCCATCTGGTTTCGCGGATGACGTACTTATTGTCACTGAACTTTCTTCCGTAATACTGACACCTGTCGATGGACCTGTATTACCTACTATATCTGCATCTGGATTCGCGGATGACGTACTTAATTCCACTGAACTTTCTTCCGTAATACTGACAACTGTCGATGGAACAGAATTAGACGAGTCTTCCCCCACGGTTACTAGAAAGGTCTTGTCGTTGATCATTGAAATATTGACGGGCCATTTGTAGAATATTATTGTACCAAAAAAAGCACACAGCGCACAGACTTTTAAGCCCTTTAAGATTATAGAGGGTTTCTGATCAGGCGGCTCGGCATCCGTAGGCAGAACAGTGTACTTAAAGCTTCCCATTTATTTTGTATGAACACATTGAATAAGTATCTCAAGTACTTAGCGTGACGCCTTTCTTGGAGAAACTGTTCGTTTTCATGCGTTTCACATACATATACTAGGGTTTATCATTTTGCAAGTTATATACATATATTACGTTTGAATGTATTTTAATCTAAGAAACACATACATACACTGGCAAAGTACCAGCATCCTGCTCTTGGGGTCAGCATTTCTATGCCTACTATATCGCTTGGCCTTTGATGATATGTGGGTGAAAACTTATATTAGACCCTATGTATTATGTACATATATATGAATGGGGTTAGAATATATGTACGTATGTATGTGTATCCCAAGCAATTGTGATAAAACAAGAAAGAGTTGATATTGTAGCTTCCGTCTTTTATTTTCGGATATATGTATATATGTAAGTATGCTTGCGTTGCTTAGGCTTGCGATCGTGCCTGTATGTCAGTGTTGCCAGGCCGAAAAATCTGCTAGATCTGCTATAAATTCTGCTAAAATTAAGCTTTTTATTTTATTTCAATTAAAGTATTGTAATTTTTATCACCGGAACTTTTCCTTTTACTATAATTTACACATTTTGCAACGGTTAAAACGGTCGTTTTATTAGAAATATTAAAAACTCGTAACTTACTCGATTATTTATGCACGATTCACGTAACCGTCGGCAAAAAACAAATCGGTAAACAGTCGAGCGTGCCCGACAGTAAGATACCCTTCGCCCAATTGCCATAATCAGTTACAAGCGTGTAATCACACTTATAATTTAAAACAAAGAATTCTGCACAAAAAAACTCGCGATTTAAAATTTGAAAAAAAAAAATTTTGTTGGAAAAATTACCTTAAATTCTAAAAAATCGAAAATTTTCAAAAAAGTTGTTATGCTATTTTATAAATGTATAATCACTCAGGTTGTTAAATCCTTAACAAAATGTCATTCCGCGTGAAAATCGTTTGATTTTTAAGAAAGTTACGATCGGTGTAAAATGAGAGTTCCAGGCCTGTTGAGTGTGTTACATGTCTAATTTTTTGACCATTTCGACATGATTTTTGGGCCAAAATTAAGTATAGTCTAAAATCGATTTAAACACTTGTTTATTACTAAGTTTGACCTCCGCAATCGATTAAAATTAAAACCTCGCGATTTTAAAATTTTGAAAAAAAAATGTTTTTGAAATTTTACAGGGGGGACCATTGCCTAAATTTCCAAAATATCAAAAAATTTCAAAAGGTCTATTATGATATTATTTAAATGTAGATCCTCAGATAATCAAAACATAAACAAAATGTCATTCCGCGTGAAAATCGTTTGATTTTTAAGAAAGTTACGATCGGTGTAAAATGAGAGTTCAGGCCTGTTGAGTGTGTTCTGTCTATTTTTTGACTTTCGAATGTTTTTGGGCAATTGTTGTCTAATCGTTTAAACACTTGTTTTTCTGTTTGCCTCCGCTCGATTAAATTAAACCTCGCGATTTTAAAATTTTGAAAAAAAAATGTTTTTGAAATTTTACAGGGGGGACCATTGCCTAAATTTCCAAAATATCAAAAAATTTCAAAAGGTCTATTATGATATTATTTAAATGTAGAATCACTCAGATAATCAAAACATAAACAAAATGTCATTCCGCGTGAAAATCGTTTGATTTTTAAGAAAGTTACGATCGGTGTAAAATGAGAGTTCCAGGCCTGTTGAGTGTGTTACATGTCTAATTTTTTTACCATTTCGACATGATTTTTGGGCCAAAATTAAGTATAGTCTAAAATCGATTTAAACACTTGTTTATTACTAAGTTTGACCTCCGCAATCAATTAAAATTAAAACCTCGCGATTTTAAAATTTTGAAAAAAAAATGTTTTTGAAATTTTACAGGGGGGACCATTGCCTAAATTTCCAAAATATCAAAAAATTTCAAAAGGTCTATTATGATATTATTTAAATGCAGAATCACTCAGATAATCAAAACATAAACAAAATGTCATTCCGCGTGAAAATCGTTTGATTTTTAAGAAAGTTACGATCGGTGTAAAATGAGAGTTCCAGGCCTGTTGAGGGTGTTACATTTCTAATTTTTTGACCACTTCGACATGATTTTGGGCAAACTGGCAACACTGCTGTATGAGTAGAAGTATAATAGCACACAGTAAAAAATGTGTTGCAAACTGATACTATATTATGTTTCAAAATCGGACGAGTTCTATCGTTGAGTGCGCTCGACTCTATGCAATATTTCTATCGACAATCGACTTGAAACGAGAAGTCATGTAAGTTTACAACTCTGGATTCAAAGCACACTGCTAAAATTCAATGTTATACATATAAATACAAAGTTTTTTTTTCGCATTTTTGGTTTGTTTCGTATTTTCTTTTATTTCAATAATTTAAGTCATTTAAAAATGTACATACACAATAATATACGTATACTTTTTATAACACAAGTATACACAAAACTTCATAAATAATATAATGTTCATGAAACGCATCATTACAAATACTTCGCACATTTTAGAATATGCCTTTAAAGGGTACGCCTGGTTGCGACTGGCCACAAAAGGTTACGGCCAGTCGAACACAGTAAAAATGCGCGCACATCGAAAAAGAACATTGGATCGTTTCAATGTTAGCTAAAGCATAATACATACATATGAAAAGTTTGCAATATTACTTCATACATTGACATTTATACTTATTGTTCTGTTCTCTGACATTTCATCTAAATTATTCGCCTTCTCATTCTCAGGTTATTTTATTTTATCTCTTTCTATTGCTGTTTCTGTTTATTCTACTTCGTTCATTTCAATTCTACTGTGGGTGATTATGTTTTATTGTTATCCGTTTGTTGATAGTTTGGGTTTGCGTTTGCACATTACAAACTGAATGCCTAATACAGTAAGATGTCACACCGAGGTGTGATATCATTTCTCATAACAAATTTTAATACATATGATAATAATTTCATCAACGACTGTTTACTGTTTACCATTCACTACGCAGCAATTCGCTGTACATGCTGTAAATGTAAATGTTACTGTATGTTCTCAGTATCTCTATATTCTCTATGTTAGCCGAATCACTATTCGCCCGTCCTCACGTCTGTCTCTTCATTGGCGCGTCACCCACAATCGAACTCTTATGTGGTAGTGACTTCCACATAATTTGCTGGGTATAAACCAACGCGTCCGTTCATGCGCCCCTTGCACCAGCCCTGCTCATCCTCGTCTTCCAGTTTCTCAAAAACATCACCTGCAAATGATGAAAGTGAGATGCGTTTCGTATATGATGAAATTGAGATTATAACCTACCTTGTTTGAATGTGAGCTCGTCGCTTTCAGCTCCGTCATAATCATATAATGCCTTAACCGGCACACCCGGCTCTCCGTTGTCGACCAGCACATTGTCGGACTCGTCCCACTCCTCCTCCTCGTCGAATGGGTTCGAATCAACTTTGCCGTTGCCATTGCTGTGTGTGTTGCGCATTGTGGATTGTGTACATGCAAATTGAAATCAATTAGTTCAATGGAAACAAGTACAAAAGGCTCCAGTCAAGCGTGCCCGACATTATGATACACTTCGCCCAATTTAATTTACAAGAATATACATATTTCACGCATTCTTTTGCCTGTTGCATACATATTCATAATGTTATTATATAGTTGATCATTTGTAATAATCGGCATAACCCAAAAATAACATGGGCTCGATCAAATAACTGACCATTCGATTGAAATTGAAAACAATGCAAGTTAACGATTGCATCAACTTACGTTACGCTCGGATTGCGACTTGATGTAGACGCCGGTGTTGCCGTTACTGCCCCTGTTTCTGTCGCAGAGCCGGCTGCTGTTGCCGACACCGTTGATTTAACGTCGGCTGTTGTGGAAAAGGGTTGTGATAGTGCTTGTTCCTGCTGACTGCTCCTGCCACTCGTTTTACTGCTCACGCTCGCGTTCTTCTTTAGGCTATTCGTTGAAGGATATTCCTAAAAAGTGAACGAACCATTAGAATTCATAAAATGCTTCGTCAGAGGTTTCCGACTTACATGCACATCCTCGGCGACCGGTCGCTGATTAATAAGCGTTATGGGCGCGGCTGGCAGGGCCTCTTTTGATTTGTTACCCTTGGCTATGTCACGGAACTCCTCCGTGTATTCCTAAATGAAACAAAAGCGAAATAAAACATCAGTCAATAAGCCATGATTTGTTGGGTGTGTGTGCTCAGCAAACTCACCACAAATGCCGGCCAGTTCATGGCCATGTTAATGCCATGATTATTTGACCACCATTTTAAGTCCTTTTGTTGGTCCGCATTGTTTATAGTATGATAAAACTCTTCATAAATTTGGGGCAGGCTGTAAGAATGAATAAAGCAAATCAATGAGTAAATCAATTCAGATAATTTAGCAACTTATTAACTGACTTCGGCACTTTGGTCGGATCCAGACACGCGTGCACGTTGAAGAGAACTTCCTTAAAGAACTCCAGTCGCGTTTTCTCCATGGTTTGGCACTTCTCAAATACGGATGTCATATCCTCAATATAAACGGAATTGTATTTGGTTATTTCGCCAATGGCTTGCTCATATTTCTCGCGGCACTTCTGAACCTGATCTTTGGTCTTTTGCACACGATCATGCATCTTCTTCACCTGTAATACATACAATACAAAAACGTGATTAGCAAAGCCATACAACTGTCTAACGGTTATAGTATAGACCCAACCTGATCTGGTGACAATGAGCTGTCCGCATTGGCGTTACGCTCTTGATTGGTAGCGCTGCGTTCTGTTTTGCATGCTGAGTGATAGTCTGATTTGGCCTTCTCCACTTTGGCAAGCAGTTTAGCCCAGGGCTTCTGTGCCTTCTTAAATAGATCCTCCATATCTTTACGTTCCTTAATTTGCATGAGCGTGTGATGGTAATTGTCCTTTTGCCAGGTCTTAATTTGCGTATTAACCTCATTGCACAGATTATCCTTGATCTTCATGTGTACATCCGATAGACGTTCCGATTCGGTTAAGACGCCCTTCCATGCTGCCTCTGTTGTGCCGTATTCGGGACCTGAAAATCAAATCAAAATCGTATAATTACTTTCTTATCAACCTGTTTGCATCTATAGTATATTAGTAATTATTGTGTGTCATTCTTAATAAAGATTTTCAATTATTGTCGTCGTTTGTTTTTTACTGATGTCATCGGCTCTAGCCGGTTGACGTGCCTTCGATATCTAATCACCCCAAGCGTATAGGCAAGAATGTGTGTGTGTGTGTATGAGGAAGGCATCTTTTTGGCGTGTTTATAGTGTGCTAACAAAAAAAAAAAAAGAAAAACCGTAATAAAATGTTTATGATGCCCACTTAATAATTGCAAATTGGGAATGCACGAAACTCGTTTGACCATTTTGACTAACGGGCTCAACTATTCTCAATTGGCACCCCACACGATTACACACACACAACAAATTGAAGCGCTTAGCACAGAAATAAACACGTTCTATTTTCTCATCGCATTGATTTTCGAAACCATTTTAAGCGTCGTAGCGTCACTACGCTGTTGCTGTGCTACACATCTACGCTACGCGAATCGGTTGAGTGGGTCGGTCTACTACGGTCTATGGTCTTCGGCTTGACGGTGATAACTCTGGGTAGACACAACTAGGCAAATTCCATAGGAAACGCACGACGCACGAAGAAGCCGCTTTAGGCATTTCTTTTTGCTGTCAATTGCTGTGGTCCGTTTTGTCATGCTTGCTCTGTGAAAGTGGACACAAGAGCAAAGGCGGTGGCGGTAGTAGTACAACAACAACAACAAAACATCATCAATAACAACAACATTGGCAAAAGCAGTTGCCAAGTTTGCTCACGCTGTACTCGATTTCATTTTACAAAGACGCGCACACTGTCACATAAACGGGTTGGAGTTAGACAAATATGTATGTGTGGTAGTTGGAAATACATATATGTATTGAAGCAGTTTCAATTGAAATCACAAGTATATCGATCAGTTGGTAGCATAAAAGAGTTAAGACTGTATTAAGCAATATCAGATATTGATAATGTATTTAATTGAAATCGAAATTAGAAGTTATCTTCAACAATAGAAGATATTGTACTCAATTATTTATAATAACTCTATAATCTCTCTGGCATTTCTGCAATATTTAAAACCACTGTGCGACGCTGACAACAGGTATGACAGCGCAATGGTAAGAAAAAAAAGGCAACAAAAAGCCCATTAATAGCTTAAACCACTTAACGTTCAACAACAAACGAGAACATGAGCAACAATGCGCAGAATGATGTACACAAAATGTGGCAAATAAGAGAAGTACAGACTCAATCGGCCCACTCAGCAATGACGCTGGCAACGGGTCATCTTATTGTTGTTGTTATTATTGCTGTTGTTGCAGACGTGAATGAATGTGTAAACAAATAACACGCTTAGAAGAGCAGGCACACACACACGCACATGGATTTGGCTTCTTCTTCAACATCCATTTACGTTTTTTCTTACCTTTC
The DNA here is from genome assembly GCA_018904105.1 of Zaprionus tsacasi. Lineage (NCBI taxonomy): Eukaryota > Metazoa > Arthropoda > Insecta > Diptera > Drosophilidae > Zaprionus > Zaprionus tsacasi. The sequence goes on from JAEIFR010000295.1 coordinate 3,754,655, forward strand.
TCAATGAGTTCACTCCATTTTTTTGACCAGGCGCGTAGATTTTTTGCATATCCCTTCTCGATATCAGCACGCTCCTGTACCAGTTGCTGTAGGTCATTGCAGAGTCTAAGAGAGCAGGCAGAGAGCGAATGGTGGAAGAGAAAACAATAATAAACAAGATGTATCAGAATAACCAGTTTCAGTTTGTTTTTTTTTTTGCTTTTTCTCTGACAATGACCCAACCAACAATAATAACTGTTTATGCGGATCCCATACTCACATCATCAGCACAATACTTACTTGTAACTATCCTCAATGCGTTTGGTGGTCCGTTTGTAATTGCCAGGCTCCCAGAAGGAATCACTTATGGCCTGCAGAAGCTGATCATCGCTGTGGTGGGACATTTCCTGTAATGCAGAGAATTCAGTAAATTATATCACACTTGTACCTAGAATCGATTACACATGTCAATCATTATCTGACACACTTATACTATTCATCTCCCCAGTTTTAAATACGAATGACCAATGGTCATAAATAGTCGTACTATTCATAGCCCCCATAAATTGTATATTTATACAGAAAAGTGAGTATGGATCGTTTATATTAGTTTAAAAATAGAAAGAAATGTTTTCTGCGACCTTGCAAAGGTTTGATATCTTTGCGGTCTAATCAAGCCTCTGCCGATTCCTTATACTATCGCATAATTTATGTACAAATCTCAATTGAACTTCGAATCATAGATTGACAATTGGTAGAACTAATTGGACGCCATTGTGTGGGCTGCGTAACCTTCTTATGAAACCTCACTCTCAACACTCCACTTGACAAGCACGCCAGTGATAATGGCATATCAAGGGTATATGTATGTAGTTATTTATTTTTGTCTATGGATGTGGGTGCGTTTTGAATGTGAACCCATTTCCTATCGCTTATCGCATGACAAGTTATTTATGAGCTAACGCAATGCGCCGATATGAAGAAATGTGTTCAATGAAGAGTTTCAGGCGACCATCAGCTGTTTGTAAACAATGCAAAGGTTGCCAGACTCTCTCACAAACTGCTACAGATACACACACACACACACACACACACACATTCGGGCGCAGAATGCACACAGACATACAATGTTATCAATGGGGCTGCTGCCGGCATTTACTACGCTTGCCTACAGGCGGCCACTTTTTCAATAGAGCAGCTGCTCCCCACCTAGATATTAGCTTTGGTCTGAGTTTGACTTTGACAGCGTCATCGTCAGCGTTGATCGTCATCTTCACATCACGATGGCATCGCCATCCCGCAATGCTGCTTACGGTTTCATTTCCATTGGGGTTTTTTATTCGCTTTACTGTGTTGATTTCTGTTGCTGTTGTTGGTTCGTTTGTTTTTTATAAATTTAGCTGCATGCAGTCATAACTACTTATTTAGCATTGTACACGTTATGCGACTTTGATTTCTCGTATGTGACGAGTCGGGTTGTTTATTAATTTGATTATTGTTGCTGTAAGCAGCAGCAGCAGCAGCAGAAGCACTTGCAGATGTAGTTGTTGTTGTTGTTGTCGGCGTTGCCGTCGCGGTCAGCGACGCCGCAGCATTGAAGTAGAAATTTTAAACAGAAAGTTAACAAACAGGTTGACGCATACTTCGCATATTTGTCGAGATAGATAAGCAACACATGCACGTACATGAACACACATACGCACACACAATCTACACACGTAGAAACACACACTCAGTTAGAGCTGGCAAGACGAACACACACAAGCAAACACACGCACAAACAGCTAAGGAGCCGAGTCAAAAAAGATAAGGCCCGCACCGAAACTCGTTTATCTGGGCAAGATTGAGATTTACGTATTAATATCAAATATTTGCACCTGTATCTCGCCAGGCTGCCAGCCAGCTTACATAAGTTCTGAATCACTGTTTCACTATATAGCTTAATGTTTTGTTTAAAAGTTAATGGGCACTTTGTGCACACACACACACACACACACACGCACACACTAGCTGGCGCGCACACACAAATTGTTTCCTCCTTTTTTGCACTAATTTAGCGAGTGAAGCGTTCAGCGAGCAACTCAGTGAAGAAGAACACTTCACACACACTCACACTGGCACACGGAGAGAGCAACGTACACACGCACATACACACACTGGCACATCTAAAATTCCGCTACTCAATCGTGCACCCAAACGAACGCGTTAACATGAAATGTTCTTTACAATGTTTTTATTGTTGCAGGCGTTGTTCATTTGCCTTGTGGCAAATTCAATTTTATAATTCAGCTGTGTTGTTTTTATTCACTGCTAACAAATGCATTCGTCGCATTGTGCATGATTATTTAAACATACCAAAAATCAAAATAGCCGTAAAAAGTAATACAACTTGCGTGTGTGTCTGAAATCGCCAACTAAAAAAACTAACAGGGACGGCAACCAACAACTTGAGTTAAATCTCATGAGGGCTGCAAGCTCAACTGGTTCATTTTGATAGATTTTTTTTGCGCTCTAATAAAACCAGTTTATTTTTGAAGAAATAAGAAATGCATTTATCAAATATAAATTGAGTAATAACTAATGAGACTTTATAGCAATCGCATTTATATCTATGGAATTTATTATGCTTGTAATCTATTTTAAATGTTTTAACAGTGGTTTACATGTAGTTAACAGTAGTGTGGACACACTGGCTGCTATGCAACAGTGGTATATTTCTGTTTATGTTCACAGAATAAGCTTACCTTAACTTGGAGAACTTCCACAGCACTTTGTAATAAACTTGCAATGACAATACGAGCATACGAACACAAGTTTATGGCAATTGCATCCATTTTTGGCTGGACAATTATAAATTTATTTAATTTATGGTATTATTGAAATATAAAATCTGTCGGAAATTTCAAAGTATCTCTTCTCTAGTAACATATGACAGCATAAACTCAATTTTCCTAATCAATTCCGTCAGTTTTTTCCGATTTAGTTCAACACTTCCGCTTGCAAGTGCAAACAGTTTTTGGAATTCCGCTTGCTCTACATTCTTCTGTTTACTAAGCACTTTACTTTGCCTCATCAGGTGAAGTATATCGGATAAGGCCGCCAGTTTGTTGTTCCGTGTGGCCATAAGTTGACGAGCATCTTCCTGCAGAAGCTCACGGCTTTCGACCAGAAAATTGCTGCCCCCACCTGCGCTCCCAACCGCAGCAGCACCAGCTGGTCCATTGCCTGTAGTACACGCTTCCATTTCAACGGAAATAATGGCATCTTCTGCATCCTCGAAGTTCGTCCCATACTTCAGAGTCGTACTGAGATTGACTAGATGGGCGACGGCTTCACTGGCGTTTGTTCGATGCTCTCCACTAAAGAAACGTGCCACACATGCATATGAGCTTAATATATTCCAGAGATTGTAGTGAAGGCATGGCGACGGCGTTTTTTTGCATATATCTGAAAATTTCGGTATGTTCTTCTCGATTTCGGGCATGTCTCCTTGAGTATCTGCAGGTGAATTGACCACAACAATCTTTGAATTTTTCTTTTTGCACCACCAGGGCTTGTAGTCGGGCATAAGCTTCATTATGTCTCCGCTAGTAATGAGTTTTTGGAATTCCTGCTGCTCTTCTATTGTCAGTCGGCTCCATACTTTATCTGCATCGTTTATGTCGATTCCTTTCAATCGCTCGGCAATATCCTCTTCTTCGTTGGTCTCCTCAGCCAAATTTGGTTGACTGAATTCGGCCCCTTCATACTCATCATCATCAGGATGTTCAGATCTTGCCTCATCATCTGAGTCCAGGGGATTATCCAGTCCATCATCATCAAAATCCTTAGGATTAAAGCCGGAATCTGATTCGCGCATCCTTTTCAAAATATCATATATCTTTTTCATGTCTTGTCGACTTTCTGGCGTTGTTGTCGCACTCGCAAGCTCATCCTGAATGCATGCCTTGTAGAACTCCTCGGAACACTTCAGATGTGTTTGAGATTTGTAGCATGTAACGCTACAGTAGAGCGCATTACACTTGGGGCAGGTGTATTTAAATGGCGCCTCATGGCAGCTGAAATGACAATCAATGTTATATTATTTTTGCTACAACTGCCCACAATTGCACTTACAAATGGCAATTTTCCGTGCTTTCTGACATTTTCTGTTAATAAAATATAATAACGTGCCTTCGGACTATTTCAGCAATAACAACCGGTCCGTTAACAGATGTTTTTGCCATGCAAAAATTGTGCATTGCTTTGAATGGCATTTTTACAGATGCGAGTTCATTTGTGAATGACTTGCGATCTGGCAACTTTCTGCTCAATATTCTGTAAATACCAAACAATTATTCTGGCAACGCCACAACAGTGACAGCTGCATATCAAAATTTGTATTATAAAAACAGAACGTGTTCCGTTTTCAAGCGAGATCAACGTCGTGCTCGTGTTTCGTGGCCGTGCCGAGAGTTACCTGCTGTTAGTGGTACGAGATGTCAACAACAAGCGCAATTAACGGAAATCACTACGAGCAACTGCATCAAGGACGAACCAACATGTACAAGTCCAAGGTGGATGTTGTCCTGGGCGCTCAATGGGGCGATGAGGGAAAAGGCAAGGTGGTGGACATGCTGGCCTCCGAGGTGGACATAGTTTGCAGGTGTCAGGTAAGAGACACGCTGCAATCAAAATATTTTGTGAAAAATCAAAGCCCGGGCGAATAAAAAAGAGTGAAAAAAAACAGCTGATAACAGAAATCTAAGCAGTTATCCTTGTGCCAAGGACACGCTTTCGCGTCAGGTTCGTTGACGCCGAAATTGTTATGCAGCATCTATGATGTCCTTGCTCTAATCCCTACTTGTGAATTTCACAAGTAGACACACTTATTTCCCACTACTATATCGGCTCGACCACATGCTTTGGTTTTTCAGTTATTGTATGTATGCGTGCATGTACGAACTCTGTTAACAGTGTGTGTGTGTGTGTGTGCCGCGTTTTTGTGTATGTACATATGTGTACTATGTACATACATTCATTGTGAATTTGTGTACATGTGTGTGTGTGTTTTCAGTCAGTCAGTCTGGCAGCCAACGTCTGCTGCTGCTGCTTCAGCAAATTCGTCACCCGGCTCTCTTTGACGTTAGTTATTTCCTCCGTTCTACGGCACAGATATTCAACAACACAGATACATATAAGCACACGCATACAGCGAAACATGTAATATCTACACATTTGCGCGCACAAACACATGTATTGTGTTCTCAGAAAAACGCCAGTTTTTACATAATCATGCGAAGCGTTGTGAATGTCCCGCGCACTATTCAAAAAGCGCAGCACAGCGATAAAACAATCGTATGTCAGTGTGTACATATGTACATAAGATGTACGTACGTATTTACATATGTATGTTGTATACGAGGCAATCCCTTATAACTGTGTATATTTACAAAATTCTTCTTGTAATTTCATCATATACTCCCACAACTTTAAACAGATTCATTACATTAACTTGTGTGATCAATGAACGATCACGCCTAAAAACCCTCTTATAAAGAATTGTACTTCCCTTCTATTTCTACTTGTTATCAATATTGCGCTGATTTCTTATGTAACTTTTTCCCATTGGAACTACCTTACTTTCATTACATTGAGTCACCGAGCCCACGCCTCCGAATTAATATATATATTTATTCTCTGTATATAATAAATGTACTTATTTATTGTACACGTCTATAGGCAAATGTATGCGTATGTGTGTACATGTATTGCGCAGCGAAAGTTCCTTGTGCACGGGACTAAAAAGCACGTCAATGTATGCGCTATAATCTTATCACGACTCGATCCTCTTGTTTGTGTGTATTATTATACGCGTTTTGATTATTATTTTTTTTTTTTTGCTAGCCAATTCTAAGTTGGGTTATTTTTGTGAAGATAGTTCCAGAATTTTTCGCAAAACATTGTTTTAATGTCTTTATTATGAAAATATTAATATAGATTAATAAAAAGCAGAAATCTTGTACAGTTGCCAAGAAAAATATACAAATGCAGGCTCGTTTTTCGAAAGGAGAACGACTTGTAAGATTATACAAAATGTTATAGTTTCGTACTTTGTAGCCACCTTGTGTCACTCTCTTAATTCGAGCCTGCTGTGCTCACTGTATTTATTTATTTGTTACTTAATACCTGCTGTTCGCTATTATTATTTTTTTATCACACAAGTTTTAATAAACAAAAACAGACATGCTAATTTCGAGTATAACAGTCAGTTTGCTATACACACATATTTGAATATATAACATATATCGTTATACTCTGCGAGAATTTAGGTGCGCTTGTGTGTGTACATATGTACATATATCTGCTACAGTTTTCGTTATCTAATTTTCTGAATTTCTCTTTCTGCCTCTTTGTTTTCCACAGGGCGGCAATAACGCTGGACACACTGTGGTCGCTAATGGAACGGAGTTCGATTTTCATCTATTGCCAAGCGGTGTGGTGAACGAGAAATGCGTTTCCGTTATCGGTAAGTGGAAGTGATACTGATACCTGGCCTGGGATATTTAATGGAAGCCCCATACCGAGAGGTTCATATCAAGAAACTGTCTGTCTCAAGAAAAGAAAGCAAGAAATGTTTTTCAAAATGAATATTTTTCAATGAAAGTAAGCATCTTGTTTTTCTTTTCCCTTCTCTACCTTTCATTTTCATTTAAATAGTCTCTATGTTTTTTAATACCCTTCCACAGAAGACGACATCTCCGATCTCATTAAGAACAGACAAGTGTATATATTTTAAAAACTAGTTAAACTTGTCATGTTCGTCTGTCCGATCAACTCAAACTATTCCCTTAATTCTTCCTGCTACACACAGTAAATATATCGCGAAGGTTCTGTCTTAAAGCTGTCAAAGTATTCATCGGTCGGTTTGGCTATTTTTCAAGATATTGCAATTAAACTAAAAATTTTATAATCTAACAGAACAATGTTTAATGCTCTGTATATAAGCATAATACTTTAAATAAAAACAATCGGTGAAAACTAAAGCTGTAAGGGTATAAATCCTTCGGCAAGCCGAAGGTAGTTTTTCTTTTGTGCTTTCTCTTTTTTTGTATTTTTCAAATGCTTTTAGTTTATTTTTCTTTAAACAAATTTTAATTTATATAGTATTTAAAATACAAATACAAATGCATATTTAGATACGTAAGCGTGTGTATTGTGGGATTGTTATTGTTTCACTGGTTTTGTTTTTAGTTTTTCAATGTGAAATCGAGCGTATATAGATCACACAAAGCAGATACAGATGTAGATAGATATCTACATACATATAGTATCTATGTATCTATAGAGGGTATGTTGAGGTTGTAGATGTAGATGCTTACGTACACACACGTACAGAATTTGTTGGCAAAAGTTAGTGCATCATTGACATTGGCTCTTGCGGCAAATTTTCCCATTTGGTTTTGACATCTGTGCTCCCAATAACAAAGGCCAACGGCTTTCTATTTTCAGCTTTTAGTTTGCCATACAGTCACTATATTAAGGAGTTATGATCCCGTTGCACCCTTCTCCCGCCCGCTCTCCATTATTCTCTGCTGCGCAACACGCAAGGTCGCCGCAAGAGAATTCTTCCGTTTTTTGCTTGATTGTTGCTTAAAGTTTAATCGATGTTTTTTTTTCCTATATGCTACTACCCGAAGTCGGTTGTCACAACAAGGAACGTAACCTGTCATCGCTTGTCACAAGACTAATTTATGAGATAATCACAATCTCACCAATACAGCGAAAAGCTGGCAAAGTATCTGAGCGTTTGCAATTTAGATAACTGGCTCAGGGTTGTACAAGCACAACACACATAAAATTGCTCAGGCACACATACACACACCCACAAATTATTCTAATCAAGCAATTAACTTATTATTCTCAACTCGATTATACAACAACGGAACAACGACAACAAACCATCAAACTTATGCGTCAAATCATTGTCCTGACTCGCGTGCTCGAAATATATAAGCAGAAACAGAAGCATTACAAATGGAATTAAGAGTATTATTTACAATAATTTATACAATTATCAGAATCGCATTTGAATACAATGATAGTGAAATATCTTTAGCAAAAGTTTCACAGCTAGACGAAATAAACATGCCTTTCCACGTGTTTTTATAGCCACCTGTAAAGCATATTTAAAACTGTTGACTTAGTAGATACACGCGTTCTATAGAATGCCTTATTTTCTTATTTGATAAGATAAGTCAGGGAGTTACTCAACAAAGTATTTATGTGAATATAAGAATGATATTAAACTTTGCTAAGCTCTTACCATGTTTGCAATTTCAAGGTGCATTTTGAAATGTATTAAGATCCATTAAAGGAATATATGAAAATATCATAAATGACTATAATGAAACATTTTAAATTGTTGATAGTAAGCCACATGCGATACATAAATAAAAAGTGAATCCCTCTACCGCAAACAATGCTCTGTAGTGACTGGGACTGGTAATCAGGAACTTAATAAACAATATATGAGCAATAAACCTCACAATTATAACTAGCATAAAGAATATTTCTTATTTTTTCTCTTGTTCACTTTATTATATTTATATATTTATGGTGATTCATATATTTATGGTGATATCTCGAAAATTTCCCCTTTTCTGTACTGATTTATACACATATCTTTTTTCAGGAAACGGCGTCGTTATCCATCTACCCTCGTTGTTCGATGAAGTACACAAGAACGAGGCCAAGGGATTGCAGCATTTGGAGAATCGTCTGATAATCTCAGACCGTGCGCATCTTGTATTCGATTTCCATCAACATGTCGACGGAATGCAGGAGGCTGAGAAGGGCGGCAAATCGCTGGGCACCACCAAGAAGGGTATTGGCCCGGCTTACTCCAGCAAAGCAACTCGCAATGGAATTCGCGTGGGCGAACTCCTTGGCGACTTCAACTTGTTCAGCGAGAAGTGAGTAATATTGCTTAATATTGATCTATAACTTTATTTATATATTTGTTAATTTATCCTCGACAGATTCAAATCGATTGTGAACACACATTTGCGTTTGTTCCCTTCGATTAAGGTTGATGTTGACGCCGAGTTGAAGCGCTATGCGGATTATGCTGAAAAAGTACGCCCTTATGTCAAGGACACAATTTGCTTCCTGCACACGGCACTGCGCAACGGCAAGACGATTCTCGTGGAAGGTGCCAACGCAGCCATGCTGGACATTGATTTTGGAACGTATCCATATGTAACCAGCAGCAATTGCAGCATTGGCGGTGTCCTGACTGGTCTGGGTCTGCCGCCACAGACAATTGGCGAGGTTATTGGCGTTGTCAAGGCTTACACGACGCGCGTGGGTGATGGCCCCTTCCCCACAGAGCAGTTAAATGTAATACTTATACTTATTATTATTATTGTATAGAGACGGAAAATAAGCAAATTGTATATTGCAGGAATTTGGCGAGTTGCTGCAGACCCGCGGTTTCGAGATTGGTGTGACCACGAAACGTAAGCGTCGTTGTGGCTGGCTAGATATCCCATTGCTTAAGTACACGTCTCTGGTCAACGGATATACTTGTATTTGCTTAACGAAGCTGGATATTCTTGACACCTTGCCCGAGATTAAAGTGGGTGTCAACTACAAGCGAAGCAATGGGGAGAAGCTTGATCATTTCCCTGGCACAATTAGCGAGCTGAGTTCCATAGAAGTGGAATATGCAGTACTGCCAGGCTGGCAAACGTCCACCGAAGATGTGCGCAACTTCAAAGAGTTGCCCGAGAATGCACAAAATTACGTTCGTTTCTTGGAGAGCCAGTTGAGTGTGCCAGTGCGCTGGGTGGGCGTGGGCAAGGGTCGTGAATCTATAATAAATGTAAATTAGTTAGCCATACATATGTACCTTTGTACATATTTACACACAAATACTATGAATATGCGTATATGAGACGGAAGCGCTTTAATATCAACTTAACCCATTAACCAGAATTGCAGATCTGGGCTTTTTACTATCCTCACTACAGACTATCCATAAACTTATATACTGACTATGTAAACCACAAAAACCACTAAAACAATTCGGACACAAACTTCTAAGCCCATTTCTTCATTAAGTTTAATTTTGTAGTTTGATGGACGAAAATTATAAATATTATTATAATTTTCTACATTGTCGAGTAACTAAAAATTGCACGGGATTGTTTTCGATTGATGAGACGTACTTAGCTCTTAAGATCGTCAGGTGCAGTTTTAATTTTTTATAAACACTTTTTTATTGTACAATAACTAATTAACGTTGTTTTAATATTTAAATACAACATTGTGCTTTGAATTGTATAATTTTAATTGTAATCTGTATTTAAACAATTAAGAATTGGCATCACGTCAGTCGCATTTGTTTTTCACAAATTGGGTCGAAAAGAGAAATTAAATGAAGAACCATTGAACTATAAACAAATGTTTATTTTTTTAAATTTGGCGCCATAATTTTGAGATATTTATTTGGCGCAATAATTGGAATGGCATATAGTAATATCAGGAGCGTTGCCACTATTTGCAACTGAACTGAGTGGCAGCTCTGGTGAATAAGAAGTTGGTGGCGCTGTGACTGGCACTCTTCCCATTTCGTTTTCAACCAGCAAGTTAACTGGTTCAGCGCTGCTCAAAATAACAAGATTTGAATATCTCGACCAGATAAATTGCTAAAAAATGGTAAATATTCGTTCAAAGTGCGTGTAATGTAATGTAAAACTCAATTGCTATGCATAAACTTGGAGGTTTTACAAAAAACCTTTGCACGTGTTAGGGGTGTTTCGCATGACAACATAACCTCAAACTTGCATATTTTCATTTAACCCGTAGGCTGCTGCTCCCAAGGACATTGAGAAGCCCCATGGCGGCGATTCTGCATCTGTGCACCGCATTCGCATCACTCTGACTTCCAGGAACGTTCGCTCCTTGGAGAATGTGTGCCGCGACTTGATCAACGGTGCCAAGAACCAGAACCTGCGTGTCAAGGTAAGCACAGAAGAAGAAGCAGAACATTTGCCGCGTGCCAACATTATCCGCATTTTCCTGGAGGCTTCGTGTGCCAGCCTGCCGCTTAGCCTAGTCATTAAAAAATGCCAGATAATAAAGCCTGAGTTGGACATTATTTTCACATTGACTTCAAAAATGTGAAAATATTATATGATTCAGGCGACATATATTTACTACAATAGATATACCATGCATATTTATCTTTGTATCAGTAAATAATAGTATATTTTCTTATTTTAGGGCCCAGTGCGCATGCCGACCAAGACCCTACGCATCACCACCCGTAAGACTCCTTGCGGTGAGGGTTCCAAGACCTGGGATCGTTTCCAGGTGAGTTTCGAGATAAATATCAATTATTTCAATAGACTTAAGTTGTGGGCAAATCAGATATCGTGCTTAGATAGATCATCTTACTTTGTACAGTATCTACGATTTGCCCAGATAGAACGTATTCTCATAGTCCACTTTGATGGTAATCCACACAATTTGGCTCTCCGAATTCTACAATTCTAAAAACAATTTTAATTAAGCGTAATGTATTAGACAAAATTTGGTAATAATAATTTATATCTATTACTTTAGATGAGAATCCACAAGCGCATCATCGATTTGCACTCTCCGTCTGAGATCGTCAAGAAGATCACCTCGATCAACATTGAGCCCGGTGTAGAAGTTGAGGTCACCATTGCCAACTAGATTCGGCTAACGAACCGTCTCTCAACATGCTGAAGAGTTTAGCATTTGAATAAAAACATAACTTTTCATAAATAAGAAAATGTGAACTTTATTGCATTGTGCGAGTTAATCTGGAATTTCTTTAAAAAAAAGAACTGGTGGATTGGAATGTATGTTGTATGTTGCAGTGACCAACTGAGGTCTCTAGTAATAGTCGGGCACCGGTGCACAGGCTATTTTGACAAAGTCCGCATATCGAACGTTGCTATTATTGTTAACATTAGCCTCACGGAAAATATTGTCCACCTCACGAACGGATAGACCTTCCCCCCAGTTCTGCAGCAAGTTGCGTAGCTGTTTGGCCGAAATGGTTCCCTTATTCTGGGGATCCGCCGCTTTGAAGGCAGCGACTACTTCGTCTGGTAGACTCTCCACCGACGAGTGCTGATGCATTATGTCAAGAAAGTCGGCAAAACTCATTTTACCGTTCTTTTGCTTCAAATACGAAACCAGTTCTTGTATGGTAGGCGAAAGACCCAAAGAACGCATAATCAACTGTAAAAAGTTATCATGAAAGTGTATTAAAAAAGCAAGTAAACGTTGGTAACCATGACTAATGCTTACGGTTAGTTCGTCCAAATTATTAATTTGGCCTGAACGGGCAAACAGATAAAAGCACTCACGGAATTCTAAAGGGGTCAAAAACAGAGATAAGAATTCCAATCAGTATGAAATCATTCAATAGACGGTTTTTGAAACATATGTATTGCAATAATTACCATCAATATCTTGTTCTTTAAAATAACGAGCCTGCATAAAGAAGAGAAAGTGAAAACGATATTATTAGTTGGTAAATAGCAATAAGGTTTAGGCACATATATTAATATGGTAAATGGGGACATTCAGTCAAGTGGAAAGTGGTTGTTACAAATAATAGGTGCAAGTTATTTAGAACTTATCAACTAGTTTCAACAATATTGTGTTTACTTATTTCATTATTGCATCTTACCATTTTTAATTTGTAGCTATTACACTTCTTAAGAGTAAATAATAAATACACCAAAGAAAAACTCAAACAGGTTGTAGACTGATTGTTAAGCGTTGCCACCTAGTTGCGATCTATCGATGTCGCTTTCGATAGCTGATTTACCTGTGCATCAGCTGTCGACCCGTGTTACTGCCAAAAGGTGAAGAAGCAGAATCAATTTGTGTACGTGTGTGTTTTGATAGCTAAGCTAGCTACGTGGTGATTGTGCGTGCCACCAACTTCCAAATCCTTTCAAGAAATTAGTGCTTCCGCTAAAATGCATTTGTCTGACTGTACGGTAGCCCTGCTGATAGCTTTATTAAGCTGCACGAGCGCACAGCGTGTCGCACCCGGCGTAAATCCTCAGCACTATGTGAGTACTATTTAAAATTGTATATTGTGCAACCAGATGGTAGGCAAATCATGAACTAATTTCTATGCCCTTTCCACTCTATATAGCAACAAGTGCCTCAGCAAGTGCCACAACACCATCAACAGCCACCGCCACCTCCGCAATACCAACAACAACAGATGCATGGCGCACCCGGTGTCCCGCCTCAGCAATATGTAAGTAGTTAGAATACAATATTATGGAAAATAATTAAAGGGACGCTTATCCTGCATCAGCAGCAGCAGCAAGTGCAATACCAGCAGGTGCCCGTGCAACAGCAGCAGCAGCAGCAACCACCACCACAGCAGCAGCAACAGTTGCATCAACCACAACAACACATGCAGCCCCCTGTTCAACAGCAACAACAGGTACCTCACCATCAACAACAGGCAGGCGGTCATCATCATGGACAGCCGCAGCAGGTTCTAAACACGGGCAACATACAACAAGAACGGGCGTAAGTTGGGGCTTTATCAAATCCTTACCAATCACCATTAATCAAAGAAGACATAGGCCCAATCAGGGGCTTTCCATATCACACGACGAAAGTTATCTTATCAAGCTCTTTGACATTTCGCTCACTTATTTATGTTTTGTTGTCTATCGCCTACAGTCACATTCAAGAGCACATGCAGGTTCCCATCGATACGAGCAAAATGTCTGAGGCGGAACTGCAGTTCCACTACTTCAAAATGCACGACTCAGACAACAACAACAAACTGGATGGTTGTGAGCTGATCAAGTCTCTTATCCACTGGCACGGTAAGAACAATAAGCAAAGCGTCTCTTTCCGTTTTCTTATGTTAACTTTTCCTCTACGTTATGGTTTTTGACTGACTCATGACTTTTGTTTTACTTCTATTTGCATATACGACGTGCGTTTGCACAACATAATTTACATTTTCGGCTGTTGGTTCCGGTGGATTTTGTGATTGTGGTTGTGGTCATGCTCAACATCATTTAAACACATCTCGCATATGACTTTTATAATTACTATTCTAAACTCATGATAACATTTGGCGGGTAAAGAGCAAGGCAGCAAAGAGCAGCCTAACGGCGAGAAGCCGCATGTGGAGGAGAAAGTGTTCTCAGATGAAGAGCTTGTGGCACTCATTGATCCGATTCTGCAAATGGATGATACATCGCGTGACGGTTTCATTGACTATCCGGAGTTCATAAAGGCTCAGCAGAAGGCTGCTGAGAAGCAGCAGCAACAGCAGCAGCAACAACAGTCCACACAGCAGCAGCCAGGCCATTAGATTATAGTTTGATCTATCAGCTAAGTTTTCATAAAGCATAAACCAATCGAACATTGTTGTGTCTGTCCACATCTGTTGTGTCTTGGTTCGGTCCATTCAACACATTGTGCTCCTGCTATTTACAAACAAACGTTAACTTTTGCAGTGACACAAGCACACACACATACATCGAAATTAAGACAGAAGCCAGCTCACGTTGTAATATATTTCTACCAATAATTTTCATTATGCTTCAAGCATTCCAATCGGGCAACTTCTTCGAACAAATTGTACTTTATTAAGCAACGTCTCAAAAATTCTCTTGTATTCCATTCGCACAAACGAATCTCTTAGTGCTCTTAGTGCAATTATAAATTATTCGTTTTTAGTCTCCCTTCTCGTAATCTTATTTTTTTTCGGAATGAAGCTGTAGTTAAACGTGGATTAAAATCAACAACCCCAACAAAAAAAAAAAAATCAACAGACTGATTATGTAAACGTTTCCTCTGTACAAAAGAGCAAAGTCTGGCATCTAGCAAGAAAACAAACTAAACAAATTTGGTATATACTTTAAAGACGCATGCAAATCATTATAAGTAAAAAAATATTGATTTTTTAACAAATAAAAATCACGAAAAAAACGTATATAATAATGCTTTAACCTATAAAAGGAACTTGTGCAAATGGTTTGGCTCTGTATAAAGTTTAAACATTGGTCTTATATTACTTTTTGCCATTGCAGTTGAAGATCCAAACAAAAAACATGATGATGAGAAACCCGCTGAGCCCGAGCAGAAGCATAACAATGTTTACACAGACAAAGCGCTGGAGGAGACCATAGACTATGTTCTCAAATCGATGGATTTGAATAACGATGGTTTTGTGGACTATGCTGAGTATAGGAAGACCGAAGCGAATATTGGCAAAGAATAGTTTTAAATCGAATACCTTTGAGAGAGCCATAGATCTTGACACCAATTTTAGTGTTTAACTTTGTTACAATTTTTTACCATTTCTAAATAAAACTAAAGAGCTTAAAATATGATATGTATAACATTTGAAAATAGTTAGGAAAGTGTATTTCATTAGTTTGTGCAAATGTGTGTAATCCTCCCACAGTCAAGGCAACACACGCATACGGTAAAAAGCTCAAACAGCCGGCCGGCTAGAATTTATTAAAGCTTCCAGCACAAAAGCTTCATGACGAGAATGCTTTCAATCTGCGACGAAGCGTCACAGCGAACAGTAGCGAAAATAGCAAAGCGCAGATATAACAAAACAAAATGTGTTGAAAAAGCAAAATAAAAATTGAGGATTTTCTCAGGAATAAGTGATTTCTCGTATTAAAGCATTCGCCGCGTGTCACCAGCAATACCCACAGCCTAGCCACACGTCCACAATGTAAGCATCATCGAGTCCAAGAATATATATGCACATATAGTACACTCAAATGCAATGAAAGCGGTTTGCTTCTTAACACATAATTATGAGCTGCATGCCACGACCGTCCACCAGGGCCACCGTTGTGCGGGGCGACTTTGTTGACTGAAAATAAATAGCCTCAAGCGCGTCCGGGTCGGGGTCAGTGACGATGTCAGTGTCCCGATTTGGGATAGTGCAGAGCACGTGCCTTGCGTGCAGCTCTAAATTGCTCTGTTTATAAATATTTGTTCTCATGTAAATAAAAGGCAAAAGGGTGTCATTTTAAGTGTGATATCGATTTTACCCAACAACTCCCCGCCCCTCGCTTACCACTCACAATCGCTTAACAGAGAAAAGCTCTTAGAAGTCGTGCAGTTGGGGGTGGTGTGGAGGGTTAGGTAATAAAGATAAGCCGGCCGGCATTGTCTGGTGAAAAAGGTTTTCTGCTCACTTTTAAATTCAAATTGCACTTTCCAGGGCTGCAATACAAACTGGCAGCCGCCCTCGCGAGCGTTTGCTCTACGCATTTCGCGGTTGGATCGCATTCGTTGCCTTTATGGATCTTGGAACCGCATTTCGTAGTTATATTGAACGAAGAAGTTTTCTGGGAGACCACAGCGACACACAATTTATTGAAGGTATGAAAGATCGTAATTATAAATATCTGCAAATTATAAATGCATTTATATCGTATAGGTGATTATACCATATCGCGCATCATTGGCATGTATTGTTTGCTAAAGGCCATCGCTTTGGTACACTGTACTCTCTACATACACTACAGGCCGTAAGTATATAGATGTAATTAAAGATTGAATGATATTATAGTTATTTTCATCTTAGTGTGGTCAGCATGGGCGGATGTTCCTTGGCACTCACGATGGTCTTCTATGCCACCGAAGCATTGTACTTTCGCTCAAGCACTCTGAACTTCTATGTAATCTTTCCATGCGTTCTTAACAGTGAGTATTCGGTACTATGTTCGACATACTATTAACTATTTAAAATGAGATAAAAAGGGAATGCGCCTGATCATCGCTTAATAGGGTGGTATATTTTAATTGCCTTAGATTAAATTAGTTTTTCTCTATTTTCTACTAGCAATAACTTTACTTGGCTTGATTTACATACCTAAAAGACTACGTCTCTGGGAACCGAATATGGACATGGACGATGAAAACTCTCAGCTATTGAAACAGATGACTGGTTTCAAGAGACGTCGCGCGAAAAAGCAATAAAATATTTGAATATCAAAACAACAAAGCAATTGAAAATACCTACAGCTAATAGTTTATATGAACTGAATATTGGCAAGTGAATTGAAGATTAAAAGATCATAAGGCGAGACGTCATTGATACGCATATTATTCATTATGGACTGCATTGATGTGATTTCGACCATCAAAGAACCCTTAATTTATTGATATAGCAATACTAACCGAAGCCAAAGTAGTGATTTTTATAAATTAAGAACAAAGGAGTAATACCAAAAATCTCTGCATACCATAACATAAGTCAATTTATGACATAATCACTTCGAACAATTTTGTACTTCCTTTTTAAATACCATACATACATATTATGTTATAGAGTTATAGAGTTTATTACACTTTTAAATTTATTAAATAATAGTTAATAACAGCCATTATAGAGCAAAAAAATAGGTTCATAATATAAGCAAATATTGTATTAGACTCCAGAGAAATGGCTTTAAAATTACAATCACGTTTATAATCAAATATTTATAGTATTAATTAGAATCTATCCAGGCTCACAAGTAGTTAATTGCAATATTTGCACATTCAAATTTATATTTATACACCTAGATCATATACAACTTGTTTGTAGTAGTAACGAAAAATAAAAAGCATTAAAAACAAACATTTCAATTGTATAAAACCAATAATGGATTTAGCACAACGTTACAAGTTAATATATTCAATAAAAATAGGAGTTCCAAAGTTTAATCTGGTTATTCATTTACAGAAAGTCGTGTGGAAATTCTCGCTATGAGCAGGGTTATTGAAAACTGATAATTGCTTTCAGCAGAAGTATTGATAACCGAACGAAATTTTGAAAATGGCTTAACAGCAACTTAACAGAATGCTCCTCCCAATAACAGGAAACGCTCCACCTGTTACCTGCGAATGCACTAATCGTAAAATTCGATAACGATAGATACCTCAAAGTTGGCTCCAGCTTGTTGTATTATTTTTAAAAGAGTAAAAATTAAATTTAAACCGAAAACCATTTATAGTTTCGAGCTTATTTTATAAAATGTATAAGAATAAGTTTAAAAAGCGCAACAATCCGCAAAGAGGCCTTAATAGAATTGATGAAAATACGACAATTAAAATACCGGTAAGTGATCAATCAACAAAGGCGATGGCTTCGATACGTCCAAAAATATGTAATTTGTTACTTATTTAATTTTGAAGCGTGTTTCATCAGTGCAGAAAACGGATGATACCATCGAATCATTTGCTGAAAGTGAAGAAGAAAATATACCAGCTTCGCAAGAGCAGACGCAGCGCTTCCTGTCACAGCACAGCATAGCGTTAGCTGCTACACTTGGCCGGACTCAGTCTTCACTTAAGATAAACAGTTCCCGCCAACCGAATACCTTCTTCGAGATGGTGCTAATCAATGCTGGCGTACAACTAGACAATGGCGACACATTTGTTTTGTCCTGCGATCATATTGCCATTGTTTCAAAACTACGAGACATTCTTGTGCGATCGCCGAAATATCCCGAGAATATTGACACGTTCAAAATGGGCCTCAACCAAGCCCTTTCACCCAAGTCGAAAATAATTCAGAAGCTACTTAGTGGTTGCACCATTGACACCGCTGGAGAAGAGCAGGTGTATCAATCTCAGAATAGTATGTTTATTAACTTCTTGATGATTGACTTTTTGCGGGAACCATGCCTAGAGGTTCTCTTCAACAAAATCGAGGAGATTTCCAAATTGGACAGAGTACAAACGATCCCAGGTTGCTTGCCGATGCTTCCGCTGATGCTAGCCCAGTTGCGCTACCTGACACTTTCCCATAGTGATCAGATGTATAATCACATTGAACGCATTTTTAACAACGCCTCTGAAGCATCCAAGCTGGATATAATCAACAGTGCCGAGTTTGTACTCGATTCCAGCAAACACGACAACTTTGTTGAGCTGCTAATGTGAGTACTATGGTAACTGTACAATTTACTTTTGAATTTATTGTTCATTTCTGGGTTTTAGAATTAATTACGCCAGCAGCAAAGATCTATTCCAATTAAATACTGTCCAAACCCTGAGCAACTTGTCGCTTAGCTCGAGAAGTCAAGGAAAACTGCGCGAGCGTGTTTTGGATTTCATCAAGGAAGATAGCAGCTGTTCGAATATAGTATGCAATAATATCTTATGATAACAAAACAATTTCTTATTATAAACTTCCGTACAGATTCTACCACATCTAATTCGGCTCCTACTCAATAGCCTTAATCACGACACTGATGAAATAGTACGTGAGGTAAGCTTAAGCCAACATTTAATTCCCTCAGGACTTGAATAACCATGTAGTTATTGTTCTTTAGTTGGTCCATGCACTGCGAGAAATTTTTAATTGGCGTCTCACAACCGAAGGTGATGCCAATACTCCAACAACCACATCAACTAACAATTCAAAGCAATCTCAGCTGGAACTCTTCGGTTACTTGCAACAAGGTCTAAAGCGTTCCAAGCGTTTCTATCAGATGTGGCAGCGGACTATTGGTAGTTTGCCTGCTAGTGATTTCAGGTTAGTTCATTGACCGTGTATTAGTACGCTCGTAAAGTTGCCTTTCCTTTTCAGATCCTTTGATTTTATAATGCTTCTTCTGCTTATACACACCAACGAGGATAGTACCTTGTACATTGAGAATCTTGTAAGTCGAACAATTTTCATTCCTATGCAACTTTAATGACCTCATAATTTGTATTTGCAGTTCCGACGACGCATAAAATTGGAACATATCACAGTAGAAATTTTAGATGAAATAAAAACACATTTTCCTCATATTTTGGAACAACATATAAGCACCCTTATGCACATTCTACACAATTTTATGCGCGAGAAAAATCGTATTGTTTCAGATTTTGCCAAATCTGCTTACATGTAAGACTTATCATTATAATTTTTTTCAAAATATTCAATTAATTTATTTTTCTAGCATACTCTTCAAAACGTGTAACTCGATTCAAAAAAATATACTCAAGAAACTGCTGGAATTGACATTTGATAAGTCAGCGGATCATGTAACCAACTTGGCGCTTATGTTGCTGCGTGACCTCCAAAGTAAGAACCCAAAGCATATTCAAAACTGTGCCATGTTGTTGCTGCCGTTGTTGGATCGACTAAGTGACCTAACGTTGCCACAGACACGAGTTGCCATGGATCTGCTCTGTCACGTGGCATTCCCCGATCCTAAATTACCGGAATGTGCACCGTTGCAAGATCAAATTGAAATGGTCGTTAAGAAGCAGCAAATCAATCGTACTGATTATGTCAAGAAGCAGGGGATCATTGGTTGTGTTCAGCTAATTGATGCAGTTGCTCGCATCGAGACAATACTCTTGGAAAGCGAAGACCTACAGACAAGCGTAGAGAGCATTACTTCATTGCCGGACGGACGCAGCAAGCAGGCAGCTAACCTGTTTAGTAAGGATGACACTCATCATATTTATTTGTAACCCATCTAATGATTCATTTTCCATTTAAAAGTGCTCACCCAATCAGCCATTTGCAACTCTCCCGAAATGCTGGCATTGTTCTACGATGAGTTAGCCAGTGTTTTGACCGTTCGTCATTATAACGCCGAATCGATTTATATGCTGGACAATAAGTTTTTAATTTGGCTCTGCGAGCTAATGACTTACCGTTTTCAACAAAGTTTCGTAAGCGAAAGTCCAGCCGGTGTGGTTAAGTGAGTTAATAAAATTAATTAATGTATAGTAATTAATTTACTAGTATCTATATTTGTAGAGGCATCCAGTTGGAATACCAGAAGAACATTAATGAACTAGACGATACAAATGTTAACACAGAATCAGAGGTACTTAACATTGGCATCAACGTGTCCGAACTGGTTCTGGCTCCAAACAGCAAGTGAGATAGCCTTGGTCTATCCTAGTTTCTCTTAATTCAAACTCGATCCTTTTTAGCACCTGCGACTCAATTTATGTGCTAGCACCGCTGTTTCACCTGGTCAGTGTGCTGCACAATCAACGCTATCAGTATAGTTTGGAGGTGATAAATGCTCTGCTGGGCTGCGCCATTATACTACCTTCATTTTTTGACGATTCTAATTTTGTGGCCATATTTGACAACTATGAAGAAGAGGTGCAAAAACAGATATTGAACATTTATTTTCACACCATTAACTGGATGCGAGTTACGGTTTGTGCGTTTGCCTCGCAGAAGCATGGTGCCACTCGTAAACGAGTTCTATTGCGTCTCGCTGAATTAATATGTATTGAACAAAGGTTGAAACAACTTTTGACACACGCACCAGTTGGATATATGCCTCCACCCAATCAATTTTTAAATAACCCAAAGCAGCAGGCAACACAACAAGGAACGCGCGACAAGCGTGGGTCTAATAAAACGAATTCAGTAAACAACGAAACAGTCATGGATGATATAAACCAAACAAAGCTTGGCGAAATGACTATTAAACTTGGTTCCTGCAAGCCGGTAAAACACAAGATTGACTTCGAGAACTTATATGGTCCTTTGGAGCGTTATAGACAACTCGATGTGGGAATAATAGTGTTGTTAAGAGAGGAGCCCTTTAGTCTGAACTACCCATTGGAGCCGGAAGAATCAGGCACGCATTTGGGCTTGCTTGAATTGCGCTTCATACTTACTGACCTGGTGCATAAATTAGGCACTGTTGTCAATGGTAGTCAGGATGTCAGCGAAGCGGATTCCTTGAGATCGTATGTTGCTAAGCCTGAGCATTATATGTGTGACTTACACAAGTGCCTTGGCGAGATCAGCGTGCATTTAAACACCCTTGCCTTACACATCGATGAGCAGCTCGAAAAAGTGAATAATGTTTACAGTAATCTAGATCTTTTCAAGGAGAGATTCAATTATGTTAAAACTTGCTTTGGTTTATGTATTCATTTGTTCTCTCTGTATTTCTCATGGAGTGATTGGAACGACAAATCGCAGGCCAAGTTGCTGCAATGTAAGAAGAGAATCTCTATATGTGTAATCTGATTAATCATGTATTATTTTTAATAGCTTCCCTGAAAAATGTTCTTTCTTCTGCAAATCAAAAGGGTCATAAGAACCAATCTTTAAGTAGTGTTGCAACCCAAGTATTCGCTCACTTTATCAAGTATGAAAAGTCAGTGCTTGTCTTAAGTACGGCTGTGCAGTTACAGAGATTGCTGTTTAGCTTGCGTAAACTGAGCAGCTCTAGCAAGGATGCGCCTCAACGCAGCACTCAACAGGCCGAAGATATACGTAAGTGTTGTACCCAAAAAATAGTCTTAAATATTTATTTAATAAAATTTCTATTGAAGGTAAATTTTGTTCAAAGATGTTACGCCGCAAGTGGTACCATTATTCGGGTACTCCAGAAAAGGGAGCCCAATGTAACATTCATCTCGACGAACTGGTCAAGGGTTTCCTAAAGGATTCGTCGTTTGAGCGCCAAATCGATATCTTACGTGGACTAAATGAAGAGTGCGGGCTTCTGAATAAAAAAGATAAGCCTCTTCCATCATTTCCGAATATCAAAAAGTAAGTAATTATCAATTTCCATTAGTAAGCGTCAATCTAACAAATCGACTTTTCAGGGCAAACTTCCCGCTGCTTTTCCGAGGCTTATGTGAGATTCTAATTAGCTCCCTGAGCTCTCAATGTACCGTCACCCAGTCAGGAGATCGCTTTAACTTGTGGGAAACAACTATACGTTTGTTAAATGGCCTTTTAGATATAGTGAAAAAAGTGGAGCAGCCTCGTAATTTCGCACTATTTCTAAAGCACTCCCAGTTTTACTTGAAATTATTGCTTCAACGTGGCCTACCCATTCTGGAGACAATTGTGCGCGATTCTCCCGACAGACTTACTAAGTTTTTGCATGACTTGCAGAATGTAACAAAGTTTCTACATAATTTGTGCTGTCATTCAAAGTGCATCAAGAACACAGCGATAATAAGCTATATACCCAGTCTGCGGGAAACTTTAGAAACACTTGTTTTCCGCGTGAAGGCCTTACTAGCTGCCAATAAATGCCACGCCGCTTTCCACATTAGTATTATGGACAATCAAGACTTACATGGAGACGCCATTGTAACGCCCACCGGCTCCTTTGCAAATGAAACGAACAGCGATGAAGAGATACCTGCCGACGACGAAAGTGTCGATGAGACAGTGATACATGACATGGAACTGGACGGCACAAGTGTTATTAGCAGCACACTGCGACGAAGCACAATTGGTCGCAGCAAATCATCGTCGCGCAGTAAATGCTTTTGAATAACTTGAAATTAATCATTTTGTACTTGTGGCTAAATAAATATTTATTATTTGAAGTCCCCAAATAAATGACAAGTCAAGGTTTGCATTGTTTATTTTATTTTTATTTATTATCTGGATGCAATTTTATTTAGTTTTTGTATTACAAATAATAACAAATGTATGTATATCAAATATTTTAGTACAATATGCTTCTCACTTGTATTTTCTTCATTAACAATAATTGTTTTTTTTAAGACGTAAAAGTTATGCTTCCTTTAGATGTTCTTCGCACACATTTCAGCATGTTCTTCAAATGTTTATTAGCTTTTCGGTTTGTTTGTTTTTAATTTTTTGTAATAATTGGCGACGTTACGTTCACGGTTTATATAAGCCCCCTTGACATGTTTTCAACTGTTGTGATTTTTTATTTAAAAATAATGTTCATAGTGAATGTGAATAAAAGCAATTACAATTAAATTTAAAAACGATATATGGAAACACACACAAACTATAAGTAAATGGTATATAAAATAGAAAAAATTCAATTCGTATTGTGTTGTGTTGTTAGTTATAGTTATAAGGGTAATATAAGATTGGTATTATGCAGCTGATAATAGTTAGAAATTGAATCCTACTAAATATTCTCGATGATCTGCTAAATTTAACAAAAATTGTCTTCACGAATAGCTGACTCTACAAACTATTATTTTTCGTTGCCCTATTGTTGAACTATAGAACTGACAAGGACCTTCGGAACCTACAGACTCTTTTCTATAGTTATATATGTTATGTTGCCATGCCTCTCCCTTTGTAAACAACTGCGCGTTTGCCAATTTGTCTGATCTTGAAATATATGTGCAGAAAATATATACTCGAATTGGATCGTAATGTTTGCTGTAAGATAGAAATTTGGAAAAATTTTCGCACACTCAGTACTGCTGTATATTTCAAAATTCAATACGTAGTTTTTTTTTGATTTATTAATTTTTATTGTTTTCTTTATTTGCCAATTTTTCAAAAACTTAAAACATTTTACACATTAATTTTAAAAATTTTTAATACGTACGCAGTCTGTTTAAAAGTAAAGTTAGATTATACACGGCTACGTCCTACATATACACTAAATATATACCCATATCTATATATGTATGTATATATAAAGAGAAAGGTATATTTTATATATATATATATACACATATGTATACATATATGTATATACTAGATTTAGTAATTATGATTAAATCTTGCGTTTGCATCATCACAATTCATGTAAAGTTGTTTTGCTTTTTGTTTATGTTTTAGAAAATTTCATCGGTTTTCCTTTGCGTTTGCAATTTATCGCTACGATTTGTGATTTGTTATATTTTGTTATAGTTCAATTTACACACGTATACAGTTTACTATTATTGCTGTTCTGGTTGTTGGTTGTTGTGATATCTGGATATTTGTTTGCATGTATGTATAAATGTTACGGGTAAGTATATGTATAAGAGATGGGTAAAAAAATCATAGACTTTTGCTTGCGCTTCGTTACAATACACAAAAAAAAATTGTTCAAATGTTCGAATATAAAAAAACCAATTAAACAGCTAAACAATTAGTACGGTAAGTATTTTGTTTAACATTAGGGAGTTTTAAGTGTAGGCGTAAAAATATTTTGCTAAAAATTAATATTCATTAAAGGTTTAATATATTTATATATACTATACATATACTCACAAATTTATATATGTATTTATTTAACATAATATTGAAAACTTAAGCGCACAAACAAAACTAATTATTCAAATTATAAACTATTGTTGCCAAACGTTTTTGCTTTCCCGAAAAAAACTAAACAAAATTACAAATTACAATACATATTTAACACAAACATAAGGGCAGGAGTTTCGAGTCGAGTTCCCGGTGACGAAAGGCGATAATTTTACAGGGTTCCGAAAGATATATGTGAGTGTGTGTAAAAAACAATTACTAACGGTCCGCAAAATATTGTATTGTATCTTTTTTTTTAAGAGGAATTTTATCGTTTTTTTTTTCAATATTTTTTTTACATATTTATATATAAACCAAAGATAAAACTTGAACGGATCGTGTAACAGGTTGCCAATTTGCTTTGTAGTTTACAATAAAAACACATTAACAACTAAAACTTATAAATACGATTACAAATTTAAAACAATGTAAAATCAGTACAGTATCAAATTAAACAAGACTTTATCATTAGACATATGTATACATATATTTGCAATTTGAAGTGTGTGAGGTTTCACAGGGTGTTTCTCAAAAGTCACCAAAAAAATTTAGAATAATTTTGAAAAATCTGTATTTAATTTTATCTTGCGGGTGAAAACAACGCAAATAGACACGCGGCGGCATCTTCAATTTCTTATTTCATTCTATATGTTTGTGTGTGCGTGTGTGTTAAACAAAAGAAAAAAAGATAAAACATAATTTGCATAGGAAACAAGAAGAAAAACAATAAAATGCATAACGAAACTTAGTACAAAAAAATTGGTTAAATATTCTCTTTTACATTTAGAAAATGGCTGCTGCTGATGCTGCAGTTTACTTTCGACAGGATATACTTTCACTATCATATGTATTATTGTGGGTGTGTGTGTGTTTGTAGGTGTGTGACTAAATTTAAGCTTAATTATGGTCATTTAGAATTTGTCGTAAATGTCATTATTTGTTAATATATCATTATTATTAATATGTATTAAAGTTTTTTGCTGGTGTTGCAAATTTTGCGCAAGTTTTAAAAGTATGTTTGCTCTTTGCTTTAGGCAACTGCTTGGTTTGTGTGTGTGTGTGTATCTGTATGTGTGTAACTGTTTCTGTATCGGTTGTGTGTTTATTCCAATTAAAAAATATTATATATTCCGTTTTAGGCGCTTGCTGAACAATGTCTATATAGATACGCTTTATAAAACAACACTCGGCTCTATCCCAACATCGTTTTGTTTTTCTTTTTTTTTTTTGTCTCATTTCTTGTGTTTTCTTTGAGTTAAAAAACTGGAAGTTTTGTTTGTTATTAGTTTAAAACTAATTTAATTATTTATACACTTTTTTAGTTATTATTACTTAACTTTTTGCTTTACTTGAGATCTAGCAAAAAAGAAAAAACAAATAATAATCAAATTAAATTTTCAAACAGAATTTCGCAAAACTTTTCTCATAAAAACTAAGCAAGTTGTTGTTGCTAATTTTTGATGTTGTTCTTGTTTGTTTCTTGTATTTTAGGCATGGAGTTATAGAGTTATAAATAATGCTTGCTTATATGTGTATATATGCGTGTATGTATAACCACTTTTTCTTTCGATCTATATAAGTATGTAGGATACCAGTTTAAAATTGGCTACGAAGCTTCTTCAGCACTCTAAGGATCGATTTAAGGAAAGGAAAACAAATGAATACATACGAATAGTGGTTTACTTGTTGTGTTTAGCTTAATATCGACGCGTTGGCTAATTGATTTTCATAATATTTTATATCGTTATTAATAATTTGTTATGTTTTTTGTTTTGTTTTGTTTTGCCATTATTTAATTTCCTATAAAAAATTATAATTTTATTCCTTAATTTTTAGACTGCATGTGATGTGTTTGTTGTTGTTGTTGTTGTTGGATTCTCTTACTAATTCGTTGCTCGCCGATTACAGTTCCCTATCGCTTACATAAATGTATCTGTAATTGTAGTATTTGTGTACATATAACTCTATGTGTAACTGTGTTTGTAACTGTTTTCTGCAGATCTGTGTACCTCCTTCTTCTCTTAGCTCTACATACTTATTTTTGTTGTCGCTTTTAATTGATTTCAAGTTACCTAAACTAGAGTTTGCAATTTAATCGGGAAAGTCTTGCCAACGTGCCGCACTCACTCCCAGACTGCCGCTTGGGGGCAGGCAGCGAGCGAAAATTTCAGTTCTCTTTTAGCTCCTCTCTCTCCTAACACATCCAAACTCAGTCGCTTATAATTTTTGTTTTTCTTTTTTGTTACAATAGTTTTTTTTTTTATTTTTATTTAATTTCAGTCAATGTTTCTTCATTAAGCTTTGCTTCTTTGAATATTACTTTATCAATTTGAATAGTTCTTATCAATTCTTTAGAGCTTTTCGTTTTAATTCTTGTATTTACAATTGAGGAGAATATGTATGTCGTGTGTGTGTGTGTGTGTGTGTGAGTGAATTTGTGTGTAGGTGTGTGCGCATCTCACTAATAAGTCCATAGAATTCAGTTTGATTCATAGATTTTTTTTACAAATAGTAGTAAAATATTAATGTTTTTCTTTTTGTTTTAGTTGCGAATTTGGAATTTGGTTTACGCGTTCTATGTATAAAAAATTGTTTGCTTAAGTTTTAAAATCAATAAGAGCCTTACTGCAGTATATTAATATAGTTTCATATTGTATACTATATATATCTTCTATTTATACATATATCTTCAAATATATGTATGTAGGCCTTTGCTTTTGTTATATATGCTCATTATTGTTTCGACTTTAAAATTTTTTTTAAAACGGGGACTTACTTTTTAATTCCATTCGTTTTTTTCTGGTTTTTTTTTGTTTTCTTTCTGGTACTTTTATCATCCTTAAAACTTTTACGAAATGCTCTAATTAAATTTTAATTCTTTTTTATATTATTATTATGATGTATGTATGCTTTGAGTTTGAATTCAAACTAAGAAAGTTGCTAAAATGCTGTGGCAAGTCTATCAACTATCTGTATATAATATATGTTTGTATATATCTTTCGGATATTTCAGGAAAAATGTTGAGAAATGTGCAAAAAGCTAAACAAAATTATAATTTTGTTGATTTCTTGTTAAATGTTTTATATAGTATTTTCTATTGCTTTTAAAGGTTTTTTGCTACGATTTTTAGCAAAATTCGAGGATAGATAAAGAGTTGCTGCTTGTGGATGTTGATGTTGTTGTTGTAGTTGTTGGTGTGCTTCTAGGTTCCGTGTTGTTGTTATTGTTGTTGGATGATTTATAACTGTTGTTTTTACTGTTGTTGATGTTGTTGTTGTTGTTGTTCTAACTCCATGTCGAAAACGTATCCATATACCACTGTTCACCATTTGCGCCTAAGGGTTGCTGTGGTAGGGGTAAACTGCCCCAACTGCCGCCATTTCCTATCAAACCGCTCTGGTAACGTCGCTTTACATCTGCCGGATTTTGGTGACCTCCATCGAACTTACGTTTACCGACTACTGCACGAACGTGAATGATAGTTGTAGTTGTAGTAGTTGGCATGGTTGGATGCATGTGTTTTTTTTGTTTGTTTGTGTGTGTGTGTGTTGATAGGCGCGCGTTGTGTGTGAACGTGTGTGTGTTGTGGGTGTGGAACGGATTTAAAAAGAGAAAAAAGAGAGAGTTAAAATTGTTGTTAATACTACAAATGGAACAGAGTTTTTTTTGGCTATTTTTTTTTTTTTTTTTTTTTTTTAACTGGGCTATGGTTGAGCTAAGAGGGAGATTGTTTGTTGTTTCGTTAACGTATTCGTTTTGCACGTTCAATTCGTATCGTTTTTTTTTATTTTTGTTTTATGAATTTTGTTAAGAAACGTAGTTTAGAGAGAGAGACACACACACAAATATGGGTTGTTTTCATTAGATAGCTATTTTATTGTTGCTTTTTTTGGACACAATTACGCAACAAAATGTTTTGTTATTTGGACATAAACCTCGGGGACTTGTTATTCGTAACACAAATGTATAAAGTGTTAGTGATTTTGAGAGTACGTTGGATTTTTGTGTATGTGTATTTGTTGTGCGATGTATGTGTGTGTCTGTGTATGTGTATTTGTTGTGCGATGTGGGTGTGTCTGTGTATGTAATTGTGCGCGTGTGGAAATGTGTTGTACGAGTGCATTAGTGAAAAAAAAAACATTGTACATGGTAGTATCGCTTGGTAAACAACATAAAACATTTAAGTTTTGCATCGAGGCGAGACAAAATTTGTGTTCCTTTTTTTTACGATTTGGAGTATATGATTTCAACACCGAAGTCCAAGTCCGATCTTAATTGAATGATTTACTTGATATGTCCTCTGTTTCTGTCATAAATTTCCCTTCTTTTTCGTTCGTTCGTCAACAAATTTGGAATTTTGACATGATTGAAAAAGTTAAGGTTAAGCTTGTTAGAATATAATAGTAAGAGTGTGTGTGTATGCGTGTGAGTTGCTCGAACTGATGGGCTTTTCTTCTTTTTTTTTTCAGTGTAGTGTAATTTGTTTCAATTTTGTAGTATTCAGTTAGAGCTCCTCTTCGTTTTCTTTTCTTTAGATGACTTGGATTTTCGTGAATGCTTCTTGGACTTGTGTGGTTTAGTATTATTAGAACTTGAGGAGCTCTGTCGCTTCAATTTCTTGCTCGGCGAGCGACTTGACTTGTCACCGCGTATCGAGCTGACGACCGAGGAACTACGCTTAGTTGCCCTCCATGAATGTCTTGAGTATAGATCCAGCTAGAAACAGATTTTAGTGTTGATTTTTGTTCTTTTTTTTTTCAATTCGATGTGTGTTTCAATCTTATATTGAACACAGTTCAATTGTGTTGGTGATGTGTTTTTTTTTTTTTTTTTTTATTAAAGTGTTTTTTGTGTAAGCGAGAGTTGAATATGAATGATAATAAAAGCCGCACTAAGTAAAAAGCTTTCAAAAGTGTGTATAATTAACAAAATGTGGCTGTGTACGGAAAGAGAAAGAGAGAGTAAAGCGTGTAGGAGGAGGATGAGATATGGTTCAGCTTCAAAACTTGCTTCGCAGAAGCGTTTTCATCTTGGATAAGGAATACACGTGTGTATGGACGATGGAGACCAACAAAAATACAATGTATGCATATAAATACTTTTGTACATTGATTTTTTTTTTAACAAATTATATATGTATATAGATATATATGTGTGTGTGTAACTAATGTAAACAACGAATCGATTAGTATTTGTGTACGTGAGTGAAAAAATAAAGAATTTCCAACGATTTTAACCCGTATATCGTAATTGATACCAATTTAAAACGTACATATACATACATCACAATTTTGTACATACTACCACGCGGCATATGTATGTATATGTACACATATGTATGTATGTGAGTACCACATGTAGGTGTGTTATGCATTAATATATACATATGCATATGGTTTATATAATAGAATATATAGTCATATATGGATAGTAGACTTATATATACATTTAAAGAAATCGTATTTCGTATCCAGAAAGCATGAACTTACAAACATATATGACAAACATACATACATACATAAAATTACATACATGTCGGAAAGAACACAAATGACAAAATTTAGTTAAATTTCAATACAAATCATTCATTTATTTTTTTTTAGTCCTGATTTTGTGCAATCGCATTTCGTTAACATTAGATTATATACATCGCAATGTGTTATAACAAAAAAAAATATCCAAAGAAAAAAATTATATACACGAACGTCAAAATTTTGTAATTAATTTGATGGGGATTATAGTGGGGAGCGGATGTTTTGGTTGCTTGATTGGGCTGAAAAGGGGCAAGTCTCCAACTCTCCACAGTTTTCTTGGGTTCTATATAGAAATGTCGATTGTTAGTACCGAGTGCGATGACATATATAGTCTGGGGATGTTTAAAATGATAAATATCTCATAGCTTTTAGGGTATAGGGGGGGAGAGGACGGTGTGTTTCTGTTCAAATACTAATCGATTCATAAACAGTTGGTATATTATGTATACCACATACATCACATAATTTGTTGGCTTTCCATATACATACATACATACATATGTGCATGACTGTGTGTGTGTGTCTTGTTCTCAGTGTGTGTGGGTGTGTGTGTGTGTGGGTTGTGGGGGTGTGCTCTGCTGCTGCTCACTGCTTTTCGTATGGCCGCATGCGAATAAACTGTAGCATACATTCGAGCGCAATTCAAAGGGCAAACACGATATGATATGCATGAAGTTGTAGTAGTAAGTGGGGGAAAAAAACTCATGAAAAACCATGGACCACCATCCAAAAGCAGCAAGTAAGTAGCAAGAAAAACTACGATAATCAAAATGTTACAAGTATGTAGGATAATAGTATATAGAGAAAAAAAACACATTACAAATATGTATGTAAACAAAAAAAAAAAAATAAGAGAAAAATAACCTCGATTGAAGAGTTATTCAAAAAGGGTTACAACACTTAACACATTTTACAAATGCAAAAAGGAAAAGCACACAAAACACACGACATTCGATAATCGATTAACGATAGTAATCGATAGTAAAAGAAAGTCGGGATAACGCTTATGATTCGGATCTCAGTATATGTGTGTGTGTGTGTGTGTGTAGTCTTTGTCTCTGTGTGTGTGTGTGTTTTTGTGGGAAGGTGAGGGAGTTTCTGTTTTACTTGGCTTTACTTATTTAATTACGTGAACTTTTTTGATTGTTTTACGTATTGTTGGGCTTTTCTTGCTGTTCGTGTTGGTGTTGTATTTGTTGCAGCATGACGTTGTTGTTGTTTCAGGATGTTTGTATATTGATCTTTCTGGTATTTTTTTTGGGTATTTTTTTGTTTCACAGTTGATTGGATTTTGTATTTGTTGTAGTTGAAGTTGATTTTTTGTTTGTTTGTTTGTTGTTTTTGTTGTTGTTTTGTTGAGCTCACCTGGTAAATTTTGTAGCGGCTTGACGTGCTGGGTGCCAGGAGCGCTGGGACGCGTTGGTGCCACCCCACGGACCCCCCCGGCTGCTACCGGCGCCCCCTGAGCGGTGGCCGCCCCCCGATGAGCCGCCGCCGCCGCCTGTCCCACCGCCGGCACTGCCGCCTGTAGCGCTGGTTGGGCCCCCAGACGACTGATGCTGCCACGTTGGCCAACGACTCGGCCACGCGGCACTGTGATTCCATGCCCACGGCCAGCCCCCTAATTATGTATGATCATCATCATCATCATCATCATCAACACCATTCATCATCAGCATCATCATGGCATGCATGCATGTGTGTGTGTGTGTAGTTTGTGGTGTGAGTGTGTGTGTGTGAGATTTGTGTCGGCGTACGTGTGGTGTATATTTCGATATTCATATGCATATTCCAGAGCGAAGGATTCCATGAGATTCCAGTTTCAGAGATATTCCAAGGTTACGTGCGTCGGTTTTCGTAGTTGTTTTTTTTTTGTGATTCGATTTCAAATTTTTGCAAAAGATTTTTACATAATTTATATAATTCGTGTACATAATATATATGTGTGTGGTATATATATGGATCGCCAAGAGAGAATTTGGTCAAATTTGGTCGTTTTATAAATTTCGGATTGCGAGAAGAGTGTAAGAAAATCATTTGAATTTGGAATTTTGAGTTCGAATATGCGTTTACATAGAATTTCGAATTTCGGAGTGAATATATAGTAGTTTTGGGTAAAAATTTGAAAGCGGGTTGCGGGTTTTTAATACGTTTTTTGGTTTTGTTTTTGAATCGAAAAGTTTGTCGATAATATTTTGGTTTTTGATTGGTCGTTGGTTTTTTTTTTTTTTTTGTTTTGGTTTGGGTTGGTTGGTTTGTTTGTATTTTTTTTTTTTTTTGGCAGAGATAAAATTTGTTAGGAATTTTGGTTGGTTTTTGACGAACATATATATATTTTTTTTTTTGGTTTTTTGGAAGTATTCAATAATTTTTGTTGTTACCGAAAAACAAATGATTTGTTTGTATATATAAGAGTGTGTATAACAAGAACATATATAAAAAGAAAAGAAAGAAAAGAAAAATCGAAATAAACGCGTTAGATTCTTGTATATATTACATACGATAATATATGTAAGTATGTTAATGTATATAGAGTATTTTATAATTGATATGCAAAAAATGTTTATCCATGTATGATGATTCGAGAAAAATAATGCTAATACATGTATATTCAACAAATTCAATATTTTTCTGTGTCTATTAACATATATAGTATATTGTTTTGGATACTGAGAAGAAAGTATTGTGCTGCTGCTCGCACCGCAGGGTGTTATCGAGAGCAACAAATGCGAAATGCGAAATTTATTTACTGCCTCTAAGATGGACGAGTATTTATGTATGTATATATATATAATATATAAAGATAATGTATCTAAAAACGAAACGCGTTCTGCTGCTGCTGCTGCTTGCGATTGACACATAATATTTAAAACATAACTATAATAAAAAAACGACTCGATAAATAATAAACACAAAGCGAAGCTATGGGCGATGCTTAAAAGTATGCTACAATTTTGTATCATCATTAAACTAAAAGCGATTCATAATTTTCTTACAAACTAAACAGGTTCAACAATTAACATCATTTTTAGAGTATTTTAATTAAGCTATACAAAAAGCACCTGAAGCATATGTAAATTAAAAATAATTAAAGCATAATAAAGCGCAGTGTTATGTTAGTTTTCCATGGCAAAAAGCAAAGCGAAGCGTATTAAATAATGAAAAGCGTTTTTCCTTTTTGTTTTTCTCTCGCCAAAATATGCGTGCTTGGCATGTGTGGTAGGTGGGTGTGGTTGTTGTGTGTGAGTGTGTGTTGTACAAATGTGCAAGGTTGTATGTGGTGAACAAAGCATAAGGTGGTGCATGTTGTTAGTTGTTTTTGTTGTTGTTGTTGTGGTTGCTGTTGTTCGATGTGGTTGTGGTTGAGGTGGTGATTGTTGTTCGAGTTCGAAATCGGGTTGAGGTTGGCAGCAAATACCGTGCAAATTTTGAGTTTGTGAACAAATCAAAAAAGCTGAAACAAAACTTAAGCTTATTAAACAAATACAAAAAAGCAAAAACAAAAGAATATACAATGGTGAAAGGAAACTATATAAAGTAATCAATCAAATACAAATAAATTTCTAATTACACAGTCCTTCAAAAAGAAAAAACAAGTTTCCCAATCTGACCATATGCTATATGCATATAGCCAGATCACGGCCCTTATTTTGACTTTCTTGGCACTGTCTGTGTGACTAACTACAAATTTCTCTTTATGTGTCTTCTGTGTGCGTGTTCTTGTCTCAACTGTAACTGATATGTAGATCTGTAGATCGATGTGTGTTTTGTTGTTTCATATTTTCTTTTATCGATTATGACGCACCACATGGGAATTGAGTTGGCCATTCGGTTGAGATCTTGATGGACGTTGCGATGCGCTTATCGGGGTGCCACCACCACAGCTGCCACCGGTATTGCTTGGCATTGCGATGGCAGAGCTGCCCACGTTGCTGTTATTACTGGCACCTCCTCCATTGCCACTAGCACCATTCGGATACTCATAGTAACTATAGTCGCCCTCATAGATGCGATACACATCATCGTAGTAACCATCGGTACCAAATCCGGGATGGTAATCCGAATAGCCGAAATAATCATAATCGTAGTCTGAATGAGGATGTATGGGATGGCGGAAGGTTGGTTAGGGGGGTTAAATTAATGGCTTTTCAAAGTGTGTGAGGTTATGTGTATGTGTGTGGTGTGTGTTAGTAGTGAGTGTATGTAAGTTGTGTGTGTGGGGATACCTATGCAGCGTTGATTAACCCCGAACTCTATTGTAGCTGCCTTTCTGACCTCGAATTGTGACTCGAATTGGTTCACAGTTAGTGTGGGTAATGGGGCCGTGGGCGGGGCTGGGGCATGGCACACACAAAGAAATATGTAGAGGGGGGTGGTGGTTTCGGTAGGGTTTGCTTAAGTAGAGATGATGGCTTTGGGTTACTTACCGGTGATAAAACATCAAACAGTATACAGGGTGCTTAACATTCGCTACACAGAGAACACAATTGCAACGTTTAATTATGATAAGACACAGAGCTATGAACAACGTTTAGAGGTTAAGTCTAACTATGTTTGTAGTACACATATGTATGTAGTAGTAGTAGTAGTAGTAGAGGTTAGTTTAAAGTTCCCACGATCGGAGAGAGAGAGAGAGAGATAGTTCAGCTTCGGATGGGAGTAGGGAAGTAGAATGGGGTTGGAGAATTCAGGTAGAATCAAAGAAATCAACCAATTACAACATCGAACAAAATCGGACATGCAAACAAAACATACAGAGAGATATAAAAAGTGAAATAGACAGAAAGAGAGAGCATATAAAAATCTTGCAGACACAAAGTGAAAATAATAAAGTGAGGTTATATTCAATAAAACTTTGGTTATGTGTGTTCACAGATTGATGGTTACAGTGTATCGTTTTGCCAATTCTTTATATTGGTTAGAATCAATCTAGCTGGATACTTTTAACTAGACTTTTGTGGATGGATGTAAGTGTGTGTGTGTGTGTGTGTGCGAGGATTGTGTAGATGAGCGACTGTGTGTGTGTGTATAGTGTATAGTATATATAGGGTTGAGGGGCACGAGCGTACAAGTTAGTGGGCAGCGCGCTTACTAACCTTAAATAACTAACGAAATGAGAGAGACGATAAAACGATAAAGTGATGAGAAAAACCAAACGTGGCACTTGATGATGAGAACTTAAAGTCGTAAGCTGCAGACCAATTAATAGTTGTTTATTATTAAAACCAACTTCAGAAAGGGTTAGTAGTAGTAGTAGTAGTTGAAGTAGTAGAGTTCGCTGTGTTCGCTTAGTAGCAATACATTTATCTAAAAGTTAACTAAACGTAAACCTATATAGTATACATTGATACGTTCTCGTTGGACTCGACTACTACACGAGAGAAACTAAATCAAAATGTTTAACAACAAATATGAATATCATATATGGTAAATATATATGTAAGTATTAATCAGAGACCCTGCGATTGTTAATTAACTTTCGTTTCTCGTTCTCTATCTCTCATTTTGCAAACGCATTCGAGATGCGCCCATTAACGAGTATATAATATATAGATATTGTACAGTACTGATCGATATCAGATCGATCGATTAATCGGGGATTCACTTATTGGCGTATTTGCCCGACTTACCGTATTCGCGGGGCATCGGCGTGCGCAGCGGCATGCGCGTCCCTGGCAGGCGCATGGGCGTAATGGACATCATGCTGGGATGTGTCGGCGACAGGTTTCTGTATGGAGACAATGTATCAAATCTTTACAAGGCAATCAACACAGATCATGATCATGTGTATATTGATATTGAGTATATATTGTATTATATTTATATCGTGTGTTGGAAGGAGACAAAGTGGATGTTGCAATTATCCATGTGATCACGAGTAAATAAATTAGCAATAAAAAAAAAGAAAGAAAAAGAAAACAAAGTAAACAAATTAATTGCATGAATTATTGCAATTGAATATGGCGACTTGAAAAGCAAACAGACTCTTGATTTAGAATTTTATCGAAATAGTTAATCCAATGAAAGTTTATATCGTTATCGTTTTGAAATTTTGCGCCAATCGGTTATTGTTGTTGTTGTTGTTGTGCTAAACAAGGGTCACATGTGTGTGTGTGTATGCGTATGTGTGTGTGTGGAATCCTATCTGTAGAACTTACCCAACGATTCCTGGACGCGATTGCATCATTTGCATCATGCGTCTTTCACGAGCGCGCAGAATTTCCTCCTTTTTCTTTTTGTCCGATGGTGGTTTGGCAAGGGAGACCTAATCCAAGAATATATCATGAATAATCTTATGAGATACGTCATCTTGATATAATATACTTACCTCAATATTTGAGGCGCCGACTTCCTTGCCATTAAGGCCACGCATAGCTTCGACGGCGCTATCACGATCCTCAAAATGTATAAAGGCATAGTCTTTAATCTTCTTCACTCTTTCCACCTTGCCATATTGCTCAAATTGTTCCTGCACAAGAATATAGATTAACCAAATAGGATATCATAATTTTAGCGAACTACTTACCTTCAGTTTTTCTTCTGTAACGTCTTGAGTCAAATTTCGAACGTACAGCACTTTTACCTTGGACATTGTTTGTTCATCCGGCTCCTCTTGTGGATCGGCCCAGTCGACTATAATATCACATCCCCAAACCTGCGCAATAGATAAAAAAAAAGATGATAACTTCGAGTTGAATATTATGATCGGGTTTTACTTACCTTAATTCTACCAGTGCCAAGTCTTCGTTTGGCCAGAGAAGCCGCCTTATGTGACTCGTATTCGAGAAAGCAGAAGCCGCGATTCTTCTTCTTGTCATCTGGTGAGCTATAGATGATTACCTCGTAAAGGCCAGCTACAGATTTGTAGGATAGTATGTGCGATTGTTTTTTTTTTGATAAACAAAAAGAATTCGTTAAATAAATTGTTGTATTATGGCTGGGATTTTTTTAAAGAAAATTAGTCAAATATAGTTCTACTAAATTATGATTATGATTAGTTTCACACACACATATATTTAAAGAGAAATACAACAAAAAAGTATTTGTATTGACAGCATTTTGAGTATGTTGTTGTTGTATATTTGTGTGTCTGTGTTGCATGTATATGTATGTGTGTGTGTGTGTGCGTGTGTGACAGGCTGCATGTGATGCATGTAAGCGGCATCAAGAACCGCACTCTCGCATAAGATAAAGAAAAAAATAAATGAAAAAATACACAGAAATGCGCAGAATTATACAGTATCCTGCAAAATATTGCGGATATAATAAATAGACTTTTCTTATAGTCAAAGTTGATTTTGAAAACCAATGCCAACTAATTCCTGTTTTATAATAATAAACTTTCTAAAATATTTTTGAAAAATCAAATGCGCATGTCGTCGTGTATAGAATGTTTTTGACAGAAACACTTGTATACATATATGTATGCATATATATATATTATATATATATATATAAAGAGCGAGTATAGTTTTTTAAATGAAAGACACACATTGAGAGCAGTAGAAAGAATAAACCAAAAGTAGTAACTGGGATATGGCGTTTTTTTTTTTCATATTCGTATTCGTTTGTACAAGTTGCAAAAAGTAACTGAAAAAAATAATTTGCACGCTTATCATTGTCGAATAAACATCGAGAATTGAGTTCTTTCTTAGTTGGTATAACAAAAACAATAACAGTATAGTAGAAGTAGTATACACTGAGAAAAAACATAGATATAGATATACAAGAGAGACAGAAGAGAATTAAATTTTTGTATTTTTGTTTTATTTTGTTTCTCGTCGAATTAACAGAGAGAGAGAGAGAGATATAGAGAGAGAGAAATAGATAGAGAGCGAGACAGAAGGGTTACACGTTTAGGGGGATATTTGTGTAGTTTCTCCAGTCATTACCACAGTATATGTACATACATAGTACTATTGATATCAATATGATTGGCCAGAACAATCGAATGAATATGTTTGAGTTGGTTTCATCAAGTAAAAGCTAACCAAATTGTTTGGGGTTTACTCTGTGTGCGATTCGCGATTTCTTGTTTGGTTTTCTATGTAGTAGTAGTAGTAGTAGTAGTATTAAATAGTATACATATATATATTTTCTTTTTGGGGTGTGATACGTTTTTCTTTTGGTAATTGGTGAGACGATTTTCTTTTCGGGTTTCAAAAATATTCAAAAATTGTATTATTTCTCATATAGCGAATTGTTAAGCTACACAGGTTTTCAATGTCAGCAAATTGGGCACATTTTGTGATATAAAAATTAATAAACAAACCATAAGCAAAGTGTTACAATTAATTTTTTGTTGTATTTTGTTGCTAGCAGATAGATAGTAGTTTGATAGTTCGATAGGTCGAGAGAGAGAGAGATATCGAAAGGTGAATATCGGTTGGTTGGGTGGAAGTGGTGATGGTTGTGTTTGGATTTTTAAAATAATTCCGGGGGAAGTAAACCCCACCGGTTGGGTATGTGTGTGTGTGTGTGTTTCTTTTTTGTGTGGATTTCTCTTAATTTGAAAGCATTTTAAAAGCGAAAATTGCAAAACAAAAATCCAATTTAACTCTTCATTTTTTTTTCAATTCTAGCTGTCTGCAAGTCTCGCCCCTAAAAAGTTTAACATTTTTTAGTTACCAATTATCATTTACCAATTTGCTGAGGTGGTGTTCGATGGAGGACAGGGCGGGGTTTATTTGGTTTAGCTGGTATTTCATTTTTTTTTTTTTTTTTTTTATTTGGTTTTGTTTTGTTTTGGATCACTTACGTGCATGTTTAGAAAATTCCTCAATTAATTCGTCACGATCTCTATTTTTAGGTATATTACCGACAAATAGCCGGTGATTGTTAAATGATATCGTAACACCAATCTTTTTGCCTTTCCGAATTTCAAAATCATTTAGCTGCAATTGTTTGTAAAAGTTCACACAAAACAAAAGAAAATTTTGATTTGCTATGAAAAAATTTGATATCCTTTGACTTTGTTTTGGGTACGTGTTGGGGTGAAAATATATGGTTGGTTGGTTGGTTGGTTGTATGTTCTGTGTGTGTGTGTTTGTATGTATGTAGGCGTTCGTTTGTGTTTGTGTGAGCATGTTGACTTAAAAAATTTGTAAGATCTAAGCTTAGTCTTAGTAAGTATAGTTATAAATTAATTTCTTAGTTATCTTCTTGAGTGCGTGCCAAATAAAAAGAAATTTATGAAATATTTAGATTAAATTTTCAGCTATTGTATTTTTCAACTAATAATTAAGTGAGTTTATTGTAGGATTTTTTTAATGGTACGTGTTTACTACCGAGAAAAGTTTTCATCTTACGCAATGCTACAGCTGAAAGAGTCATCGTAAAACCTTTTGAAGCCACATCTTACCTTGCGGGGAAGCATACATATAATTTCAATACCAATTCCGATGACCTTTTATAGCCGTAATATTTAATCAAAAAAGCCTTTCATTGACAAAAAAATAAGATAATAAAAAAAACATTGCAATGCATAGGAATTTTGAGATAATTTGAAATTGATTTTTCTTCCATTTGGTTTTTTTTTTTGTACGCAAAGTTAATGACTGGAGATTATATAAACAAGTAGATAGTTTTTATATAAAGAAATACCGTTATTGAAGCGTATGACAAATGACAATGGCGCCTAGCTATGTGCGTGTGTCCATGTGAATGTGTGTGTGTGTGTCAGCGTGTCTCTGTATACGTGTGTGGGTTGTGTTGGGTGTGTGCAACCTAAACAGGAATTTCAACATACATAGATGATCATTCGAGCTGGTTAAGTGCATCCATGTGGTTTCTGTTTCGCATTTGAAAAGAGCCTCGAGATCGAATGGGGAAATGAGAACGATTTTTAACCCCAACGTGATATGTTTTTTTTTTTTTTTTTTTTGTACTGCATATGGTGTGGATGAATGGCAATGGAGAGTGGCGGGAGATGGTGAAATGAAATGAAAAACTTAAAATGTGAACGAACAAAAAATATATATACATATACATATAGTCTGATTTCCTAACGACCTAAATATCCTATATTTTGTATGCCTGCCTGTGTTTTTCGCCAATTAGATATATTGTAGATGGCCAATTGGATTTTTGTTTACAATTTAAAGCCAATTTGGAGCTCAATGAAAGGCGCAGAGACAGCGAGAGAGAGGGAGAAAGAGTCAAGATGCGACCCTTCATTAAGCTCCGAAGTTTGAAATTTAAAATAGGTTTTTTTTGTTGTTAATTTCGTTTCAATTTACCTGTAAGTTTACCAAATTCCTCTAAAATTTCATCTTTACCCTTCGACTTGGGTATATTGCCTACGAAAAGGCGCAGGTTCGGTACGCTTATATTTATTTTCAGGCACTTGCCGGGTTTTATTTCGTGATTATCGAGCTAGATGTGGAGGGGGGAGGTAAAATGATTTTTTAATACCAATTCAACGTTAATCGCAATAAATAATAAGTAAAATAATAATTATATATTTTAATTTTGTATAAAAAACAAAAGTAATTCGGTTCGGGTTCGGTTTTTGGGTGGCGGGTCTAGGAAAATTTAAAATAAAATGAAAATTTTGTAAGAATTTTGCATCATTACCGGATTTGAAAAAGTTTTCAGTTTGTAGTTATCGATTGTGGTGGAGGGGCCGCATTTTAAAAATATTAAGGTAAAAGGTTAAGGTTAGTTAGTGAGCTGTTAGTTTTAAAATCGAAGAGGTAGAAGTATACCAAATGGTTAGTTCAGTAGGACATGCTCGAGACCTGCTTTTTGGCTAGCAAGCTTGTTTTCTTTTTATAAAACCAGAC
Source organism: Zaprionus tsacasi (assembly GCA_018904105.1). Classification (NCBI taxonomy): domain Eukaryota; kingdom Metazoa; phylum Arthropoda; class Insecta; order Diptera; family Drosophilidae; genus Zaprionus; species Zaprionus tsacasi. Next base: position 3,795,983 of record JAEIFR010000295.1, read on the forward strand.
AAATATGGAAAACAGACGTACCCCCTTAGATAAGAATATATAATAGTGTATTCTACAAAGCTGAAAGTCGATCAAATACTTAGGCTACCGTTTTAAGTTCTAGATCTGTGAATGCTACGACTTAAATTTCTAGGAAAAATCAAAATCATTAATGTAATAATAAAGAGGGGGAGAGAGAGAGAGAGAGGTTTAAGATTGCAGTTCAAATTTTGGGCATTGCAGAGAGAACTCTTTTCAAATTTGAAAATTTTGACGTTATCGATTCGATGCGCGATCGAAACGAAAAGAAAACATAATATTTATAAAGACAAGACGTGCATACATGAAATATTACAGATAGATATAGTAAATATATATATACGAGTACGAAAGTAGTAAGGATAGAGAGCAAAACAGGTGAGAAAGAAGCTAGAGGGCAGCACAATCAGTTTTTTTTTTTTCTATTTGTTTTCTTCATAAAGCGCCGAATTGGGATATTTCTGGTAGTACTTGTTGTTCTTGGCTGTAGGTAGGTTGATAGTTTGGGCAGTCGATAATTTTGATGTTCATAACAAGTAATCGATTGTTGAATTTTGAAGCAAGCGGCAGTGTTGATGAGGACCAAAATTAGTTCGTTACGACACGAACTTTACCTACTATACGAAAATTTTGATATTGTACATATATATAACAATATATAGGTATGTAAAGTATGTGGTACAATAATAGTTATATAGATATAGTATGTAAAATATTGTAATAGTTGAGACAATATACGTTATAGGTAAACATAAAGCGTTTTATGGATGGTCAGTGTAATTCAGCTGTGTTCAGATCTAGGTTCGACGGGGGAAAGTCGGTGTGGCGAGGGCTCTTTCGGGGAGTTGGGTAGCGTTTTTTTGTTTTTTTTTTTTTTTTCATTTTTTTTTGTGGTTTGGGAGTCGATAATATTGAAGGTTGGCATAAATACCTGTCGCACAGCATTAACGGCCGCTTCGCGGTTGGTGAATGTAACAAATGCATAACCACGATTTGTGCCCGTCATTGGATCCATCATCAGTCTGAGATCCCAAATGGTGCCACAGTCCTCGAACAGCGGTATGAGCTCATCCTCGAACATATCCTTGGGTATTTTACCGCAGAACACTTCGCAACCATTGCCAGGCACATTGCCCTCCCAATTGGGCGGCGGGCCACCATATTTACGTTGTCCTGTGTGGAAAAAGAGAATTAGTTGGAGTCCAGATTATTCCTTGTGGAGCTACTTACCTGTTGTTACATCCAATGTATAACCGGTACGCTCCAGTATCTTTTTGATCTTTTCCTCATCTGGTCCCTTAACCTGTATGGCGGTTGCCGTTGCGAGAACACCCTGTTGGCTGGCACGACTCTTCTGACGATAGGTTTTCATAACCCCGCACAGGTAGGCAGACTTATTTGACACATGCTCCAAGTTTGACTCGAGGAACTGACTAAGCACATTCAAGGCACCATCGACGGGAAACTCCTTGAGCGCGTCCAGCGCGCGCTCGTCCAGCTCAACATGAGCGAGTTTGCCAGTTTTGTAGATTTCATCCAGTTTGCCGGCAACCTAAACGAAAACCCAAGAAATTAAATCAGTTTACAGAATTTACAAGGTATTATCGCTTCTACGCACTTTCTTGTCCAGGCCGTACTCCAAGAGCTTGGGATAATCCTCTGTACGTTCGCCATCTCCACGATCATCGGCTTTCTGGTTAATGTCATCTAGTAATTCGCCATTGCCTTCCGCCATTTCTGCAGGTGAGAGAAAGAAAAGAGAGAGAGAGAGAGAATTAGATAAGTATTACTGCAAATGCAAGCAAAAGCTTAAAGCTCCACAGGGAGCGACAATGTAATCAACTACGTCTTTGCTTAGCAAGTTCAATGAACTCCCCCCAAAAGTTGCGAAAATATGATTAGTTGCTGAATGTGGAACGCAGCGCACGCACCGCAGAACGTCAGAGAGCAGGGAGAGAGAGAGAGAGAGAACACTCAAAAAAAAAATGCGTGAGAGCAAAAGTTTGCCAAAAAGTTCGTTGACTTCAAACAAATGCGTGAGTGAGTGAATGAGTGATCACAATGGAGTGGGGGGGCACGACGCCAACGACGAACGGGAGAGAGAGCGCACGCACTAAAAAGCTGTGTGCGTGCGTGAAAGAGATAATCAGCCAAACGTGGACAGAGCAAGCGGAGAGAGCCACTACGCGTCGACTGCTTAGCATGACAAAAGCAAAAAAAAAAGGTAAACAACAGAAAAAGGCGCGTTCGCGAAATGTGCGAATTTTGTGCGTGCCTACAAATACGATAATATCGTATATCGTATCGTATACGATGTGTCCCGACTACTACGACTACTGCGTGTGATGTTTGTCCGCGGCCGAATCCCGTTTGCCAAGCTGACCGACCGCACGTGCCAAGTGTTAACCGTGACGTAGTCATTCACTGTGACGATGATGACAACTGTGTGCGCGTCGCCATGTGAGTGTGTGTGTGTGTGTGCTAAACAGTTGTGTGTCATTAGGACGCACAGTAAAACTGGTTGTGGCTATTGTCAATTGAATGACAGGTCACTACTTAATTAGACTTGCATACACACACACACACGCGCGCAACACACATGCAAATACTTTCGCCTCACTGTCACAATGTAAATTCAATTTTTGCCAATGTTGCCAAGCGCCAATGGGGCCCAATCTATGCAGCATATCAGGCATTATCAGCACTAAATATATACATACATGGTATATGAGTGTGTGTGTGTGTGCGCTGCAGTGACGACTCTTCAAACAAAATCGACACACACAGAACGAAACGCGATTATTGCGTAACGTTGTGCAAAAAAAAAACGTACGCGTCGATCGCAGTGAGAGCGCACAAATCGGGAGAGGGAGAGAGCGCGACCGAGTGAGCGCAAACAAGAGAGTAAAACGGAGCGTGGGTCGAAATGAATGTGGGGTACACACTGTAGTTGTATTTAAGTACCGTCTGTGCGCGTGTGTGTGTGTGTGCGTGTTTGACGACTCGCTCATAATTCGCTTTGCGTTTCGCCACACATTGCAAAAAAATTCTGCTCTCTCCCCCACACACACACACACATTACGCTTTGCGCTGGCTATTTAGCTATTGCTATTGCCAGTTCATTTTGTGTTCGCAATTTGCTTGCTTTTTTTTCTTTGCTTTTTTCTTCACTATCGTTCTTTGGCATGACATTGAAATACTTTTTCGTTGTTGTTGCTGCTGCTGCTGCTGCTGCGTTTGCTGTCTTTGTTACTCACTTGCGCCCATGGGTTCGGACTTGATCTCGAATTCTTTTTTCACAGAGATGATTGGGGCTGCCGTTGCCGCCGCTGCTGCTGCTGCGTTGCCATCGACGACGCCGCCGTCGTTGACGAGCTGCTTGATATTTGCAAGCATCACGATTCGTTATATTTTATTTTATTTATTTATTTTATATTATTTTACTTTATATTATTTTATTTTTTTTTTGTGAAAGAAATCTCTTGATTAGCTACTAGGTCGCCCGTTTTTTTGTTCGCTAAAATAATTCCGAAAAATGTTTGACGCACGCCTCTCTCTCTTTCACAACTGAGGGCGAAAAAATACTAACGGCAAGCGTAAATTGTAAACTCATACAAAGCCTACTCCATATATGAATGGGTTGTCACCAATGATGATGATGATGACGATGATGAGGCGGTGGCAACCCTGTGCGAGAGTGACAGCAATTCAAAAATATACAAAACTTCAATTGATATAACCATAGTAGGGGTTTCTCATGCCCTTCAAACTCTTGCTGGAAAAGTAACTACATAAAAATATATCTTCTTTATCAGTATACCATCTCTGTGCATAATTTTTAATGCATATTTGTGGCAAAGAAAGTAAAAAACAAGAAAAAATGAAACAAAAACATGAAGAAAAAATTAATAAGACATGCCAAAGCTTTTATACTCTTTCTATGAAATATTATAAAAATATATAAATTATAGAAAATTCTTGTTTTTAAACTATGAAAAACGATGGGAAATAGTTTCCCAATTCTTCTGAAATTTTATTGGAAAAACCTAGGCGATATATACTATAAAATATATAAAGAATACCAGAATCAATATACTCTACCCGATGTAAGGGTATTTCAAGCGCAATTTGCATAGCTGCCGTTGCAGTAACTACCTCAATAAATTGTATGTTGTAGCCGTCATAGCACTAGCCCGCACATATCATGCACTTGCACTCCCTTCTCCCTCTCCCTCTCTCTCTCTGGCTTTTTTTGCACCCTTAACAGCTGCGGGTCGTGGGTTTGGTTACAGGGTTCTTCGGCCAAGGAGATAATGCCCGGTATGGGGTTAGTAAATCAGCGATATGACAAATGCCTGGCTCTGTCGCATTGGCCAATATAATGCAGGCACAGCCAGGCCATCATATAGCCCGTTCAATAACGAAAACGGACAAAAGAAAATAAGAAAATTGCTGATAAAGCGCGAAATAAATCGGTTTTACTTTTTTTATTTTTTTGCATTGGCCAAACTGTCGCAAACACGGATCGGCGCTAGACATTATGTCGCCATGGTACGAGTGGAAAGTTGGTAGGGAGTGTGGGGAGGGGGGGGGGGGCAGGGCAATGTCTGGAGTTGGAATTACAACGCTGCAGTTGGTTGCCAGACACAGAGGGAGGCAGGGAGGGAGTTGGACTTGGTCGCTCTGCAACCTTTTGGGGGTTGCTTCTTGGACAGGCGAATGACACCAGCTTAAAGCGAGGTAATACGCGATTAAAGACGCAAGCCAAGAGTCTTAACTCAAAGGGATAATAATGATATTTCAGCTGTGCTTTAATAAGCTTTAAAGCTCTTTGAAGAGCTTTCAAGTGCTTTCCTAAACAAACTGCAGCTAGTGTCATTTGAGTATGAACTGGAACGTCAAGAAACATAGCACAAGGAGCTGCTCCTTCTTCTGGTTTGGTTTGGTTGGGGTAGGGTAGTGTATAAGTCTGTCATGGTTATTTAAATATGACTATTGCCACGGACAACGACGTCGACGACAATAGAGCCGGGCAGCCGGCAGTAGAAACGTAGAGCCGGGCAGCCGGCAGTAGAAACGTTGTCCAAGTAGTGCGGGAAATGGTTCCGTTATTGATTTCTACCGGCAACTCCTTTAAAGCAAACCTTACCAAGTGTGCAACCCCTTTTCGACCTGGCCAGATAAGCGCCTGCAGAGCCGTCGGCGAGGCCGAGTGGCATAAGCCGATTTAAGGCTCAAAAATAGCTGCAAGTGGAGAGAGAAAGAGAGGGAGAGAGTAGTTGCAACTGCAGACATGCCACTTGAAAGAGAACATCGTCGTCGTCGTCGTCGTGGTGCCACAACCCTGGAGGGGATCCAGAGCGGAAGTGTGGCAAATGTTTGCTGTAATTTATGACCAACTGCAAGGGGGGAGGGTAGAGGGGGAGGAGCCTGCCAAGCGGTTTCAACGTGTTGGATCGATGTGGCCGCATAAGTTGCAGAAATTAACGACACTGCGACAATGTGCAGAGATATTTTACAACACTGGTCAGACAGAGGGAGACAGACAGCGAGAGAGAGACAGGGAGAGAGTATTGCCTGGGTTATTTATGGTAAATAAAGCAGTCTAAACGCATTGGCCATTAGGCAAATTGTGGAGCAGGAACTGAACAATCCCTAGCAGCGGCATGAATAACTTATGTTTGTGCAAGGAAGGTAACAGAAGGTACAAGGAACTGCAAGAAGAAGCAGGACTAAGACGCCTGGCAAGAAGATTAAGTTTTGCTTGATTGGCACAAATATATATTTGCTCCATCCTCCTCCTTCTCTGGCCATAATATTTGCTGCACTCAAACACATTTGTGGCCAAAAATTGCAGGACACGCCACGTAGTGGCCAAGGGGAGTAGAGGGAATTGGGATGCAGGGTAGGCGCAGTCACGTGTGCGCTGGGCCTGGTCAGGCTGTAAAAATTGACTGCAATGCGGCTAAGGGACACAACCATGTGCACTCTCTCTCTCTCTCTCTGTGTGTGTGTGTGTGTTTGCATATGTATTTGTTTGCCAGTGTAAAGTTGGCAAAGAGGACAACGTTCCGGAGAAGCGACTCCTTCTACCACGGCTACAAAAATAACAATGCATTTTCCCAACAGCGGCGAGAAAAACGAAAATGAGAAGAACACAAAAGTTGCCACCTCTCTCCCCCCTGCCCCTCCTGCTAAAGGGGGGGTTACAAAGGGAGAAAAAAAATGGGAATATTATTTTCTTTATATGTCGAGAACGTGCCGTGGCCAAAAGAGTTGCCCGGAAACGAAACTGCGATTCCGTGTGCACAACAACAAGTAGGAACCTGGCAAGGATCCCTACCCCCTCCCTATCTCCCTTCCTCCCTGCTGGCGCTGTGACAACACAACGAGGCATAGTTTGCCTTCGCCTTTCATGGCGAATTAGAAAAGTGCCGGCAGCAGGCGCCGCTCAATTCAGCAGGCCCCTGGGGGGGCGTGGCACAGTGGGGCAGCAGCAGCAGCAGCAGGGAGTAGCTAGCTACTTAGAGGCATCGTCTCGGGTATCTCTATTTTTTTTTTTCATTTTTTATTTAGCATTTATTTGCAAAATTAGGCTGCATGGAGCAGAAGTTGGAGGAGGCTCGCCCGCTGTGCGAGAAACGTGAAGGAGGAGGAGTAGGAGGAGGAGGAGCAGAGCAAGGAACAGGACGAGCACGAGGCACTGGGTGATTGCAATTGTGGCAGTGCCAGCACCGACTGGTACCATCGTCGTCGTCCTGCCCTGCCCCCCGCTGACATGAAATGTGGCCCGAGCCGCGATGTTGCATCCTGCAGCGACTCTGCTTGCAACACGCGAGGCAACCCCCCCGCACCCTGCTGCTCTCCGCCTCTGCTCAGGAGGATTATAGAAATCTTTCGATTTTTGGCTTACAACTTTTCTATCATGTTGGAAACTCGCTGCGCTTTCTGCCAAAACTTTCTGCAGAAGAGGAAGAAGAGAAAGATGAAGAAGCAGAAATAAAAGAAGAAGAAGGAGAAGCAGAGAGTGCAAGACACGTTACAGGCTAAATTAAAAGTCAAATATAAAAGGCCGAGAGCGACAAATGCAGCAGCAATGCGAAATGAAAACGTGTTTGCCGGCAACGAACTTGCGCCCGCCTCCCCTCCCCTTTTGCTGCTCCCCAATGTGGTCATGCAACTTGCAGCACACGAAGCAGAGAGAAGAAACGGAGAAAACATGGCGAAGCGCCAAATTATCCACACATGCCGACGACAACGAGCACGCCGCTGGCAATGGAGCGGGTGAGGGGTGAAGAGGGGTGGTTGTAGTTGGGGGGATGGGAGAACGTAGCAAAGTTGGGGAAAGAAACGGAAACAAGACAAGAACTGCAAATAATTGCAGCTGTACTTCTCTCTCTCACGCTCACGCTCTCTCTCTCTTTGTCTCTCTGCCCACATTTGTCTGTCTGCTTGAAGGCGCCCTCTCTCGCTCAAACTCTCTGTCATATTCTCTCTCTCTCGGAGAGCGCGCAGCAATGCAGTCGCAAAGCTTTTGTCGTCCGACAATGCAGCGCGCATAGAGCTTTTGGCGCTCTTCCGCCGTTTCGCACACGTCTCCCGCATTGCATGCAATGCGCCGGCCGGTTTTTGCCAACTACATACATACATACATCTATATATGTGTGTGTATGGCAACATGCCTGCGTGTCTGTTTTGTGGACGCCATTTGGCTGACACGTGGCTGACTTGGAGCCCAGAAAGTGCACACACATACACACTGTCGTATTTATGCCTCTGTCTGTGTGTGTGTGTGTGTGATGCAGTGCAAAATCAAATATCGAGACAGGCAAGGCAACAAACAGAGAGGCAGCAGCAGCAGCAGCAGCCGCAGATCCAAAGAAGGAAAACAAGGCAAAGGCAAAGGCAACGATAACCGGTTTCGTACGCCAACAACAAGCACAGATGCGGGGCAACTTTGTCTGGACTTTTCTTTATTTTAAGTTCACTTTTAATGATTTGGCTCTTGCGGTGGCGTCGGCGGCGGTGGCTGCGATTTAGCAAGGGGGGGGGGGAACGGACGGACGACAAAGGCAAAAGCAAAAGCAAGGCAAAAATCAAAATGGTGGACACAGCGCGCAAGCAGCATGCGGCGTCGAGAGAAGTTGTTGGTGACGACGACGACGACGACGACGCAGCGCAGCGGCTTTTAATGCGATTGTGACGATGTTAAATGCATTGCCTACACACGCACACGCACGTACGCACGCACAAACACACACACACACACAGTCACGGATAAAAATGCCCAGACAAGCGTTACCTCGCTGCAAGTTGCTCTGTATGCGAGAGTGTGTGTGTCTGCTGTGGGGCTGCTTTGTTATGGCGCTGTCTGTGTGACTTGCCATAGTGTTTGTGTATGTCTTTTGCTTGTTGCAGTGTTGGACAACGCAGACTGTGTGGGGCGTTATTTTTGCCGCTGCCACCGCCTCCGCCATCGCCGCCGCCGACACCAAGCTTTGCTTCAAAGTTCTATTTTCTGACTGCTCTTTGCCTTTTGCATATGAACGAAACACCTGAACGCACATTGAGAGCGTATGAGCGTGTGTGTGTGTGTGTGTCTGTGTGATGATTTGAATTCATTTCACGCCACATGTCAGCTGTTTAGCTTTAAATACATCTGCACGCACACTCATGCAAAATGTGCCTGTCTAATTTTTGCACTTTATTGCACTCAAACGCACACACGCACATACAGATAGAGAGGAGAGAGAGAGAGAGAGAGCGAAACACAAATACATACATACGTATGCTTTGGGGCGCGCACTGTCACAAAAAGAGGCAAGAAATGCCGTCGCACAACACTGGCACTTGATATGGATACTGCTTGTTGTTGCTGTTCGTTTGTGTGAGTGTGCAATCTGCAGCGGGCAAAAATAGAGCCCCCACAGTCCACACACACCGTATTTCTTTCTTAGTCTCACATTTCGCACTTGGTTTACCTTTTCTCCGCTCTCCTGCTCGTCGATTCACACAAAATTCTCCGCTCTTTATGCACTTTTCCTCTTTCGTTTTGTTTTTGTTTTAAACTAGATTTCTCGTTGTGTTGAAATTGATTAATTGCTAGCTCTCTTGCATTTTCCTCTTCTTTTGTTGTATATTTATACAATTACATTAAATAAATATTTATTTTACTTGATGTATGTTTTTTTTTTTAACTTGATTTATGCATTTAACATTTATTTATTTATTTGTTTATTATTTATTTAATTTGTTACTTATGAGATCACAGTGGCCGTACGCCGTTCCTACGTTCCGTTCCGCTAACGTTTCGCTTGCCGCGCGCGCTCTGCCCATATAAACTCACAGCGCAGCGCGATTTCGCCGACGTTGTTGTTTGCGTGCGTGAGTGTGAGTTGGGTGTGTGTGTGTGTGCGCGTATCGTGTTTGTGTGCGTGTCGCGAATTCTCCAACGAGCATCAAATAAAAATACATATGCATGTACAGGCGCGGTGTGCGTGCGTGTGTATGTGTGTGTGTGTGAGTGTTTGTAGCGAACGCTTTGTTCTATTTTGATTTAGTAAATTGCCTCACTGCTGCACAGAATTGATTTCTATTGCTAATTTCCGATTATTATTGTTGTATTACGTACATACATATGTATTTTTGTTTATTGTAATTTTTTTTTTGCGTGAACGGCAGCCTCGTTGTAATAATGGCGTTCACAACGTCTACGTCATCGGTTCTTAGCTCGGTTTCTCGCACACGCTTTGACGCTTGCTGCTGCTACTGCTGCTGCTCTGTTGGTCTTCACGTCGTCACTTGCGTCGCACAACAAAACCCACAAACAACTCTGGGGAGTCACAGCCGCAAGTCGTAACGAAAGCTGCAGCGACGACGACGTCGACGGCGACGGTAACGACGACAGCAGCCGCAGCAGCAACGGTGGCGGCGGCAGCTACAAAAATGCACACAGTCAAATGTGTCGGCTACAGTCGCAACGCATGCACATACACACACACACACACACGCGCGCTCCCATACAATGCACATACAATCTCACTCACACACACATGCGACTGTCGGCGAAGGCAGGCAAAAAGTTTCGCAAAACGTGCAAAAAATATATTTACTCTGAGAGTGAGAGCGACTGTGAGAGCAAGGGCGCGCGTGAGAACGCTCTTTACGAAGTTTACGCCGACGCTGGCAGCGCGAGCGGCAAACAGAGAGCGAGAGCGAGAGAAGAATTTGCACACAAATTTATAAGACGAAAAAACACGAGCACACTCACACATACATACGCGTGCGTTCTCTCTTGCCTGCGGCTGCAGAAGATCGTTTCGTGTGCATGTATTAGTAGTATATGTGTTTGTGTGTGCCACTGTGTGTGAGCTTAAAATGCAAAAACGTTGAAAAAACTCAACTCGACCGTCGCAACGACGGCGGGTAAAATTTTGTCGCGTGTGGAACGCAAGTTTGCATGTGTATCGGCGCGTGTGTGCGTGTGGAACGTAGCGCTATCTTTAAACTCGATGAAAAAAAGTGAAAATGCATATGCAGATAATAAATAGTATAACTTCATTGCAAGTACCAAAAATAAAAGTGAAAACTCTGCCAAGAAATATGCTAGAACAAGGCATAAAAATAAAGTAAAATAACACAAAGTTGCGAGCGTCGACGTTCCACATGCAATACACACAACACACACACACGCACACATACGCAGTGAAGCCACATTATTTGCGCGTCTATGCAAAAAAAAAACAACAACTGGCAAACATTCCTTCGAAGGGGTTAAATGAACGCACATTCATAAATACAAACGAAACAACAACAAGAGCAGCAGCAGCAGCAGAGCAACAACAACAACAATGGCCAGCAAAGTCCGTCGTTTATTTTGTGTGGAATCGAACTGCAGCGTTAAATAAAAATGCCGTCGTCCCACACACACACACACAGTTGCAGTGCGCGTATGTGTGTGTTTGTGGGGTTTGTGTATCGAGAGATGGCCGAGCAGCAGCAAAGCAAGTGAGACTGCCCGAACCCAGCAGCGCCCACGCTTATCTGGTGGGCTCGCCGCCGTCGTCGTTGCTGCTGCCGCCGCCATGCGGCATTTTGGTCATGAACTTGTGGATTACGTTCGCGCGCGTCTAGTTGGACTGCGTTACTCCTCAACAAACCGTTACCCCCCCACAACCACAATCCACAGTCAGCCATAACACCCTGGGTCAGTTTTTTTGTGTTGTCCTTTACAGACACACGCACGCACACACACACACGTTACCATTAACATCCACACACGTTCAATGCCATTTGGAGTGGTCTCTGATGCGTGGGGGAAGGGGAGAAGGTTTCGCACGTGATTTTTCAAAGGCGGCACAAAGTGTCCGCTTATTTGTTTTTTATTCTACGTTTGGAAAATTGAATAACTGTTAAAAAAGGGTGAACATACAAATATTCTTGATTAATATCAAAAAAATGAGTCGTAAGGCCGTTTTCGTTTTTTTGTCTGTATGAACGCGCAGATCTTGGCTATTATAAAAGCTACAGCCATCAAATTTGGCATGAAGATTCCTGTATATATCACGCATATAGACTTTATTCAAAATTTTAAATGCCACACCTACCGCTCTCGCAAATCGGTAACTTGAGATTATTGAATAAAGTACTAGATTTAGCTTTCTGCTTCGCAGGGTATCTTTCTAACAGGAATGCTCGACTGTTTTTGCATCAAAATATGCAGTTTTATTTATTTATTAGCTTTCAAGCTCTGATCTCGGGTTACCCACGCAAAAACACACACTCGCAAATGGAAACCCTGGGAACTAACGGTAAAAAACACTCACAGTGGTAACCTAAGAATCTCATTTGGAATTTTGCAGAAATACGTAGAATCTAAAAATCAAGGTTATGTTAATTTAGAAATTTTGCACTTTCCGGATCTATAAAGATGACTCTGGTATTTATAAGCCAAGGTGTGTTGTGGTGCCAGGCAAACTTAATCTCGAGCTAAAATTAACTCGCCTGGCTCTTCTGATAATGTGAAAGCTCAAGTGCAATGTATATAAGAAATTTAAATAATTGTTGGAACTGATCGCAGCGGGAATACCCTCTGTTTTAGAAATGAATTACAGTGAAATCGAAAAGACTGATATTATGATGTAAATTAATACTGATTTATAATGTTAAATTCATGATTTCGTATAAATTCAATGAAAATATATCCAATAATAATACCTATCGCTGAAAACACTTTTAAAGCCCCAGTTTGGAAAATTTCAGACTATTCCCACTGCAAGTTGCAACTGCATACTATCGTATATACGATCTATGTGTGTGTTCACTATACAGATATATATGCATAACTAGTTCTCTCGACTTACTCAAGCGAATTGTAGCAGTAGTTAGGTCTCTGCTTCAGTGATGAGTATATCCAAGTGAGTATATCCGATTGGCTGCTGCAGGTGGTGTAGATATTTAATCCGAGTAACTGCACGTAGTATGTGTGTGTTTGTATATGTAGTATATATATAGTTTTCTTTTTTTTTTGTATATATTATTATTGTATTTTTTTCACTTAATCACAAAACTTCACTCACGTTCATACACAAGATAACTACTAAAATGCCTGAAGAGAGATATGGGGGATATTGAATGTTTTTTGTTTCTAGGTTTTTTTCAAGTTGCTTTTTCTATTAGAAAATATGATTTATTTTTGCACGAACACTTTAAAAAACGCAACGAACCGCAGCTAAAAATCGGCCAAATGGTCGGCCACGGGGGGCGGGTGCAGGGGGAGATCAGCGAGAAGTAGAGAAGGGGGATTCGCCGAGCTGTTTTAACGGCGACGGCGGCGGCGGCAACGCGTGAGTTTGCTCGCGGCGTACAGTAGAGCGAATGATGACGACGACGGCGGCGACGATGATGATGATCGATGCACACACGCACGCACTTACTCTCTCTCTCTCTATCTCTCTCTCTGTCTCAGTGTTGCAATCGCCCTCGCTCTCTCCCTCTGTCAGTGTCACTCGCTCTGTTTCACTTTTTGGCGAAGAATGCAGAAGGCAGCGTCAATTGCAATCAGCGTTGCATTCGCCAACGAACTGATCTTGTTCGCCGTGTCGCTGCTGCTTGTTGCTGGGCACAGCGCGGCGCAGGAAGTGCACGAAGTGTGTTCGCCGCGAGAGAGAGCGGCCCGAACAAGTTACGAGTGTGTGTGTGTGTGTGTGTGCGCGCTCGTTAATCGAATCCGATTGGTGGCTGCAGTATGCAGTCGCAGAGTGCAGTCTCTCTCTCTCCCTCTCTCTTTCTCAGTTCCGTTGCGTTGCTCTCTCTCAGGTTGCGTTGCTCTCTCGCTGTTGCTGAGCGAGCTTTGGGGCTTTTATGTGATCAGTCAACCCGGTTTAAAGCTGCGCACTCCTTGTACTTGTTGTTGTAGTTGTAGTTGTCGCTCTCCGCGTCGTTGCAGCTGCAGTCGTTGCAATTACAGTGGGTTAATTGCATCAACTATCACACACAAGTTACGTAAAAATGCTGCTCATGAGAGAGAGAGTGTTTTTTTTTTCGACTAAAGCTTGCTTGCCGTGTAGAGGAGTTTACAGTTGTTTTTGTCTTTGTAGCTTTGAGGTTTGAGGCACGTTGCAGAGTTCCAAGCAATAATTATAGAATTTTGATTTCGATTTCCTTCAAGTTGCGATCTCTTACGAAGCGATAGTTCCGATAGTCCAATGTAGTAGGAGCAATCCAATTCGATCCGAAAGTAAATGATTTTTATTTTTTCACACTCTCTTTCTCGAGATATTTGACTAAATTTTAGTTATTATCGTTTTTTTCTTACTTAATGATCATATTTTTCGCACAAAACACTTGATAATTATAAAGATCTCTCTTGTTTGTATTTTTCTTTTGTTTTAATTGGTTTATTCGCCGATTCAGGTTGTATTCGATTCACTTGTTAGCGATTTATAGATTTTATATTTAATCTTAATGCATTTCCAGACATGGCGCTGCATTTTTGTGTTGCGCTTCACAGTTGTTCGCAGTGAGCGCCCATAGAGATGGGGCTGCAGCCCTATGTAGGGGGATCCTTACTTAAAGCAAACAGTATTATAATGAATAGACTGCGCGCGAGATTAAAATTTGATTATAATGTATGGTATTATTACGATTATTATTATATTATTATTTGTCTTATTTTGGGATTAAGTCGTAAGCGTATTGAGCTTGTTGTGTGTTCCTCCTCCTCTCGTTCTCTTCTTCTTTCTTTCTTTATACTAAATTTACCGTTGCAAATAAAGAAAAACTTAAACAAAAACTGGCAAATACGTTGCACTTAACACTAAGAAATGGAATATCGGAATTTCGGGCTATTTTCTCTGTGTTATGATGAGATATGGTTTTGTTTCCTTTTTTTCCTTATTTTTTTGCTATTGTTTTTGTTAATTTGTTCTGGGTTCTGCTTATTATCGTAATTTTTTTGTATGTTTAAAATATCCAATGTGTGTGTGTTGTGTGTGAGGCGTATGCGCGGACTCCGTTTTTTTTTTTTGTTTTTTGATAAATTGATTATTGCATCCAAAGGTTGACGGAATATTGTATTAATTTGGGCTTTTTATTTTTATTTATTTTTAGAGTTGTGATTTTTGTTCGCTAATATTTTTGCTCGATTAACCGTTAGTGTAAAAAGTTCCAGATTTGTAACTGCGAATTTTTCGCATGGTCGTTTGCGCGTCCGCGATACTTGCGAGTGGAGTGACGATGCGATACAGATACAGATACCCGGCTGTTCAGTTAGCCAGACGACGGCGACGTCGACGTCGCGCGCCAGGCGACAGCGACAAAAAGCTTGCAGCGTCAATTTCACGCACACAAGCGCAATGTATAGGCGAGCGCACTCACTCACTCTCACACACACACCCATGCACAGAGCACAGAACAGAACGTCGACGGCAGCGTCGTTGGAAGCCGGCAAAGCTTCACACACAAGCGCAGCGTGCGTTTTCTTTTTGTTTTGTTTTGCCATTCGCAGTGGCAGCAGCAGCAGCAGCGGGTATTGCATTGGTATTAGTGTTGCTGTGCATTGCCTGCAGTTCGCTCGCGAGCTCTCTCTCTCTCACGATTCGCACTCTCAGGGTGTGTGTGTGTGTGTGTGAGTATTTTCTGCTAGTTTTTGCAGACGTTGCCAGGGCAGGCAGAGGCTAAGGCAGCAGCAGCAGCAGGCATAGGCAGTGGCTGAGGTAGCGGGCAGCGGGCAGCGTAAGCTTACTCAGCAGCAACCACCCAGACGAAACGTTGCGCTCTGTCGTTTTGTAGTCAAACATTTTGTAGCTCTGCAGTTGCTGCTGCTCGCTCTCTCGCCTGCCTCTCACTATTTGCCTGTGGCCTGCTTAGCCTCTCGCTCTCTCGCGCACTGTTGCGGCATCTCTAGTCGTTGTTGTTTTTTTTTCTGCTTTTTTTTGTACGTCCATAGACTATTGGCATTTTTATGCCTTTACATAGCTATGCCCAGCAGACATGCACACACACGTGCATGATTGACCCCTCGGCTTCGCCGTCGCCGTAGCCGTCGCAACGTCGCTGCGTTTTGTCGCTAAGGCGCGCTGCGGTTCGGGCGGCTCAGCCCGAGAGGAACATTTCAATTAACTGCAATTCTTGTGCTTCGTTTTTATGATCCACATTGTACGCTCTCTCTTGCTCTTCGGCGCTCGCTCTCTTCTCTCTCTCTCAGTCGCTGTGTGGCGTCCAAGTTTAATTAAGTTGAAGTCTCTGTGCGCTGTCCCTGAATGACGGACAAGCGTATCTAGCATCTCTAGATGCCCCGATAAGATCTGTCATACTTCTACTTCTCCTTTTCTACTCTCTTTCTTCGTCTCCTTTGGCTGCGTGTGTCTGCTAACTCAATTTGTGTGCTGCAGGTGCGTTGACCGCTATGAAAAAGCTTAAAAGCTTAAGCAGTGTGCGAGAGAGAGAGAGAGAGAGAGCAGAGAGGGAGTGCAGCATGCGGCATATGCAATGAGATCATCCAATTAGGCGGGCATTATGCCTATGCTAGGCATCAAGAAGTAATCCCATTAGGCGACTCACTCTCTCGCGCTCACAGGATGCGTTTGACAGTGGTCTAAGTTATATTTTCGTCAAGTGAAATAATTAATTTAATAGTAAAGACAGTAAAGCTTGTAGAAAAATTTTAAAAAATTCTTTAAAAAATGAAAACTATTTTCTAGGCAGAAGAGAAATAGAAAATACATGCTGCTAACGGGCTGCAGCAACAGAGAGGATACGAATGATGATGACCAGAGAGAGAGAGAGAGAGCAACAGCATCATCAAAAATCGTAGGCATCATCAAGAGCGACGGCGATAACGCAATTGCGGCACAAAAAATATATAAAAAAAAATATAAAATAAAAAACGGCATTGAATCCTGTTTTTATTCCCACAGTTTTCACCGAGGCCGAAGCTTACAACACAGGCCGGGGGACGCGCCGATGCCGATGCCGTCGTCGGAGAAGCTGATGGTCAGCGGCGGCGGCGCATGGTCATCATCAATGCTGATGCTGCTGCTGCTCAAAATAATAAGATGACATCCAACACTTCTTGGGCAAGCAGCAGCAAAAGCAGGCAGGCAGGCCCTAACCTTACCCCATATGAGTCGACGACGATCTCTCGCCCTCTCTCTCTCCCTCTCACAGCGCAGTCCGTTTAAAAAATATTTTCATATAAAAAATCGCGTTTTTTGCACGCTCTCGCATAATAAAACTTTTTCTTGCGTTCCTTTAATTTCATTCCCCAGATACCAACAACATCCACAAGAAGAACCCTATACAGGGGCGAGCGACGCAGACAGGAGGCAGCGGCAGCGCACTTGGCCACACAAAGGATCGCCTGAAGAAGATCGAAAAGGACGCAGGGACTTGTCTCCATTCAAATCGTTGTAGGTAGAGGCAGAGGTAGGGTAGAGGTAGAGGTAGAGGCTCAGGGAGGGTTAATGGCGAGCCCAAGCCCAAGCACAGAGGCTGAGGTAGTACTCGAATGTACCTGAACCTCTTGGCTCGACGACCACAAAAGGAGGATGGACATTGTCCAGTGACCAAGAAAGTATTGAGCACTGTTCATATCTGTCGTAGTTGTGGCTGTGGTGGTGGTTCTTTATACGCTGGAGGAGGTCGAGTCTACGCTTAAGAACTTTTTTTTTATACCCTTCGACCATTGAAAATGGTCAAAAAAGGGTATACTAACTTTGTGCAATGTATGTAACAGGCATAAGGAGGCGTGGCAGACCCCACAAAGTATATATATTCTTGCTCAGGATCACTAGCCGAGTCGATTGAGACATGTCCGTCTGTCTGTCCGTCTGTCCGTCTGTCCGTCTGTCCGTCTGTCCGTCTGTCCGTCTGTATGAGGGAACAGATCTCAGCTATTAAAAAAGCTAGAGATACCAAATTTGGTATGGAAGTTCCTATATATAAGAGGCAGGTGAAGTTTATGTTAAATGTTTGATGCCACGCCCACCGCCCCCGCAAATTGGTAATTTGAGATTATTAAGCAAACTATTAAACTTATAAAGTTCTGCTTTGGTATGTATAATGCTAAATGCCATATGAACATATTCCCCAAATTACAATCCGATCGGACCAATAACACAGAAGTTATTCAAGTCAACGTTTTCAGTACAAATGTACGAGCAGCAGCCTGCGCGCTGCTTTCAGTAGTTGACGCCGACGTCGACGTCACTTTTAACGTGCGTCGCTGTGTGAGTGTGAGCGAGAAAGCTATATGTACTTAGTAGAAGTATTTGTGCAAAATTTCTGTTTGAAATTATGAGTGTGGTTACACGTTTGTAACGGATTTTAAAAATTGGGAGAAGGGTATCTCACTGTCGAGCGCTCGACTGTAGCCATATCCACTTGTTTTTTTTTTTTTTTATTATTTTTTAGGTTAGTTTTCGAGCATTATTTTTAAGCAGGTCGCTTGTACTATAAAGTTAATGAAGGAAACGCATATTAAATCCCATTTCCGACCAAGCCATAAGTCAAGAAAAACCATAATCCGTGAAAAATAAAATAGTTCGTTTTCGATTTTTTTAAAACTACTGCGAAATGGGTGGAACGATTTCTCTGAAATTTTGTGTACATATCGGCTGGATCATCTATTAGTCATACCCATAAATTTTCTGGAAAATTCGCTAGCATTTTAATAGTTTTATTCAATTTCATACCAGAAATAGGTCGTTTTTCACTTTAATTTTGAAAATCAAAGTGAAAAAATATAAAATACGCTTTGATTAAAATAAAATCTGATTCAATCAATAATAGTGTCAATTTAAATACAGATCAGATAAGTTAGTGATCTGCCATAGCACGAGTAAATCCTAGAGAATTGTGCAGCTGATCTCTTACTAGGATCGGCTCGTCTTGGCTTGGCTGGGCTTGGCTGGGATCATTCAGGTTCGCTGGCCGTTGCAAATGTTGTTTACCCAAAATCTTAGGAGCACAGGAAGTGTAGAGAATGAAGTAATAGTTAGGGGGAGAGGGAGGGAGGGCAACTGAATGCGACATTTGCATTTTTAATGCAGAGCAAAAAAATGAGAAAAAAAAAATAAAATAGCGTATTTTACGAGTTGATTTCGTGCTCTCTCTTTCTCTCTGATGTGCGGACTGGTTTAATATATGAATCGTCGTTTTTTTTTTAATATGTAGGATTTTTTTATTGCCTCCCATTGTGTGTGTGTGCCACGGTGTCACCTTCGAGACGGAGCCGCGAGCTGACCAGACAAGACAAAGCGGAAGAAAAGCTAAGCAGAAAAGCACACACAGCAGCGAGAGCTGGAGAGGAGAGATGGCGATATCCTTTTGTGATATATGAGTAAGTTGTACCTGAAGGATGCGTTGTCTCTGAGCCGTTGTGCACACACACACAGCGAGAGGGAGAGAGAAAGAGAGAGATAGGGCAGGCGAAGGGGTCGCGGATCTGCCAGGCTGCGCTGGACTTTATCATTTGATATCGAGCGAGCAGAGCAGCGCAGCGCAGCGCAGAGCGTGATTATGGACAATGGCGCAGCGGATGTGCGGCGTCGGCGCACCCAGAGAGATTGAGAGTGAGAGGGAGAGAGCGAGTGCGAGAGCTGCGCGCACCCCTCACAGCGGCAAGGCGGCACCTTGAGGCTTGATCGCCTGCCTGGCTCTGCGCTGCTGCCTCCTCGTCGGGATTGCGAATGGGGCAGAGGATTGGGGTGGTGCTGCTGCTGCTGCTTTGTTTTTATGCCCATCGCTGGTGGGAAAATTTATCTAAATTGTCGATGGCATCTTCTTTTTTTTCTTTTTCCTTTTTTTTTGCCTCAACTCTTTCGCATTTTTTGCGATTTTTTTTTTTTTTTTTGGCTAAAAAGGATTTTGTATTCTTCTCGGTTTTTGTCATATTGTGGAATGTTTTGTCGTCACTTTTTTGAAAATGATGCCCGAAGTCCATAAATTAGGCCTCGGGGCCCCGAAAGCGACAGCGCCGAGAGTGAAAGAGAAAGAGCGAGAGCTGAAGAGAAGGAAATTGGATGAAGGTGTTACCAGACAAAAGAAATCATTGCAGCTGATGATGTTGCCAGGCACAGAGTGTGAGAGGCAGGGGCACAGCAGTGGGATGGGATGCAGAGGGGAGGTAGCGGGGCCAGAGTGTAAATAGTTTAGCCAATTAGCTGTTGGAAAGCACTTGACTCTCTCTTTCTCTCTCTCTCTTCGCCAGCAGCGACAAATCAAAGAAAAGTGTGCAAAAAGCAGAGAAAAGCGCGGGCGGCGGCGTCAAGTGTTGCCAATTAGTTTTAACGAACCTTGCCAGACTGTCGCGAGAGCGTGGGTGATGCAAGTGAGGTTAGGTTGCCATGCACGTGGTAATTATTGCGTATACGCCGCCGCGATCGTTGCCAGACTGCGGCACAGCTGTGATCGACACGCACACACACACACACACACACTTGCAAAATCTGGCACAATGCAGCTGCAACAATCGACGCATTAAATCAATTTTATCTTGGCCTACTTTTCTCTCGCTTAGTTTGCTGGTTCCCCTCTTCGCTTTTTGAACCCTTAAAAAAGCAAAGCAGTGCAGCCTGCTGCTGCACATGGCGCACTGTGAAGGAAAGCGCAATCTGTGCGTACAGCGCAGTTTAAATTTATAGTTCAACTTGGAAAGTGCAAACTTTGTTGCAAGTAAATCTAAAAGGAAGCGCAACCCCAACTTTGCTACAGCACCTGCTGCGCTCTGCTAGGTCGCATCTCCGATGCATACGATTTTTAGTCTGTATGAACACGTATAGCTCGCAAACTATTAAAGCTAGAGCTATCAAATTTAGTAACAATATGTCATATTATTGCCCGCATATCAAGCTATTTTTAGAAATTTATTACGCTCACTTTCGAGTCCGTAAATCAATAAAATACGATTTGCAAGCGTAATTTTAAAGCGACAATGTGAAATTTTTGTGTGTATATAAATTATGATAGCCCAAATGATAGCCCCAAATTCGGTTTCAATCGGATAATGAACATGGAAGATATTTCAGAAATAGTCGATTATTTTAAATTTCTGGCAAATCTGCAAATTAATTTCACATATGACTGTCATTCTAGCTGTTTCAGAGAGCCTGGCAAACCTTAGCTTGATTTCTCCACTCGAGATGGCACTTGGCAACACAAAGTGGGAACCTTGCCGCGGGCCAGAAGCAGAGAGGAACAGGGCAAGGCACGGTAGTGCCAGCCAAGCGTTGCAGGAGAGTTGACTCTACAGCAACGGCCAGCAAGCATATTACATAGCTATTTACTTAACCCATTAATTCTGCAGCGGCAGCACCAGGCGAAAAGTCGCAAAAAAGCGCAGAAAATTGTGTGTAGATGAATAATGGAGGTTGCGCCCAAAGGCAAGTCGACAACCCTATACCCTTCCTGCAATTGTAGCTTGGTTAATTTACAGCATTCGATGGTATAATAAATATAGAATTTTTTTAAGAAATCATATATGGGAGGAAAAATAGGTGAATATTCTTTGAACAATGTGATTTTCCCTTATTTTTTTCGTGTTTTTCTCGAAGTTTTCTCAATATCTTCAAAAATTTACGTAAATGTTAAGAAATATCTGTACTAATTACGTTTTCACACTCAAATATACCCAGAAAAATTTAATATGAGGGAGAATATTTAAAAACTATGGTACATGTACTTTTTTTGGTGTGAAAAACCTACACACAGTTCTAATTAATATTCCCTACAATGCTAATAAATTTTTTAGGTACGTTTTAAATTTTGTATAATCTTAATTATGGTACAACTGGCCTAAAGTGTACCTAAGTTTATAGTATGCTCTAAACTATGGTACAATTGCCTAAAAGTGTACCTATTTATGTAGTCAGTGAGTGTTGCAAGCTCTGATGCAGTGAATATACCCTACCGGAAGGGTATACAAATAAATGCGAAGGCTGAAGGCAACCAAAGGTGCTGACAGCGCGACGAGTTACATGTGGAGCGACTTGGAACGGCGCTCAGGCAGAAGAGGCGGCAGTAGAGCAGGAGGAGGAGGAGCAGGAAGAGAGCAAGGAACGAGTGTGCTTGTCCCAGGCTGTGTGTGTATGCGTGTGTGTGTGTGTAAGCACTTGTGTTTGCATTATGTAAACGGGCATGTGGTTGCTGCCAACACTGGACCTACACCAACATGTGTGTGTGTGTCTGTGTGTGTGTGTGGTGCAGCCAGAAAGGAGGGCAAGGAACCTGAGTAACAACTGCCACGACTCCAGATGGGCAGCAGGTGGGCAACGATAGCGACGGCAACGGCGACGGCTAAGACTGCCCTCGGCTAAACGGGCTGCCCGAAAAAGTCCTTGAAGTGTTGCACGTTGCAAGAACCGCAGCAGGAGCAGACCTAACCTAACCTCAAAACGGACAAGCAACACGACGCAGACAGGGAAGCGCAATGGGGCGGGATGGATGAAAGGGGATGAATGACGAAGACGGAGACGGATGCAGCGGCGAAAGAACCTAATAAAAACATTTCCGTAACCTATGCATCATTGCAGGAGTGTGTGTGTGTGTGCGAGAGTGTGCGTGTGTGTGTGTTAAGTGACTTTCAGAACTTTTCAGGTCACATACGACGGCAGCGACTGCAAAAAGTGAAAAACTGCAGCGAATCGGAATGGAGGCTGTGCTGAGCGACCAAGAGAGAGACAGACAGATAGAGAGAGAGAAAGAGACAGAGAAAGGGGGAGAGACAGGGAGGTAGGTAGAGAGCAAAGCTCTCTTGAATGAATTAATTGAATTGCCCCACTCACCGTCATGTTGACCCGTCGAGTTGGCCCGCGAGGTGAATATCTCAGCTGAGTTGTAGGCCCGATACGATCCCCGTGATATAATTTGGGTACCTGCAAGGAGAGGGAGGTACATCATTACATTAACATCATCAATCAGCATATATCGAATTGGTTAATGCAGCATATAAAGAGCAGATACCCAAAGAGTAGAGAAGAGTATAAACAGAAAATCCTATATATATAATGCATATATATAATATATATGCATAAATTGTCATGCTATATAGCGTCTCTAAAAGGCTATCCCATTTCCGACCTATCCATAAGTCAGGAAATCGAAAAAACAGTAAAAATGAAAATAGGTCGTTTTCGTTTTTTATCAAACTACTAGGAAATGGGTGCTACGATTTCCTTGAAATTTGTTATACATATCGGGTGTGTCATCTGTTTATCATACCCGTCAAGTTTCTGGAAAATTCGCTGGCATTGTAATAGTTTTATTCAATTTTATACCAGAAATAGGTCGTTTTTCAGTTTAATTTAGAAAATCAAAGTGTAAAAATATAAAAAATACGCTTAAATTAAAATATGCTGTGCATATTGTCTATGTTATCTATTACACATATCCCTAAAGTTTTCATAAGAGACTTAGAAGTTCTACTACATTTTATACCAGAAATAGGTCGTTTTTGATATATGTACTTAAACCTATTTAGTTTATTTCATCGGTAGCTGATCAAGCATCTTTTGATTGCAGCTGTAACTAGAACTGCAAGCGGAGCAGTGCAGCGCAGACACACACACTGGCACACACACACACTGACTCACACACACACACGCACAAGTGCAGAGGGTAGGCCTATAAAAAAGTGTGCGCTGCACAAAGAAAAGGACGAGGATAAGCTAAAGTTAATGGCGTACATGACAGCCGTTGTGTGTGTGAGTGAGTGTGTGCATGTGTGTGTGTGGGTACAGTATGTACCAAGCGGTGCATTGCTGCGCCTGGCACAGCGCGACTCCTTTTAGCTTTTACTTAACGTTTCGCATTGTGTTTTTTATTGTGCTTCTACATCTCGCTCTATGCATGTCTGCCTGCCTGTGTGTGTGTGTGAGCGTGTGTGTGTGTGTGCGTGTGTGTGTGACCGGAAACTGCCATTTAAAGTGCATTTTAAGAGGACGATTGCGTCGCGGCGACGGCTTCACTTGCGAGCTAAGTGAAAAGGAGGAGAAGAAGTTTGTCCTGGCGACGCGCTCCTGTTTGGCTCCCTTTCCCTCTCTCTCTCTCTCCCTCTCTTTCTCTCCCTCTCTTTCAGCATGTTGCTGTGTGTTGTTTTTACGCCGAGGTTGTTGTTATTTTATGCAAGCAACTCTCGTCCCCTTTGTGCCATAGCCTGCCTGCCTGACTGCTTGACTGCCTCGTGTAATCCAACTCCATTTTAATTACATTCAACACCCGAGCGAGACAGGCTCCTTCTCTCCTTCTCTACTTCCCCCGCCCCCATTGCTACCCAATCTCCCCACGTGTCTGCCCAGGTATTGGCCGGTAGTTCCCCACCCTCCCTGCAAATATCGATTTCGCTCGGAGGCCCTTCAGGCCCGTAGCTCAACAAGGTGTTAAAGCAATTTGTAAAGGTGGCTCCTCTTCCTACTCCCTCCTCCACATCCCACAAATCAGTGCACTCGATTCCCTGAAACGGGAGGATCATATTTGCATGGCAGGAGGAGCAGAAGAAGCAGCCAAATGCAACTGCTGCCTGCACTTCTCACTGCAGTCAAGGGATCCCTTTTTGTCCTCCATTTTGAACAGTCTGTATAAAATACAACTAATTTAATTTTTAACAAGTGGGTAGGGCTACAGTTCAGCGGGGCCGACAGTAAGATACCCGACCAATTCTCAAAATCGAACTTATAATTTAAAACAAAGATTTAAAAATTAAAAAAAAAATCCGTTAAATAATGTAGGACCCTTACCTAAATTCTCAAAATACCGAAAAATTTCAAAAGGTCTATTTGATATTATTTAAATGTAGAATCACTCAGGTTGTTAAAACTTAAACGAAATGTCATTCCGCGTGAAAATCGTTTGATTTATAAGAAAGTTATGATCGGTGTAAAATGTGGGTATCAGGCCTGTTTGGTGTGTTACATGTCTAATTTTTTGACCATTTCGACATGATTTGTGGGCCAAAATTATGTATAGTCTAAAACCGATTAAAACATTTGTTTATTACTAATTTTGACCTCCGCAATCGATTAAAACTAAAACCTCGCGATTTAAAATTTTGAAAAAAAAAAATTGTTGAAATTTTACAGGGGGGACCATTGACTAAATTTCCAAAATATCAAAAAATTTCAAAAGGTCTATTATGATATTATTTAAATGTAGAATCACTCAGATAATTAAAACATAAACAAAATGTCATTCCGCGTGAAAATCGTTTGATTTATAAGAAAGTTATGTTCGGTGTAAAATGAGGGTACTAGGCCTGTTGAGTGTGTTACATGTCTAATTTTTTGACCATTTCGACATGATTTTTGGGCCAAAATTAAGTATAGTCTAAAATCGATTTAAACACTTGTTTATTACTAATTTTGACCTCCGCAATCGATTAAAATTAAAACCTCGCAATTTAAAATTTTGAAAAAAAAAAAATGTTTTTGAAATATTATAGGGGGGACCATTGTCTAAATTTCCAAAATATTGAAAAATTTCAATAGGTCTTTTATGATATTATTTAAGTGTAGAATCACTCAGATAATTAAAACATGAACAAAATGTCATTCCGCGTGAAAATCGTTTGATTTATAAGAAAGTTATGATCGGTGTAAAATGAGGGTACTAGGCCTGTTGAGTGTGTTACATGTCTAATTTTTTGACCATTTCGACATGATTTTTGGGCCAAAATTAAGTATAGTCTAAAATCGATTTAAACACTTGTTTATTACTAATTTTGACCTCCGCAATCGATTAAAATTAAAACCTCGCAATTTGAAAATTTGAAAAAAAAAATGTTTTTGAAATATTACAGGGGGGACCATTGTCTAAATTTCCAAAATATCGAAAAATTTCAAAAGGTCTATTATGATATTATTTAAATGTAGAATCACTCAGATAATCAAAACATAAACAAAATGTCATTCCGCGTGAAAATCGTTTGATTTATAAGAAAGTTATGATCGGTGTAAAATGAGGGTACTAGGCCTGTTGAGTGTGTTACATGTCTAATTTTTTGACCATTTCGACATGATTTTTGGGCCAAAATTAAGTATAGTCTAAAATCGATTTAAACACTTGTTTATTACTAATTTTGACCTCCGCAATCGATTAAAATTAAAACCTCGCAATTTGAAAATTTGAAAAAAAAAAATGTTTTTGAAATATTACAGGGGGGACCATTGTCTAAATTTCCAAAATATCGAAAAATTTCAAAAGGTCTATTATGATATTATTTAAATGTAGAATCACTCAGATAATCAAAACATAAACAAAATGTCATTCCGCGTGAAAATCGTTTGATTTATAAGAAAGTTATGATCGGTGTAAAATGAGGGTACTAGGCCTGTTGAGTGTGTTACATGTCTAATTTTTTGACCATTTCGACATGATTTTTGGGCCAAAATTAAGTATAGTCTAAAATCGATTTAAACACTTGTTTATTACTAATTTTGACCTCCGCAATCGATTAAAATTAAAACCTCGCAATTTAAAATTTTGAAAAAAAAAATGTTTTTGAAATATTACAGGGGGGACCATTGTCTAAATTTCCAAAATATCGAAAAATTTCAAAAGGTCTATTATGATATTATTTAAATGTAGAATCACTCAGATAATCAAAACATAAACAAAATGTCATTCCGCGTGAAAATCGTTTGATTTATAAGAAAGTTATGATCGGTGTAAAATGAGGGTACTAGGCCTGTTGAGTGTGTTACATGTCTAATTTTTTGACCATTTCGACATGATTTTTGGGCCAAAATTAAGTATAGTCTAAATTCGATTTAAACACTTGTTTATTACTAATTTTGACCTCCGCAATCGATTAAAATTAAAACCTCGCGATTTAAAAATTTGAAAAAAAAAATGTTTTTTAAATATTACAGGGGGGACCATTGTCTAAATTTCCAAAATATCGAAAAATTTCAAAAGGTCTATTATGATATTATTTAAATGTAGAATCACTCAGATAATCAAAACATAAACAAAATGTCATTCCGCGTGAAAATCGTTTGATTTATAAGAAAGTTATGATCGGTGTAAAATGTGGGTATCAGGGCTATTTAGTGTGTTACATGTCTAATTTTTTGACCATTTCGACATGATTTTTGGGCCAAAATTAAGTATAGTCTAAAATCGATTAAAACAGTTGTTTATTACTAATTTTGACCTCCGCAATCGATTAAAATTAAAACCTCGCGATTTAAAATTAAAAAACAAAAATTTCGTTAAAATTTCATAGGGGGGACCCTTACCTCAATTTTCAGAATATCGAAAAATTTGAAAAAATTTATTTTGCTATTTTTAAACGGAGGTTATAGGTTATAGTTCGTTTTTATAGCAGCTATACCATATATCGGTCTATTTGGGATCGTTCCGACCTATTCCCTGTGTGAAACCCTAAGAAATCTATAATTGAGATACAAACCGATATAGGGTTATATAGTGTTAAAAATTCAAAGAGTATAATAAGGCATGAGGCAAGGGAAGAATAAAATTCCAAGGAAACATCACAAGAGATTTGAGAGAGATAGAGAGAACGGGATTTGAGAGAAAGAGCAAAAGGTATTGAGAGTTAGACCGATCTTTGAGCTGTACTTACGTACAGTGAGTATTACAGGGTATTTGCGGCAAGTAGCAATTACACTAGTAATCTAAGAGCAGCTGCATTCTTCAGCTAGCTGCCACCCCCTGACGCCTCCCACCGATCGCTCCCATCGCTCTCCTGCTGCTGCTGTCCTGCACCGTGGGGTACGCTGCAGAAACTTTAAACATGTTCACACATGAATTGCTCTGCAATCGCTTTGTGCCATTTACTTTTTGCCATTTGCCGCATGCAGCACGCCGCATGCAGCAGGCGCAACCAACCCATACAACATTTCTAGAGGAATAGGTCAGTACGGTAGGTCGGTCGGGTGAGGGTGTGTGTGTGTGTGTGCGAGTGCGAGCTAAAACAGAAGAAACTGTGTGGTGCCTCAGGACATATTGTATATATAGGTATATATACGATATATGTATGTGCTTCAGACTCTCATATAATAAGCACATAATGAGTACATAATAAATGCAGTGGCTCAACCCGCACCCCTTCTGACCGCATTGCAGTTGCCACACGGGTTCAACGACAGCGTCGAAGGTCGAGCACGCAACGAGAGAGGGAGAGAGTGAGAGAGAGAGAGAGGAAGAGAGATAAAGCTAGAGAGGGGGATGCTCTTATCCTTGTGGCATGCAGGATATCGCTGATATATGACTTCGATGCAGAGGGGGCAGGGGCAGAAAATGAGTCTAGCACAACATGATGAATATCTCATGTCGTTGTGCCCCTGTTGCATGTAGTATCTGGGGCTCCTTCTTGTGGCAGCTGCTGCCAACGAAAGTATCTCATAGATAAAACTTAATGTGCGCTTCAGGCAACGCAACTGCATCGCCTGAAAGATGGAAGGAAGATGGCGATGAGGTCCGCGCTCGGTTTCTTTCTCATCCTCAACTTCCGCTGCAAGTTTTGTTGGATTTTGTATTTGTATTCGTGTATTTGGCATATTTTGCATTTGACCAGGAGGAAATCTTTTGTAATCGTGCGATAACCCCGACAGAACTTGAAACGCAGCAGCAGCAACCCCTAAAACGAAATATGGAGTAGGATAATGCGCGAAAACAATGCCGCAATTGCAATTGCAAACTGCATGTCCAGCCTAGCAGGATGCCAGGATGCTGCCAGGCAGGCAGGCCAAGCTGCCTGCCTGCTTGCCAGGCAGGTCCCTCTCCGGCAATTAGAAGAACCTCGAGAACGAACCTCGTTTTCTGTTTATTTACATATCAAAAATGGATCCGATGCAACCTCGTCCGCAGTTGCATTCCTTTTGTGTGCGCGCGAATCCTTTTTTGGATATATCTTTTGTCCTCAAATGCAACGCAGAGACCGCAGAGACCAAAAGGGATTCACAGGCTGCGATGCACAGGAAGCGGGATAGGCCAGGCCAGCTATGAAATTAATACGCATAAATTACACGCCATGGGAAAAATAATTGCAATGAAAGCTTTCGAACTGAAAAACAGACAAGACTTGCCCAGATTTATGCCAGCTGCATATATGGGAAAATTGCAGCAAAACTTCCATCAGTAATCTACAAAATATTGTAAGCTGAGATCTGAAGGTTGTCCAGCATAATTGCAATACGTTTTATTGATGCAGTCTATCGCAAAAACACGAAACTATCAAACAGAAACAGTAGCAAACTGGCAAAAGTTTTGTGTGGGCGGTGGGCGTGGCAAACAGTTTTTAAAATAAGCATTACTAAAGGTAGATATTTACCTTGATTCCTGCCAACTTTGGTGTTTCTAGCTTTTAGAACAGTTGAGATATATGTGTTCATACAAACAGAGAGACCAACAGGCAGCACAGAGAGAAAGGAGAGACCAACAGGCAGCACAGACAGGGAGATAGAACGATGAGACAGGCAGGACAGATAGACAGGACTAACAAATATATGGTTATATCGCTTCAGCTAGTGATTTTTAATCCAAAAATTGAGATATAAACACAAAAACTATTGGCTTTTTGTAGATTCTATCTGTCTGTCTATATGTCTGTTTCAGTCTGTTTTTTGTTTCTCCGCCTTTCTGTCTCTCTGTATCTATATACGTCTGTCTATTTGTCTGTTTCAGTCTGTTTTTTGTCTCTCTGCCTGTCTGTCTCTCTATACATCTGTCTGCCTATTCCTCTGCCTGTCTATTTCTCAGTCATCTATTCCTCAGTCCATCTGTCTTCCAAAGAAGTGCGTAGAGGAGAAAAGCTAAAGTTCTTCACCTTAGCAAAGTGCAATTTATTCGCACAGCCGCCGGCTTAGGACACACATCTTCCAGGGTCTACATCATAGTGTGAGAGAGACAAAGCTACCATTGTCGTAGGTCCTCGAGCGGGTTGGGTGCCAAGAAGGAACCTGTGCTCTGGCCGGACAAATGCGAGGAGGGAGAAACAATTGAATTACGAAATTGTGTTGCTGTCCCCGTAGAGGAAAGAGAAGTATTTTTCAGTCATGACTTGCAACACACACATAGCTCGCTAGGGATGGGTATAGGGAAGGTAGTATGGGAAGAGCAAGCGCGCAGTCATAGGACAGAACACATGTCACACAGAGCACAAAGCTCTTGAGTGGCCCTTGGCCAAGAGGGTCGCCGTAGGACATGTAGAGTACACTAAAACGGAAATTAGGTGACAGGCTGAGACGTTGTGCAAGAGTTTCGGGGCTGAGGCTCAGGCTCAGGTTATTGTGCGGCCTCGAGACGATCTCGAGGCGACGAGACGGTGTTGGGCATGTCTGCACAGTGGGGCGACAGGCATGGGCAGTGAATGAAATAATATAATAAAAGGAATTTTTTAGTGTGGGTTTTTAACAGGGTTCGCTTGTTTTTTTTACTGCGCACAGTGGCGCAAAATATTTATTTTATTAATATAATATAAAATATAATAAAATAAAATTCCTTATGTAGCAATTTTTCTACATCTAAGCTGTGCACAGTGGTGCAAAATATGGCAAAATATTGATTTTAATATATTTTTTAATAAATTTCGCCTGCATTTGCCATGGCTTGCAACCACGGTGCGACGACTACAGCATCTTGGGTCAGTTTTAATTGTCGCTTTGTGCCAGTGTGCGTGTGTGTGCCAGAGCATGTGCGATGCTCGCTGTGTGTGTGTGTGAGTGAATAGGTGTGCGTGTATGTGTTGTTGTTGTTGCCGCTGCCCGAGAGCTTTTTGCTGCTGCTCAAATTACTTTTATGTTCTCTTGTCCAGAGGGACATAATCATAATGCTGATATATGCCGACGGGCCCACTGTACTGTACACACTGAGCCCTCCCCCCCTCCTGAGCACCCCTACCCCTGCCACAATTGGCGAGTGAATGTCCAGGCGGCGTGGCCTGCCAAAGTGCATTGCGAGATAGAAATAAAGAGAAAAAAAGTATCTAACGGATGCAATACAGAGCAGCAAGTAGCCAGGCAAGAGGGGGGGGGGAGGACTAGGGCAGGGGCAGAAGCTGGGGCAGGGCTGAAGATGCAATTAACGCTATGCCCGCGCCATACAAAAGCCACAGGCATTTGTAGCTGTAACTCTGAGTTGTATCTGCAGCTGTATGTGTGTTTTTATCTGTGGCTGACTGTATCTATAGCTTTATGTAGCCAGCCCTCTCTATGTAGCTGTAAATATATCCCTCCCCCTCTCGCGTGCGAGAGTCGCGTGTGCAATGCTGCAAAATGTTCAAATTCGCAAATGTTTTTTTTTTTGCTTTTGGCTTAGGTTATCTGCGCTGGCAACGGCAATCATAACAGCCCGAGGAGCCCAAACCGAATCAAAAACCGAAACCGAAACCAAAAGCGAATCCGAATCGCAGAGGCGGAGGCAGAGGCCGAGACCCAGACCGAGCCACAACATTGCCAGGCCGCCGCTGCTGCTGCCGGTGGGGCCGAAGATGACGCTGACGACGCGATGCGATGCGATGCGACGCTGGCCGAGCGAGCGGGTGGTGCTGCAGCAGGAGGAGCACACGGGGGAGGCGGAATCGGCGGAAACAGGGACGGGGCAGACAAACAAGCACAGGCAGCACAGCCAGCGAGTCAGCAGCAGCGGCAGCAGCGACAACGTTGTGGATTTTGATTCTGGGTCATTCACCCTGCACAAAAAACATTTTGCACTGTGTTAGGCTGCTTTTGTGCCAATGTGTATGTATGTGTGTGTGTGAGTGAGTGTGCTTGTGTGTGTGCGTTGTTTTTGTTAGCTGAGATGGAAGTGCTCTTTGCATTGTTGCGCAGCACGTACAGCCGCCTGAGAGAGAAGGAAGAGCGCAAGAGCGCAGGCATCCAAATTTGTTGGCGGGCTGCAGCAGCTCCAACCAAGATCGCTGCTCGTTGCCTGCTTGCACCGTTTGATTTGGATTTGTCTTCCACGTGCCTCGATGTCCTTTCCCCCCAGCGATCTCCCCTGCTCTCTCCACCTATTAGCATGCAGAGAGAGAGAGAGAGAGGAGAGAGGAATCTCTTGCCGTTTCTTGGTTTCTTGAACTTGTGCGCTCTGAAGATTTCAACATGAATGCGCAATATATATTATTTTTATATTTTATTTGCCGTTTGTTTATTTTCTCTGGAATTCGCTTGATAAAAAGTTATCAAAAGCAATTTTAGCGTTTATTTTTGAATGTGTAGCCAAAGCTTTGGGAACTTTTATTACCCATATAGGATTGTGCTACTGATCCTCCAAGTGCTCGAAAAGAGTTGGCTGTTCCCCTACAAACTCTATAATGAACATACGCATATGTAACCCTTGTCTGTTTTTTCTCTTTCCCCGGGCAGTTTGCCAATATGTAGCTACAGCTACCATACTCCGCACTCCTCGCCAGCTTTGATAGTGGAAATGCAAAACTATTCAATGCTTTGGCACTTTTTCAAATTAAATTTTAATCTCGTTAACGTTTACCGAGAAAAACAACTGCATCATCCCGCTTGCGTTACTCCCCATTTGGCCTGTCCCTCTGCTCCAAGCTTTTTCACTCCCTTATTCCGAACAAAATCCCCAAAATAAACTTTTGGCGCATTGCAATTGCCGTTGCCATTTAGGACACGGAGACAAGAACAACAAAAACAAAATAGGAATAGTACAGGTCCAGGCGTGACTGACAGTTAGATACCCTTCGTTACACATTAAAGAAAAGAAATATATGTATATCAAGTATTTCTAGCACACATAGCACAGCATAGCCAACAGCCACGCCTACTGCATGCTAAATACATATGCACTATATTAATATACCCTTTTTAATCAACATTTGCTGGGTATAACAAAGGGAGCAACAAAAACAACAACTACATTCAATTGCACGAGGCTCAGAAGAGAAACAAAAGGGGAACGTAAAATTAAAACAGAACAAGTATGTAACTGTTAGCCAGATCGAAGTTAGCATACCCTGTAACAGATAATGCCTTAGCTAGCTCAGTATCACATAATCATTATTTTAAATTATTCCCATTTTGTAAATTTATTTAATTGCATAAACTCACATTGATGTTGGTTTTGCGCCCAATATGCAATGTCTAGTGTTTCGCATATCGATATCGATAGCTTTTGTCAATAATATGTAATTAATGTGCATATCGAATGCATGCAAATTATGATACCCCACACCACGCAATGCAACACTGTAGAGCATCGAAAGAGAAACAAATACGGCGCAAAATAACTGCAACATTTTCGGTCAGTCGCAGTTGCAGTTTCATTTTTGTGTCGATTCCCACGTGCAAAATAAAACAATGAGAGTGCAACCGCCGCGTAGATTTATCTGCATTACGAGGTGCGGCAGCAGGATAAACAGTGCCTAAAACACACAGACACACACACACACATGCATATACACAGGGCTACACACCCGCGCGCACGGAAATGTCAGTCGACAAACTGAAAATTATGTTTGTGCCAAATTGAAGTTTCGCTACTCTTTTTGGCAAGCTTTCCGTCGTATTGGCGTTGTAATCCGCCTGGGCACAAAAAACGGACTCGAAACAAAAAGGAGCAAAACGACAGGTGTAATAAATAACCCAAGCGCAGCACAGGGAAAGCAACGAAAAAATACAACAACAAAAATGGGAATAAAAAATAACTGACCCGAAGGCATCGGGATCGCAACAGTAGGGGCGCCCGTTGCGCGTCGTCCCCGCTAATTTGTGTCATTTAGCGCAGGTGGCGACACAAAAAGGAAGCGGACCAACAATCACCACACACAGCAGATTGGCAGTGATAGTATGTAAAAGGGAACCAGGAAATGCTGCAGCGACAGGGGTCATCGAATATACATATGTGGCGACCTCGTTGCGGTTTGCAGCGGTTTATTCTTCGCTGCATAATTTAAGAGTCTTTCAATGTCGATCTATAAAGCTTTCGGCCATAGGGCGGTACAGCGGCCATTGGCTTTTTGCTTTGGCAGGCACCCAAATTGTTCATTTTTGGCACAGGCGGCGCTATAATAAATCGAGTGTCAACTGCATGTGGCGAGATATGCAAAATTATTGTATGCACCTAGATGCACTAGTTGGGGGTGGCATAATGACAAAAAGTCAAAATGTTACAGAAACGATTATTGAAGAGAAATATTGAATAAAATATTTATATATATTTTCATTTAAATTCCAACCGTCATTTCTAGGTATGTTTTGAACTAGTTCCCGCCTTATAAATATCGAACGAAACACTGCTCGCTTTGCAGCACTGCTCGCGCACTTGTCCCATGTATCGATATATCGATATGCAGACAATAGGCTTGCCGCTTGCAACACTGTTGGTTTTGAGGGCGTAGTTCCAACAAGTGAACAGCATTATTAATTTCGTATTACTAATCGCATGTAGTTGTGCTCGCGTTTGTGTTGAGTTTTGTTTTTAATTAAGTTTCTCGTTTTAGTTAAAATAAAGTGCAGTAAAATCACATTCCAGCAGTAACTGCCTGGGCAGGCAGCAATCATCAACGTGTAGAGAAACAGGCAGCCACAAAAATGTTTCTTCTTTTACCCTCAACAATTTTGGGGCGCAGCTATTTGTTTTTTGTGCTGGTTCTGGTCGTGGGCGTGTTCGCTCAGCATGAATGGCAGGCTCGAGATGCATTCGATGAGATAAAAATTCAGTTCGATAAAGTGAATTCTGAAAACTGTCCCATACAGCATCATAATGATTTGTTTATGCCGATGGACGTCATCTCCCACAAGCCGGACATTAAGGAGGTGAACGTGAATCCTGTCTTCCCGAATCGTACAGCTCTGTTGCATCTGCAGAACATGGCGCTGAGTCGCAGCTTCTTCTGGAGTTACATTCTCCAGTCACGTTTCATACGTCCAGCCATCAATGACACATACGATCCCGGCATGATGTACTACTTCCTTTCGACCGTCGCCGACGTGTCGGCCAATCCCAGCATCAACGCCTCAGCCATTTACTTTGCACCAAACAGTTCGTACTCATCTTCGTATCGTGGTTTCTTCAACAAGACATTCCCACGCTTTGGACCACGTACGTTCAGACAGGACGATTTCAATGATCCCATACATCTGCAAAAGATCTCAACATGGAACACGTTCGATGTGCAGGACTTGGGCGCCCATCATCCGGATACCATATCCAAAGATTACACTCATGATTTGTATAAGATAAACGAATGGTATCGCACCTGGTTGCCAGACAACGTGGCTGGGCGACACGACACCAAGGTCACGTACCAAGTGGAAATACGCTACGCCAACAATACCAACGAAACCTTTACATTCCACGGTCCGCCTGGATCTGAAGAGAATCCCGGACCAATTAAGCTGACACGCCCTTATTTCGACTGCGGACGCTCTAACAAGTGGCTGGTTGCAGCTGTGGTGCCCATTGCCGATATCTACCCCCGACACACGCAGTTCCGTCACATCGAATATCCCAAGTAAGTGGGCTGGCAGAGAAATGTATGTTCATAGAACCTATGCTAATCCCGATTGCTTTGCAGATATACCGCCGTTTCCGTGCTCGAAATGGACTTTGAGCGTATCGACATCAATCAATGTCCACTGGGTGAGGGCAACAAGGGTCCGAATCACTTTGCAGACACGGCCCGTTGTAAAAAGGAGACAACCGAGTGTGAACCTTTACATGGCTGGGGCTTCAGACGTGGTGGCTATCAGTGTCGCTGCAAACCGGGCTGGCGATTGCCAAACACAGTGCGGCGACCTTTTCTGGGCGAAGTTTTGGAACGCGCCTCGGCAGAGCAATATTACAACGAATATGACTGCCTCAAAATCGGCTGTAAGCTTGAAAAGATTCAAGATGATAGACAAATTACTATACGATTAATGTATTTCCTTTGCAGGGATTCAAAAACTGCCCATACAGTGGTACAAGGCGCCCTACCACATACGCGAAAAGTATGTGGACAGGCACCCCGAATATCGTAACTATACAACCGGTTCGAGATCCTTGCATGCAGAGAATTTAAATATTGATCAGGCTCTGAAATACATTCACGGCGTCAATCATCGAACATGCAAAAAGTGAGTGAAATTCGAATCGATTGATATATTTGTATTAATGTGCATATCGTTGCAGCTTCCATCCACAGGACCTTATACTACGCGGCGATGTCAGCTATGGCGCCAAGGAACAGTACGAGAATGAAGCGAAAATGGCCGTGCGTCTGGCTAACTTTATTAGCGCCTTTTTACAGGTAAGAAGCAGCAGGAATAGAAACAGCAAATGCAGAGAAATCGTTTCCCAGCGCCTTCACGCTAAATGAAGAGCAATAATTGATAAACCCGACACCTATTAAGAGCCTTCGACGTCGCCTCTTGAAAACTTCTCAAGTGTAAATTATAATTTTCCACGCGTAATTCAACTTCCTCGAATTTCCTGCAATGCAGGTTTCAGCTTCTAGCTCTATGTACATCTTTAGCTTCTGTC
Organism: Zaprionus tsacasi; assembly: GCA_018904105.1. NCBI lineage: Eukaryota > Metazoa > Arthropoda > Insecta > Diptera > Drosophilidae > Zaprionus > Zaprionus tsacasi. The sequence continues at coordinate 3,831,944 of JAEIFR010000295.1, forward strand.
TCAGCCGTTGCCTGTTGCCGCGACTTGAATTATATATTCAGTGTCAAACCATTACCAAATGCTAAATTCATTAGTTTGAGCGCAAAAGACACGAAAAACGGGTTCGTCACATGGCATCATCTTCATTAAATGAAGCACAGCAGCAGCAGGCAAATGCTCCTTGCATAAACTGGACTCCTCTTTAACCCTCCTTCTCTAGCGTTGTGTATATCTCTGTATATTTGCACACGTTCTTAGAAATGCTTGTTGGGGCGAAGAGATCCCCAATAGTTCAACCAAAATTGTACTATAATTCTCTCCTCATGCATTCAGGTATCGGATCCCAATGAGGTCTATTCGGGCAAACGTGTGGCGGACAAACCGCTGACCGAGGATCAAATGATCGGTGAGACCCTAGCCATTGTGCTTGGCGACAGCAAGATCTGGTCTGCGGCAACGCTCTGGGAGCGAAATAAGTTCACCAATCGCACCTACTTTGCACCCCATGCGTACAAAACGGAACTGAACACGCGCAAGTTCAAGGTGGAGGATCTGGCGCGTCTGAACAAAACACACGAGCTATACACCGAGAAGAAGTACTTCAGATTCTTAAAGCAGCGTTGGAACACAAACTTTGATGATTTGGAAACATTCTACATGAAAATGAAGATACGTCACAATGAGACAGGTGAATACCAGCAGAAGTATGAGCACTACCCGAACTCGTATCGTGCGGCAAACATCAAGCACGGTTACTGGAGCCAGCCGCAGTTTGATTGCGATGGTTATGTGAAGAAATGGCTGGTGACCTACTCGGTGCCCTTCTTTGGCTGGGATAGCCTGAAAGTCAAACTGGAATTCAAGTGAGTACCCTAGTGAGGTAGTGGTAGGGGATGGGATCTTTTTTATATAGTAGGGGATTGTGGCACGGGCTGAACAGAGCCGGGCAGAGCTGAGCTGGTCGGGCCGGTCCGCTGCGTGCCGCTGACGCGGGCCAGATCACACCCCTTTAGGGTGCCACAACAGTCCCGGTTTCAGTTCTATTTTGGCTATTCTCATGCAAATGTTTGTTTGAATTGATTGTCTAATTTTCGAGTGTCGACACTCGGCACACTCAACTTATGACTTGTGACTTGTCGACTGTCGGGGCGCCCTATTGTCGTTATTATTATCATGCTAATGGGAACAATTAAATTGACTAATTTGTTGACTTCTGTCGCAGGGGTGTGGTAGCAGTGTCCATGGACATGCTTCAGCTGGATATCAACCAGTGTCCGGACTGGTATTATGAACCGAATGCCTTCAAGGGTACGCATAAATGCGATGAGCAGTCATCCTACGTGAGTATCAAATTTTATGAGACTTTTGAATATAATTACTAATTTGCAATTTCAACAGTGCGTACCAATTATGGGACGAGGCTACGAGACTGGCGGCTATAAGTGTGAGTGCCTGCAGGGCTATGAGTATCCATTCGAGGATCTGATCACATATTATGACGGGCAGCTGGTCGAGGCTGAGTATCAGAATATCGTTGCCGATAAGGAGACGCGCTATGACATGTTTAAGTGCCGCTTGGCGGGTGCGTCGGGATTGCAATCAGCGTTGGGATTGGTCATCTCACTGTTTGGCCTTACGCTCACGCTGCTTTATAGATTTAGTTAAGTGTCCAGAGAAGCCAAATAATTTAACGTAAACTCACTCCGTCCATACGAAACACAGGCAGTCTCTCTCTCTATACAAGAACAAAAACAAAATCGTAAACTCAACTCAAACAAGTAAAATAAGCAAGACAAAGCAAAAAGAATCTCAAAAACACAAAATTGACACCCAAAACAAAACGCGCTGTTGCTAGAATCCGAGCATGTCTCTTGTCCATCGTCCGTCGTTCATTCCGTATTCTATATACACATACATATGTATGTGTGCGTATATTGTATGTGTGCTTGCCTTTGAACATTGTCATCATTTATCTGCAAGGCGATTAAGTTGTAGACATAATCTATTACAATGAATCTGGTTATTTGTCATTTCTATCAAAGGTAGCAGCAGAAGCAGCAGTAGCGGCGGCAGGAGAAGCAGCAGCAGTAGCAGCAGAAAAGCGCAAACAGCCGCGCCTACTGAGCTCAGATTACGGAAGCGTCGCTGCCGCTGCTACTGCAGATGCTGCTGTGGCCCTTGCTAATGTCCGTGAAGTTCGTGAAGCACAGCTGTTTGTGCTTGTGTGTGTGTGCGAGAGTCGGAGTCGTATCGAGCCGAACGAAGCGGAGCGGAGTGATCTCCTGCAAACCTGTTAACATCAAAACCCAGTTAGGCCCCGTACCTACACCCATCCTCAAAGTGAGCTGAGGGTTGTTTGCGCCATACACACACGGACACACACACAAGGCTTTGGTGCCTAGCCAAGAAGAGCAACGCCTGCCGTGACTGAGGACCCACTGTTTTTCTTATATTAAATCGTCGCCGACGCTGCGTCGCGTCCGATGTTCCAATGGTTGTTTTTTTTTTGCCTGAATTTAATGTGCAGCCGTTTTCTCAGTTTCGTTTTTTTTCTGCTACCTTGATTATCATATGCGCTTGAATTTTATTATCTATATTCCCTGAGAACTTTTTCTATGCGCCGCGAGGAACCAGTTTTTCAGCCACTTGGTCTCGGGCTTGGTCTCCTGCCAGGGCAACAAAAAAAAATCACGACGGCGTTTTTCATTAAAAAATGATATGGTCATATACATTGGGTAACTGGACTTGGACAGGGACATGTAGAGGGGAGAGATAGATATACAGCATAGCGCACAGCACACATCATATAAAAAATATTTTCACACATTTTTCATAGTCATATCATAGGCCGAGAAGCTCTGTAGGAGCAGCAGCAGCAGTAGCTGTCGGTGGGCAGTGACGACCGCTGCGTCATGGGCAACTCCTCCATTTCCAATTGTGCCGTTGCCGGTTAAAGACTGGTCGGCACAGTCGGCAGCTCAGCAGGATCACGTTCAAGTGGTACCGCTTCCTATTTTTCTCTCTATCTTTTTTGTCTTATAAAATTCTAAGTGTGTTGCAAGAATCTTTTGCTTTGGATAAAATTCTTATTATTGAAAACATATTCCATATCAGTTTTTAGGACAATTAGATTAAACCAAATACAAAGCGAACCAATCGAGAAGTGTAAATCAATCGTGCCTTAAATTCAAATATATCATTCTATAGACTAAATCGTAAGTCCGTCCAGAAATGAAATCTCTTTTTGTATTATGTTTATACTATATTAAGTGCCTTGAATATTATGTGTAATCACAATCTCTTTTATAGCAATAAGTACCGACACGAATGAATCTTATTTTTATATATATACAAAATGCTTTGTACACGACAATATTGTTCAAATAAACGATGAATAGTTAAATAATGTATGCTTGTATGAATACTATATTAATATGTAATGATAATGACTTATTTGAGACTTACCAAACTTATTCATGTTGGAATCGATGCCAAGGTAGTTAATAACGGAATTTCAAACTTGATATTAATTTGCCACTGCGTTTTGTTAATTTTTGGCTGAGAAGGACGTACTGGTTAATCCAATCACGTTTTTGAAAGCAAAAGAAACAAAACACAAGAACTTTTTGAACTTCAAATCAAACAAATTTTTTTTGTTTTTGTCGCCCGTTAATTGGCGGGCGCCAGGTTATTTTTTTTCTTTGTCTTGCGGTAGTTGTACGCACGGCTAAATTGATACGGACTTAAATAGTTTGCGAAGGGCCTAAGCAATCCGCAAAATATGAAGAATAAATCGTTAATTCAAACTTTGATTTATTTTTGATCCTTTTAGAATTTTAAGAAATTTTGTAAGGGGTTCAATTTGAGTGAGAAACGTTTTTGTACTGTGAACAGCTAACTACAAAAAAAAGCATTACAAATTTGCCCTCAATTTGACGTATACCTCATGGCATACGAGGCCGTCCGTCCCCACAATTGACAAGAGAAAAAGAAACCATTCTTGATTGCTTTTGCAGTGTTCATTTTTTATTTAGTGTTTTCTAAATACATTGGCCAGCTACTGTCCCAACTTGGGGGAGAAGTAGCTTGAGCTTCGTGTTGGCTATCAAACATCATTTAAAAACTATCACAAATCAATTATTGGATGTGCCTACACAAGATATAGTTTAAGTATAAAGTAGGCAGCTGCTGTAAGTGTTCTGTACTTGACTCCGAAATTTCGTTCAGATTCACAGTTTATCCGGAATCTAAGGAACCCAGCTAGCCCGACTGAACAACAACAAGAGGTGTGTCAACAGGTTAATTTCGATTTATCAGTAAAACACACAATATTCCAGCTAAATTACAAATACAACACACAAACTTTATAAAACATACATATTACATACATTACAAATCGTACTTAAATTTGTCGACCCGAATCGATGCTGAAATTTCAGTTCAAAAACAGGAAACAACCGAAAATAGAAAAAAAATACTCAAAAATAAATTTTGGATCTTTCATCTGGCCACTAGTTACTACAATAATGAGCTTACAGCTAGGCGGGTCGTAGTTCCTAGGAGTGTCTAAAATGTGTATGTGTGGGGAGTGATAACTATGAACGATATTCCTTATGCTACTAATCCCTCTAGTTTTTCAACGATGACGTTTGGTTGTCTTTCCTTTGGATTTTCTTCTTTTTTTTATGGATTTTTATCCTTATGAATAGGTGCCGCAGTGTGTGCTTACTTTAAAATACTTCATAATAATATTATTATTGTTTATTCGTTAATTCTTTTGGATTTAATGTATATAATTGCTAAAAACAATTGGCTTTGATAATTCATTCAATGAGATCTTTTTTTTTTTGGTTTTTTTCTGGTATTTCGTATATCAGTTAAGAAGTTAGTTAACTTCTGGGGCGACTTTTCTCAAGGCTCTATCTTAGCTGTTTCTTGAGGTTCAGTGTGCTTGGGTTCCGCATGGTATTTTGTGGCTTGTTTTTTTGCGAGACAAAACTCTAAGTTCCGTGTAGACTATGATCAAGGTACAATTACCTACTATATTTCTGTATCTGTAGCTGTGGCTGTGCCCGAATGTGAGTAAAATATCTATATATGTTTGTAGCGTATAATAAGTTAATATTTGAGCAAAATTCGAACTGCATGGTTTCAATTAAACTCTCACAACAACAACGATAATAAAATTACTCTAATTACTCGTAGAATGATATCATACGCACGTACACCCCCAACCATATAACAATTGTGTGTCTGTGTATTTCTAAGGTGCTATGATTGTACTATATTGCAAGCAAGTATCTTCTTTTTAGGTGTCTCTCTGTGTGTGTGTGTGTGAGACTGAGATATGCACGAGCAGACCTGCAACTCCGCGTTTTCCCAACTTTGAATACGATCCCAACCGATTCCTATACGAATAATCAATCCATTCTATTCCGTGGGTGCGTAGTAAACTACTGTGGACTTGCGTCGGAAGCCCAAATTAAAGAACGATGTCTCCGATTTCTTGCGCTCATGCTCGTGTTCGTGCTCATTCCCAAAGTAGGAAAAGAGTCTCCCAGTTCCGGCTGGTGGTGCCCTTATGCCGCCACTGCCGCGTCGACTGCCATGGACGCTGTGGCTGCTGCTCTGCCGATGGATCATGGTGAGTGAGGTGTGCGAGTGCTGGCGCTGCAGATGCTGCTGCTGCTGATGGTGACGATTGTGGTGGTGGTGCTGCTGCTGCTGGTAGAGCTGCTGGTGGTGTGCGTTGGTGTTGGTGCCATGCAGAAACCCAGTTGTAGTTGGCGATAGATCAGTCATCTCACACGGCCAGAGGGTGAACGAAGATGGGACCTTATGTATCCCGTCCGATAGTCGATAATGGTGGGATGCTGACCTGTTGAAGTACCGCTCCGAGGGCCGCGACCCCATCTGTCCATGGAGTAGGGTGTCGGGTGTGTGTCGGAGAGAAAATTGAACATGTTAGCATGGGCATATAGAAAGCTCATTTAGCTTTGGTCTACAGCATATTGAATTTTATTTAGTTTTTTTTCTAGGCGTTCTGTGTTCAATTCTATAATGCGCTCTATACTATATTATGTATATTATATAGATATTTATATATATATATGGTACAAGTTTTACAGTTTGCTTGTTTCTTTCAGTTAGTTAGCGCTTAGTTACGGAGACTCACCCCACTTGCTGTTGCACTGCGGATCAGCGAACAGATGAAAGAGTAAATATATATCCTATGCTCGATCAGCAGTGCAGCCATGGGGTCTAACTAGTTAATTGACACAAACTTTTGTAGGCGTCTAAATTGTAGATAGAATTTTTACTGATTTTTTACTGATATATCATAAAATTGGTCTTCCATTTTTTTTTTGGTAATATTTACATAATATCTGAAGGGTGTCTGAGTGTTCCGTGTATGTGGATTTGTGTGTGTGTGTGTCTTTGGAGGGCATTGTGGGTTAAAGCGTTAGAGGAAGCTGTGCCACACAGATATAGATTCCAAAAAGCTGTGCTCTTCTATACATTTGTGAGTTTTTTTCTTTTTTTTATTTTCAAAAGGAAAACTAGTTAAATATTGCCAAAATAGTAAGCAGAAAATAAAAGAGGGCGCAACTATTTACAAAGTAGGAACAAAAATCGATAACTATGATCATACAGTGAAGGATTAATGAATCAAATTCTAGTTGAACTACATAGAAGTTAGATAGAGAAAAAAACTGCGCGAGGGTAGCTAGTGAAATTTTAAATTGACTAAGATTAAGTTTGAGGGGGGAGGGTGGTGGGTTTGGGTATGGGTAAAACATTTAGAGCGCTCACCAGTTAGTTCATTTCTCAATTCAATATAGTATTGTACGTTTTACTAATCAAACGGCATAAATTGGTATGCTCATTGCAACAGTTATACAACATTTACAAAAAATCAATATCATTTTGTGGCCGCGAGGCTTAACAAAAATGTCGCCTAAAGCCGCATACGATCGCTACAAAAAAAATGTTGCTTTCACAATAAAAGAGGATTTATCGGGTTATCGCATGCGATTTCTTTTTTTTTTTTTTTTTTTTTTGTTTGGCTCAAACAACATATGAGTTCGTATTGACAGCATAATATTTTCGTTTATGTTTATAATGGGACGCATAAATATGTTGCGATCTGTGAATTGAAAGAAAAAGACAACACAAAGAGAAAAAGAGAAAGAGAAGGGAGAGAGAGAGAGAGAGAAAAGAGAGTAACACATAATTTGAAGAGGACTCAAAGCGGAACATAGAAAAAACATTAAGAACTAAAGTGGCCACGAGCTCTCGAGCTCATAACTCTCCACTTGGGGACTCTCCACACTAGTCTATGGTATGTAGTAGCATGTATAATATGTAGTAGTACTTGTAGCTGGAGCTTAAGCAATTGCAACCGGAGCTGGCGCTGGAATAACTGTACCTTACGTGTACGTGTTAACCACCGCGATGATGGTTCAGGCATAGTAGATATAGCATAATCGGTTCGTGTACTTACCCCAGACTCGTCGGATCTTCTCTGGTCTTATCGTGTCTCATATTTGGAAAATCATTTACAAAATATATGTATTTCTTGTTGTTGTCGTTTTGTATTCTTATGTTTTTTTTTTTATTTTTTGTTTTCTAGTATTTTCTGTACATTTTTGTTTGCAGGTTTTGAGTTTTCTGTGATTTTTTCCAACTTTTAGCTTATGTGGTGCGAGAAAGAACGCGTGATGTGCCTTTGCGCATATCTCGTGGACGGTCCAGTGACTGCGGCATCTCGTTTACAAAGCGCTGGCCTACCGCTACTTAGTATTTTTTTTTTTTTTGGTATTTTTCATAGTATTTTTTGCAATGAGTTTAATTTTGTGTAGATTTTGTACAATTTACGTATTTATTTAGCCAGGTTGATTAGGTGGTCTCGGTGAGGTGTGTTTTTGTATGTGTATTGTGTGGTGAATACATAGAGAGAGAGAGAAGAGAGAGAGAGAGAGAGAGAGACAGACAGCGTTTCAAGAGGGGAGACAGTCGTATAGAGAGACGGATAGGCAGATCGTGGTAGAGGTGAAGAAGAAAAAACAAGAAGAAAAGAAGCAATAGTACAGATTAGCGGTGTTTTCTATATACAAATCAGAAATTGTTACTTCTACAGAGCTTCTAAATCTATAATTTTGTTTGTTGTTTCCCCACTACCCGTAGGGCAGTAGAGTATTACCCATATAGTAACGTTATGCCAACCGAAAATGTATGTAACGAGACTATGTAGTCATGTCTGTCTGTCCGTCTGTATAGTTTGCAGATCTCTGAGACTAGGAGCGGGGAATATCCCTTCTTAAAGCCAGAACACGTTCGTAATTACCATCAGAATTTGGTTTCCATCACATAATAAACATTGAGATACTTTAATGAATTATTATAGTTAGCGAAAAGTGATAAAAGTTGAATAAATGCGAAATTAAAACGGATTTATGTTCTTTATTTGCATGATCTTCGGCTGTAAGGTGTGTCCCATACAAGGAGACTTAAGGTTCGTCGGACTGTCGTATTTTACATACAAAAACGTGAATTTACTTAATTTTTTGGTGCGGTGACGAATGTTTCTGAATAATATGCGAATTACTAGTGCTTTTATAAAAACTTGCATGTATTGAATTTGAGTTGTTATAGAGCACTTGCATTGTCGAAGTGGGTTTTCTTTCAAAGCCCTTGAGAGAACTTACCTTGGCTGTTTTCGAAAATGAAGTAACCCGATTTAATCGTACTGAACTACATACTTGGGTACCTAAGCTACTTAAGATTCACTCAAATCTACATTAACTAGCTAGAAGTAGTAGTAGCTAGAGTAGTAGAATAGCAAGAGAAAAATCAAATGTGACTTCGAACAATCGAGTAAATATATTGAAAATATATATATACTTATTGTAGTTACTTATTCTGTGGAAACTCAAACGAAAAGTTCGATGCAGGAAATAAAAGAGGATCAAACGAAACGAATCAACTGGAAACCCTATTGAAAGCAATATATAATTAATATTTTAAGAATATGTACTTATCATTTTATATACTTATGTATATGTATGTTTATAGTATGTATATGCAAATGGGATATCGCGTCTAGAATTGATACGTGAATATTGCCCATTACAAAAATAAACCCGTAAGCTCAAATTTCAATTTTGAACTAAGCGGAATGGAACTTAAACCATCATCATCGCAAATACTAAAATAAATATAGTATTTAACTTGGTTATGTTTCGAGTTTTGAGTATGGTTGTTTTTTTTTTACCTATGTAGTATAAGGAGTATACAGAAATCTTTTTGAGAACTGTTCGGCTCAGGTTTTAATTATCTAAAAAGGATTTATGCCCCATTTGACACGGCACAAACTCACGAAACTCACCTCGCATTGTGACCCAACATTATGATGCTTCTGTAAATACAATTGAGAGAAATGTCGACACCATTTTATATTTAAGAAATGAGTAGAATATATAGCAATAGAGTATAGTACAGTTAGTTAGTTAAAGTGACTTGAGATAAGTACAAAGAGAGAGCGAGAGATAGAGACAGAAGTACAGAAATTGAGAAACACACACATAGGAGAAACACGTACAAAAATCATAGAGAAACTAAAAGAAAGTTATGATCCGGAAAGTAAAGTGTGACCAATTGTTGGAAATCTTATAGGAAACTCATAAGTATAAGTATATAACAGGTCGTGGTAACATGCCAATATTTAATGGTATTTTATACGGATTTTTATTTTAATATTTTGTTTTGTATTTTTGTTTTATATTTATAGGGGGTTTTCATAGTTATTGTTGTGCTTCCCGTAACCATACCACATACAACGCACACAAACGAATAAATTCACTATCGAAGGTCGCATCATTAGGTGATATCTGCGAAATGAAACTATACATTGTAGGTAATAAAAAAAAGAACATGGGGGAAGAGACTCTGAGTCGGACATGCTGCATTGACTGGCTTCGTTTTTGGAAATAGTTTAGCTTGGTCACCCTACCCAGAAAGTGGTGCAAACCGAAAGAAAAACATAAGAATGCAAAATAAGAAGAGAGAGAGAGAGAGAGCGAGAGTGAGATTGTAATCATGTTGTATGTAGGATTACGGAACATTTCAATCGACGTGGAAATGAACACAAAATTAGCTATACATTTTGGATAGGTATTAGTAGTATTACGTGTATTATGCGTGTACTTTCAACGGGTCGCACAACAAGCAGCCAAAACAAGGAACAAGGCCGGAAGATGGTAGATGTCAGGTCAGCATCGATTTTATCATATGCTGTGGGACTCTGGATCTTTACAGGTCTATATAGTAGTACATGATATGTGGGTAAAAGTACTTAAATTCAATTTCGCAACACCAGCGATTGTCAAGCTATACATGTGTGTGTGTTTGGGTGTGTGTGGTTGTGTTGTTGTAAGTTTATCAGGTGTGTAAGAACTACGATAATCGAGCCTCGGCATGGGCAACAACATCCACATTAACAAAGATATTTTACACATATTAAGGTGGTCAAAAATCTTGGTAACAAGTACGTAAGTTAACATATTAACACTCTGGCAGCTCTGGCTTTATATATAGTATATATAGGTATGTATATCTGCCGATCGAAATGAACGAAATTATCAAAAGTGTTAACAACATTTAAACAATAGCGTCAATACACATTAAGAAAAACAACAAGAAAGTTCTTTGGCCAACTGCATAAGGGGCCCAAGTGGTGTTGCTATAACGGCATAGATATATAGTAGATATATGTATGTATAGGATTTAATTTGTTATATATATATATATATGTTTTGGTGTCGTGTAACAAGCCATTTAAACATGTATGTTTGGGGTATACGTATGTATTCTGTAGGTGGGTTTCGGTTGTGGATTAACTGGGTTAAAGTCGGGCATATAGTGGGATGTAGTAATTGTATAAACTTTTTTATTTGGGGTGAGCGCAAAAGTTCTGGAAGCCGGGGTGTACTCTTGTAAGTATATTTATGTGGTTTACTCTAATGCACAGTTACAGTTACATATACATATGTATGAAAAGTTTTGGTAGTATTATTCAGTCAGTAAAAAATCTGCCAAGTTTCTGGTAAACTCTGTCTTTCTTATAATGCCAACGTTAAAAGTTAACTGGTTTCATACTGCAATATTAAGGTATGCTATATAGTAGTATAACTAGGTTATATATTTTTTTATAGTTAGATATGTGGGAAGTTTTTTTGGTTTTGGTTTTAGCTTGTGTATTTGGCCTACCGAATGAGCATAGCGAATTTCGGCTAATTCACAACAACATTGGTAACGGAGTATGGCACGAACGCTCTTTCTGCAAGATGTTGGTTTATATAGAATTAAATATATGTTTTATGTTATGCAAATAGATGTAGATTATACAATATATTTTAATTTTAATGTGTTTTTGTTTTTTTAACATTTACTTTTAAGTTTCTGAGTTAGTAAATTTATGAAATCTCGTTGATAATAAACATAAATGATAAGAACAATGTAAATAAAGTAGCCCATAATTAAATACGAAATGACGAAACAATGAAAATACAACAAATACAACCCAAACGATAATCTTGAGATCGTAAATTATCGAAAACACGCACAAATCGTACTTCACTATACAGAAAATTAGCATAATTATTGCATATAATAATATTATGCTTAATTAAATAACGAATACAAGTGAAAAATAAGTGAACAAAGGATTGTAAGAAAAAACATAGTACTAGTAGTTGATTAAAGTTCTCTACTTACCGCAGCAGACGCGTTATATAGTCGGGCCAATTCTCGGGGAACATGACGAGGAAAAAGCCAATGGCAATTAGAATGACGCCGGCCAGTTTCATGCCCGCAAAGGTCGCACTGTACAGTATGACATCGAGTGCTGTGCGATGAGGGAAGATCGTATTTGGTGTATTGGATTGCAGCAAAGGTGGAAGATAAATAGAGCAAAGAGAGAGTGAGACAGCTATTTACAGTATGTCATGTTATGTCGGGGTCAAGGCACCCCTTGGCCCATAATCACAGATATATACATGTACTATATGGTATATGTAGGTAATGTGCACATGCGCCTACAATTTATATTGCTATTAAAAATCATATGTAGTCACGAAATGCTCTGGGCGAGTTCGAGAGGGTCTACTATGCACTACTACGTACCCCCAGAAACGGGCACAGCGGTTATCAGGCCGAGTGTCACAAACATGTTGTAGGTAACGGCGGCACTGAACTGCATCAGTACGTGGAAAACTGCAATGGAAATTAATTACAGCGATAAGTTTCAGTTTCCACAACAATTGGGGGTCATACCCAGGAGCAGAAGGCTCGCTGCGAGCAGTACGTTCCATGGTATGCTATCCGACGTCAGGTTCTCCGCGCCCGTCAGGTACAGCGCCAAGACGACGGGCCACAGCAGCAGAGCGTTGAGCAGGCCGAGGGCGGTGAATGTGAATGCGATTTGGCTTACCGGCGGATCGCCCATCACCTTGCGAAACATTACCTAAAAATGCAAGGCACGACATGAGCAGCAGCACGCGAGGAGCGATGGAGGAGTGGTAGGTGTGGGCTGAAAACTTACCCTGAACACGGCATAGCCGGCAGCTGCTAACGTGGCCAGCACAACGCCGCCCAGGGTGCGGCTTTCCGTGATGCCGTCCATGTAGGCGAGCAGCGCAATGCCGGTGTCGCACAGGATGACGGCTACAATCTGCAGAGAAAGAAACAATGGTTCAAAATGAATATATATAGAGGTATTTGAGGTGTGATCTAGCTCACCCTAACGCCGACAAACTGCTCGTGCAGTATGACCCAGGAGAGCAGATAGACGCAGGCAACATTGGTGGCAAACAGAGCCAGTGCATCTGTGGCAAAGAGCACGTGCAGTGACAGCGTATACAGGTAGGTGGTCACCAGCCACAGGATGCAGAACGAGAGGCAGCGATTGAGGAAGCGACCTGCAAATGCAAAAGGCAATCTGGAGGCAACACTGTCATGTCAAGTTTGTTGTCCCACATACCTATGGTGAAACCACGCTCACGAAATCCACGCAGCACATCGGCCAGAATCTCGCTGAGCTTGTCGCACTTGCGGGCCGAGACCAGGCCCAGTAAATAGATGGGAAAGAAGAGCAGGGAAAAGTTGGTAAAAAACCAGGCCGCAAAGAAGGGTGCATTAAAGTAGACTGGCTGGCGCGGTGGTATGTTGAACATCTCGGTGGCGTCCTCGACATGATGCAGCGATGAGTCGCTGATGGCCAGTATGTCCTCCAGTTCGGTACTCAGCTCGGCACGACTTGACGACGTATCCAGATCGTCGTCCAACTCATCCTCGTACGGTGCCCGATACAGATACATATACTTGATGCAGTGCGTTGCCCCCACCCATGAGGTGGTTACCAGTATGGTAACGCATACGCCAAAGTACATCTAAAAGCAAGGAAAGAGCTACTACCTGATATCGGAGACATCTCTTGCATCACTTACCTTCTTGGCCAATTCGGAGCAGCAAGATTCGTGGCATGCCTTGAGCTTGCGGAAACGCACCTCGGCATCCTCACCAGCTTGGCCATTTGCCTGCTGTTGTTGCTGCTGTTGGTCAATGGCCAGCTGGCCAGTCTGTGTATCGCTGGAGTCGCCTCCACCGCCACCACTTCCAACCCCGAAATTGTGCTGTGACCCGTGTGTGCCTGGCGGCGTATCCGCCTGTATGGTGATGACCTCATTGGGATCCTGTTGGCTTGACGATATCGAATCTTGGTGGGTTATTTGTGGATTACTCGAGGTGAGCACATTGCTGAAACCGCAGCTGCCAATGGTAACGCTAACAACACCGCTGCTGCTGGCAACGCCTCCAGGTGCGCCGCCACTGCTGCTGTTGTTGTTGTTGCTCGGATTGAATGGCCCATTCGACGAGGAGTCGCCGGTGACCACCACAGAGGGAGTGCGCACGCGTTTCGGATTGAAGATCGCTGGAATTTCCCCGTCGCGCGTCATTCTATCATTGAAAATCCTCACAGACGTTCATAGTGTCCACTCTCTGCAGAGATAAATGCAAAATTATGAGATTAGGAGTAGCGCGAAGCAGACGAGGCGATCAATTTGCATTCGATAGAGTTATCGATAACAGATTATAACGACCTATTTCGTGTTAACAGTGAGGTGAGTACATTGCTTAATTATGTTAAGAGGCTAGCGCATTTTTGAATGTTAAAAATCTCTGCAGACTCATATATTTTAATAACAATTCTCGCAGTGTTTGTCAGCGTAAGAAACGGTCATGGCTATAAGTAAGTCTGAGTAAGCTTTCCAAATTCATCGGGTGATTGGCTAGCGATAAGTGCAGGAACGAGAAACGAGACGTTCACGTGCTGGCCCCCGATTAGCGTAGGCAGCAGGACACGCAAGGCAGAGCGAGCAGCAGGGCGAAGGCATGTGGCCCAAAGCCCGTGTTGATGACCAACTTGCAGGCAATGGCTAAGGCATGTAGCAAGTAAAGGGCACTGGGACTGGGAGATCACGCATAGCAGAGTGGGCACTTTGCATATGCGTTGCGCGTCTGGCGTCTTGTTCAGCCTCGTGACGGTTGGGAGCAGGTGGAACCTTGTTTCATTGTTAAATGGCCAAGTGAGCAATGCTCAAGCAAGGATAACATTGATTCCGCATGCACACACACAGTGTACGTGACTCTGCCAGTGGCTGTGTGTGTGTGTGTGTGTGTGAGCCATATAACAATGGGCATTATGAATGTGCCTCGCTGTGCAGGTCAAGTTGAGCCAAAGTCAACGCCGTCTGAGTGGACAATAAACAGTCAGTTCCCGCTGCCGTTGCCGTTGCCGTTGCCACCGCAGCAAGTGGGGCAATTTGTTCAGCTTTTAGTGCAGCATTAAATATGACCCAAGCAACGTGCCTGCTCCCCTTCCATCTTCCTCCGTCCTTGCCTTCTGCTTGTGTCCTTCAAATTGTCTCCAATGCGTTGGGGGAGGAGGACATTGTGTCTGTCTCCGATAATGACATTCTAATTGAAACATTAAATATTCAGGCTACTGCCTAGTCAAACACATACATACATAACAATTGTGCCATTCATCGATGTCATTTAATAGCTTTATAATGGTCGCTAATCAGTGGAGGCAGCAATAATTTGCGATATTTGAAAAGTCTATTGATTCGAGTCTATCGATTTTCGCAGCCTTGAGGTAGCGTGCATATTCAACGAGTAATCGCTATTCAAAACAGTTTTATAGGAATATCTTCGCTTTAAGTTGTTATTCATTACCTATAGAGCTTTATAAAGGGTTAGCTGGCAATAAACTTCTACCTTATGTATGCTAATTTTGTGCTTAAGTATGTAATAGACAGCAAAAGGCGTGTTAGAATCCAAAAAGTATATAGATTGTGGTTCGGAAACACTTTGTCTGTATGAACCTCAATATCTCCGTAACTGTAAGAACTAGATATACCAAATTTGGTAAGCAAGTTCCTGTATACCACGAGCAATTATTGTTTGTATGCAATTTTGAATGCCATGTCTGCCGTCTAAGTAAAACGATTATTTGCATTTTTTAAAGAATAATTTCAAGAAAGAACTTTTCTCTTTGATACACACACATATACAGTTAACCTGCAATCTGAGGGATCTATAAACACAAAAGTTATTAAGTCAAAAAATTTAAAAGCGATCTCGAAGCTCTCTCGATAGTTCACACTGCAGCGCATCAAGTATACGCAGTGTGGCCAGCCTCACACTCGGTAGCTTACTTAAAGTTGCTTAGCCAATCACTAGTTTAGTTGGCTGTAAACACTTAAGCGGGTCAGCAATAGATGCGGATAAGCGCAACAATATGAAAACCCAGGAAAAACTCGTTGTGTTGCTTGTTGTTGTTGTTGTTGCTGCTATAGGGGAAGGTTAATGCCAAGCGAGCCTCAAGTTGTAATCGATATTTATTGTTGTGTGTTTTCTTTTATTTTCCAGCTAAGGAGGAGCTCCAGTGCGGTAGCCTGGAGGAGCGTCTGCTCTTCAGCACCGACACAACCACCGAGCCCACCGAATACTCCTGGATGGGCATACTCTTTCAACAGAATGGTAAGTTTCCTAGCTTGGAGTTGGGTAGAAGGTTGTTAATCATTCTGTCCCTGATTAGGAAACACATTTACGAACACGCGCTGCAACGTGGTCATCGTGGGTGCAGCCCACGTGCTGACCACGGCGACATGTGTGCGACGCTTCAACAGTCGACCCGAGCTGGCCGCAGTGCGTCTGGGCATCTGGAATGAATCGCATCCGCTGGACGAGGAGTATGTTTGTAATAATAAAGGCTTCTGTGTGCCCGGGCCGGTGCAGTACAGTGTCGCTGAGATCATAGTTCATCCCCAAGCTGATAAGGATACGGGAGACAGTGACCTGGCCATTTTGCGTCTTACCCAACCAATTAGGTGGACCACATACCTGCAGCCTGTGTGCTTGGAGTCATCCCACGAGCCAGACTCGTGGATTGGTCGGAGTTTCCATTTCTCTGGCTTCGAGAACTCCGGCTATATCAAGGGCAAAGGTCAAGCTTTGAGCGTATCGCGACAACACTGCAACACACTCACTGGCAGCACAAAGCCCCATCCCGAGAATCAGTTCTGCGCGTACCCCGTCAAGCGTACCAAATTCTACGAGGGCGCCGCTCTCATGGAACTGAACATCGAGAAGGATGTACCACGCAGCTTCTATCTGGCTGCCATTCTGGTCAAAGTCATCAACAATGGGCAGACAACAGTCATGTTCTTCCAAGATGTGCGGCCCTGGCGCAGTTGGTTAATGCAAAAAACCCAAATGGCGGAATCGAAGTGAGGTGCAATTTTTCACAATTTACAAACAATTAATTCGCATTAATAACAACAACAACTAAAACTGGAAATCGTGATGAGAAACACCCAAGTTTCCGCATGAAAAACTGGTTTGTTAGTCTACGGAAACAGTGGGTGGCAAGGAAAGTTCTGAGAAAATACTCGAATTGCCTGATCTAATATAAGAATTGATTGTTTCAAATTATATATATGAAATTAAATAACATATGAAATTTGTTTATAATATTGCCTGTATATGATTCGCGGCTGTACCGAGTTTTATAAATATAGGGTAGGCCTGAAAATAAACCAAAATATGCAAATTTTTCATATCCTTAAACTTGCTGTTAAAATTCGTCAGCTCCTTAACAGCTGTAATTACTGTTAACTTGAAGAATTGAACAGCTCGTTAACAGATTTACTCGCTGTTAAACTGAAATAGGTCGTTTATTCGCAACTTAACATAACATGTTATCAATCTTTTAATTCTCCACAGCAATTTTACTGTGCAGAACTTCTCTACCCGCTTTTTGACTTCCAAACTTGTTGGGTAACCCTCGCGAGTACAATTGCAATGCAGTAGTTACGCGACTACCGCGTAGTATTTTCCCGTTTAGTTGACTCTCAATTGTGAAACAGGGAAGAGGGAAATGTTGCTTAAGTTCTTAGTTATTTTCGCAGCTTTCGCTGTGGCAGTGCAGGCCGCTGGACAGGCTCAGTGTGGCAGCATTAGCGAGGACCAACTGATCAGGCAGGGCGAGTTTGCCGTGCCGACAGAGCATCAGTGGCTGGCGAGGATTAGCTATGCGAAGAGTAAGTGGAAAATTGCTAAAGTAAACAGACAAAGCTTATGCTGATCCTCCCTAGGCAATGATTCGAAGCTGTTCACCGATGGCTGCCTGGGTGTGCTCATCTCCAAGCGCAATGTACTAGCGCCTGCCCACTGCTTTGTGCAGTACGATCGGATTGCCGATGCCTACTCGGTGCAGTTGGGCGTGTGGAACAAGAGTGCCAATGTGAACGAGGTGAGCTGCGATAGAGGTGGCTACTGTGTGCTGCCCGCTCAGGATATTCCGCTGGCCGAGATTGCAGTGCATCCTGAGTACGATCCGCTGACGCTGAAGCACAGTCTGGCCGTGCTCACGCTGCAGCGGGATGCCAAGATGACGCCCAATGTGATGCCCATCTGTATGCCGCCGCCAAGACTAGTGAATGAGACATTGGTGGGTCAATTTTTCGTGGTCGCCGGCTTACCCACTAAGGATTTGTTCAAGCACAAGACGTGGGTGCACACCATCAGTCGTCCCTTCTGCCAGCGGGAGCACAGTGCACTGATAACGAGCAGTACCACCGTCTGTGGCTATCAGGATCGCATGCAGACCTACTACAAGGGTGCACCGCTGGTGGGACTGCAGGTGGAATCGGATGTGGTGCAGAACTACTATCTGACTGGCCTGCTGCTCGACTCCAAGAAGGACAAAAAGGAGCGTATCGTGTCCAGTTTTCTGGATGTGCGACCTTACCTCAGTTTCATCAAACGCAATGCCGAATCGCTCATCGTGCGCAGCTGAGGGCGGAGCAGGGAGCAGGAAGGGAGCAGCAACAGCTGCCAACAGGTCGGCCGTGTTAATTATTCAATCGTCACACTCGGTCGGTCGCTCTGCGCGCCTCCACCGAAATTGTTTATAAACTATTAATAACAAATGTGAGAAATATGCAAATTGCAGCAGAAGTTGCCACGTCTCTTTCTTTTTTATTGCTTCGCTTGCGCAAACTTTAACTGGAACTATGACGGCAACGTCAACAAAGAGAGAAAGAGAGAGACAAGACGAACGACAGGGAAAACAGAGAGACAAGCGACAAGCGACAGGCGACAGCCGGATGGGCTGTCCCCCATTGGAAGACTGCCAAAGCATTTGCAAGGCTGGCGAAACTCGCTTTGAGGTGAATCCTAATGGGTTCCCCTCAGTTCCCTTCAGGAACTGAACATCAAATTTGCTACGCAGGCTGTGGAAATTTAAGCTAAAAGACTTTATTTTAAGCAAGTGATGTAAGTTGGTTTTCTGTAATAACTTGTCTGCTATTAGTCCGATGGAATCAACTAACATTTATCTATAAGCAGGAAGTTCTGATTTGTATTATTTTACAACATTAAGAAAGGCTTAAGCGAGGCGTGAGGTAAAATGTGCTAGCTGTTTAACAGCGCTCGCTAACAGAGGGCTAATGTAATGTCTTGACTTTGCTTAATAAGCGCTAGTTATCGATTTGTATTTACGATAACTTGCAATGATCGATAGTTGAGCTAGCAAGTGTACGCAGCGCAAATAAATTATTATCCCTACGAATACTTAATACACATACATACTTTATAGAAAAGCTCATAGATTCCCACGCTGGTAATTGTCTAGAAGCCCGCCCTCACCGAAATCGCACGATTTTCAATATTTTTTTTTGCAGAACTATGTGTTTTGACCTCCTGAACACGAATCCGTTGTCGGAATACGGAAATTTTTGCGTATTTTAGAAGATATAAGCGAAAGAAAATAGGCAATTCACTGTTTTTCTACACTGTTCGATACATCGATAAGTAAACAAAAAGACGCATTTTACACGAAATTGTGTATGTGTATGTGTGTCCAGCTGACAATTGTGTGATCTGCTGACATTTTGCAGTGTGCAGAAACTTATTATTTAAGTCGATTTTTCGGTGAGTGCGGTCTTCTAGACATTTACCCCCACGCTTAGCTAATGATGCCAAATAAAAAAATATCTGCACGTGGCCAAAGCCAGAGTGAATTATGTGATTAGCCGCGTTTCAACATTTCCTGCTCTGTTCTGCTATTAATAGCGCCATGAGACGCGATTTGCCGGCGTGGAGGCGAACTAAGGCGCACAACAACCTCGAGTATACCATAATTATAGCGCACATTTAGGCGCCAAATGGTTCCATGCAAGGCGGGCAGCAAAAGGAAAGCAAAGCGGGAAAGAAAGAAAGAAGGTAAGGAAGGCAGACAAGATGCCTGCACGTCGTCCTCGTCGTTGTCGTCATGTCGCTGTTTGTTTTCGCTGCATTAAAATCACAATAAAATGTAAATTGCCAAAGTGAGGGGAAGAGGGGGAAATGGAATAGCAGAGAAACGTGCACGAATGGGCAGACTGATAAAAGCGCACACAGGGAGGAATGGGTGAGAAGGGTGGCTGCTTGGCTTGTTTACGGGACATGTAGACGGGACTCAAAACAAAAAACAAAAATCCAAACAGCTGAGAGAGAGAGAGCGAGTGCGAGCAAGCAGCTAAAGAGAAAGAGAGAGCGCGCCTGAGAGAGCAAGCTTTCGCTCGCGTGGGTGCTCGCTGAGCTGTCCAAAAAAGTAACTGAGCTTACAGCACCAGCAGCAGCGGTCGAGGACAACACGCGGCATATACGCAATGTGACAGCTTTAGTGGTTATGGTCAAGCACAACGCTTGAGCGAGGGCACACACGAGCGAGCGAGTGCCCAAAACGAAAACGAAAGTGACGCCAAAAAAAGTAGATAAAATGCACGCTCTTTCCCCACATAGACATAGACACACACCTGGAGAAGAATAGCACGTTGTGGGTGGCCAGAGAAGGCGGGCAATAAAGAGAATGCGCGCCAAGATGTTTCAATTTTCCAGTGCGGATAAGGGGGGAGGGGGAGAGGGCTTGACACATCTGAGTTTCGGGCTTTTTGCACACCTTGACAGCCGCCGGTTGCCCTCCGCAACACTGTACCCCCTTGCCGTCTATGTATCCCGAAACGACGTGTGTCGAGTATGTCAAAATTTAGCACACATCTAGCTGGAATTTGCGTGGTATAGGGAGGGAGGTGTCTATATACATATATATTCTAAACATACAGTAGTAGCTGCGTGATATGTGTGTGCAAATTGAGGTATTCCCTGGCATGTAGTACATACTAAGGGCAGCTAGGTAAAGGGCTGAAGAGGGGGAGGGCACTGCTGCTGCTGCTGCTGTCGCTGTCGCCGTCTTCTTGGTCAGGCTGTCAAGTTGATAATTTGCATTTGTTATGAATGCGCATCGATGCGTTAAATGATTTTATATAATTTACTTAAGCACTTAATGACATTTGTGAAGGGCTCTCTGACTGGGGAGGTGGAAGGGGATGGTCTGCGTTGGAGGCGGAAGCGTGCGATACAAATTTTACGCAATTCTTTGCGTTCGCCTTTCACACACATAGAGCACATAGCACATAGGGCTCTCTCACTCTGTTTTTTTTGCACTCTCTCTCTCTCGCACACGCTCGCGTTTCCTTATATAAAGTGGCGACGCTCCGCTTGAGGCTGAGCCCATCCCCGTCCGTTGCTTTCTTTTAATTCAATTACAGATATGGACACGAAATTCTGTTGTTCTATTTTATTTGGAGCAGGCAGCTCCAAAACTGAACTGGATACACAAAACGCACACGCACACGCGCGCGCACACACACACACCGCGACACTCTTTGGAGCTCACACATACACTCAGGTCACAAGTTTCTCGTGCTCGTGCCTCGGATTCGGCCCCAAAAACGCAACTGCCACTTAAACTTGCCTTTCCTCTAGTTTTCCTAGGCTGAGGAAAAACTATTTCTGTTTGTTGTCGTTGCTAGAGCGTTTTTCCAGCTGACTTTTTTTTCTTTCTTTCTTTTGATTCGGACTCGAGTTAGACCCGTGAAACGCGACCGCTTTCTACTCTTTGGTCGTTTCTGGCCAGGAATCTCAACGTCGACTGAGCTGATTCTGATTCCTGAGCACGCCTTCAAGTTGCTTCAGCATAGGAAGCTTTGTCTCGGCCAAAAGCACTCTCTCTTTAAACGGGAAGCTTTCAGCCCAATTTACTCTCGCTCTCTCTTGTTTTCCCTCTCTCTTTCTGTGCCGCCCCTTTCTCACTAGTTTAGTTGTTGACACTTGTTAGAGATTTTGTTGCGTTTTGTACGTTGTTTGTTTTGGGCTTTCGGCTCGGAAGTTGTGTTTTTTTGGTACCCCATGTGGAGGACATACCACATCGCAGTTGTGGGAGGCCATGGATGTTTCGAAGGACTCGATAAATCGTTTTAGATGGCACCTGATAAGCAGCAATCGTTGTAAATACCAAAATATTTCCAAACAGTAGCACGATACGTTGTTGAAATTCGCTACGATTCGAGTCTAGACCGTTATCTTCTACCCTAATATGATCTGCTCTCGTCTTGAGATCATCAAACTAACGTTTTATCATATTAAGCATGCATACATATTTTACTATGATTCTACGTATGCGGTAAACCCAAAACAGGTTCGAGAAATCGCAATTGAAGAAAGAGCGAACTCGAACTGGGAAGAATTTGCATACGAATGAAGCTCAATGAAGACGATGATGATGGGAAGCTGCCATTAGCCAATGAAGCTTTTCAATAGACACCATAATGGGGTTACTATGACTAGCATACATTATCGTATGGTCTTTAGGTGGATAAGACCGCAGCGAATGGGAAACTTTCACTCGCCCAAAAACACATTCAAATGAGATTTGCAGAACACAACAAATATCAAGTGAAAATTGTATGACAACCTCGCCTCAAAGCGATTCGCGTGTTAGTTGGCTCTGGGCCAGAAGAGACCACGGCCACGGCAAGAGTGAATCCCATTCCGGAAAGTAATAAAATGCATTGGCAACTCTGGGCAGCTTTCCTGCTGCTTGCTTGGAATACTCTTCCCAATCAGGTGCAGGCAGCAAGGACCAAGAACTTGGATGTGATTCCAGTTTGGCAAGCACGCTCGGAAGAGCAATCCATCGCGGGGTAGGCTTGCAAACCAAACCGAGTAAAACATGGGACGGTTGACATTCTTTCATCTCTTTTACAGCAATCAGATTGGTTATCCCATCTATGAAGCTGTCGGAGGTAAGTTCCCACGCGGTGGCTACAATCGTCGCCGTCGTCTACGGGTACGTGGTAAGGCAGCTCCACCAACGACCACCGAGCGACCCTTTGTACGCGTCTGGAACAGCTTGATCCGCAGCGTGCAGCCAAACTTTGGTCTACGCAATTTGACTAATCCGCTGGTGAACTTGTTCAACAATGGCAACGCCAACTTTATTGAGACGGTGCCACTGCAGGCACAGAGCTATGCAGATACTCAGGATACTCAGCAGAAGCCGCCATCCCAGACGGCGACAACGAAGAATCCCAACAAGCGTAAGCGCAAGCGACGCAAGCAACAGAAGCAACGTCCCAGTTACGACTCAGTGGAGCAGTTAGACGATCCATATGATCCTTACTATAGCCCGGATTATTTGCGCCTCTCTCTGGCCCACCAGCAGCAGCAGCAACCGATGTTCTACTATGGTCCCAACCTGGGCAGCTACTACGACACGCGTCGTCTGCAGGCACTCAATGATTACGCAGCTCTTAATGACTACACCAATCCCCAGGTTGGTTACTACGATCCGCTCTTCGATGCAGGCACTGCCCCAATCGACGATCAAGAGTTGGAGTATGCATCGGATGAGGAGCTGGGCAAAATAAACACAAAGAAGTTGACCGTACTGCGTCCATTGTCGTTGACCATCAAACTTCCCAGTAACACTGACACGAACGACGAAAGCGAAGTCAATGATAATGCAGCAGCTGATGAGGTCGTTAACGATCTTGCCAACGATGAAAACGATGTTGAGGCATCGGTCGGGAACAAACCCGAGGACGGCAGCAGTTCTACAGCCAATGAGATCTCTACAGCGGCGCTCTCAGAGAGCATGCGCAATGCACTGGGCACGTACATGCGTGACGATCCCGAGAATCGGCAGCGCCAGCGTCAATCGGAGAAGCCGGCAGAGACTGAGACGAAAGCGGTGGAAAGACCTCGGCAGCGGCACCATCTATTCTTTACTGCACGCCTATTCAAATCACCTAGGAATCATCAATAAATCACATTGTATCTATTATGAATATGATGTGTATTTGATGGTGAATATATGTCTGTGGTGTGTTAGTTTGAATGATATGAAGTTGACGTCTGTAAAACATAAAACATATATATATGGATCGAATTAGATCGTTGTCATAATTACACTTGAAGTGGGTTTAATTGCACTAGGGTGAGGTAGACTCGTTGACTTACTATACTAAAACATCACAAATATTGAGATTGTCCTAATCTGAGCTACATATGTATGTATGTTTTCGTCAGACAAGTTTCGTTAACCTCGACGGGCAGCCAGCTTTGGGATCCACAGGCAACGCAACATTATGCACATGCTCCACATTTCTAAAGTATCTGTGTTTCAGGGCGTTCTTAGCCGATATTCGCTTATTAGGATCGTAGAGAAGCATAGACTGTGGAAAAGAGAAAGATTTTGTAAGTTAACGTCAAGCTTAGATTATATACAGATAGTCAAGTTACAATAATAAGATCATATCCTTCGTGTGCTATTATTGAGGTGGGTAAATTCGCAAGTTCCCATTTGGGAAACTTAGCCTTAAAATCAGGTAGCTGTGTCACACCAGGCCATTTCTTTTCGTCGGGTGTGCTTAACGTGCGGAAAATCCTATATAATTGGTCTATTTCACTGTCGCCCGGAAAAAGTGCTCGTCGTTCAATCTATCATTGGATAAGCTGATTAGAATTTGACTCGGAAATCCTTCAATTAGATTTACCATTTCGCAGAATATGCAACCAAGACTCCAGATGTCCACAGTCGTTGAATAATACTTGGTACCCAGCAATATTTCGGGGGCACGATACCATAGAGTGACTACTTCGTGGGTGTACGCACGCATGGGCACATTGAAAGCACGTGCCAGTCCAAAGTCAGCTAGCTGCAAGTGGAAGAATTACTATGAAGATCTCTTAAATGAGTTAGTTATCTTACAATACCTTTATATCTCCCGCTGTGTTAACAAGCAAATTTTGTGGCTTCAGATCTCGATGCAGTATGCGATTTGTGTGGCAGAAGTTAAGCGCATCCAATATCTGATACATGTAACTCTATAGAGGGGCATCATAGTTTGAATATAATTATTCTGTATAAGTGAATCACAAGTATTAGTCACTCACTTTGATTAGCTTCGAAGTAAACACATCTTTCTTTTTGTCCATAACCTTCTTGAGATCCATGTTCAGATATTCAAATATCATGTATAGATTGTTACCCGATATAACCACATCGAATAGTTGAACGACGTTTTTGTGCCTTAGGTTCTTCAATAATGATATTTCACGAATGGCAGTGGAGGGAACTCCTTCCGTTTCACTATAGCGAAGAAATGACATGCAGTGTGAGCTCTATTCATAGTCTTAGAGGATCCATAAGCGAAAGTTTCTTGAGTTGGCTTAGGTTGATTTCGCGTGCACCACGAAGCCGAATCATGTGGTGCTACGTCCACATTAAAGAAGAAGAACAGCGCAGCACACACAGAATCCGGGCTTCGTGGTACAGCTGCCAGCTGGGTCATGCAGCGTTTGACATTCGTCAAGGACATCAGGAACTTCTGGCTACTGTTGCCATTCGATAGAGGAGTTGTGTCCTGGATCTGTTATGAGTCTTGAATTTTGGTGATTTACCAATGCACGTTTGTATGGAATTTACGAATGGGACTTGCTTATCTTGATCCTGATCCTTACGCTTGGCTCCTTGGTACATACCCTTCGAGACGAATTTTCTTAAGTGCAACATCTTCTCCAGTTTTATTGCAGCGCGCTTTGTAGACAATGCCGTATGTACCTTCTCCGATTTTCTCGGCTTGGTCAAAGTTTTTCAGTTGAGTTTGCATTGCATTAACAGTATTGGGATTAATAAATAATAACACCTCGACCAACGGGATATAGTAACAAAATTGGAGGGAAATGTTGCTTTATCAGAGAGCCAGAGATGGCACAAGCATATAGTTGCTTGTATTCAACCCTAAATTTGTGTTAAAGGTTAATAGAGGGCGCTACACGATGATTTCAGCGCGCATTGTGATATCGATAAATGATATTTATCGAACTAGTGAGCTGCAACAGCTGCTTATTATGAAAATTTGCTTATCCTTTAATACATATTTGGATTATATTTATAAATAAATATTCAAAAAAAAAAAGATGACGAGGTAGTTACATCCCTAATAATTTCACAACGTTAGTGCCTTTTCCAATTATTTTAGATTTGATTTATTGACTTGCTTAAAAATTATAAAAAATAAATCATTTTTCGTGCAATAACTCTCATTAGTGTTTTTTTTTTTGTGTATTTCAGCCATGTATTTTATTAAAAATGTTTGCTCTATTTTGTTTGTCGAAATGTGCTTATTATGCAGAAAAATACATCTAAATTCGGAGTCAGCATAACAAGCCCAGTCGGTTAACTCCGTCTGTATGAACGCTTTGTTTGCAACTATTAAAAATGCTAAAAAATCTTTATGAGAATGAGAGTTTCTATTTTTCATACTATAGACCCATTTCCCACATAAATAAGTTTCTTATGCTCATTTAAATTTATAAAAAAAATAGTGTTTTTATTTTTACTTAATGGTAAGTAAACTGTTTAATATATTTGTGATATTAAATAATTACATTCTCGCTGAATAATTATCTATTCGACTATTCTAGCTGGAAGCCAACGCGCAGAAAGTAGGGCAGTGTGCTCAGAGGAGCTTCATACTCCATGATCCACACAGGGCCTTTGTAGACTTTTTGAGTATTACCATCGGTCCACTCTCCCTCAGGCAGATAAATGTCGCGGTTGGTGGAGTTCGCCGTAATGACAGGAGCAGCAATAATGTCATCACCCAGCAGGAATTCTAAGGAGTGGAAAATGATGAGGAATCGCTTTAACAATTCAAGGGAATAACCTACCATCGTATATGCCCTGAGCAGTTTTATCGTTGGGCGCAATCCACCAGAGTGGTGCGTTAACCGGCTCTCCCGTCGTGGTGGCCCGTTTGAAGAGCTTCATGATGTAGGGTGTGTAGTCGGCGTGCAGCTTAGTGAAGACCTTGCTTATCTCAATGGTCTCACTGTCAAAGTTCCAGGGGACAAATGAGAACTGCAGGCTGGGCATGAAGACGTTAGCCTGTAGCCAGCGCAGGAAGAGATCCTTGTTGGGAGGCCTCTCGTTGTAGCCATTACCCCCGATCATGTCGGGCAGCACAAAAGGATAACCATTCAGATTCATTTGAAGCAGCGAAGTGATGAGCGTGACGAGACCATTGTTCCAGCCCCATTCCGAATCCTTATCGACAATTCGCACGAAAATTGGCAACTCCTGCGAGTTCTGTGCAGATCGCACCTCAACCAGATCTCCAAAGGCGGCCACAGTGCGCACATAGTCTGTAGTTATTTGCAGCGGTGTCAGATACTCATCGCCCTGCAGCACCGGATCCGTTGGCACCCAACTGGTCTCGCCAGCATCAAACTTGAAGCTATCGATGCCATCCTCGGTCTGCAGACGCTTCAAACGTGTGGTGAACCACTCCTGTACCGCTGTCTTGGTGAAGTCAAGATAGGCCGCATCATTGGCAATGCTGTTCCACCATTGGGTGTCGGAGCTCCCGTTATGATTCAGCACCAGATAACCCGCTTCCTTGGCAGTATTATAGATTGCCGTGCAGTTGTTGTTGATGAACGGATGTATCCAGAGGGTCACACGGAAGCCCAAGGCCTTGAGGTCATCGGTCAGTTTCTTGGCATCAGGAAACTTATTCTTGCGGAATGTGAGTGCTCCATAGCAATCCTCCCAGTCATCGTCGATTTCCAGTTGACTGTTATTAAAACCATTGTCAAGGATTTGCTGTGCAAAGTCACGCACTACCGCGTCGTCGACTTCGGCCTTGTACAGCGCCCAGGTGGACCATACAGGATGCTGAACCATCCGCTCATCGGGATAACCGGTTGGCTTACCCAGCAGCGTCTCTACCGCATACATGTGCGCCACCTTGGCATCCTTGGCGAAAGCCAATTGATAAGAGAACTTGGCTGACGCTAGGCGGGTCTCGTAGGGCAGTGCGCTCAGTGCGCTAATGCAGAGCTGATCCTCGTATCCTTCTGCATTCTGATCGATGAACAGTGGCGTTGTATTATCCACATACAGGAAGAAGCCCTCACTGCTCAACCAATAACGTTCGGCTACGCCCATGTTGCCCAATTCCTTGGGCACATAGGAGAAGTTCGTATACTTTTGACGCTCCACTGGCCAATAGTGTTGCTTCTGCTCCGAGCCGGCATACCAGTGAACGCTGCCGGTGTTCAGTTTGATGCAATCTCTGGGCTGGGTACCCTTAACCACCTGATCGCGTGCCACACGCAAGTGAGTAACACCCGTGGTAGCCTTCACCAAGGTGAACTCGATACTGGTGGTGCCATCGCTCAGTTTGTAGCTGCCGCTGGTGGTGGCTTCCAGATTTGCACTGGTCACAAAGTTATCCAATGTCACAGTCTGTAGACTGCTGCTGCCCTTCATCACTTCATACTGCAGCTTGTCGCCGCGTCGCAATCTGATGTAGATGTTACTGTTATCAAACTTGAAGCGCTGCTCGATGGATTGGCAACTCTCCACCTGCTGCCAAAGACAGCAGATGCTGGCCAGGATGGCGACCAGTACCGCGATGCGTGTCAGTCGGAGCTGCATTTCGAAAAGACTATTCCATGATGTACCCGAAACAAGCATTTATATAGCCTGAAAGCACGACAATAATAAACCCCTTGACCATTGTCAACACTTCCCACTGTGAATGCACTTGATGCTCTAGCCGATAAGCCCGGGTGTTCCACCTATCTATGAATCTATCGACATCACATAACGAAATGCTACATGAATCAGCAGTGATCTGAAGTGTTGACAAGCCGAGAATTCCATCCATTATCATTTATAGTAGCCACTTCCAATTACAATTACATATGTATATAATTGTAATTGATTTCAATCGGGTTATTATTATCTATCATTATTACAAAGTGCTTAAGCGCAATCTGATTGTCGGTGGAACTCCGAGTAGCACTCGGCCAGTTACCTCCAGTTGTTCCACTACAAGTACTTTAGTACTCTACATAGTCATGAGACATAAGGGTGATCTATAGAAAGTATGACGACTTTTACTACGATTTCCTGCTATTCCATATAATAAATACTACTCAGTTTATAAATCATTGTTTATGGTATTTTATTTGTTTTCGCTTTTCTTATGCTAAATAAAAACATTAAATTACATTTATAATAATAATCGGAATAATTTAAATGCTTCATAAATAAATCGCAGCTAATGTTCTCAGAGGGTTTTAAATCGGAAACAGTTAGCCAAAACTGGATATATCGTATGTATATAATTCTCGCTCGGCCCATGACGAAATATAAATTCTGATCATGAGCTCTAATTATAGTATGCTGATAATTCTTAATTAGGTGAGTGGGATCCCATCAGTTTCCTCTTTTTTCACGTCTGCCGTCTCCACTGCATCAGGTTCTGCCGTTTCAAGGGCTTCCCTTGCATGCTGACTTGACTGTACCTCATCGTGGTACTCAAGAACATCATTCGAGGGATCTTTTCGTGCTATAAACACATCTACTTCGTGTTCCTCATCACTCTCATCGTCTGCTATGAGGGCGACGCGCGTATATACATCCTCCTTCGTGGTTCGCCGATAGTACATCAAGGCGGCGACGACTATAACGCCGATCACAGTCACATTCACTGCGATCACAAGTAGCGCCGTACTCAAGTGCATGTACTGCATGACTCCGGATTGGTTAGACTCGCCCTTGGCCGCATTGGACTCGTCCATTGTGCTGCGCACCACGTAGGCATAGCAATAGGTCTCGTTGCTCAGGGCCAGCTTACGCAACTGACTACCGGGTGGGCAGGTGCTGCACTGATAGATATTCGGACCATAGCATCGCAGGCAGGTCGGATCGCAGTCGGCGCAGATTCGATTGTGCAGCGGACTGTTACGACGTCGACGTTCTGCTGCCTGCAGTGGATCGTCCTTGTCGATAAGACCGTTGCCAGTGATAAGCGGCTCACTGGACATACTTTTTGTAATAGTTCCGTCTACCTCAATGTCTGCTACGCCCAAGTCCACATCATCTGAGATCGTTATGGGATATGTGTGCGCTGGACACTCGTCGTAGCATAAGTCCTGGTAGAAGAAGGTCGTCTCCTGGCATTCTGTGCAGGGCGGAAAGAAGAAAAAGATTTGTTAGCTGAGGTTTTAGAATGCGTGTAGTATCTACAATGACGATAAACCATTTACCTCCGATCAGTATTGCAAAATGGAAGACAAAATTTAAAATGTTTCTGTTAGTAAGTGGATTTATAAATAAAAACAATCAATTTTCAAAAAAGAAAAACCAAAAATTTAAGGATAAAAGTTCATTTTTCTTGAAGATCTTGAATCAATAGCCGAGTCTCAACTGCAACTGAAACTGATCTATTACCAACAAAAAGTCCAAAAATAATTTTAAGCAAGCGCAGTATTCTTTAAAAAACATGCTCCAAAAATAGTTATCGGGTATAAAAGAAAATCAAAATAGTGTACATACGAGTGTACTGTACCGTAACCAGTGTTGGAAAGCAAACATGGCAAAGGAATGAACGGTGAGGTGGTGTGCGTTTAAGATTGTGTTAAATAAAAAATGTTAAAGAATTAACGAGGAATACCAATTGTATAATAATGGAAATAATAAATGGTTAATGTCACACAGCAAACCAAAAAATACCAGTATATTCTTTTTTGGTATACGAAAAATATTCAGGTTATAACAAGAAATACACAAGACAATAAGGTTTACTTTAATATGACATAATGCTTTGCTTTCGCTAAACTCACCTTTGTTATAAGATATACGAGTGTATTTCTCAAGATTATAGGGGAACGATTTGGAAATATCTAGAATATTTTATTTGGAGCACATTTTACTTGCTGCGTTTGCTGATGGTGTTGATATTTTTGGGCTTTTGTGTTGCATAATAAAGTTTCAGATTGATATTCAAATAGGTTTTCAATGCATTTATTTATTACTCATAGATAGTTATATTGATAGATATATATATATATATATAAGTATATATACACAAAACATACATACAAAATTGTTGATTTCAAATGGCTGCCATCAAATCTCATTTACAGTATTAAATTTTAAGTTTTTCTCTTGTTCGTTTTTCTTTACATTTAAAAAGTTTAGGTTTCTTCTCACTTTAATTTAGTTCTTTGCCTCGAAATTGTAATTGTTTAGGTTTTATTTTTGTAAATCTTATAATTTAATATCTACCCCAGGCCCTAGTACCAGTTTTATTTTCACGGTTCTTCGTATCGTTAAAGTTCATAGATTATAATTATTATTGTATAGGCTTAAATATTAATTTGGCTTTTCTTTTAATTAGATTTTGAATATTTTAAGTATTTTAGTACCGCAGCCAGCACTGAGAGTTAGTTCGAAATAATATAGAATATTGAGAGGGATAGAGAAAGAGAAACTAGAGCGTAGTTTGCAATTTTGAAAACTAATTGTAAATTGGAAAAATTGTAATATTCTGCTGCTACTTGTGGTTATGCTTGAAAATGTTCCGGTTTACTTTGTTGGTTAAATATCATTTTTCTTTAATAATTCGTTATTATATAATTCTTTTTTTTCAGTTTATATTTTCTTTTGATGTGAAATTGCTAAGTACAACAACAACAAATAAAACGAAAGTAAATTAACATATCTATGAATATAGTTTCCTTCCTAATGTTGTGATTATTGTGCAGTTACGATATGATTATTCATTACAATCAAAACAAATCAAAAACGAGTTAATATACAAAAAAAAGGTACCTATACAAAACGATATGCCACTAATTTGAAAAGGAAGCGAGTGGAAACTTTTGTTAATCTATTCTTGTTGTTGTTCAAGAGAAAGGGAGATTGTGGGGTAATTAGAAATAATTATTGCACTCGAGTTGAGGTTGATTTTTGATTTTGGGTTTTCTCTAATTATACACACAGAGAACAGTAGTGTAATAATTAATGCACCGGCAAAACGGATGACCAACAAATAGTTTAACAAAGATATGTGTGTGTGTGTGTTTTTTTTAAACAATTAGATTTTCTCTGATATGGAAATCAAGATAATGTTCTTATTTCTTTCATATTTTCGTTCTTCTTTTTTTTTTGGTTTATTTCATGGAAATATTCTATTTTAATTATGATTTCCCAAGCGCACAAGAATATGTTTTGACTAGAAGTTGCTTGCTCACTTCTTTTCCTTCTTTTTTTATATTCTGTGCGCTTCGATTTCTTGTTCTTGTAGGTTTTTATTCATTCCGTTTATAATATAATTGTTTAAGTCCTAAGCTCACTAGAAAATTAGCTAATTTCTTTTTTTTTTTTTATTTTTTGAAATGTTGGTTTTTGTTATATTGCAACTTCGTTCAAAACTGCAGGAACTTTCTCTATATAAATTGTTACATTTACTTTTATTATTATTGTATTTTTTACCTTTTGTTCGCCTACCTTAATGCTACACGACGAACTAATAACCTACACCCTAGATTTTCGTTTTCGTTTACTTTTACTTTTATATTGGTTTACCATTATTTTCCATCTCCATTTCGTATCTATGTAAGTACAATTACAGTTTTAATACAAAAAATGTATTTGCTTTTGCCTTGACACCTTAACTCTAGTAATTTAATGCGATTTTCTCATCATGCTGCCCGCTATTAGTTAAATGTTTTCTTAATATTTTTTTGGATTTCGTTTTCAGTTATCCACTGAAGTCATTAAGATTTACGTTTAATTTTAAGAAACAGTCTTTTACAATGAACTCTAAACTGTTGTTGTTGTGTTGAATCATTTGCGTGTCAAGAGATAAAACGGTCAAAAAGATGCAAATAAACACTAAGTATATGATAAATTGGCATGTTAGGCATAAAGTGCTGCTGAAACTGTAGCTACTTGGCTGGCCTGGCAATATCTGAAATGCATATACACAGCGCATAAGTTTTACGGGAACTGCACAATGGGGTGGGCGTTAAGTCAATGTACTTGAAACTGTAACAGCCTGTTATGGGGTTTGGAAGCCACTGCGAAAGCAGAGCTGTTTGTGGCCAGTTGCCCAGAGCATGTTAAACTCAGTTCGCAGAGCAGCTCAAACTGCAAATGGCATGTGTAACTGTGTAATGCCTAGGCGCAATGCATGCAAAACTTTGAAAACTCTTACTTTGGCACCGAGACATGTAACACAACATAAATTGAAATGAAATTGAAAATCAAATCTACAACAAATAGTGAAAAACAAACGAAAACAACAAATTGTACAATAAAATTTCAACTAAATGCTTAAAACTAAAGTATATTTATGTATATAATTGCATATAATTAATTAATATATGATAATTATTGTTGTTTGTGCTGCTTGTGCGAATCGAAATGTTCAAAAATATGCCGACATTTTTGTAAAACAACCATAGTTTTTGTTCGTTATCTTTTTCTCTTCTCCACGCCTACATAAATGTAGATTCCCCTTCGAGTATGTGTGTTGTGTGTGTTTGTGTGTGTATAGCTAAGCTTATATCTAAATTTAACTACAAAAAGTTTTAGTATATATATATTTTTTGGACTTGCAGAGTGTTTTTTTTTGTTTTCTCTTCGTATCTCAAGTAGATTTGTTTTTTGTAATTTTTTTCCGGCTATTTAGTATATTTTTTTAATCTTTTCTTGTATGTTTCCTTTGCTTACGTAGCTATTGTTCAATTGTGGCCGCCAGCTTAGAAAATGCTTCAATTGAGCATAGAAATGCTTCATTTTTTTTTTTTTTTGTTTCTGTTGTATTATACTATTATTTTTGTTTGCTTATCAAACTTTAAATTGGAATTGAAGTTTGTTCAGTTTTTGTTATTATTGTTTTTGCTGTTGTTTTTTTTTACAGTTGTTTTTGTGTTTGCTTTGTCAAAATAGTTTCAGTTTTTAGAATGTTGAATTATCTAATGGATTTGTTCATGTTACCATTGCAGTTTTCGTTGTTGTTGTTGTTGATGGCGTGTTTAAAGTTTAGATAGAACACTTGTGTTATGAGTAGAAGGATGAAAGACAAACCTAAACATTTTTGATCGTTCCACTTGAGACATGCGGCTGCATTGCTACGATCCTCAGCCATGCCTACTTCGCCAACCTGAAAATGAAATAAAAAGAGTAGAAAATATTATATAAAAAAATATATGTTATATTATTTTATTATATTATATGCATAGCTGAGCATTGTTTTATGGTTTTTCAGCTGTGGAAAACGGATAACTATATCTAAAATAAATTTTATAATGTTTTTAGTATATGATTCAATTAGTTTAGGCCTTTATCAACTATTTGTAATATGAAGTTTGAGTTCTGTGCATCTGCGAAGGTCTCACTAATTCAAACTATAAAAAAAAACTCTAAATGGACTCGGAAATTCTGAACAAAGACTTCATTTGGACTATCAAAAATGTTACGCAATTTTATGCACAATTACTTTAAGTATCTCTTAAAAGCGAGACATTTGAATGCGTCCAGTACCTACTCTCCTTTATCCCTCTCTCTTTCTTTCTCTCTTTTTCTCTGTCTCATTGGCTGCTCGGCTGCTTTTGCTGGGCTTGTCTGATTTCCGTTGTGGTTCATTGCATGTTGCCGCGCTGTCTGGCATTTCGGGCATAAGTACTTAAGTATGTATGAGTGTGAGTGTGAGTGTGTGTATGTGTAGACACACAGGCCTCTGTTTCTCTGTGTGTGAGTGCTTATTTATGGCTGCCCCTAACCAAAAATTGTCTGTCTATAACTTTGTACTGTAAAGTTTAGTTCACATTGCGAGTACTCTTTCACTCTCTTGCTCTATCGCTCTTTTTCTCTCTCTCTCTCTGTCTTTATCTGCTGGTCTAACGGTAGTTTCACATGCGATGACGTCGCGTGTTGCCAGCCGAGTGGCAAAAAAATGTTTGTTATGCAAAAAGTTTGCTGCCAGCCCAGCGAGAAGGCATAAAGAACTAAGGTCACTGCACTTTTAGTTTATTATAGCACACACACACACACAGACACACACACACAGAGTCATATTGCCAGAGGGGCGGATGTGTTGGACAGTCCAAATTGAGGGGAGCGCAACAGAAAAAAAAATGCAGAGACTCAGAGAAGCAACAATAGGTGCCAAAAGGTTAAAGGTCCTGGGCATTTCGGAGGCAGCGTGAAAAAAGTGTTGCCTGCCAACAGGCGCAAAGTGCACTTAAAGCACACGCTAACACTGCCTCTCAAACTGTGCATGCAAATGCAAGCGAGAAATTGCAGAAAAAGCGTAAGAACCATGGCAGATAGCAGAAGCCTGAATACTCTTACCATATTATTATTATATATATTTTTATATTATCTCAGTGTTGATTTTAATTCATGCAATATAATAAAATATTTAAAGAACTCGAATAGAATTATATTTATAAGTGTCTGTTGGTTATATACACCCAACCCCCTCTGCCTCGGCAAGGGTATTAAAAGGGCCTGCAGCTGACAAGGACAAAGCGGAATCGAGCGAACTTGGCACTCTGCCCGCTGGCCAAGATGTTGCAAACTCGTGTATGCCAAAAATTGAATCCTCTATGCTAAGTACTATAGAATTTATGAGTCGTTTGCAGTTAAAGCTGACTCGGTTAGTTGAAAGTGGGAAAAAAAGAAAAAAAAACAGAAAAAGATCAGATAGCGAGGGAAAAGGGCAAAAGAAACCAAACGAAATCATGCCGAACGCAGTAACTCAATTTGCAGTTCTACCTACTACACCCATCTGAAGCCCCCTTAAAGCGCGCAATCAGGCATATTTGGTGGCCAGACTAGTTAGTTAAACGCTCGCTCATTCGCACCACAAGCCACTCAGGCACTCCTAAGCCAGCCACATGCAAGCACCACGCGTCGCGACGCCGCCATTTAGACGACGCCGTTGAACACGGAATCGATGGACACTGCTAATGTCCTCGTCCCCCTCGTGTTCGCCTTCGCTCTCTGGCAAGCCGCTCGCGAAGCACTGCAAAACTGAAGAGATTACAACAAAAAAGCAACATAACCAAAAAAAAAAAGCTAATAAAGTGAGGTTAGGTTCGATTAAAATAAGGAATTTGAAAGGGAACAACAATATTAGACAGTTTGTTTAAGTAAGTAAAATATCTCAGAGTTTTCTATCTATATAAAGACTATTTACATTTTTAAAAGTAGAATATGTGTGTACATTCTTTAAAATTTGTTATTATTTTGTATAAAAAGCAAACATATATATTAAAAAATGTAAAACAACACTAAGTTGTTAGTTATTATACGATTATACGATTATTTTGTCTGTTTTATGATTTAACATATGTTCGATCAACGATTAATCGAAAGAGTGGCAACTCTGACTACAGCATTGGCCACATGATTAGGGCTAGGGGTGACTACTCTTTCTTGTGGTAATTTGGTTAGGGCTATTTAATATTTGAAAAAATACTATCGCATCACACTGACCTGCTGCATATTACGCCACTGTCCGCTGGCATCGTGCTCTATGTCATTATGTGCCACATCATTGTTGATCAAACGGACTGAAGTTCCCGGGTTGGCGGGGTCCTCGTTCTGGGCGCGTGTCGTTGTGCCGTACAGTATCATGTCCCATTGCGTTATTTGCGCTGTAAAGCAATGGGGGAATTCGGTTAAAGAAATGTGAAAATTCAAATTTAAAATCAAACTGAAAACAAACACAAAAATGTAAAAACACTTGATTTATGAATGGCAAACGAAACGAGGCAGACGGGGAGGGAGAGAAAGAGACTAATAAATCTGCTAGCTGAAAAGGCGGAGGGGGTAAAAATAAAACAAATGATGTGAAAAAAGCTAAACAACAATTTTCAACTTGAAGTGTTACCAAAAACTCAAAACAGTCAAATGAAAAATGATTGCTGCAATATTTATTTTTTTTGTTGGATTGATGCAACCGGTTCAGTGATTATCAAACTGTAAATAACAGCGCTAGCAACGCCTTAACAGAGCAGCACACTGTTAAACGGAAATAAGTCGTTTATTTGCAACCTAAACAACCTAACTACAGTTTATTCTTATTTGAGTTCAGGAACTTTAAGTAAAATAATTGAAAATAAAATTGAAAATACCTATAACATATTTATCTATCTATAAAATTAATTAACTGAAACTAGGATACGAAAAACAAAAGAAATACGATAAGAGAAATAGTTGTTGGGGTGAAAAATTGCTACCATTTGGTCGACTGTTCTTGGGAAAACTGGAGGCTGGCTGCATCACATGCTCCACATTGTCATCGCCAAGATCGTCATCCGCCTCCAGATCCATATCCGCATTGGCATCGTCATCGCCATCGCCATCTGCATCGTCGACGGGTGCCAGCACACCGGCAGCTGCCATAAGGAGTTGCTGCTTCTTCAGTATGCGCTGATCGGGCAGGAAACTGCTGCCCCCGGCGGGCATGGCTGGCAATGGTTGCGAGGGTGGAGGCGGCGCCGATGGCGACTTCTTGGTATTGCCGGGTTTGCTGTTGCCCCCCGTGATGGGCTTGAACAGATCCACCTCGAACTGTTTGCCCTGCTTGCGTGCAGCTTGTGGGGATGCAGCTGCTCCCGACTTGGGTGACTTGGACTGACTGCTGCCACTCTCGTAGGGTTCCAGTTCTGGGAAGATGGCCTGAATCTTCTCGTAGTGCTCGAATAGTTTGGGTATGCGTGAGTCCGTGTTGTCCTTCACTTGCTTCGTTGCCTTCACGGGCAGCCGAGATGGGGATGAGTTGCTGCGATTGTTGTTGTTGTTGTTGTTGCTACTGTTGCTGTTGTTGCTGTTGTTGTTGTTGTTGTTAATTTCACCTATAACTTTGCGCGTTCTCTCCTCGTAGAACTTTTCGCTGGAGCTCGCCTTGGGTCTCTGAGTTTGCAGTCCATTTGCTTGACCTTTGCCCTTGCCACCGCCTGCGCCCTGCGAGATGCGATAGTATTTGTTCTTGTTGCCGTTGTTGTTGTTGTTGTTGGAGGAGGAGCTGGAGGCACTAGAGGATGAGCTAGTGGTGCTTTGCGTCTGCTCTCGGTTCTCCTTGTCCTTGTCCTTGTCCTTCTTGTTGCCCTTGCCATTCTTGTTGCCATTCTCACCCGACTTGTTCCCCTTATTCGACTTGTTGTTGTTGTTGCCCTTGTTGCCCTTATTATTGTTGTTGTTGTTGTTGCTGGCATTCTTGCCAAGTATGACGCCATATGTGGCCGAGATTTGCTGATACCCCTGCTTGGCTTGCACTGGCGGCGCTGCCTCCGGCGTTGGCGTCCACATTGGATTATTGGTCACATAGCTCGACTTGTTCGCCCCCTGCCCCTGGCCCTGCCCGCCCTTGCCCAGCGGCAACTTGGCGCCACCTGATGGCGTATTGGCCGCGAAATTGTTGACAGAGATGCGTGGATATTGTGGTGAATAAATCTGATGCAGATTGCTGGTGGTGCTGCCACTGGCGCTGCCACTGCCACTGGGGCTGCCACTGCTGGTGCCGCTGCTGCTGCTGGAATTTGGAGTAGTTGCCTCAGCACTTGCGGCACGTGGCACCGATATGGGATCCTTGGGATCAATGGCCAGCGTGGTGCCATAGAAGATGAGCGACCACTCGCGCAGCAGGGCGTGCCCTGAGTGGGTTAGTGTGGGGGATTAGTAAGAGACAATGATGGATCCACAGAGGCAGCATGTAAAACGATTCGATTTGTTGTTTTTCATTTTTCAATTGAGTGAGGAGGAGGGGGGGAGGGGAATGTTGATTCAACTTACCCATGTAGCGACCCTCGTTGTGTATCTCCAGCTGCCAATTGCCATGTGGGGATTCACCCCAGGTATGCACCGACATGAAGGGCCACTGATTGAAGCCGGAACGCGAGTTGTCGTGGGCACTGCAGGCGGAGCAGGAGAAGGGATTAGGATTAGTGCACTGCCCACAGCTTGTGCCGCTCGAGAACTTACCGCGAGGTGAGCAACGTCACCTTGGTATTCGCTGGCGACCTCAGATAGAGCTGTATGTCACCACGACGCTGCGAGGTGAGCGTAATCTTGGCCTGCACATGCTCCAGATAGTTGACCGAGCGACAATGATTGATCGACAGCTGCAGCGTGATGTGGGTGCGGGGGGGAATGACTCTGTGGATGGAGAGAAGGGCAGAAGGAGAAAGAGAGAGAGAGAGGGGGGAGGAGTAATCGACATTATTGTACACTCAAATTGGAGATGAGCTTCCCAAGCTGCGCACTCACTTGTCCACATGCGGTGCATTTATCTCGCATCGCTGCTGCTCCGGCACCGTCTTCCAGTTGCGTGCCACCTCCACCATGGCGGCGGCATCCATGAGACCATAGCCAAAGGAATGGCTCACACGTCGGCCCACACCGTTGCGCGACCAGCTGGAATCCTTAAGATTAGCCGGCTTTGCGGTGCGCACCACAATGTGCTGCAGATCGCGCCAGGTGAGATTCTGATTCGACTGCAGCACCAGAGCTGCTATGCCCGCGGCGAGCGGTGCCGAGGCCGAGGTGCCCGTATGCGATACTGTGCATGAATGATGCAGATCTGTTGTGACCACCTGCTTCTCGCTCTGCCCGCCGCTGCTGTAGGTGGTGGCCAGCGTGGAGCTGCATTTCTCCGAATACCACGGTACATGGCCCTCCTCGGTGGCACTGGATATGGACAGGGTCCATATAGAATTCGTATAGCCATCGCAATTGCAGTTGTCCAACTCGCGACCCCCGTTGCCCGATGCCCAGATGAAGATGCTGCCCTTGCCGCCGCGTCCCTTCGTGGTGCCTTCAATGAAGGCACGCGATGCCAGCTCCCCGGGACCATCAACGGTTTTGCCATCATCGTCGGGTCCCCACGATGCGCTGTAGATATCGATGTGCTGCGGATTGAGCGACAACGAACGTGCCTCCACTGCATCGGTCACATCTCCGTCCAGCATCCGCACGCCGCCCACACTGGCCCCGTAGGCAATGCCAACCGCACAGAAGGAGTTGTTCGCGGTGGCAGCCACCTCGCCTGCGCATCTCGTGCCATGGCGATTCGAGTCGGTCATGTCGTAGTGCGGCATGGGATCATCGTCGTGACTGTTCACATCGTACGATGCTTTGGGATCCTGTTGGGAGTAGGTGCAATTAATAACTAATCTCTCTCTCTCTCTCTGCCTCTACTCACGTAGTTCTGTTCGATATCCGGATGATCTGACTCGAGTCCATCGTCCAGTATGGTGACCACGACTCCCTTGCCAGTTATGCCCTGCTTCCAGGCGGGTATCACATTCATGTCGAGTCCGCCGCCGCGATTCTGTTAAGGATGAAGGTAAAAAGGATTAGATGGAGCAATTCCCAGAGCTGATCCGACGATCAGGAATACTTACCAGATACCACATTTGCGACCATTTGGGATCGTCAAACGAGACCGCATCCGCCAGCGACAAGGCACGTGTTGAGGTGCGCGATGGACGCATCCGTATGAAATCGCGCTTGGAACGCGACTTGGCACGCTGCTGCTTGGCCCAGTGGACACGCTCGTCCAAGTCGAGGCGGGTCTGGTGATGCGAGGCGGGCGTCAGCGAACGCTTCGATACCTTGTGATGCGCAAAGTGATAGTGATCATCGAAGATCTGAAAGAGAACAAAAGATAGTAATAGTTAGTAAGCTGAGATCGGATCTGATTGGGTTTATATTGAAATCAGTCTTATATGAGGGTAAGACTGTGATATATAGGGTATTATTTAATTCCCCAAGTGATCTTAAAGTAATTTGATCATTAATATACTTTAAGCTGGGAAATATACCTTATATGGTGTATTACCTATAGAAACGCTTTCATTGTCATTCCTCAAATAGAAAACTAAATGAATCTAGTAAGCTGCCCCATTTGATGCCAGTCTGGCAGGCATTGTCGCTAGTGAAGCCTCACTGTTTTATACTTTTATATAATGTCACGATATGTTGGTAAATTTCGTACATTGGCAGGGAAACTGTTCACGCCCTCGGAGATCAGTCGATTCAATGCGTTCTGCAATCGTTTTCAGGATAAATATCTCAAGTTGGAAACCTACAAGTGGACTCCGAAGAAACCCAATTGGATGAATGTGCGCTACTTTGCGGCAAGCAGTGAGTATGCCCCTTTTGGGTAGACTATTCTATCCTAATCCTCATCTCGAACCATGCCAGAAACTCCCGATGACTGCTGCAATGCACAGTCGAGCTGTGACAAGGAATGGGATGCAATACGTCCGCCTGGAGCACCGTACAAGGAGCGTGACACACACTACTGGTATCCCAATCCGGAGTATCTGGAGCAATTCGAGAATATTGTCATGTGGCCCATGGGCGATGAGTGGAAGCAGCGTCCGCCGGTCTATTCGAATCGAATGTTCCCGGCGGATCGTACATTCCGCACTAAGCTCATCAATTTCGGGCCTGCTCATCCGGCGGCACATGGAGTGCTGCGCATGATCCTCGAACTGGACAATGAGACTGTGCTCTCGGCTGATCCGCACATTGGCCTACTGCATCGTGGCACCGAGAAGCTGATCGAGTACAAGACCTACTTGCAGGCCCTGCCCTATTTCGATCGCTTGGACTATGTGTCCTGCATGGCCAACGAGCTGGCCTACGCTCTGGCCGTGGAGAAGCTACTGAATATCGAGATACCGCCACGTGCCAAGTACATACGGACCGTGTGTTCGGAGCTAATGCGTCTGACCAATCATTCCATGGCCGTGGGCACTTCGGTGCTGGACTGTGGTGCCATTACACCACTCTTCTGGCTCTTCGAGGAGCGTGAGAAGATGTACGAGTTCTCGGAGCGTTTGTGCGGTGCCCGCTTGCATGCGGCCTACATCCGGCCGGGTGGAGTGTCCCTGGATATGCCGGTGGGCTACGCCGATGATCTATATGAATTCTGTGTCGGCTACAAGGAACGTCTGGATGAGGTCGAAGATGTGGTGACCGACAATCGCATCTGGCGCATGCGTAACATTGACATTGGCAAGATCTCGGCACACGATGCCCTCAACTGGGGCTGCACGGGTCCCGTGCTCCGTGCCACCGGTGTCAAGTGGGATCTACGCAAGCAGCAGCCCTACGATGCCTATGGCGATATAGACTTCAATGTCATAGTCGGCACAAATGGCGATGCCTATGATCGCTATCTGGTGCGCGTGGGAGAGATGCGTGAGTCCCTAAAGATCATCCAACAGTGCTTGGAGTGCATGCCCAAGGGTCCGGTTCGAGTGGATGATCGTAAGGTGTCGCCGCCACGACGTGCCGACATGAAGACCGACATGGAGGATCTGATACATCACTTCAAGTACTTCTCGCAGGGCATCAAAGTGCCGCCCGGGCAGACGTACACTGCGATTGAGGCGCCAAAAGGTGAGTTCGGGGTCTATCTGGTATCCGATGGCAGTACCCGACCCTATAGATGCAAGATCCGACCCAGCTCATTTATCCATCTGGCACTGATGAGCATGTTGTCGCCGAATCTCTTGCTGGCCGATATTGTGGCCATCATTGGATCACTTGATATTGTTTTTGGCGAGATAGATCGTTGAGTCTTATTATGTTTATAGATGAGAAAATAAAAATCACACTGTGTGTTGTTTCCTATACAATTTAGTTGCAGCCAGTTGCTGTCAAACTGTTGACCTATTGCTCTGAAACTGAACAGCAGCAACTGTAAATAATAACCGGAGTATTCCCTGCGTAATACCAAAAATACCAATAATATTCCATGTCGATTGCAATTAGCCACATATCATACAAATTATATCTATGTGTACTTGTAGCTTTAATTCAATTTCGCACTCATTATTTATGGCAAATAGTTGCACAGTCTCATAAACAATAGGGTTCACACAGTGCCCGAAATTCCTGACTAAATTACTATTTAATTGCAGTTGAGCTAAAACTATTTTGCAATTACTTTCGGTTATGCTTGGGGAATCTTTTGGGCCCCTCTCTCTCGCTCTCTCTCTCAGCAGTGTGTAGACCTAGGGAACCTTTTCTCAAGCTGGTATGTCTTGCAAATAGTTTGCATTATCTTTTATCTTAGGGTATGTATCCCCATATAGAGTTTATGAGCATTTGCCTTAATTGCAATTACACTTTCACATGCATAGCTTAAATTTATCTGGCAAAAGGCGCTGCCAACTTGTGCCACTTTGGCTTTAAATAAAGTATTTTACATGCGCTTGGCAACCCTGCCAAGTTTCTATTGTGCTCGCGCGCTATGATGACATTTTTTCCAAAGGCGCACAGCATGCGTGTGTGGCAGTGTGTGTGTGTGTGTGTAACATACGCTTTGCATGCTTGCCAAAAACTTGATTGTTAGTGCGTGCCTACATGTGTGTGTGGGCACGCATACACACGCATCATTAAGCGCTTTACAAATATTACAACTGACCGACAGAGCGAGAGAGAGAGAGTGGGAGAGCGGCAGAGAGCGAGCGAGGCTGGCAGGCGCATAAAAGTATGCAACACAATTTATTTATGCCCACAGCAGGATGTCGCTTTCGATTTGCACCTGCGGAAGCGGTCGCTTTGTCTGCGCAGGTGTGCGTGTGTGTGCCTCTTCCTCTGTGTGTGTGTTTAGTTGTCCGCACGTGTGTTTGTACTGAAATTTGAGCACTTGAAAAACGGACATACGAGTCGCCATGCAGCCTGTTACGCCTACTAAAACTACTTTCCTCCCCCCAACAACAGTGTCTCCCCCTCTGCCCTCTCGCCTGTCTCGTCCGTTGAGCACTAAAATTTTAATTGCAGCCACTCCCTGCGTACGTGTCG
The DNA here is from genome assembly GCA_018904105.1 of Zaprionus tsacasi. Lineage (NCBI taxonomy): Eukaryota > Metazoa > Arthropoda > Insecta > Diptera > Drosophilidae > Zaprionus > Zaprionus tsacasi. The sequence goes on from JAEIFR010000295.1 coordinate 3,875,571, forward strand.
CCCTGCACTGCAAGCTCGTTTAGTTTTTATGTTTCTCCCACTCTGCGGATTCGGTTCCCAGTTCCCGCTTCCGTTTGGCTCCTACAGCCGAATCTGCTGCTGTTTCGGCTGCTCCATCAAGTTTATTAATTTATGCAGGACAGAGACAGGGATAGAACCCACACACACACACTCACATAGAGTGACAGACTATGTGAAGATAGTTCGCATACATATGCAATTTTTATTCAACATTTTAATTGAGTTTGGTGTCAAAGTTAAGTTTGTAGCTGACACTAAACCATAGTCGGAAGAGGGAGGGGGGAGGTAGGGAGAGAAGGAGTTTCTGTTGGGCTCAACGAACGAGCTTAGTTTTAATTGTTTTGTTGCGGTTTCAATTAAAATTGACTTACAGGCGAGCCTGCTTTGTTTATATACTACTCTGATTCTCTCTCTCTCTTTTACTCCCTATCCCTGCCTGCAACTGTCTCTCTCTCTAGTCCCTATGGCATTAAAGTGCTAATGTGCTGCACGTTGATGGATTAATGGGTATTTCTGCGCTGTGTGCCCCTCCATATGTATATAAGAATTAACTTTTATGGGTCATTTAATGCAAGGCCTCATAAATGCACACTGTACTATCCTCGAGAGTCTTTTAATCTAATGGATTCTCAGTTTAAGTCACATGGAACATTATGGTATCATATAAAATCAGTTCCACATACTTATCTATATACTCAAATATATTATATTATTTGTAAATATTTAAATAATTATTTCTGTTAATTTTGTTATATTTCAAAACCAGAACAGATGTTTTAATTTGTATTCCATTTTTAAACACTCAAAATAACATACAATGTCTTCCAAACTACCGTTTTGCTCGATTTCAGTACACCTATAGAGCCTCTAGTATGGAAAACTTCGTCAAAAATCATCCGATTTCGTTGAGGGAGGACATTTTATCCATTATTTGGCCTATAGATTGATTTTGCATCAAAAAATTATGAACTTAACGATTTAAAAAATTTGAGTCTTTCGCATGTCTTCCAAACTACCGTTTTGCTCGATTTCAGTACACCTATAGAGCCTCTAGTATGGAAAACTTCGTCAAAAATCATCCGATTTCCTTGAGGGAGGACATTTTATCCATTATTTGGCTTATAGAATAATTCTCCATTAAAAAATTATGAATTTAACGATTTCAAAAATTTGAGTCTTTCGCATGTCTTCCAAACTACCGTTTTGCTCGATTTCAGTACCCCTATAGATCCTCTAGTATGGAAAACTTCGTCAAAAACCATCCGATTTCCTTGAGGGAGGAAATTTTATCCATTATTTGACCTATAGATTGATTTTGCATCAAAAAATTATGAACTTAACGATTTAAAAAATTTGAGTCTTTCGCATGTCTTCCAAACTACCGTTTTGCTCGATTTCGGTAACCCTATAGAGCCTCTAGTATGGAAAACTTCGTCAAAAATCATCCGATTTCCTTGAGGGAGGACATTTTATCCATTATTTGGCTTATAGAATAATTCTCCATTAAAAAATTATGAATTTAACGATTTCAAAAATTTGAGCCTTTCGCATGTCTTCCAAACTACCGTTTTGCTCGATTTCAGTACCCCTATAGAGCCTCTAGTATGGAAAACTTCGTCAAAAATCATCCGATTTCCTTGAGGGAGGACATTTTATCCATTATTTGGCTTATAGAATAATTCTCCATTAAAAAATTATGAATTTAACGATTTCAAAAATTTGAGCCTTTCGCATGTCTTCCAAACTACCGTTTTGCTCGATTTCGGTAACCCTATAGAGCCTCTAGTATGGAAAACTTCGTCAAAAATCATCCGATTTCCTTGAGGGAGGACATTTTATCCATTATTTGGCTTATAGAATAATTCTCCATTAAAAAATTATGAATTTAACGATTTCAAAAATTTGAGCCTTTCGCATGTCTTCCAAACTACCGTTTTGCTCGATTTCAGTACCCCTATAGATCCTCTAGTATGGAAAACTTCGTCAAAAACCATCCGATTTCCTTGAGGGAGGAAATTTTATCCATTATTTGACCTATAGATTGATTTTGCATCAAAAAATTATGAACTTAACGATTTAAAAAATTTGAGTCTTTCGCATGTCTTCCAAACTACCGTTTTGCTCGATTTCGGTAACCCTATAGAGCCTCTAGTATGGAAAACTTCGTCAAAAATCATCCGATTTCCTTGAGGGAGGACATTTTATCTATTATTTGGCTTATAGAATAATTTTCCATTAAAAAATTATGAATTTAACGATTTCAAAAATTTGAGTCTTTCGCATGTCTTCCAAACTACCGTTTTGCTCGATTTCGGTACCCCTATAGAGCCTCTAGTATGGAAAACTTCGTCAAAAATCATCCGATTTCCTTGAGGGAGGACATTTTATCCATTATTTGGCTTATAGAATAATTCTCCATTAAAAAATTATGAATTTAACGATTTCAAAAATTTGAGCCTTTCGCATGTCTTCCAAACTACCGTTTTGCTCGATTTCAGTACCCCTATAGAGCCTCTAGTATGGAAAACTTCGTCAAAAATCATCCGATTTCCTTGAGGGAGGACATTTTATCCATTATTTGACCTATAGATTGATTTTGCATCAAAAAATTATGAACTTAACGATTTCAAAAATTTGAGTCTTTCGCAGTCTATAGAGCCTCTAGTATGGAAAACTTCGTCAAAAATCATCCGATTTCCTTGAGGGAGGACATTTTATCCATTATTTGGCTTATAGAATAATTTTCCATTAAAAAATTATGAATTTAACGATTTCAAAAATTTGAGTCTTTCGCATGTCTTCCAAACTACCGTTTTGCTCGATTTCAGTACCCCTATAGAGCCTCTAGTATGGAAAACTTCGTCAAAAATCATCCGATTTCCTTGAGGGAGGACATTTTATCCATTATTTGGCTTATAGAATAATTTTCCATTAAAAAATTATGAATTTAACGATTTCAAAAATTTGAGTCTTTCGCATGTCTTCCAAACTACCGTTTTGCTCGATTTCAGTACCCCTATAGAGCCTCTAGTATGGAAAACTTCGTCAAAAATCATCCGATTTCCTTGAGGGAGGACATTTTATCCATTATTTGGCTTATAGAATAATTCTCCATTAAAAAATTATGAATTTAACGATTTCAAAAATTTGAGCCTTTCGCATGTCTTCCAAACTACCGTTTTGCTCGATTTCAGTACCCCTATAGATCCTCTAGTATGGAAAACTTCGTCAAAAACCATCCGATTTCCTTGAGGGAGGAAATTTTATCCATTATTTGACCTATAGATTGATTTTGCATCAAAAAATTATGAACTTAACGATTTAAAAAATTTGAGTCTTTCGCATGTCTTCCAAACTACCGTTTTGCTCGATTTCAGTACCCCTATAGAGCCTCTAGTATGGAAAACTTCGTCAAAAATCATCCGATTTCCTTGAGGGAGGACATTTTATCCATTATTTGGCTTATAGAATAATTCTCCATTAAAAAATTATGAATTTAACGATTTCAAAAATTTGAGCCTTTCGCATGTCTTCCAAACTACCGTTTTGCTAGATTTCAGTACCCCTATAGATCCTCTAGTATGGAAAACTTCGTCAAAAACCATCCGATTTCCTTGAGGGAGGAAATTTTATCCATTATTTGACCTATAGATTGATTTTGCATCAAAAAATTATGAACTTAACGATTTAAAAAATTTGAGTCTTTCGCATGTCTTCCAAACTACCGTTTTGCTCGATTTCGGTAACCCTATAGAGCCTCTAGTATGGAAAACTTCGTCAAAAATCATCCGATTTCCTTGAGGGAGGACATTTTATCCATTATTTGGCTTATAGAATAATTCTCCATTAAAAAATTATGAATTTAACGATTTCAAAAATTTGAGCCTTTCGCATGTCTTCCAAACTACCGTTTTGCTCGATTTCAGTACCCCTATAGATCCTCTAGTATGGAAAACTTCGTCAAAAACCATCCGATTTCCTTGAGGGAGGAAATTTTATCCATTATTTGACCTATAGATTGATTTTGCATCAAAAAATTATGAACTTAACGATTTAAAAAATTTGAGTCTTTCGCATGTCTTCCAAACTACCGTTTTGCTCGATTTCGGTAACCCTATAGAGCCTCTAGTATGGAAAACTTCGTCAAAAATCATCCGATTTCCTTGAGGGAGGACATTTTATCTATTATTTGGCTTATAGAATAATTTTCCATTAAAAAATTATGAATTTAACGATTTCAAAAATTTGAGTCTTTCGCATGTCTTCCAAACTACCGTTTTGCTCGATTTCGGTACCCCTATAGAGCCTCTAGTATGGAAAACTTCGTCAAAAATCATCCGATTTCCTTGAGGGAGGACATTTTATCCATTATTTGGCTTATAGAATAATTCTCCATTAAAAAATTATGAATTTAACGATTTCAAAAATTTGAGCCTTTCGCATGTCTTCCAAACTACCGTTTTGCTCGATTTCAGTACCCCTATAGATCCTCTAGTATGGAAAACTTCGTCAAAAACCATCCGATTTCCTTGAGGGAGGAAATTTTATCCATTATTTGACCTATAGATTGATTTTGCATCAAAAAATTATGAACTTAACGATTTAAAAAATTTGAGTCTTTCGCATGTCTTCCAAACTACCGTTTTGCTCGATTTCGGTAACCCTATAGAGCCTCTAGTATGGAAAACTTCGTCAAAAATCATCCGATTTCCTTGAGGGAGGACATTTTATCCATTATTTGGCTTATAGAATAATTTTCCATTAAAAAATTATGAATTTAACGATTTCAAAAATTTGAGTCTTTCGCATGTCTTCCAAACTACCGTTTTGCTCGATTTCGGTAACCCTATAGAGCCTCTAGTATGGAAAACTTCGTCAAAAATCATCCGATTTCCTTGAGGGAGGACATTTTATCCATTATTTGGCTTATAGAATAATTCTCCATCAAAAAATTATGAATTTAACGATTTCAAAAATTTGAGTCTTTCGCATGTCTTCCAAACTACCGTTTTGCTCGATTTCAGTACCCCTATAGAGCCTCTAGTATGGAAAACTTCGTCAAAAACCATCCGATTTCCTTGAGGGGGACATTTTATCCATTATTTGGCCTATAGATTGATTTTGCATTAAAAAATTATGAACTTAACGATTTAAAAAATTTGAGTCTTTCGCATGTCTTCCAAACTACCGCTTTGCTCGATTTCGGTAACCCTATAGAGCCTCTAGTATGGAAAACTTCGTACATTTTATCCATTATTTTTTTCCATCACCATTTTCATTTGCTTACGCATTTTCATGAATGATTTCCCACACACATTTTCCGTTTCCACTTGGCTAAGGCAAAAGCAGCCAATTTTCTAGTGCATTTGTCAGGGACAACAAAACGGACGCTACAAAAGCAATAAAACCGCAACAAATTACAAAAACAACTGCAGGCAGAGAGAGAGAGAGAGAGGAAGAAGGAGAGAGAGAGGGGGTAATATGTTGAGCTGTGAATAATGTCAAACGTTGAGTGTAGGAGCAGAGTTTCCACAGAGGAAACCAACACGGGGCGAGCTTTTCAAATTGTCAACAATTTAATTAATCAACTTGCAGAAGAAAGAAATGCAGAGAGAGAGAGAGAGAGAGAGAGAGAGAGAGAGAGAGAGAGAGAGAGAGAGAGAGAGAGAGAGAGAGAGAGAGAGAGAGAGAGAGAGAGAGAGAGAGAGAGAGAGAGAGAGAGAGAGAGAGAGAGAGAGAGAGAGAGAAGAGAGAGAGAGAGAGAGGAGAGAGAGAGAGAGAGAGAGAGAGAGAGGAAGTGGCAATGTTGTCGCTCCAGTTGATAAATGTACAAATGGGCGTTAAGGGATTAGGGTGTGGCATATTAGCCACTGGCTGACTGTGAATGCGGTTTCGCGTTTTGTACAAAAGCGTTGGCAACGTCTGCCACGCTCAATTGGCAACGCGACTGGTTAATTTTTAAGTACAGACAAGGTGGCAACGCCAGACAGAGAGAAGCCCCCCTGCATAGTATAAATATGTACACCGCTTAATTAGCTGATAATTAATTAAGCCACAAGGCAGACACTGAGCAGGGATGAATAGAACGATTTGTGGACTATGTGGACCATGTGGATTACCGTGGACAATGTGGATTGTGGGTTGTGTGTTGCAGCTTGGATATTCAATTAAGTGGGAGGAGTGAGAGAGATTATGTGAATAGGAGAATTAATACTATCCAGAGACCAATATCAATAAAAATTGGCAAGAATATTGAAAATCATGATGAATATAATATTAACTATGAACAATTTAAATATATATTTATTTCTAATTGCTTTTCTTTCCTTAAACGAATGTTCTATTCACATTTATTACTTCAATAATATTTCCTATAGTAAAACCAAAAAGAAATAGATCCTTGCCCAGTGCCACACAAACTAGTAAAAAATAGAATATAACACTACAAAACACAATGGAAAAAAAACGTGACACCTTTGGGTTTTTAAAATTGCATGACAGGTGTGCACCCTGACGCGTGAAAACTGTGAAAAGTGACACAAAAGCTGCGTAAGATGTCAACTGCAGTTGGAAGTTTCGGGATGTTGCTTTACATTTTATGACAGCATTCGTTGGGGTGCGGAGGGGAGCGAGGGGATTCATGCTTGCTGTGTGCTACGAGTCAACAAATTTCTGGGAAAATTGATAGTTTCATGTCTCGACATAGATATCTTTAAGCGGCAGGAGAACTGTTTTTAACCGGTTAAAATGAAATAGAAAAGCAGAGGATTATACTTTTTATAGAGCTGTAATTAATATATAAACTCAGTTATTAATTTGTATAGTCCTCTATTACTTATTACATATGTGTGTGTATTCTTTCTCAATTTGTTACTTAGTGTCGGTAATTTTCATGGACATTTTCCCCCGTAAAGACTTGACACGTTTGTTTGGCATCTGCTCTGCTTGCCTGTTACTTCTGGAATGCTGCGAGGGCAATAAAACGCCAATTTTGTTTATTCTTCTATTGTACATTTTGTGGGCTTGGCTGTTGTTAAATTATTTATAGAAAGTGAAGGCGATTTGTGCTAAACAATTGACTCTGCCTGCACACACTTTGCGCCCTTGAGCGGGAGTTGCCGAAAAAAAGCAAAAAAGAAAGGAAAATAAAATAACCTCAGATGGAAGAAGAAGTAGAACCACAAAAAGGCGCATAGGGAAACTTTGCATGCATATTTATGGCTTTTGGCTATGTACGATATTTGCTAAAAGCAAACAATAAATTGAGTTTATTTATGCCCATGCCACGCCCTATTTGAATATTATCTTTTGGCGAAAATATTGTGATGCCCATCGCAGATGGATATTGCGCTCGAATATCTCAAGATTCGTATGTGGTAATAAACTAATTTCTAGGCACATCTAGGCCCATGGCCTAAGGTTAGTTTGCCATGGCTAAACAGGACCCTGCATATGCCATGCTTCCACAAGGTTTCCCATTGCTCAAGGGGCCACACATAGAAGAGGAAAACCACCCCAAGTTGCCTTAGATACAAGATACAAAGATACAACGGCATAATTGTTTAGATGTAGCCAGGTTGGGATTGGGTTTTTTTTTGCAATCAGGTAGTCTGGCTTACCCTCACACACACTCACGCATACTGAGTCTGGCAACCCTTGGCGCAAATGCATGTCAAACTGTCCCCTGTGGGTAGAGCAGCACATCACGAGGGTTACCCAAAGCCAAAGTGGGAATATGGGAATGGAAAAAGGAGAACAAATTTAATAAACCAAAAGATCAGCTGCTGTAAATTTGGCTTTGGTCCAGGCAGGGTCTGGTCTCGAATCGGGCCCGGGTTGAGACTCTATTTTATGGCAATTGGGGAGCAATATCTTAGCAAATGCGTCCTGTATCTTTGTAGCTCTCTATGAGGGTTGCTCTTTGGCTTTTTATACTAGTATCTTACGAGGGCTTAAGTCTGTACCAGACAGCAGGAGGATTGGGTTACTACGCAGCAAAAAGTTATGTTTCCAGCTAAGAGAACCATGCCCAAATTTAGCTAATATTCTCTTGCTATTAGAACTAAGTAACACATGTCTTTAATGTACACAAATATCTAACTATTTTACGCATACAAGATTTTCCTTACTTGTGTTTCATTTATAAATAATTTAGAAATCTACTTTTATTTTTTTTTTAGTTTATTCTAAGCTCAATTTGAGCAGATTTCCCGTGATTTAAATAAACCTAAAATGCAACAGAGATTTTTCAATTATTTATAATGGTTTCGTAATAATCTGTTTTTGCCACTGAACCCTGCAATTAGATACAAATTATATTTCTAGAAAATAATTAGTATGCGTAGGCAAAATGCAATTTACGATAAACAACCCAGAAATGTTGCACAATTCACACGATTCACATGATTCACATTCGTAAATTATAAATGAAAATTTTGTGGAAAAATAAAATTTGTGTTTTCAATTTATGCAGTTAAGCGTGTCCTGTCACAAATGAATGACATGTGGAGACAAACTGGGAGAGGCAGAGCAGCAAGCGACGGGTATGCTCGACTAGAGAATACTTCAAAAATTACTTTCTAAAAAAACCTAGTTGTTTTACGACTGATATACCAAGTAATAGTTTTACAGAGTATATGCAGTGCAGGCAATTCACTTTTTACTTTGTTGCTGCAATTGAAAACGCATCATTTTAAAATAAACGGGAATCGCTTTTGTGTACATTTAAATCATTTATCCGTTACCTCAATTACAGCCAACAGTCGCACACACACACACACACACGTGAATACACACACACTAGCGTGTATTCAATATTTCATGCATGTAGCGTAAATTAATATACAAAATGCAATTTCATACGCAATTAATTGCGATGCATTAACTTCACCATTGGAAATATAATCATTAATTAAGGTAGACTGCGACACACACACACACACCGACACATATACAGCAGCAGTATCAAACTGCGCCCAAGGGAGCAGTGAATGTCAAACCGTAACACAAACACCCTGCTCTTGGGTTACAGCAAATGAAATGGGTCGCCTCGATTCGACTGGGCCCACAGGTCGATCCAGTCAAACCACTCAACTCTGACACTATTTGAACTTGTGCTTTGACTTCCTCCCTGCCCCGGTGGTATCATCAAACTTGCATCAGTCACTCCTCAGAGCAGTCCAAGCTCGTAGCACTTGTCAAAATCGGTAAGCAAAATAGCCCCCTGGTCCGGCATAAAGCTGCGACAGCTGCGCCCCCAAAAATGATTTACGAGCGCAATTTTGACAATCAGCTTCGTTTCGTTTCTTTTTTTTTTTGGCTGAGTACCTAAATGAAAATCCAAATTTAAAGTGCATTTTCATAGCATGAAATGGAAGAGCTTCCTCAGCAGCAGAGACCCTTAAGTTCTCCGGATTTATGATTAAGTAGAGGTTCAGAAATGCAAAAATAAGAATTATAAATATTTTTTCGTATACTCGTTTCATTTTTATAAGTATAAGTCGAACATATCCATGCATTATACCTTTTACGAGGTATGCGCATTCGTCAGTGAAAAAAAATGTGAGTTCTCTGTTAAAATACGATGGGTATTTGCATTGTTAACCCCCCCCCCCCCCTGCCTACCTCTTGAGCAGGCTGCAAACGTTCCACACACAGTTTGCAGAAGACATGGGAATTTATTGACCTTTGTACCTCTGCTCGACTCGCATACGAATGCAAAGAGAACAAAAAGAAAAGTTTAAATTAAATTCAGAAAATATATTTAATACATTTTTCAAGTTACACCTTTGTCTGCTGGCAGCACTCATACTTCCCATAATATTTCTGCTTTATTTTAACGCACTCTGAAATATTTCAAGTTTATCTTCAGAGGGAAAGAAAGAAAAAGGAATACAAAGAAAAAAGGGAGAGAGAGCTTGCTGATAAACTCGGGCAAATATTTTTCTGCCTTTTTGGTATATTGAGTACACAATGATTTACTGAATATTTACCCGCACCTACGTATAGTAGAATGCAGAAATATTACGCATACGCAATGTTGGCGATGCATTGAAATTTCTCGACGCATTCAAGCGCGCAAACAAAAGCAATGAAGTCAAGCGATTTAACCAGACCGAAACCAACCCAGAGCACAGAGCAGAGAACACAGAACCCAAAACCATAGCCCAAACCAGACGAAACGATACGGGGTACTCCGGCAGAGCGCTTGGGGGATGAGTCACTTGAGCATAACAGCAAAACCACTTAACAAAATACTTGCATGCACACTGAAAACTATCTCTCAGCCTGCCTCCCCCTCCCCTTCTCTCCCTCTGTTGTCCCACAAATATCGATGGAATACCCTATATATACATATACATATGCTTGCATTACGTCAGTACTTATAATCTCCTCGAGCTGCTGCTGCATTTGCTCATCAGCATTAACCGCGAGCTGAGTCCACTCTCCCCCTCTCTCTCTCTCTGTCTCTCTCTATTACTGCTTCATCATCATCTTGGGATGATGTTGTTGTTGGCCTTTGTTAAATGCCAACGCATCGTCGGCTTCATTTCGGGGCATGCCTTGTGCTCCCCATGCAAATTTCCAAATATTTTTGCATTTCAATTACCAGCATCAGCATCAGGCACGTAATTTGCACCCACAATGCAGTTGTGCCTGGCAAGGCGATCTGAGGGGGGAAGGGGGGGGTGTAGACTCGTTTGCTTCGTTTCGTGGCTGGCCAAATTGATTGCACTTGTTCTGTCTGCCGAGTGCCCCGTGCCGTGCCAAAGGATCTTTCCTCGCTTGTGGGCCACGGCACAGGAGGAGCAGGCAGTAGCGTCTCATCGATGCCCATGTCGATGATGACCCCATTTGCCTGAGTAATGATGCCACTTGCTGTGCAGCTGTCCGGGCAACAGGGCAGGGGCAGCAGCAGCAGGGGGCAGTGAACTTAACTCGCTACTCGGGGCGTTTAATGCCTGCAACTGCAATGGCAACTGCAACTCAAATCGATTTAGTGCATCTCTCAGCCCCCTCCCCTTGGCAACAAATTGTGTCTGGCATCTTGGGCTGATTTTCGGTTTGTAATGAAATGCGAAATTTGCAGCCTGTTTGCAGTTCCTTCTTCTTCTTCTTCTCCCTGCTGCTGCTTTGCAATTGCATTCGTCGCACTCAGCAGTCTGTAGCCAACGATTTCCCATTCCCAGTTTAACATTCTCAGCCATTTCTCCTTTGTTTCTGTCTCTCTGATGAAATTGATTCGTTAGCTTGGCAATCTGTCGTTTGTTAGAGTCGTCCAAATTGATTGAAATTGGGTTTAGTTGCGTTTCCTTTGTTGGCGCATTTGATTTGTCTTGTAATTGGGACTAGTATAGTATGCGGGTTAAGCTCATTAGGGAGCAACCAAAACCGAGACCATGTGCGATTCGGGCTGAGTTTGCTATCTTAAGGCAGCCTGAGCATCTGCCAAGAACTTTGCGAGTCTCTCAAACCGTTATTTGTGAGTTAAAACAAAGGAATACGTCTCTGTGAGCATTTAAGGTGTTGCTATTATTTTTGCCATGACTGTAAATATGTTTCGAGTATAAATTTCGAGCTGTTCGCACTAGCTGAAAGGATTAGCTAGTAGGTATTTATGAACTTTTGCTTGGCAACAGAGTTTAGTGTTGTAAAATGCTCAACATATGTAAATTGCCTGGCAACGTGTGTGTGTGTGAGTAAGGTGCGCCCTGAGTTATGCAATAAAATACGCACTCGGGCTGGCATGCAAGAAATGTTGCATACTTCACGGCGCAACAGAAATTCGAGCCATTATTGCACCTCAAAGTCAAATATGCCTGCGAGAGACTCAAAAGAGCAGCTCAAATGAAAGGCCAAGAGAGAGAGACAGAGAGAGAGAGAGAGAGAGTGAGGGAGACAGGCAGAGAGTGAGCCAGCAGTCATAATAGAAAAGTGTGCAAATGAAAAGCGAGCATGTCAGCACGAAAAAATTCCAAATAATTTGCACAGAAAGTTCACAGCAAACTTTTGCCTGACAAGGGGGGAGGCTAAGGGGCGTAGCTGTGCACACAGCAGACTTTCATGTGTGTCTGTGTGTGTGTGTGTGCCTGCCCGTTAGCCCCAAGCAACGGAAACTTGACTCGGAAGCTGCCTATGCCGCAACTCAATGCATTTTCAATTTCCGCTTGTGGCAGCTGTGTAATTGCCAGCACGTGTGAACCACGCGATCAACCGAATACCCAGCCCAATAGCCCCAGCACACACACTTGCACACACTCACACACACATACACACACATAGACGCTAGCCCGGCACTTGCATTTCCTGTAGAGATTTCTTTAATGGCGTCTTGGGCAACTGTGTGAGACTGTACAACTGTGGGCGCCCTTGATGACCGTGACACAAATTGGCTGCCACAGCAGGAAAAGCCAGAAGGAAAACTTGTGTGTGTGTGTGTGTGTGCATGTCTGTCTGTGTGTGCCGCAAGTGCATTCCATATGTACATACAAGAACAATAATCATAAATACACAATATTATTGGAGGTCACAGCATGTGTCAATGGCGGAAAACTGCAGTTACTTCTCACATCTCTTTTATCTCTTTATTTTATCGGGTTTTGCTCAAGCAAGTGTTACAGGGAGAGAGAGGAATATTGTTAGAGATAGTTTAGGTAGCTTAATAATTTAATAACAAATATTAATAAAACTTTTCAATAGATTTAAGAACAATTATAGCTCATCATTTTCTGAACTTTGTATTACATTTTACTCATAACGATTATACATTTTGTTTTTTGTACCCTTCGACCATTGAAAATATGGTAACTTTCTTAAAAATCAAACGATTTTCAAGCGGAATGACATTATGTTTATGTTTTAACAACCTGAGTGATTCAACATTTGAAAAATATCATAAAACTATTTTTGAAAATGTCTGATATTTTGATATTTAAGGTAAAGGTCCCGCATATGATTAACAATTTTTTTCAATTTTAAATTGCGGTGCGAATTCTTTGTTTTTAATAATAAGTGTGATTTCACGTTAATAACTTAAATTTGAGAATTCGGTGAAGGGTATCTTACTATCGACTGTAGCCTTACCGACTTGTTTTATCCTTGTTTTAATGCATCAAGAAAAACTTGCAAATTTTTTAATTTCCCGAGTTCAAAAGAATGAAAAGTCATCAGAAGTTAAATTACTTAAAGCTTTTCAACGCGGTGAAAGTACCGAAAACTATAATGAAAACTTTGCACAAAAAGTAAGAAAAACTTAAGGGAAAGGCGCAACCTTTTGATATAGCGTGCGTAGAACATATAATATAAAAATGAAAGACATTAACTCAGGATTGTTTTTATATTGCGCCACATTTTTCTATAATAGAAATCTGTTTTTCTTGTGATTCTTTTTGAGTTTCTTATGCCGTCAGATTGAAAATCGTGATTCGAGAAAAACAACGCTGAAATCCCTATAGAGAAACTCATATTGCAACATATTGCATGTTGCAGGAGTGTGCAGGAGGCGTGTTTCCCCCCCCCCCATGCCGTTCGGATCGACTCATTGCTCGTGGCAACATCAAATGAAACCATTAAATTGCAAATGTGAAGCGAATTGGCAGCTGAAAGCTGAAAGATTCCCCCTGGCTGGAGCTGGAGGGGGACAGTGGCATGAGAGGGTGGCAAAAGGAAGCAGGGTGAAGCCAAAGAAAGCAACATGAGTAACAACATCAACAACAGCAACGTGTAGAACAATATTATTATTGAAATGCATTAATCAACAATTTGCTAGGTGTTTTCTCTTTTTTCTTTCTGCTTTTCCAACAGCGCAGGGGGTGGTTTGGCAGCATGATGTGAGGGAGGTGGGGGAGCTGGAAAATGCTGCTGTAATAAAGCAATACAGGGAGATGAAATTATTGACGAGAAAAGCGTGACTGGTGTCGGGTTGCAATGAAAATATTACACTATATAGCGGGGGTGAAAAATGAGAAAATGCAGTGCGTGCGAGGGGTGACTGAGCTGCCCTGTGGGTATTTTCTAAGTTTCGGAAAATGTGCAACGAAGCTGAAGAACAAAAACCAAAAAATAGAGATAAAAGAAAATTCTTTCTTTCTTGGTGTCAGTTGGGATTAGTTTGCAATTAATAAAGAAAGTTCTCTTGTTTGGTTTAATATACTCAATAATTAATTAGGCCAAACTTGCTTGTTAGTTACTTTGATCCCTGAGCTTTTCTAACCCCTTTGCATATCAATTTTCCCATTTTCTTAGACCTCTTGAAAGGGTTTAATGCCAGGGATCACATAAATTGTGGGCAAAACTAAAGCCAACATGGCAAGGCAACAATTACTTAAGCACCGCAGCTCATCCATTTCGGCATTTCGAAGCACTCAGCCGGCAGTTAATCACGTGATGGTCCGTGTATTAATTTAGGAGCTGCCCCTGCTGCAAATGAAGGTGTTTCGGGCTGCGCCTACTACAACACGTATACGTGCTCTTATCTCGCAACGTTGAGCACACATGCGAACCTTGAATATAGCTAAAGATTTATGAGATACATGAGTCTGAGTATGTTTGTATCTGTATCTACAAGTAGCTCAGCAGTGTGGCTGCCGATGCGATAACAAAGTCGGAACACACTCACACACACACACACTCACACACACCTATCATGCAAATCATATGAACTAATTTCGCGACGGTTTAGCTCAGTCTCCCTGGCTGCTGCCTCTGCTCGCGGCGATGACAGGCTGCGGCAACGACGTCAACGACGGCGTCGTCTTCTCTTTTAATTTCCTAAAATAATAAAAAATTAAAATGCCGGGAAATTCAATTTGAAAAATGGAAATGGCATGCACGCGTGGCAAGAGGCGAAGCAGGGGGAAAAAGAGGACGAAAACGAGGGCAATAGCAATGCGGATGATGGATTCGCTTTGGCTGGCGGAAATTTAAACACAAACTTCCGGCATAAGGAAAGAACTTAAGAGAGGCGCTTATTGAATAAGCTTAAATGCGGAATTGCACACACTGATACCCTGTAAATAGGCAGTAAATAAATGTAGTTCTAATCCATAAATTCTTTTTGTATATGTTTTATAATTATATATGTTTTAATATATGTTAATTATTTTGTATTTTATTTAAAGTTTTATTTTATTTTTGCATTAATCAATATTTGCTTTGTTTATAATTTATTTATAAAGTAAAAAATAAATAGAAATAATAGATTTTCCCTTTTCCTAGAACTATAAATAAATTACTGTTCTTGCGTTTAATATAGCAGGGAAATTCCACACGTAATAAAATGTTAAAATGCAGAAATGCTAAAATATCCGCGAAAGTTAAAGCTTGTCGACTTTGCCTGGTATTTTGTGGTACTTACAAGAGGCTTTTACTTAACCGCACTTACCACTGGCAGAGGGTTGGCGGGGCGGGGGAAAACTGCCTACACCAACGCGACACTGCAAGTGGAAAATGGAAAAACAGGGGCAAGCTGGCAAGTTGCATGTTCCCCAAAGGGGACAAAAACATTGCAGTACCCAAGAAAACAAAAACAAGAAAAATAACAGAAAGTGTGGGGAAAGAAATACAACACGTACAACAACAGCAGCGAGAAGGAGAAACAGAAATTGTTGCATACTTTGCCAGACAGTGCCAGACTGCCAGACTGCCATACAGACTGACACACAAGTGAAAGTTGTGCGTGCCCGAGAGACTGTGGCAGATTCTTGGTTAGAATAGGTGGGCGGACACACACACAGACACACACATAGTTGTGTCAGTGGGTTACAGACCAGAAATAAAATACAAATACAACAAGAAATGTCAGAATACTCCCCCTCCCCCTCATTTGCCACAGACAACACTTAAGAACTTTACGTATCAAGTTCTTGGCAAATGCGATCGAAACGAGGTTAATGCACACACACCTCGAGGTGCCACAATGTAATATTAAATTACCTGCATTTTAGAAAGGGAATCAGACCTTAGAAATGGCCTAATAAATAATAAATCAAGTCTCATTGACATATTCTCCTTGTGACAGTTTGAGAGTCACTTTTAGTAATTCTTTAATCATTTAAAGCATGTGTATTTGCCGAGCGAAACTACTAATACACTGCAATAATTCTTACTACATTTTCCGCACATATTTTCCTAACATATTTCCCACTTTTCTGCATCTCATGCATCTCATTTCGATTGCATAGCTCAACGCGTTGCGTTCCGTTGCGTGGCGTTGCCCCACGGCTTCATTTTGGTCTGGCCTTGCCATATTTTTGAAAGGTGTGAAAATAGTGTGCGCTGTTTATAATTCAAAACCAAAAAAAAAAAGAAGAGAGAAAAGAGAAAAAGGAGGAGAACAACAAAAGGAATTAAGGAAAACCCCCAAAACATTGCTGGGAACCCTGAAAAGTATGCTACGAAAATGCAATGCGCAATGCATGACGCACACACACGCACACATTCACACATACAAGCACGCACACTCTCTTTCGCCTGCACACACACACACTAACACACACATACAGTCACGCAGTTGGTTGCACAAATTTTAGCGTTGCATATTTTGTGGCGCTTGAAATTTTTATGGCAATTTGCCAGGCGAGCAACGCTCGGCAGGAAGAAGCGGGAGGGGGAGGCAGAGGCGAAGCAGAGTGTGGCGCAAACGGAATTGTTGCGCTTAAATGCGGTCAGAGACGCACTAAAACAGTGCCACAGCGAGGGAGAGAGACAGAGAGAGGGAGGGGGAGAGAGATGCGGTTAGTTAAGTAGGGAGCCACAAGCTGCCTTCTTCTTCTACCTGTTTCTAGTCGCACGTGCTTTGTTACGGCTTTCGCCTTGGCCACACACATTTTTCACACTCCAAATGCCTGCGCTCTCTTCCTTCCTTCCCTGCTCCTCCTCCTCCTTCTCCCCCTGCTGAATCCCTAAATACGCTCTTGGCAAGCCGTTTTTACCCAGTTCCTTTTGTTGTTCAATAAATAGTCTCGTCCCTCCGCCCGCTGCCCATAAAAAATGTTGTTGCATAGAATGTTGCGGCTTCTTCTTCATCTCCTTCTTCTTCTTCACTTTCTTTTGCTTTTACCACTTTTTGGTCAACAATTTTCATGTGCTTTTTTACGACACTTTTCACTCAGCCCTTGAAACAGACACACAGGCATAATTTCATAGTAAATTGTTCACTTGACTCCAGAGAGAGCGAGAGAGAGAGAGAGGAAGATCTGCCATGCAAAATGT
Source organism: Zaprionus tsacasi (assembly GCA_018904105.1). Lineage (NCBI taxonomy): Eukaryota > Metazoa > Arthropoda > Insecta > Diptera > Drosophilidae > Zaprionus > Zaprionus tsacasi. The sequence goes on from JAEIFR010000295.1 coordinate 3,892,803, forward strand.
TGCACATACTTTGTTGCATGCGTGCACACACACACACACACACACAACATGTTGATGGATACTGCAGATTCCTGGCAAAAGCCCCGAGTTTCCATCTGCACTGCAGAAGCATTTTCCACCAGCTACTTTGCTAAGCTTTAAAAACTTGGACTGAAAATAATGCCACAAACTTTATGGTCAGAACTCGAGTGCGAAAAGGAGGAAAAGAGGAGGGGTGGAAAGGGGGGAGGGGGTGCCCAAAATGAGCTCAGTGTTTTGTAGCCTGTTATCAAATCTTTTAATTCACACAAATTTTAGTAGACTTAAGCGGATTGGCTACGTCTTCCCGCTCCTAGGCTTCTCTCTCCCGCTGTGAGAGCAGACAGAGTGAGAGAGAGAGAGAGAGAGAGAGAGAGAGAGTGAGAGTGAGAGCCTGGGCAAGTGGAGCAAATGAATGCCATGATACTATTAGAGTTTAGTGGCCATTAAGTTTGCACGTGGTCAAGTTTTGTGGTCTATGCAATTGCGGTTACCGCATGTTTATGGGGAGCACCTTATGCTTTACGATAAAAATGTTATGGGTTCTTGAAAAAAGAACTATTAAAATGGGGAAAAGAAACAAGCTGGAGTGGCTTTTCTTAATTTGAAGAATGTATATATATCGATATGAAGAAGTATTAGACTATGTATATTTTTGCTATAATATGATAAACGATATCTATAGATATTATGTGTATATACAAATAATTTATTATGTTAATATAGTATGAAAAATATATGAATTATATGCATTTAATAAATACATCTAGAATTTTCCAACCATTTTGACACATCGTGTAAACTTTTGAGTACTTTCTTCTCCTATCTTTTAGCTCAAACATTTCTTAGTTATAAAATTCACAAAATGAATATTTTCCAGCTCGTTTGGAGACTTGAGCTTTAGCTACTTTCTGGCTTATCTGGCAAATTTGTGCAATCATTTAAAGTTCTTCGAGTTGAAACTGTTGCGGGCTTTGTTCTTCTGCCTCCCTCCCCCTTCCCTCGCTTGAGGCATAAGCATTTGTTAAATGTGCAAAACTAGTCACATGTATCTGCTATATGCCGTGTGAATGTGAATGAGTGAGTGTGTGAGTGAGTGTGTGTGCTGTACCTGCAGTTTGAATACCCACAAGGACCTGCAGGTAACACAACTCTCTCATCACTATATTTGGTACAGTTCTCTCGCTGCGCCCCAGGAGAATTGTTGAGTGGGTCAGGCTCAGGCTGCGGGCTGCTGAAGTGGGCCAAGAGGGGAGGGGAGGAGGGGGGCAGGGCAGGGATTGCCTGGCTGCAGGCCGTAATCCATTTAGTGTACATCATGCAGCGGCATTTCGGTTAACCCAAAGTTACGTGTTTCACTTTTTTGTTACACATTTTCATTTTCATTTACATTTATACAAAAAAAAATACATTTATATATATGTATATATATTTTTTGCCAGGCAGTTTCTTTTTTTAACGGGTTTTTTGTTTCGCCTTTTGGCCATGAAACAATTTTGAGTGGCGCCTCGTGGGTTTCGTGTGCCGCAAAGTATGCAACACATTATTTGCTTTGTATTAGCGCGTGTCCTTGCGCTCGTGCCTCGTGCCTCGCTTGCCGCCTCGTGCCTCCCTCTCAGCCGTGTCATATAAATTAGCGGCAATGAAGAAATTGCAAAATTTATGAGTCCCTCAGGAGCAGCGGAGACAGCGAGCACACAAGAGAGAGAGAGAGAGAGAGAGAGAGAGAGAGAGATACCAAAAATTCCTTTTTTTCTGGCTGAATGTGTTTTTAAAAATGTCTGGCGGGCATGCACGAAAAAAACACTCAACTTTCGGTCTTTATATATGTATCTGTATGTATAAATACTAGTATATACGTATGTGTGAGTGTGCACGAGGCCAATGTATACACTTTTTGGCCTGTGGCTTGGCTCGTTATGGCCTGTTAAGCTCCACTGAATTGAGTTGTGTGCGAGAACATGTTTACTAGCCAGCTGTGCGTGTTCTCTCTGTCTCGCTCTCCCTCTCTCTCTCTTTCTCGCTCTCTGCCCTGTCAGTTAACGTATGTGTGTGTGTGTGTGTGAGTTTATCCCCGGCTTGCCATCGAGTTTGGCATTAATTGAAAGTCACATTTAAACAGCTGTCACTTTTTTTCACGCACTATTGACGATATTTCCACAAAATGGTCACTCTGATGTATAATCACAGATAAAACTTTTAGCTACAAATGGGATTTAATAAGCAGAAACGTTGGAAACAAGCAAAATTTAAAAGAAGAGTAAAAGAAAATAAATAAAAGCCATGGAATGTCTTAGAATAATCTATATAGTCATCGATTTTTATTTCAACAGTAAAAACCGTTTTCTTTTTTCCTTTTTTCTTCTCCTTTTCTTTATCTCATCTCTCAGCTAATTGGCTGCAATTAAAGCTTCAGTTATTTGCATTATATACCATGTCTATCATTCGATTATCGATTGTCTTTGCCTGTTTTTATGCAATTTGGCACCATGTTGATTTATTGGCAACGACAGGGACGGAGGCTGTCTATAAGCATTAGGGTGTGCTCTTTGGAAATAATATATTTTTCGCAACATGAGTATCTTTTCGTATGAACTCTAATTCGACTTGACACATTCCACTTAGCTTTTATTTTTAGCTTTTTGTATAGAATTCAGGCATATACGATATTTTACTACACTTAAATTAATAAAAATCGAATAATAAACCAGGCATGACTGGGCCAAGTTAATCTTGCGTTTAGGCCACTTGGCAGTTAGTTTCTTCTTGGTACTACACTTTCTATAATAGCATTAATTTAGCCGTACTTAGTTCGCATCTTCAGCTTGGCCAACAAAGTCAATTAAGCGACTTACGACTATAGCCTAGTTACCTGAAGTAGGACTCCCCTCGAGGCGTGTATCTAACAGTTTTCCTACTTTCTTTCGCTCTCTGTCTGTCTCTTTCCTTGCTGCTCTGTCGTATAAATATATTAATTTCCATTAGCATGGCCAACAGGCTGCAGAGGCTGGGAGAAAAGGTTTATGGCTCTGACGTTTTATGCGTCCCCTAAAATAGAATGAAGGTTCTCCCAGCTCTCGAAACTCTCTCTCTCTCTCTCGCAACAACGACGGGATGAAGTGGCCGAATTGCTGTGAATCTAATTAAGCAGCCATGTACCGTTCTAGGCCATATACTGCTCCGAGTGCCAGTGCCATAAAATGGCGCCCAACGTGACAGCCACGTCGCGACATTCAGTCGACCAGGCCTGGTTCAATTGGCGTTTTCTTCATTAGCCTGAAGAAGAGGCTGAAGTTAAGTTTTTACGAGCAGCCCATACAATATGCACTTAAATGTTTCAAAAATGTATGAAGGAGGAGGCGAGCTGCGGCATATTAAGTATACCACATGTTGTGCACAGCATAATGAGGCAAGTGCTCAACAATGCAATAAAAAACTCGCAATATTTTCAACATTTCTTTTCCAACACTCCCCCCACCTAACTCAGCCCTACTAGCCTCTCTCTGCCAGTTTTTTTGTGGCTTTGTTTGTTGCCAAGCGGAAGCAGCACAAATTTTAATTGGATTTCCGCTTTTTCTTTTCGTTTCCGTTATGAAAATTTTTTCCACTCATTATAAGTTATGCGTTGCACTGCATGTTTTCCATTTTTTTTAATGTATTTTTCATTTTTGTATCTTCGCAAAATGAAACTGCTTTTTCTAAATGTTTTGGCCAGCACAAATTACTGTGGGCCCCGTTGGGGTTAACGGGGCCTGTTAAGGCAATTGAAACAGATTTGGATATTTAAACTTAGTTAAGAGAGAGTATTATCAGTAGGGGTTTTATAGTGGATATTCCAGATTCCTTTATAAGGTTTAGTTGATTTTCCTCTCTGCATATTTTGGCCTTCATATTCGAGTTAGGCAAAGTTTACACACAGCATAATGGAAATGAGATACAACACATTTTATCACTATCTACTTTCCAGTCTCCACTCTCCACTCTCCACTCTTAATGTGATTAAAGGCCATTAAAACTGACCGTCAGAGATGTCACATGTGACGCAATTCGATTAGCTTTTTGCAACAGACGGCAAAAGCTGTTGCCAACTGGAATTTTGGCAACAAATTTTGGGCTAAAACTATGCAGACAGAGAGATGAGGAAAAAGAAGAGTGAGAGAGCGAGAGAGAGGAGTGAGAACACGCAACATAATTCAATTTATTCGAACAAATTGACTGTCAGGGACGACGCGTCGGGGCCAGAAAGTTGTGAGTTTCCCCTCAAGTGAATCCCCAAATGGGAATGGAATGGAGTCTGCCTTTGTGTGTCCACTGGGACTTTCTCTCTCTCTTTCTCTGTGTAGCATATGCAAATTGAGAAATCGCTTAGGAAAGTACTTTTTGTGGGTGCCAGAAACTGCCTGCTGAATAATTGCTGCGACATGCGGAAAATCGGCTTGGGAATTTTATGAATTCCATGAAATTTATGAGAATCAAGAAGAGTGAAGAGTGCGATAAAAAGTGCAGATAAGCAATATATTTGGCTGCAATAAATGGCTAAAAAGTTGTCTAAAAGTTGGTTCAAAACGAGAGCAGAAGGCAGAAGTGCAAAGAGACAATCAGCAGAGTGCAAAATGCCTACAAATCAGTTAGAGCCACGTTTAAAGGTGGATAGAGTTGGCAACAAGAAAGGACATGCCGGCAGTGCTTGTGTAGGTGTGTGTGGCTGCGTGGGTGTGTGTATGCTGAATTATTTATGCCCGCACGACAACAACAACAGCAATCACAATAACAAGAAACAATAGAGGCGGCAACAACAATGATAGCAGCAGCAACAACAGAAACAGCAGCAACAATATGGCCAAAAGGGAGTAAAAGGTTAAACTTGGCAACGTGCAAGGGGGACAAATAAAGGCAGACAGCTAGGGCAGACAACACTCACAATGTGATGCATTGCCAGTATACCCTGTAATTGCAAAAAGGGGTATGAAAGGTTTAGCAATTGAAGGGACATTTTCCTGATGATAATTGCTGTGTTCAACACCTTTCAGTGCTGTGAAGTGTTATTATTTTAGTGTTGTTAATAACACTAGATGCATGTAAATAAACTACACTATTATACAAATAATTTTGAATAAGAAATTATCATAAATTATAATTATTTCAGGCAGATCAATATGCTGCTGCTTTGCCTGATGTTTACAGTGATATTTTAGTGTTGTTAACACTGTAAATTGATAGTGTTATTAATAATACTGCTTCTATATACCTGTTTGTTGTATAAAGACTTGCATATACCCTACAATATTAGCACAGATTGAGTTTAAGACACGTTTGTATGCTCTCATACCCGGCCCGCTCGTACACATGTTTTACAGGGTATACACACAGACGCTTACGCGTCTAAACTCCGGTCGTTACACCCTAAGCAGGCACACATACACACACACACTCACACATACGCAGACATCCGTAATGGCCACATGGCGCGACTCTAACAAAAGCCAGTTAGTTTTTGACTTTTGGCTGCCGCATTCGCCTCCTGCTGCCTCTGCTTCTCCTTCTCCTTCTTCTCCTACTCCTCCCACTGCTTCTGCTATGCCTTTTTTTCCTTTTTGTCTGCTGGATTTGCCTTACCCTTTTGTCGCCCAAAGGGGGCGTGTCGTCGGCTACTGCTGCCACGCTGTCTGTAGCTGCAGCTTTGCGTTTTACTCGCTCTCTCTCTCTCTCTGTCTTTCTCGTTTTTTTGTTTCCTTTTCTCGTTTTTGGCATTTGCGAGGCTTATAAATTATGAACAAAATGCCAAGCGGGCGCTGTGGGAGTTGCCAGGGCAGAGGGAGGGGCAGGAGAGGCAGCAGAACTTGAGGAAGAACTTTAGCGCCCCCTCCCCCCTACCCCATTTGGATAGTAAGTTTCACAACATAATTGCTTGTCTGAGCGAGTGTGTGTGTGTGCGTCGTAAATGTTAAATGAATTGTGTGTTCGTGTGCGTGTGCGTGTGCGAGCGTGTGCTGCTCGGGGCAAGTGCTTGTGGCATGTTTGAGTGGCAAATGCTTAATGTAAACTGACTTGAAGACTTGCCTGCCCCTATCCCATCCCTGCCCCTGCAGGAGAGCAGGAGGGGTATTATCAGTAGGGGGAGATTACACCGCGACTCACCTGCAATCAAATGGAAAAGGAAATCGCATTAATATCAATTTTGGATTAGAGTATAGATTTGTTTGTTGCACTGATTGTGCAGCCACGCCCCTGCATGCCTCTTCAGCTGCCCCACACAATCAGTGTCAATTGCAGCAGCAGCAGCAGAGGGAGAGGCAGCAGCAGAGGCAGCAGCATCAGTTGAAGTAGAAGATAAACAAGTGGCAGGATAAGGATAACAATGGAGAGTGTAATTCCAATATGCCAGTGAATGCACTCAGAGCTTAATACACTGCAAGAAAATGCTGTTCAGTTGTTGAGTTTATGATATAATACAAAATAGAAGATATAACTCTAGCTCCTAACTCTTTCCCATAAAGTATTCACATTTTCATAGAGTGTTTTCGCTCAGTATATGGCCGCACTTAATGCTCAATGTTCTGTACTTCCTCTCTACTTATCTCTCTCTTTCTCCCTCTCTCTCTGTCTTCCTCTCTCTCTCTTGCTTTCGATATGCGTTTCGATGTTTATCGTTAAATTCAATTTGCAATTTATAAGATTTCAAACAACAACAAGCTGGCAACGCTTGTTATCGTGCTGCCATCCACTCTGGCCACACTGCCTCACGCACACACACACCCGCACACACACACGCACTCTTAAGCCGCCCCCCACACTGCCCCCTCAGATATGCTATAAATTGTGCAAGGCAATGGGCAAATGCCAGCTGCGCATTCCTCTCCAATGCAGCAAAAGAAAGCTAAAGAGTGAAAGGGAGAGAGAGAGAGAAAGAAAGAGAGAGAGAGAGAGAGTATATGTACGTATATGGTTTGCCTGAGTGGTTCGGTTGGGTTTTATACCGTGCATTGTTCACTGAATTGGAATCTATATGTATTAACTACGAGCAGTGCCACGTCATGTTCGCATGCGAATAAACAGAGTCGCACAGAAAGCGTAGGAGCGAAAGAGAGAGAGATGGAGAGAGAGAGCTGCATTATACCTAACCCCAGCTACTACTATTATCTAATCTTTGGCTGCTAAATCTCCTCTGCACTCTGCTGCCCCCTGTGTTATGTTGAATTCGAGAAAAAATAATACTTGTTTTTCCTGCCTTCGATTCGGTTCAGTTTTTTATTCTCCATTGCCTTCGCATAATAAGTAAATGATTTGTCATGTCCAGCTCAACTCGAACTCGACTCCTTAAGGGATAGTTTATGCTGATTCCAATGACCAAACGGGAAGACAGAGACAGAGAAAGAGAGTGAGAGAGAGAGATGCATATAGCATGGAATCGAGCAACGAGACAATACAATGCTAATTCTGTTGAGTTCTTTCTCCCTGTCTCATTGTCCTGGGAATGCCGAATACCAATTTGAATACTCGTACGAATACTCATTGCACTCATAGCATGAATAGTCGAATAGTCGAATATTCAAATGGTATTGCTTGAAAATATACTATATTCCCCAGCATAATGTTTTCAACTCGTTTCCGTTGCCCGTTTTCAGCTTTTCATTTGCCCACTCTCTCTCTCTCTTTCATTCTCTCACTCTATCTCTCTCTTTTGCTTTATTTGCATGGCCTGCTCAATTATATGGCGGTTCTTTGTAGTCTACTCGAAGCTTTGCGCTATCTCCCTGGCATTTCGCATGCTATACGAATAAAATTTAGAGCTGGCTTTATAGACAGACTAGTCTAATAAGAATGGTACTTTTTCTGGGGAACTCTGTTTATTAGGCTTATAATTAAAATAGAATACCTTACAGAAGTATTCAATAATATGATCTAAAATAATTAAGGATTTTTCGAAGAAGTATCAACGAAATTTTGTTTTAAGTCTAGAGAATTTTCTACTTATAATACTTTATTAGAATATAAAATAGAAGGAATATTTAGTTTCTTTAGCTGTTCTACTTCTATGATATTTATAGAAAAAAGTTTATAAAGAGAACTATACTTAAATCATGCTTCTTTCCAAGGCAACAAAGTAGTTAAGCGAGACAAAAGTGCAAATCCCGAGAGTCTACTACAATGAAGGCTTTCTGCTTTAACTGCCACAAGCCGTGTGTGTGTATGTGTGTGTGTGTGTGTGTGTGTGTGCCAGTGTGTGTGTGTCTGCTTATGCGCTTTTACTACTTAGTTAAACAATTTGGTTAAAAGTTAGAAAACACCCAGCACACACACAGCCAGTCTCACTTGTCCTATCTCATTCTCTCTTGTCTCTCTCTCTCTCTCTCTCTTGTCCCCCCTCTCTCTTACAGAGTTCCCACGTGTGCAGCGTCGCGTTGTTGCTGCTGCTGCTGCAGCTGCTTGCCAGATGAAACGTGCGTGCAACATGCAGACAAATGCTTGGGCAACATGATTCTTGCATGATTCCCGCAGCGGCGCTAGAGACACGTACAGAGAGTGTGCTGGCTGTGCCCTTTCCTTCCCCTTCCCCTGTCCGTTCTCCCCGCTAGCTGGCAGTACCTGTGGCAACATAATTGCGTCAAAAAGCCAGTTAATAAGGAACGGGCGGGGGGAGGGGGAAAAACAAACGTGGCGCGTGGCAAAATTAAATTTGCGCCAAAGTAGTCAAATAATTTTTTATAATTTCCCTTTTGGCAATTAGCAGCCAAGAAGTAAACCAGCTTACAGCGGTACGTGAGAGAGAGAGAGCACACACACACACATGCACATTAAATAACACTAATTAGCTGCTTGTACGCACAGTTCTCTCAGCCTCCTGCCTCCTGCCTGGCACCTGTTTCGTATTGGCTAATTAAGCGTGAATTTATGCATACACATGTTGCGCATACGCCTCGTTAGCCGCCGCTAACAGACGCCGCCGAAACTAACGACAATTCGGCAGCATTCAAACGCACAACTAGTGCGAGTACGAGTACATTCATATTTCTATTCACACACCCCTAGCACACCCACTCGCATTATTCATGCTGGGCAATTAAGGAGGCCTAAACATTGAATTCAAATGTGGCCAACAAGGGAGATAGTAGGGAGACAACATGCATGCTATAGGGTAAAGCAAGACTAAAGAGTGTGACCATATGAATAGTAATATATTTATTAACTTAGAAATGTATAATATAATTTAATATATACGATAAAATAAATATATACAGTTCCAGCCACATAACTAGCTCATATAATAAGCTAAAGTTATATTAAATATTTTATATAAATATTTATAGCTACAGAGTATCTAGCAGTCCATCATTTGCGTGAGTATACATTAGTTTGCCAGTGCTTATCTGCAGCTGGTTGGCAGACCAGCTGCTTTTTTGGTAATTAAGTTTTATTTATTTGCAGCCTAAAAGTAGACTACATTTTTTTCACAGCATGTCTAATTGCGCACAGAGTGTAAAAAAATGACCAGATAGAGAGAGATAGAACGAGAAAGAGTGAGCGAGAACAATGCTAACTCGCACATAATTGCCTCAAATGCAAGTATGCATGAAATATCCCATAATTTGTGATCCCATTAAAATATATTTCAGTTTTTACCGCACATCATAAAGAATCCATTTGTGCCTGCTCTCTCTTTCTCTCTCTTTCTTTTTGTCTGTTTCTTTTTAGCAAATCTGAAGGAGCTGCCTCAAGCATCAATTACCTTTGCCATAATAACATAATGCGAGTTTATTTATGTGCCAAGTAAGCACTTTGGCACCAAATAAATAAACACGCATTTCATTTCTCACTGTGTACATTACATATGGTATATGGTATATCATCTTTCATTTATTTATCTCTTCTTTTTTTGAGCATCACAGAGTACTTAAGAGGACTTATAGCAGAAGCTGCTGTAACTCATGTGAAATTGTTTATTTCATTTGGTAATTATTATTTGCCTTCTGTTTTTTTGGCAAATTAATGAAGGTTTAAGAGTTCTTGTTAACATTGAACATTGTTATATGTACAGATATAATAGAAATTCAAGTTATTCTCTCTGAGTATTATTGTTATTATTAAATGGCGTTCGAAATAGCTTAAGCTGTCTGTTTGTTTTGAAGCCTTCCGCACTTTTCTATAGCTGAAAATCGTTCGATCTTTGCCCTGTTGTTGCTGTGTGAAATTGCGAAATGGGGGCCAGCAGCTGTTGCCAGGAGCGACTTGTAAAACAATATAATTAATAATTCAAAAGCACAAAAGTTCAATAAATGTTGTAGGGGGCGCCAGACTAACCTCCTACTCGAGTAGAGGGAGGAGAACTAAGCGTACTTGTAAAATTTTGCTAATAAAATCCACTTAATTAAAACAATGGCAATAAGTAGAAGTAGCAAGAAGGGTGTAAGCAGGAGTTGGCACGAACTGAGGATACCCTAGAATAGATTATTAGAAATTTAATATGTATATCTTACGTAACATTTATGTTTATGCCAATTTCGAAGCATATTTTAAAATGATTACCATTTAAGTTGATTTATATTATTAAAATAGAAAATATGTTCATCATGTTCTTCTTTTTATAGGGTATGCACATCAAGTGGATGCGTAAACTAACCAAAAAACTGAAACTTTTGTGTGCAGCTTTTGTTTTCCTAATGAGCTGAGGCAGCAACCTCAATCTCAACAACAACAGCAACAACAACAACCATTTAAACAACAATAACAACATTTTCATAAACTTGAACAAAATGAATTAAGTTGAAGATGCACACCAGACGTTACAACAGTGTTGGGTGTGTGGGTGTGTGTGTGTGGGTGTGTCTGGTATAAATTGTTGCGCATATGTTGCGCAACGTAAGCACGTTAACGTGGCCAAAATAACGTTAGCAGCTGCGTAAGGACCAAGGAGTCGCGTAGCGCGCAGCAACAATGGCAGAAACAAACGACGACAACTCTGTCGACGCGTCGGATAACGGAAACGGAAGTTGCTCACAAGCGTCTTACAGTTAGAGACAGAAAGTGCAGACCGACAAGGACGACAAGCACAAAGTAGACTGCGAGAGAGAGAGAGAGCGAGAGGGGGCACGCTTACGTCTTAATGGCGTAAGCTTTAAAATCTGTTGCATACTTTATGGCGCTTTTAGTTGAAACATTTCTGCTGTACAAAGTAACTTAGTTGAAAGTTCAAATAGTAAGGATTTTCTTTCCATTCCTTTTGTTGAAATATATTGAAGTCTGAGAAACAGATTATGTTGTTAGCCCGGCGAGCTAAATATCATAAAGCCAAGGTGATTATTTATTTCTGAATTCAAGCTAACTAAATTCATTTTATTTGATCTTCACTCAAGTGAAACTTCTTAAAACGTATCCATGTTTCTATTTAACAAATTGTGTTTAGTTTTTGCTTGATTTATTTTATACTTCATCTAGAGAAAACATTTAAATTTCAATTTGTCTCAACTGAACTGAACATCTTTCTGTTTCGAAATCCAATTGAATGCAAAGTCGACTTATCTTTTAAATACGCCTTGATTGCCTTTTATTATCAATTGCGTAGGTGTGTGCATGTGTGTGTGTGCATATTTAATAAATACAAAAAATAAATATAAATATTTATATATATGCCATATATATATAGTATATGTGTTTTTATTTATTATCGTTGCCGATGCTGCACATAAAAATACAAATTATGCTGATGTTTATTTATTTTTCAAGCCGCTTTACGGGGAGTTTGTTTGCGGTCTTTTTCATCTCTCTTTCCTCTTTCTCTTTCTTCCTCTCTCTCTCTCTTCTTCATGCTCTCTGCCGCTGTCTCTCTCTCTCTGTATGTGTGTCTGCATTTAATTAAGTTTTGTCGGTTTTTAAGTGTCATTGTTATCATCGTGTTTTTTTTGCCCACTCTTAACTTCTCTCTCCCTCTCTCTTTCTCTCTTTCTACCGCTTATCTGCGTTTCTCTGTCGCACGATTACTCTGATAACTTTCATTAAACACATTTTTTTCCAAACACATTTTATGGTTTTTACTGCTATTAAAATATTTATGGTATATCCAATTGCAAACATGTGTGTATAGAGTGTGTTAGGAGGAACTGCATAGATTGTTTATTTTTCTCGTGGTCATAGGGCAGTTTGAGGTTATTTTGCAGTAATATTCGAATAGATTTTAAAGCACATAAATGGTATTTGTATTGATCTACAACATTTAGTTTATTTACAACCAAAGAGTATTATTTCTTCGGCATACCACAAAAATGCAGTTATATTTTTTATTGCCGGTGTCAACTATTTGGCATGATAAGCTCTTTTAACGCTTACGTTGAGTATGCGAGCGTCAGTGTGTGTGTGAGAGTGTGTGTGTGAGTGTGTGTTTGGGTGTTGGCATGTTGTTGCTTTTATGCCAGACCAAAAAACATTGAAATATGCATAAAGTGTTTTTGCGAAGGACATTAAATGCATATGATATTTACAAAATACAACCGTGTAGTTTAACAAGCGAGCTTTTCAGCTTTATATATATAGTATTTCGATATTTAATATGTGGGAAATATTTTATAGCAGAATTTAAGGCAGGCCAGTTCTCGAATATCTTTTAAATTCGTAAAAGCGTTGGAAATACATATTCTTGAATATTATATTCCATCATTAAATGTAACTACAATCAGAAAAGAGAAAATTCCCCGAAAAAAAAGAGTTTTGTTTTTCCCAAAGAGTGCCTTGCGCTTTATTATATGTTGTAATACAATCTTAGATATCTAACGTTTTTTGCTTTTACCATATTTGCCATTTGCTTAATGCGAGTAAATAGAGGATATTTTGATTAGATAGTAATATCCAGTTGATTATATATATATTGTTGGTTAAATATGTGATATAAGGAATAAAAAGATAGGTGTCAAAGACACGTTTATAGCTTGAGCTTCATCTCCTCCAGCATGCGATACACCTTGACGAACTTCTTCTCGACCAGTTCCGTGAAGGCTTTGATCTCATTGCGTACGATAGACAACTCGAGGGCTGCCTCCGAGTGACCCGAACTGACCGAAGAATCGCACTTCTTTGAGGTCTTATCGCTCTCGTACCAACAGGCAATGCCATCGACATAATCATCGACCAGTTCCGGTGCCGTCACATCCTCCATGAAGGATATATCTCGCTTCTTCACGAACGAACTCATCAGCAACTGGAGGAAGTCGCAGTTCCAGTTATTCTGCTGAAAGTAGAAATACTGCAGAGCCTTGAGGCTGTCGAAGAGCGTGATCTTCAGCGAGTAGATCGTGTTCCCGGATATATCTAGCATCTGCAGCTGAGTCTGCTTCTTGAACAGACCCTCGGGCAGCTCATGGGCATTGGTGGCCGACAGATTGAGACGCAACAATCCGGTGAAGCGTCGCAGTGGATTGCCCTGTAGATTGCCCAGAGGATTGTGCGACAAGTCCAGGCTGGTCACATTGCTCGCCTGTGGCAAGTGTGGCAACTCTCGCAGTGAATTGTTGTGCAAATCCAACTCCCTGACAATCCCATAGACCGTCAGCCGCCTCAGATCGCAACCATGCAAGACCGCCAGCTCCAGTTGGGAAAAATTCAATGTCAACTCCTGCAGAATGTTCCCGGAGAGATCCAACATGGCCAGGCGTGGCTGCAGCTTCAGCAGCTCCGATTCGAAGGCGACAAATCGATTACGCGATAGATTCAGCCGAGTCAGATTCAAATTCCTATCGAATATGCCGCGTGGCAGTGCGGCCAATTGATTGCCAGCCAAATTCAGATCCAGCAGTTTGCGGGAGCCGGCAAAGACTCCCAGAGGCAGCTGCTCCAGCTGATTATCCGCCAGCGAGAGTTCCTTCAGCTCCTTCAGGGCATGGAAACTGTGATTGTGCAGCACACGCAGCAGATTCTGCTGCATATGCAGTGTGGCCAGATTGTCTGCCCCCAAGAAGATATTCTTCGGAATGTCTGGCAATCGATTGTGCCCCAGAAAGAGGCTCATCAGATTGCTGGCGCCCTCGAACTGTGGCTTCTCGAATGCCTCCAGCGAGCAGTTCTCCATGCGCAGCAGCTGCAGATCGGGAAATGTGTCGAACATCAGATGCGGTATCTTGGCAATACTCGAATTGATGAAGGTCAGCATTAGCTGCTTGGCAATGGGTGTCTGGGACAAGATGACGTAGTCATTGCGACCAATCTCGATGCCCGAGCAAATCCCAGCCGTACAATGATCTTGCAACCAAATGCGACGCAACTGTCCACCGTGGGCACCAGCGTTGCCACCTCCGGCAGCCTCACTGGCCACAACAAGCCACACTAGCAGCAGCAGCACCCAACGAGGTTGCCACATTCCGACGACGCGACCAAGGACTCTCGATGATCAGTGATCTGATCTGATCTCTCTGGCGAGGCGACAAGCGCCCAACGACGCGCACGCCACGGCGCAACTGGCTCAACTGTTTCGAACTGAAGATTCGTCGCGTTTGAGTTGACTGCGCCTCCACACACACAGATCTGCACATCTGCGGGTCGTTGCTGCCCTCAATTATGCCCTCACATAGAGAGGGTTACTGCTGCAACCCCACACACTCATTGTAGATCATGCTACACACCACTACACCCCATCCTCATCCTCTAAACTCAAGTTAATTGCCGCAGTTCCAGTTCCAGTCGCAGTCACAGTCGCATTTGCCTTTGATTTAATTCAATTAAATACGCTTATCTATCCAACTCTTGCAAGTTTCTATATTTATATAGATAACTGTAATAAGTAGCACAAGTATCTCGCTTGAACTTTCGCTTTCAATCTGCATATACCATCTAATATACTATATCCTATACTATATCCATTTGTGATTACTTTTTCTATCGTTTTATTATTTTCAGTTGTCTCTCTCTCTGATGAATATGAATGTATTTTAAAGTAGGAAATGCCAAAATGACAAAAAGGGGTGACCACGGATGATGATGATGATGGTGGTGGCGTGGCATAAATATTACGAAATTCCATGTGAAATTGAGCCACATACTATATGTGATTTATTATTATTTTCACAGCAAATGCATTGCAAATAATCATGTGATAGGCGGGTTATCTATTCCATTAGGGTTAGTTCCGCAAAAGCGTATTAATATTATAACCAATTGACATTCCATGAATGCGGATCTCTAGTTTCCTTATCTTTTATATCATTTCACGCGTATTAAACAGCTTAAACTGTGGCAAATGAATTCAAGAACTTGCATACAAATTACTTAATATATATTCCTAGGTATATTATGCTTTCTTCTTCTCTTAAGATCATTTGTTTCTTTTCTTTGCGATCACTTTAGTTAAGTGATATTAACAAATTACCCAAGACTTTGTCTCTCTTGCCTTATCTTAGCAAGAAGCTGAGCTGGCGAAGAATACCACGCCCGTGAATCATTGTATAGATCTTGAGAGCATAGATAAGCCCGACTGGAACCAGTTCGCTGACCCAATTATCGAAAAGAATGAGTCGCTTAGGCAGTTCAAATTGATTAGTTGCCAACTTGATCGAGTTGACTGAACTGTGGCAAACTAACTAAATTAATGGATTACAAAAAATTGCGTAGCCTTTCCCCGAAATCGGATCTTATCGAGAAGGTCTTGCCTGGTATAAAAGCAATGGTAGCAGAGCAATGAACGCACAGTTAAGCAATATGAGAGTCAGCGTCAAGATATTTGGTAAGAGAGATCAAGTTGAAAGCGATCTATTTTAGATTTTAAAATTTCTCCTCCTCTTTAGTCTTCCTTTTTGGACTCATCTGCCTGGTAGAGGCACGTAGGTCGAGGGGTCTACATCGTGTGCAGGCCGTAGCACGCTCCAGTCCAGAGGATGAGCAAGAGAATGCTCCACAACTTGTGCTCTATGCACCAGGAGGAGAGCAGGTTAAGCAGGCCAAGCAGGAGAACGAACCGAGCTTCCATGAGCCACAGATTGTGGAGAATGAAGCCAACCTCGACAAGGATTCACGCAAGGTGCCCGACTATCTCTACTCGAATACGATTCCCATGCTCAACGATCAGAACCAGATCAAGTATCAACTGCCTCAGCTGACCGCATTGCCAGTTGCCTATGGCCCGCCAATCATAGCCACATCGAATCGCATTGGCAACCCTGGCAGCGGCAGTGGCAGCTCATTTGTGGTGGTGCCACGTGTCCAATTGGGTTTCAATGTTCAGGGTCAGTCGAGTCTCAATTGGCCCGGTTTCAATCTGCTGCCCAGTGAGGCAGTTGCCCAGAAGGAAGACACTCAATCCGGTTATATACCAATACCAGTTGCCGGCCCACCTGGTCCACCAGGACCTCCAGGCCCACCGGGACCACCAGGACCACGTGGCTACCCTGGTCAGCCTGGACCACGTGGTTCGCCAGGTACACGAGGAGCACCAGGAACAAGTGCTACGATAACGAGTGCAGTGCAATCACCTCAGAGCATTTGGTATGCCCAAAGTGCCAGCAGCAGCAGCAACAACAACAAGCAACAACAATTTGATCATTTTACCAACGGTTATCACAACTGATTAAAGACAATATAAACTATGGGATAACATTGTTATAAATGGGGAAGATTTACTGGGGACTTGAAATGGGGAAATGAAATCAATTGCGAATTAGTTAATATAGATTTAACTGGCATACCATTTTTTTTATAGATTCTAATGGATGTATAAATTGAGAAGAAATATTCTTCGATAATTATATAGTTTGCCAATTGGTTTACGCATATTTGCATTTCTAATCATGCTCTTTCGATTATATTCTTTACTATTTTCTTTAATATTCTATTTCCTAAATATTTTTTATTACTTTTTCTTTGTTTTTTTTTATATTATAATATTGTATAGTTCATTCTATAATCTTCTTATATTATGTTCTATTTTCTTCCTATCATTCCATTTCTATCTGGCTCAATTTCAGTCAATATCTAGCAGTTTTTCCAATTTCTACGCACTATTTCATTCATTTCCCTCCAAATTTAAGTACAGTCGCACTTTGATTTGAACAGAAACAGCTTGTCGCTGTGCATGCACAGACATGTTATGTAGTTATATTATGTGATGTGTGGTCAGGGCATAAAATGACTATCTGACAGCTCGTGTTCGGTGTCATTTTATGGCACACACACTCACATACACACACAAGGCACACACACTCGCACACACGTAGTTAGTGACACGTACAGATAGACTAGCATATTATGGCGATGATTGTGTGTAATTTACATAGATTTTGATAGCGCTTGACGGGGCACAACAGTTCTTTTTTTTTTTTTTTTTTGGGGTGCCCCATTGACGGCCATTCAATTGGTGACAGTTTACGGCACACAAATGTTCTTGTTTGTTGCCAACGAAGTGCCACCTGACAATTTGATCCCCTCCCTCTCTCTCTCTCTATCTATCGCTATTTCTCTAGTTCCCTCTCTCTTCCGCTAGTGTTTATCTTTCTATCTGCCGTATCCTCTGCTACACACCTACACACCCACACACTCACGTAATGTTATCATATTTACACACACACACACACACATAAACACATACTCTCCCCCTCTCGTTCTCGCTGACTGTGCGTTGCCTGTCGCCACGTTGATGGCAGCAACAATCTGTGGCATAGTCTGATCTTATTGTAGTCGTTAGTTTTTATTGCTCTCTACTACACACACACACACACTTGTACTAGCTAAATGCTATTGTAGTTGTAGTTTTAGTTGTAGATTTCATTCTGTTTACTTAAATTGATACGCAGCACGCATTTGTTTCAATTAAATGAAAATGTTTTATGTGTGCAACATTCTCTCTCTCTCTCTCTGTTCGCATTTACAACTGTAAAACACAGGAAGGCCACTTTAGATCTCCATCTGTGTGCGACTGTGTGTGTGAGTGTGTTTATTTTCTGGGGGTGTGTGAAAAATTTTTGTATTTCTGATTGCATATAAACGCAGTTGAGTTAAGTATTTAACGTCCTAACTTCAAAATTATTCTCACAACTCATTTTAAATCGTATAAACGGGCGCAAGAGGGCGTGGCAAAAATGTTAAAACAAAGATACAATACATACAAATTTTTTAACAAAATTTAAAAGCTATAGGTTTTATATACTATGAGAAACGTTCATACCGACAAAAATAATGATTAACTGGCATATAAATAAATAAACCAAACTGACAGTGATAATTATAAATAAATTAATTTGTTAAGAGTACTTTGATTAATTTAGTAATATAGAAAGCATTTGTTTTCGTTTTTCTCAAATATATATCAAAGCTAATTCAAAATTTATCAAATTGGAACATTTTCGGCAAATCACCGCGCAAAGCACTTTGCTTATCTGCTAATGGGATGCAAACACACAACTTAAACCTGAATTGAGGGGGCAAGCAAGAGGAAAAAGAAGAAAGCCAAGCATGATAAACAAAACGAGAACAGGGCAAGACACAAAAAAACAAAATCACCAAGGAAAATAAAAAGATGGCAAAAAATGCGAGGACGAAGACGACGACGATGACGACGACAAAACGGCGAATAAATAACATGTACGAAATATATAAAGAAGGAAACATATGTTTAAGGAACATGAGAATTAAGAGACTTGCCACATGTGGGGGGTGATTGTGGCTTTGTGTGCATGAGAGTGTGTGCGCATTAAATGTAAATTAAAATTTATGTGTGTGTATGTGTGTGTCAATCATGAAAATATGATGGTGCTCTGTAGAGACGAAGTTCTTATACCCTGTATAAGAGATAAATTAAAATTGAGTAATATCCAAAAAAACACCCAAGGTTTATTCAATTTATTCTTTATATATTCATATAAATATATGCTTAGAGACTGTTCAGATAACAACATAACATATGCTGAAAGATAAGCGAATGCCCTACACAAATTTCGATTATACTTCACATTTACATCAAAGGGTTTGTCATATATATTGTTGTTGTTGAGGTTGGTTTCCTTTGTGCGACATGTGTGATTAAGTTAAATGTTAATAAATATGATTATCGTGTCGTTTTTCTCGCTGTTGCCATTAACATGATTATGATTATGGCAATAAATAATAAAGTATTCCCACGGAACGAACCAAAAGCAACGTTATACAAGCTCTCAGGTTTCTTACCCAACTCAATTTATGATATGTTAACTCTAAAGACAAGTACAGTCAGATAGATAGAGAGAGTCAAGAGAACTTTGATGTCAACGCGTGCCACGTTGCGTATGCGTAATAAGAAGACTTTGAAGTCTTTTTCTTGACTTTGAAATGAAGAAAATATGAAACTGGAAATTATAAAGGAAATTCCGGTGAAAGACGGAAATAAGAAAGAGAAATTATGGCAAATATTTATGCTTGAGTAACGGAGGAAAATTATATTTTTTTCATTTACATTTAAAAAGGAATGCCAATGAATTTCTTCGGCATATGATTAACATATTGTGATGATCTTAACTTTCATTGCCAGCAAATAAATCTATAAATCGTTACGTAGCTAAATCATGTGTCTAATTGATAGAAAATTACTTTTTTTACTAATAAAAAAAGAAAAACAAAGCTTGTTCCATCGCAAATGGAAATAAATATAATGAAAATTAACTTTGCCTTAGCAAATATTACACAGGGAAGGGGGACGGATGCAGGGAAAACAGAGAGAAGTGGAAACAAAAGTTAACCGTAATTCGCAGGCAGCGTAGGGTCCAACAAGTTAGCCAAGTCGGCGTAATGAACATCGAGGCCGGAACTGCGCCGTTTTGCGTGCAAAACTGACAAATTTCATCGAAGCAAAAAAATAAGTGATAACAGAAAAGAGTAGAGAGAGCGAAGCAGAACCCGAATGAGAAAGAGAAAGTGCAAATGAATAATGCAGAGAAATGCTGGCAAAAGATAATAGGATAAGGCTGAGCAGGGTGGCGCATTGCAACAGGAAACGTCGCCCATTTCATGCCAGCTTTTTCCACTTGCATTTTTCATGAGGCTCTCAAACAGCGTAAAATGAGCAGAAGTGCGAGCAGTTTGGACACGGTCTCTGCCAGCCCCCTCCTCCTCCCTGCCTACGCTGTGACACATCTATTCAATTTAGTTGCAATTCAAAGCGAATCGATGCGACTTCAAATAGTATTCACATTTTGAAATATTACTTATTCATTGTGCTTGCGGGTAGTCTCTCTGCTCTGCTGCGCATTGTAATGAGCTCAGCTCAGGCCTATTTATTAATTTTTGATGACAGCCAACACCAAGTCAGCCCTATAGCCAAGGCAGTTGCTCAGCGAGCGCGCTCCTTCTCAAGTATGCAAAAATCTATAGCATACTTTCGAGCGCGCGCTCCTCTTGCAAGTATGCGTAACTCTATAGCATACTTTCGAGCGCTCGCACTTAGTTCATTTACTTGATTTATGGCTCAAGGGTTTTGTGTTACGACACCAGCTTGGCCAACTTTCACGGCTCAAGGCACACTTTCTTTGAAATTCAAATAAGACGAGCCCGCACTGCCATAATAACAATAACAATAAATACTTACTTAAGGCACGCCACTTGATACTACATTATGGAAAGTTACACGATTTGCTTACCTGCAAGAGAGAGGAAAAGAAAAAGAGAGAGAGGTGAAAATTTGAAGGAAGTGGAAAAATAAAGAATAATTTGTATATATTGAATATTTTTACTCAAAAAATTGTAGCAAGTTTGCAAGTTTCAATTTTACGCATTGCAAAATTGTAATAAAATAATAAATATAAATAATAAATTTACACTCTTGTACTCTTTTTTCAGTTTATTAAACCATACACACACTCCCATTATAAGCACAATTTATACAATATAATAAACCAAATTTCTAATTACGTTTTTCCGCATTCAGCTCAAGCTCACGCTAAACCTGAGACACGTTGCTTATCTTGCTAACTGTTTCTGCTTCCCCCTTCGCTTCGAACCACCCATATCATACCCATACCAACCACCCATACTCACAATCCCATCTAGCACTCGCTTTAGCTGCAATTATGCCGCACACTAATGACTTTTAATTAACTCGGAGATTTGTACAGCCCCAACGCACATGGTTTCCCAAGCTTATCAAAGCTCTGCCTATCTACCTGTGTGGCTGGCTCCTTTCTCTCTCTCTCTCTCTCTTTTATCTCCTTCTTCCACACTCTCTCTCTCTCCCACTTTGTGTCATTTCATTGCACAGCATTGGCCATAAAAATAGCCCAAAGCGGCGCCTTTTTGAAATGCAGACAACGCTCTTGCCTTTGCCTGAGCCAAAAGCTTAATTACAATAGTCAACACACACACACACACGCACGCACATGACACGCACGCAGGCACGCAGACTACACACACGCACAGCCATTGTTGTTGCCGTGATTATTCATAACTTGGCAGACAGTAGCTTTTATTTATGTGGCCATTTTCACAACTGCTCGCTTGACTTTTCCTGCTTTTCTCGTTCCGTTTTACTCTCTCTGTGTGTGTGTGTGTTTGTATGTGTGCTACGCCCTAATAGGTGTTAATGTGTTGAATTGTGTGTTGCAAGACACGACACGTTCACTACACACACACACACAGACACTATAAGCCATAAGACACTTTCGACCAAAAATAAATGAACTCGGCTCACACGGCCCCTGACGACAGAAGTGTTAATGAAATTTCGGGCTCATTGAATCTGTGGCATGTGGCATGCGGCATGTACGGCAGCCAATTACAGCAAAAGAAAAAGGCCAACGATAATGTTATCGATATGTGCTAGTTGTATAGTATGTGGGCGTGTCCTGTGTCTGGCAATATAGGGCAACATTCGTGTACGTTTTTCTCTTTAAATATTGAATAATTATTTGTATATAAATATACTATATTATTATTTAATTCAATGAGATAGAGGTATAAAATTCCTATACAAATTCTTTAAAATCTCCCGTCATTTATTTCTTTGTTTACTTTTTTTATAATTTCCATATTTGACAAGTCTTTCAATTTATGCCATCGTATAATATATTTTTTCTTGCAGCCAGCTTGTCTCAAGTCAAACCTTTCGTGTTTTGCTATGCATAGTGCTTTATAAAAGTGCAGGCAAGTGTCAGATGTCACACACACACACACACACCCAGCGAACTAACCAAGTGTGTGGTTCTACCTCTCTCTCTCTGCATCTCCCTCTCTCTCTCTCTCTCTGTGGCATCTGTGGCAGCAAATGCTTTCATTACGGTTCAAGTGCAACACCGAGTGGGCCACTTGACGTTGCCGTCGACGTTGAACGTTGCTGCGCGTTGGCCATGAACGCAATGACACACACGAGGGCAGAGACAGAGGCCCAGGCAGAGACGGAGGCAGAGGCAATTGCAGCGCCAGCCTAAAAATATGCAACACTTTTTTGCGCCCTTTAGTGCCACTAACAAGTAAACGACAAAATGACCAAGTGTGTGCGGCACAAGGGGTCGCTGCAGAGAGGGCAGAGGGCAGAGGGCAGAGGGGGCACAAAAGCAGGCTAAGGTCAACGACTAAGTTCAATACACACACACACACAAAGAGCTGCACATAATTGCAACACTGATTTTCATCCGTTTTGAACGTGCAAGTTTTTATATTGTCAACTTTTTGAATGCATGCCAAATGCAAACGTTGTGTGTGTGTGTGTGTGTAAAACAAAGGCAATATTTTGCAGAGAGGCAGAGAGAGAGAGAGAGGAAGAGAGACAGATTTACCATTTGGAAATCTGTTTGAAATTCCCAAAATGGCTGCTGTAAATGCTTTCATCGAGTTGATTAAAAATTGAAAACTTTGCACAATTTGTAAATTGATTTTTATAGGGTATAACAGAGGCTCAAGCATTTTATAGTTGTCATGGAGACAGCTACAGTTAAATGTAAAACATTTATTGTATATTTATATACAACAAGCTGTAGTTATATTCTCCTTTATCCTACAGACACCCTGCAGAGAGTATGCTATATTCTGCACCACGTACTGTCTCCAAGTTCTAAGTCAGCTGCCAATTTGTTTATCGATTTTATTGACTTGACACATAAATCAATTCGATTAGAATGCAGTCGATGTTATGTTTGCATGTAATTGCAAGCACAAGCCAATCTGTTCCAGCTTCCAGATCCCACTACACTGCGATCGGATTACAATTCGATACCCAAAGGGTGCTCCAGGATGGATAAGACAGAGAGAGAGAGAGAGCAAGAGGAAATAAAATGATTTATTTTCTTCGTTTGTTTGCTTTTCCTTTGGATTATTCTTTGTCAACATCAAATTGAATGATTTATATTCTTGTCGGTTGTAAGCAAGAAATCTTATTAAAGCAAATGCAAAAATAGTGGCAAAAATTGTTAAATATTTATTTAAATTTTTGGTTATTATGCATAACAACATAATCTATGATACTATGTCAAACAAAGCAATACAGAATTGTCTGCTGTCTGGCATCAAATTGAGTTCTTGCTGCATTCACACTCTTCATCTGCCAATGGGCAGTTCAATTTCGAGTGCGAATTGCAATTAAAATGTCAATCTATTCGCAAAAAGCTATAGGAAATATGATATGATGAATGCGGCTCGCATAGCATGGAGTTCTCTTTCACTCCCGCTCTCTGTCTCTCTTTGATTTATTTACACATTATGCGTGGCATCGTGCTGATGTAGGCGGCGAGTTAAGCTGCCATTGGGTGAGAAAGTTGCGGTCAATTAAACGCACTTTAATTACGCGTGAAAGGGAAGACAAAGCAAGCGAGCGAAGGCAGAGGAGTCTGCTTCGCGCACACGGGGCGTATCATCGATAAAATATCAAGCATACGCCGCGTGTGACCAAGCAGCATGATGGCGGTCGCAATTTATGCGATAAAGCAAATGAAATGACTGCGGTAAGTTATATACCACACAATATGGCACTCAAAATGTTTCGTAAATCATGCGATAATTGTGACGTTGAAAACAATTCACAGTACCATTTTGGAATTTCTGGCATTTTAATGCAATAAAATGGCTAAAATATCGCACATTTATTGCCCAACTCAACTCGACTCATAATGAACAATCGCAATGAACAGTTCATTCAATAAATTCCTTTCTTTCATTTATTTTTTTTTTTGTTGTATTATATTGACGTCTGCGGTTCATCAAACTTTGATTGTTTCAACGAACCTCAAACAAGCAATTTAATGTGAAAATTCGACAAATATTTCTTGTCCGAGAAATTTCATAATTGCCCCATGCACATTGGGCTCAAACAGTGTGTGTGTGTGTGTGTGTGCAGTACAGTGTGGCCAAACATGACATGGCGTTAATCAAGCGTAAAGCGATGATTTGATTGCGCAATCATCGATTCATCGTCTCGTGGCCCTGGGCAAAAAATATGCAATTGCAAACGATTTGTTTGACTAAGCGCAAAAAAAAGAAGGAATAAAACTGAAACTCGATAATAATAAAGTACCAGAAACTTTATTGAGTTAGTGCGGCTAAGAGATACCCTCTAGTTGAATTATCGAAATATTTCTAGAGTATAATCTCTCCCTCTCTCAGTTATGTCTACAGGGTATGCAAATTCTTGTCTGTTTGCACCGACAGAAATTCGAAAAAGAAACAAAAACAAAAACGAACTTTGCCAATATTTATGCAGCCAAAATATTTGCCACAATTTCAAATTTTCACTTTGGCCTGTGTGCAATAAAGCTGTCACGCCTGATTGAGCACTGTATACATTTTCCGTTTTTCCCTTGGTTTTCCACTCGAGTCCTGTGTAGCATATTTTTTCATACTCCCTCCCTCCCGTTGTTAGATTCTTCGCTCTGCTTTCCATTGGGGCAATTAAAACGGCCCTAAAATCAACTCAACTTTGACTTTGACTTTGGCCAAATGGTGCGATGTTTTTTCCGCTCACTGTTCCTATAGGTAAGGGGCGAAGGCTTTGTCAGGGGAAATTGTAGGGGAGCTATGGGAAAGCTGTGGGGTGTTGTAGCAAAGCCTTCGTGCCTTTTAATTAAAATCACAGCGCGGCAATTTACAGTCCAGGCCAGGCCAGGACTGTCACAGTTTTATATAGCGAAAGGCCGTGAACAAGCGGGGCGTGCGGGGTCTGCGGGTGGGTGTGGCCAAATGGTCGATTGGCGGCGCTTTGTGTGCCTGTTGACCATTAGCAATTTTTCACTTCAGTTGAGGCGATGTCCCACTGTGAAAGGGCGGAGGGAGATGATCAAAGAGGCAGCAGAAAGAATAGAAAGCGCAGCGTGTGATTTTGGTTTCCTAATGATTTTCTCTATATAATGTTTATATTGTATTATAGATATTTACATATATTTGATTATTTTGGCATTTAAAAGCTGCATGAAAAATCAACAAGAACAAAACTATTCACCGGTAATGCGGAAAACTTTTCACGCATTTTTGCTGCAAGCCTTATCCGTGTTCTTTTTCGTTCTCCCGTTTCTTTTGCAATTTCCTTTTATTATCAACAATGCAGCAGCACCATGAAGTGTGCATTAAGAATCGCTTCGGAATAAAACAGAAAAACAGAAAAGCATGATGGAAAAATGTTTGCTTCACCTTCTGCTGCTGTCGAGCATTTTCAAACCGAAGGCAGCAGCAGCAGCTTTTATTGCACGTCTCGCAGTCAAGTGAGGAATTTTCCGGAAAAACTTGAAGAGATTCCCCCAGATGCATAAATAAAAAACTACACCAGAGAATATGCGTTCTATGCAGCAGCAGCAGCAGCAGCAAAAGCAGCATATCAAAAGCTGTAAATAAAATGCAAAATACAGAAAATCGAAGTGGCAAATTTCCTTTGGTGAAAAACACAAAATATTAGGGGGAGGGGGGAAAAACATTACAACAATTGACGCAAAAAGGGAAAACCTTTCACGTTTTCTAAGAAATGAGTATATTTAAATTTTTCAATCAAGCTACAGCTCAATACGAATCAATTTAAAGTAAATTTAAAAAAAAATAGAAGACTGTCTGTATGAAAGTGCTGATTTTCAAAACTATATAAGCAAGAGACGTAATAAGATATCTGTTTATTCTTTAGTATTATTTATTTAATATGAACCATCTAGAAATATGATATCTCAGCTATCTAACATTTTATTGAGTTTGCCAATCTCTGGCTCATCAGAAATTAGCGTAGTTATCGCAGCACACTCTCGGCATCTGTTTTAAATATTAACGGGCCTCTTAACAGCTTCGAGTAATGAATTTTAGTGACTGCCTGACATCAGCAAGAACGATGGCGATGGCGACGACGACGACGGCGATGATTGTCGGCAGTTTGCCGGAGGAGATGCTCGTTAGGAGGCCATCAAATAGCAAGGACTATTATCCTGTTGCTGTTGCGTAGGGCAGGACTCTGCAAATTCATTTAGGCATCTCGTTTGCCGGAAATTGTTTGGTGGGGGGAGGAGGCTATCATCATGATCATGAAATGAGTTGAACAAGTTAATTGGGCACTTCTGCCCAGTGGCTGTCAAACTGGCAAACTCTTTTTAGTTGCGAATCAATTTTTGAAAAATTTATTAACCAGTAAAAGTTTTGAGCCACCACACATATTCGAACAGGAACTGACACATTCACTCACACATTCAAAGTAGAAAACTTAATTTACGCCACGAGCGTGTGTAGGAAAGAAAAAAAATGTTCTTTACTTTTCAATTGAATTTCATTTGTGAGAAAACTTTATTGGGCCAGGAGGGAGGAAGGGAGGTATCCTTACCCAACTTGCTGCTGCTGCTGCAGCGGTATTTCCTTTGTGTGCTTGGCTGCTCCATAGCATTCCGGTTCTACATATTCAATTAGGTACAAGGCCTATTGAAAAGTTGCCAGCAGCGACGCAGTGTGAAATTGCAGCGAAAAGTTGCCAAGCCAAGCCAAGCCAAGCTCGAGCCATGGATCAATGACAGATACAGATACATATCATAGAAACTTGTGATATTTCTCCATGTCATGTGATTAAAGTTTTACATGTTTCACCCGCTCTCTCTTTCTCTAGAGCATCCATCCCCGGTAGGGTGTCCCATTGACAAACAGCAGAGCTGTAAGCAAAATCCTTTTTTGCTATTTGCATAAGCGAAGGAGCCAAGTTTTGTGTGACAATTCCTACAGCTGAGAGGGCACAAAAGTCATGGCAAGCAACGAGATACACATACATAAATTCCTAAGCATGTGTGCGTGTCTTTCCAAGCGCGTGTTGCTTTGTTGCTAAACAAAAGTTAAGTCATAAATATTTTCCGAGTTTTTGACTTGAAATTTATCAACGATATCCGCCATGAGCCACACGAGAGGCGAAGCACACACACACAGACACACTCGCAGTGAAACAGACACCTACACACCTCGTATGCAACACATACACATGTACATATATATATGTATGCTATATCTATATCTGCACACGCAACTATTGTGCAAGGCAGAGAGAACGGTAAAAAGAAAAATATTTATGAAGTGCCATGAAAACTGTGGCAATTTGTCGCCTGTCAGCTAGCACAGTGCTGCTAAAACTGTAAGCAGCCATATTTATTACCAGGGTTACCAGGTCAGCCATTTTCGGGACAGATCTCTCTTTTTTATAGCAAACTTATTCGATATGTATGAAATGTGTTGAGTGCATATCGTTATAAGTCTTAAGATATATGCATATGTTTTGCCTGTCTCTCAACCTTCTGTAATTTTAAATCTACATTTATTATATGTAAATTTGTTAACTAGATAAAGGTATTTAATTCGCTAATGCTACTTAAAGCCGCTTTCTCTCCCACTTCTTGCAATTGCTTTCAAACTGTACATATATTATATTAAGCTGCAGCTTTGACAGTTTTTCTTCTATCTAATGAGCGTATACAGCCCCCTCTCTCTCTTTATCTATATCTCTCTGTGTACCCAACTCAAAGTACAAAGACGCAGGATTCTCAGAGACTTTTCTCTGTCGCATGCTGCTTAAGATGTTGCAGCTCTCTTTCTGATCCTTTGACACGCAATCCCTGTTAATGAGCTGTTGACCTTTGTCAACCAAGCCCCAAAAAGGGCAATCTATATAAAGAACGAAACCTTTGGCACAGGTGAAAAACGTAATTAAACGATGAGGCCAAGCAGCCTGAAATAACCAGAGCAAGAGAGAGAGAGAGAAAGAGAGGGAGAAGACGTCTTTACACATCATCAACGTGAACGTGATTTAAATTATGTGAATGCATTTAAAAGACTGAAGCAGCGATCCCAGAAACACCAAAGGGATGCAGCTCTACAAGGGGCTCCTCCATCAAGGACAATCGATACGCGAGAGAGAAAGCGAGAAAGTTAACCCGCAGCATGCTGAAAACGTTAAGTTTTTCTCGAACGCGACAAAGGCATAAAAAATCATTGAGAAAAAGAAAGGAAAATTAATTAAAAAGCCAAGAAAAAGCCAGGCCTGAGAAGATGAACAAAAAAAAAAAAGAAAGTGGCAAATGGCCAAAAGGCAAATAACAAAGTAAAGCAGTGACAGGCCCGAAGGGGCTTTTCAATTAAATTGATGAGTGAAGCTGAAGGCAGACAGAGAAAGAGAAAGAGTGAGTGAGAGAGAGGTAGACAGACAGCAGCGATAACATTTATCACAACACGAACAATAGACGCAGCACGGGAATGGCGGCTCTGTTATGTAAATACGGCTTGGCATAAGCTTCAGCCGCACACCGGCACACACACACAAGCACACACACACAAGCACACACACACCGGCACACTCACACATTGACAATGGCCAGGAGGAAGTTGGTTCCTGCTACTTGCAAGCACCGATAAGCAATGACAAACAGCTGCTAGCCAGGCCGAGGCAACTCAACTCAACTCAGCTGAAGGAGCTGCAGCTGACAGCCGCGAGCAGCATTGGGGGAGGATTGTAGCCCCAGCCAAGAGTTGTATAGTACCCGCCATAGTACCAGGTATACCTGCTGTCTACTCGCTTCACCCTCGTCTCTTGGCCCGTCGGGCAAATTAATGCAGCGCATAAATTGCCTTTCTCGCTCTTATCGCGCCAACTTGTGCGCCAAAAATGCATTTGTCAGAAGTTAGTTAGGGATCCCTGCCCCTCTCACACTCTTCCCTGACTCTTTTGTCAGCTAATCCATTAAGGCAGAGTACCCCATTTAATTGGCAAGAGAAAACAATGCCAAAAGTAGATTAATCTGCTTTCATTTAAAGTTTTCGCATATAACTTGAATCTATTTTAATATAATTAATCATATTATAAAAAATATATATAATATAATTTGTTTAATTATTTTTGTATTATAATATTAAGTTTAAGCAGCTCGTCTCTACAAAAATAATAATTTTTACATTGTATATAAATTTAGTTTTATTATCTTTCTCTTTTTGCAAATATTTTGCTCTTTCCTACCTTATCATCATAATTGCAGTGCCAAAAGTTTACTATATGGAGTAGCTGCTAATGCTGGGCAATCTTACACACATCTAGCAGTCCCAACATTACACTGTGCTACATACACAGAGTTTTCATTAAAACTTCGAGCAGAACATTTGACAACGCGAAGCTTGTTTGTTATTTGCTATCACGACAGAGGGAGAAAGGAGAGAGAGAGAGAGAGAGAGAGGGAGAGAGCGCTGCCGGAAAGAAAGGCAAGATATACTAGCTGCAATAGGGCAAAAGTTTCTACTTATGTTACGCCCACTAAAAAAGGAAAATCATGAGAAAGAGAGGGAGAGAGAGAGCGCAAAACAAAACAAATATTCGCGATGGGGAGTCCTGGCAATTCCACAGCAAATGGCAAAAAGTCGCCCATGCTGCATGTTTATTAATTTGTTGTTGTTGTTGTTGTTGTTGTTTTTTGTTAGCTGCTTGTGTTTCACTTGCAACTTGTTTGCTCAGTCAGTTGGATTTAGTTCTGCACAGTTTGTCAAAAAGGAAAATCTCTACAAATAGTCAAGAGAAACAACAACAAAAGGAAACAAGCAGGGGGAGAGATGGGAGAGTTGGCTGCAGAAATCCGAGAATTATTAGCAGTAGCTTATTTTCTTCTCCCCTCTCTCTCTCTTCTACAATTTCGATATGGCAATTGTTAAACTTAAGAAATGAAAGACTATTTCAAAATTTAATTTAAAAAAGTTATTCGACTTGAAGAAATTCTTTTATATTTTATTTCTTTTGATCAAAAACTTTTTAAATATAACTTACAGAGCCGCAGATTAGTTAACATGGCAGCAGCTTTACAGCATTCGGAACTACAGACCTAGCTTAACATATGTAAGCTAAGGTGTACAGTAAAATGTTAGCTGAAGTTGCAAACTGTTGAAATAAATTAACATACATTCATTCTGCTAATCAACAGTAACATAACATGCTTTGATGTTAAGCCATGTTAGGCCTGCAAAACTGTAGAAATTCTCGACGCACAGCTCGACTCAGTTGAAAATGAGGTCAAGTTCTCATAGTTTTACGTACACCAACTATCTATATGTATATATAATATATATATTCAGGTGACTGTCGCACTCGTTTCCCACTTCCGCTCGTTACAATTTCACAGCCATTTGACGTTGTCTAATTATGTAAATGTGCCATTTATTTTAACACTCTGGGCACACTGGGCCGAGATGGGGATACGCTTGAACAATGCCATTTAAAATTAATTTTCAATTAACTTGCTGCCAACGGGGGCAGGGAGAGAGAGAGAGAGAGAGAGAGACGGAGAGACAGGGAGAAAGGAACTTCAATAGTAATTTGGCGCATGGGGCAAACGCAAAGTAAAAGATGTTAAATGAATTTGGTCGCGAGTCGAAACTTTTGCAGGGCTCACAATAAATTGAGTTTTGGGCTTTGGCAATTGTGAATGATACTAATTTCAAGAGATAGACAGTGCGAAAGAGAAAGGAGAAGGGAGCGAGGACCAAGTTAAGTTGCGAAACAAAAGACGCTGCGACAGTTTGGATGGAGCCACCTGAGCGTGTCTCAATTGAAAACTCAAATGGCAACTAAGACTTTTGGGCTTAACCCACGACAGCCGCAAAAAGTAGCTCACTTTCTATATATACTAAATGTGGTATATCTCTCTCTGCATAGCATAGTGTTTCCGGGCGATTTGTGTGCAAGTTGACAGTCGCTTAGCTGGGAATCGAGTCGAGTGTCGGACCCGTCTGGTTTGTGTTTCAATTGTGGGATTTGAGGCGAGTCGAAATCAGATTTAACTTGCCCCAAGCACTTGAAACAGTTGCAACACCTGCGACTATCTACGGACTGCCTGGACTCCTCCTACTCCCTTCTCCTCCTGCTCTTCAGGCAACTATAGACTAGGAAAATTTAAACTTTTACCAGGCACCCTTTCACACACACACACACACACCTTTTGGAGCTCTGCAGTTGGTCTCTCATAACGTGAAAGTTACACAAATCTACTCTGAATAGATTCCCCCAGGTGAGTGTGCGACAAACTTTTAATAGTCCCAACATTTGAGCGCTCTAATGATATGCTAAACTGCCAAACGAGAGGTCCTGCCTTTGAGTCTGGTTATCCTGCTCCTGTTCCCTATTTAACCCCCTTGGCATGCGGGCCAAATTGTTGCGATTTCAAAAGTTTACCATCAATTGATGTAGGTCTTAGAACTTACACAGTATCAGACAGAGTAGAGACCCTCTCCAAAGCAATTGGGGTTAGAGTTAAGTGGGCTTTGGGGCAACGCTCAAGTGAAGTTTGGCAACATGCACGTGGTCTTCATTTATATCACATATTTCAATAAAAACATAAGATATAAATGATTTATTATATTGTAAGGATACAACTGTGATACCACAATGCGCCACTGTGTTTTTTTCTGATTGTCTGTCTGTATGAATGCTTAGATCTCAGCTATTACATGTGCTAATTAGTTCAAGATTTATATACAAGTTGCTGTATACTTTATGCAGTTGTTGTTCATTTCAAATTTTGTTTGCTGTGTGCACTTTTTTCAAAATTTAGTAATTTGTGTTTATTAAGCAAAGTATTCAAGTCTTAATATTTATTTTCTGCATACAATTAGAAAAATATTAGATGCATTTATTCTAAAAATTTCATAAGTATTGAAACATATACAGAGAAGTTATGCAAATAAGCTGTTCTTATTAGGTATGTAGATCAATAAAATATATCATTATTTTTATTGGGTATATCACTCACCTTGCCCAAATTGACGAAACCGTGCTCCTTGGCAACTTCATCGGCGATGTTGTTCTGATCCCCATTGGGTATATGCACCGCCCAGGTGTGCGTGTAGTGACCCTTATCTCCGCTCGCTGCATTCAGCTGGGCGCCGCTGCCGCTGCCACTGCCGCTGCCGCTGCCCGCATTGCCATTGCCAGCCGTCTCATAGTCGAGCACGTAGGGCGGCAGTAGAGGCGATTGGGCCGCATGGCCGGCATTAAATTTGGGCGCAATGTTGCTGGCCGCGAAACCGACATTTAAACTACATAAAAAAACTACGATTATGAATTGCAGCAGATGCGACGTTGACGTTCTTAAGTGTCTGCTGCTGCTGCATTTAGTTTTGTGTTGCGTTAAAAAACTACTTTGCCATAAATTGCAATTGAAATTGAAATCTGTTTTTATATCACATTCAATGATTGTTTGTTGTTGTTGCTGCTGCTGCTGCTGTTGCTGCAAGTTGGTAGTAAGTGTTGCTGCAACATTAATGCGCTTTTGTTTTGGTTGACAAGTTCTTTTGCTGGCAACATGTTGCCTTAAATGTGCCTTGTTGCAGTTGTGTTTGTTGCTGCTGCTGTTGCTGTTGTTTCTACTGCTGCTGCTGCTGCTGTTGCTTGTGTTGCTGCTGTCGCTTTCGCTGTTGTTGTTGTTGTTGTTGCTTGGCTGCCTGCTCCATCGCACGACGTCGTTTTTCATTGTGCGTTCGATTGCTGCTTACAACTTGTGTGTCTGTGTGTTGTGTGTGTGTGGAGTGTGGTGTGTGTGCTGTGTGTGTTTTCACTTTGCTGCTGACGTTGAGTAGCTCCTGTTATCGCTTCAGTGTCGCCTTCGCGCTGCAAATAAGACACATGATTGAAGTTTACATTAGCATTTCCATGTAATTCAGTCTATAAATACTAAAAGTCTTTTAGGTTTTAGATGCAATTGACAGAAATAATGATGTAATGTGTAAAAAGAAATGAAAACTAAAGAAATATGTATAAGATAAATAAATTAACGAATTTATCCATTTATTTCGTTTGTATAAAAGCGCAGATCTCTGCAACTAAATGTCCTAGAGATACCAAATTTATAATGCACATTCTTATACACAATATGCAGAGTATGCTTAATATAAATGTGAAACATCATGTTCAACTCGCCTGCAATACCATAATTTGTCTTTCAAATCGTTTATTATGCAAACTGTGCAGATTAAAGCTTTCCCCTTTGGCACCCAATGAGCATACTCTATTCTCAGTCTACTGTGCAAATTTCATTTCGTACACTCACTGTCTTAACCCCATTAACAACACTATTCAAATACTTCCTCTCGCTTTCGGCTCAATTAAATTAGTTGCCTCTTGGTCTCTTGTTCACTTATCATTTACAGCATGAATAGCAAATTAATTGCCTGCAAATGACACATCCAATTTGTGATTTAATGCCCAAAGCCAGAAAAAGAAATGGAACTCAAAGACGGATGTGTAATAACGCCACAAAACGATTTCGACCAAAACTCTGCTCATTAGCAGCAAAGCCTGAAACGAAAAAAGCAGCGAACTTCTAATCAGAAACTCAGAAAGGAAGAGAGAGAGAGAGAGAGAGAGAGAGTGAGAGGGA
Source organism: Zaprionus tsacasi (assembly GCA_018904105.1). Lineage (NCBI taxonomy): Eukaryota > Metazoa > Arthropoda > Insecta > Diptera > Drosophilidae > Zaprionus > Zaprionus tsacasi. The sequence goes on from JAEIFR010000295.1 coordinate 3,926,588, forward strand.
GAGCCTTGCCAAAAGTATTGCCTGTTTAAGCTGTAGGCCAGGCAAGTTTCATGCCAAATCGACAGACTTTTTGGCATTGGGCAAGCAAATCTCATTGATTGTCACCCCGGTTGGTATTGCAAATGAGCCTGGGCGACAGACGGACAGTTTGACAGACAGAGAGAGAGAGAGAGAGAGAGAGAGAGAGAGCCAGAGGCAGCCACTGGCTTTTGACTAATGCCATTGTCAAAATATGCCCCGATGACTGATGATGGCCAGAGGGCAAACAGGCCACACAGCACCCTGTCTCCCTGCCTGCTACCCTGCCTGCCTGCCTGATGAGCAGTGCCGGCATTGACAGTTATATTTCCAGGCTATTGATTGAGGATTTGCAGGATTTGCAGTTGTCGCGTAATTAAAGCCAATGGGACAGCGGAAATGCGAAGCAGCGCAACCAGTGGCACACAGAGATTCCGACCAAAAGGGAGAGCAGGAGGAGCAGGAGGCACATCATAGTGCGGAAGCATGACACTGGACTATGGTAATCAATAGTCAAGTGGATAGGAAATTGAATTTTCATACGAAATTAACAGTATAGAGGGCTGCAAGAGATGTGAACTCGGTTTTATTGTATAGAAAAATGATTTCCTTTTTTATTTTACATATACCTAAGTTATAGAACGTTACAGCACAAATTGAAAAACTACTTGATATGCGTACAATACTTAAGATTCATAACTGTAACTAATGTAATAGCAGAGATCACACCGAAATTCTGCTCGAACCTAATCCATACGCGTCTTTAGCGATCGCTCCGTTAGCTTATCATGTTCCAGCACATATACGGTGGCACCCCAACCGGTCATGGCATCACGATTCATGGCAACGATCATAGACTGTGATATGACCTCAAATAACTGATTCGGTTTCATGCCGGGTTCCCATAGAGTCTCACACATACCATAAACCTGTGCCGCACAGTTGCCAGCCACAACGAAATCCTTTGTGATATTGGCATAACCATATGAGTCCAGATTACATATATAGGGTTCGCTTGTCTGTGCCTGAAGACCCGCGACTACAGAGTCAACAAAGTAGGGTGCAAAACGATGTTCGTACAGAAAACTTGAGAATAATTGCGTATATTCCTGCGGTGTCAGACTACGTTCTTCATTCAACTCGGTAATGTTCTTGCGAAATGCCATACGATCACGTACAGTTAGGATGTCGGCCTGTAGGCCAGTCATACCATGAAATAGATAGGGTGAAATATGTAAGACCTTCTTGAAATCCGTGCAAATTGTCTGGGTCTCCGAGGTGAAGCGATGATCTGTGGCAATTGCAACACAATTCTCTCCACACATGGCCACAACGCAACCGTTATTGTGATTTGGTACAACAGTTGTCATTTTGGGATAGAGAAAAGTGTAGAGAAATGTAGCAAGACTTGAAATGAAATTGTAAAAGTGAAAAGCCAACTAACTGTCTGATTGGAGCGACAAATTTGGCTAAAATTGCTGCAATATTTTCAGGGCTAACTTTTTTGGCCCTTAAAAAAGTCATTAAAAACTTGCACTCAAAAGTTTCGACACACACACATATAGTCAAAGCTGCAATTCGAATTGTCCCTCTTATCGACAGTAATACACATGGCTGCACACACACTCACACACACACTCGCACACACACATAGTCAGCTGTGCATCGCATGTGCCTTTTGTACGCGACTTCCGCATTGCAGAGAGCGAGAGAGAGGAGAGAGCGTATTCGGGGGCGGAAGTCTATCCCTCCCCCTGCCCAGTTGCATGACTCGTGCCTGAGTAAACTTTGACTTTGACTGACGGCATTTGTCAGCGGCAGACACAAAGTAATCATTACTTGGAGAGAGCACGAAGCGGGAGAGAGCGCATTACGTCTGCACTTTCGTGTTCTCTGGCACACGGGCACACTAAGCGTATACTTAATAATAAGAAAATAAGTGGCTGTCAAAGGGGGCGGCGCTGCTGCTGCCTCCCCCGCACTACCAACTCCCACACATGCCAACGAAAAGTGCAAAACGGTGTCAAAGTCAACGATAGCAGCAGCAGCAGCAGCAACTACAAGCAGCAACTACACGCAGCAGCAATTGCAACTCCAACAGCAACAACAGTTGCTCATCAAAGGTGGCACGATGCGAAAATGTTGCTGCTGCGATGACGTCGTCGTTGTCCCGTCCCGTCTGCAACACTCCAAGTGCAAAGTGCTGCAACGTTAACTTGACAACTTGAGACAAATTGAGACGTTGTTTTCCTATTTTCCTGCGCTTTTCCTTACCCCTCTCCCTCTTTTCCCTTTCTTTTCTTTTTTTTTTGCATGCCAAGGACGCGCTCAGCGAATTTATGTGGTTTGCAACGGGCAGGGAGAGGCAGAGAGAGAGAGAGAGATTTAAGTAGAGAAAGTACTGTGAAAGTCAGTGTTATATTGGGGGCAATTGAACAGGTAACTAAGCTGCTAATAAAAGGGACAGAAGGGCAGGGAGACAGGGGAAGAGAAAGTGTACTTAAATGCCTTGATATTGAATTGATTCATTGGCAGTGATTGATTAGCGGATGTACCTAATATAATATAATAAATGTACTTATATTTATAACAGTTCTTTATAACACTAAAACAACTGTTATATTTTTTAAGCAAATGCGTCATTTTGTCTAAGAAAACTGTCAAACATTTATAACAATTTGAATATTTCTTTGTGTTGATTATTATTTGGGTAAAAAAATGCTATATATTGAATCAAAAATGAATCTTCTCGAATGCAATACTAAAATTCCTACTGAGGATCTCTGCTAGCATAGAATAAAACGCAGCTTGGGCTTATAAATTCACACATCATTCAAGCATACAACAATCAAATCTCACACAAATCCCAAATGCAGCCAAAGTCGTAAATGGGCAGAGAAAAAAAAGGAAAAGAAAACCCTCAGCTCAAATAAAAAATGTGGATAACAACGACCTGAAATGCAACAAGACAAGGAGTTAAGACGGGGCTAAATAGAAAAAATAAAAAAAGAAAACGAAGAAAAAGTGCGAAGGAAAATGGAAAAACAAACAAAACACAATTGCACAGGGCCAACGATGATGGTGATAAGGAAGATATAGGACGACAGGAGCAGCAGCAGGAGCAGCCTGCAGCGCGCTCACTTAAGCCGAGTAACGACTGCAGGCGCAGTTGGAGTAAACGCTCCGACACTTCGGTTGCCGGCACAGAGAGCTGAGTCCTTTTGCGGTTGCCAGGAGCTCAGAGCTTAGAGCTCGTCGTCGTGCATTGTATTGTATAGTATGGTGTCCATGCAAAACTCAGGCATGTCAAAACCAGAATGAGAGCAACGTTAGAGGGCTGCCAAACAGAGAGAAAGAGAAGGAGGTAGGGGGGCAGGCAGTGGTTGCACTTTGAAAACCGATGCCAAAACACATTAAGCTTATGTCTTTGAAGACGCCTGCAGCGGCAGTTAACAGCTTAAAAAGGCTACAAGAGTCAAAAGCCAGCAAAAGCTGCAGAGCCAGCGGGGAGGGGAAGAGAAGGAGAAGAGGAGAGTAGCAGAAAAAAGGCCTTTTGTTGATGTGTTTGTTGTGTTCTTCTTTGCAATGTGGCTTTTAACAATGTGTGTGTGTGTGGGTCGAAGGGGCGTATGCGTGATGCTCCTCCTCCTCCCCTGCTTTTCTGCTTTCGTCGCCTTAGTTGTTTAATGATAGTTTCCACTAAGCCAAATATGCACTCTTCTAACGCGACTTTTTCAGCTCTTTTCCACGTGTTTTTTTCGTTTTCTGGTTTTTCCATGCAACCTGCAAACGCGGCTGCAACTGGAGCACAAAGTCAACAACAGCAGCAGCAGCAACAACAACAACAAGCTGGGCTCGGTTAACGCCCGCAGAAAGGCGGCTGCATTTCTGTTTGCCTGCATGCAAGTGAAAGGATGAGGGCAAAAATGTATGGAAAAACGAAAAACTAAGAAAAAAAGAAGTATACGAGTAACGGCAGCAAGTAGATGAGATGCGGCCACACTGACAGCGCAAGCATTTAGGCAAAGTGTCAACCAAAGAAAGCGAAAAGTGTGGCCAAGCGAGTGAGAAAGAGAGAGAGAGAGTTGTGATTTATGAGCGTTTGCTTAAACATTTCACACACACTGCATATAGGTTTAATGCCCTTAGAGCTTAACTGATACTGCCTATATATAAATTATAAATAATACAGATTATATACAATATAAACTATCTAACATTTGCTCTTAGAAAAACTCTACTATTTATTGCTGTTTTGAATACAACTTAAAAAAATTGCAGCATACTTTCGCGCGCAATCAAAAACAGCCCAAAAGCATGCTGTGATTATTTTGTTTCTTCATCCTCAGCAACCTCTTATTGCACATTTTCCTTTACATATGGCCTGCATATCTTTTCCTCAACTCAAGACAATTGCTGTCTCACTCCCGCACGCGACATTTTTATTGGTTTCGTTTGCTAGGGCAATTTAATTATTATTAATTCTGTTTGTATTAATGAGTTCTTCTTCAGCGATACGAAAATGCATTAAGAACCTTATCGGATCATACAAATGACCGGCTGAAAATGTAATTATTTTACCAGAGCATGTTGATAGTATGTGGGAACAACACAGCACAGCCGAGGGCTGTATACTACGATGTGTGTGTGTGTGTGTGCGTATTTTTATAAGACAACGCGAGTATTTCATTAAAAATTTCTTTCGGCGCAGATTTCCCTTTTAATGAGCAAACACGAGTGTGCATTAAGCGAAAAATAAATGAATGAAGCGAAAAGAAACGAACGGGAACGAAAGGAAAGGAAAAGAAAAGTGAAATTACAATCAAAAGGAAATGAAAAACTCGCATGGCATGTAGGGGGAGGTGTCTCTCTGTGTGTGTGTCTGTGTGGAACTGCTGCAATGCGATTTCCATTACACTCAAGCAACTTAATTGATTTTCCATGGTCAGGCATTAAATAAATGAAAAACTGCAAGAGACAGAAAGAGAGAGAGAGAGAGAGGGGAAGTGTCTGGCAGTGAGTGAGCGAGTGAGACAATGAGTGACAGCATTTGCTGCTCGACTTATTCGTTTCTGTGATTAACTCGAAAGCTTCTTTTCATGCTGCCTGCCTGACTGCCAGCCTGCCTGCCTGCCTGCTAATGCAGGCGCCTTGTGAGGAGACAAAAGCGCGTGCCTAAAAGTATGCAACGCTTTACGTAAAATGCATGCAAAATGCAACAAAGCGAGCGCCCGCCTCAAGTGGCACCCGGGCTAAAGAGCCTCTCTCCCTCTCTCTCTCTCTCAGGCATCCATAACTCAACTCCAACTCCAGCTGCAACTCCGACTCCAACTCCATCTTCCACTTCAACTTCAACTCGGGTGCGCTGCTCATAAACAACGCAGCATAATTATGCCCCGAGTTCCTTTCCAGAATTTAACGCTAAAAGCAAAGCAGAATAAGCAGAGATCAAGTTGGCCAAAGTAGACGACTATTGCATACGCTTATATATTAAAATAATATTTAAAATTTAAATTAAAATTTGCATAAAAAATATTGTATAATTTTATATCAAATTTAATAAGTCAAACTGCATGAAAAATCAAGTAAAACCTTTATCAATAGAGTAAACAGCTTATCCAGTAACTCTCTATGAGAGACACAACTCCAGCTACGTTGCATGAACATGTTGCCGCTTGCCACTTGCCACTTGGCACTTACTACTTGCCGCGTGATGGTGATGATGATGCAAGGTGATGTTGCACGCGCAGAGAACAGCATGAAGCATCCACACTCAACAGCTTAGCGTTTCGCTTTGATGGGCAACATTAACACTGACAATGGATTATTAAAATGTTGCCAGTATTTTCATATTTGTTCAACATTTGCATTGTTCCTGTTTGCTTTCGTATTTTTTTGACTGCGCTGCCAACAGAGTTTTCTGTGGCATTAATACGGCCACACTGGCCACACAACTGATCCTAAACAACCCAATGTAAATCAACAAATCAACAACTTAATATGCACACATTTTCCCACAAGCAACGATGAGAAAAGCTGCGGAAAATGGCAGCGTATCAGTTGTCACAGGAAAAAAATCAAAGGCAAAGAGATTTGCAGTAAAAAATGACTAAATACCCTGCAATTAATTGCCTAAGAGGTAGTATAATGGGAGAAAAATATATATATGTATATATTTACTATAAAATAAAAAGAAGAAATATTTTATAAAATATATATAATATTTTGTAGAAGTTTCAAGCACTTTTGCTAAACACAAAAATGTAGACATGTAGCACACTCAACAGGCCTGGTACCCTCATTTTACACTGATCATAACTTTCTTATAAATCAAAAGATTTTCACGCGGAATGACATTTTGTTTATGTTTTGATTATCTGAGTGATGCTACATTTAAATAATATCATAATAAACCTTTTGAAATTTTTTGATATTTTGAAAATTTAGACAATGGTCCCCCCTGTAAAATTTCAAAAAAATTTTTTTTCAAAATTTTAAATCGCGAGGTTTTAATTTTAATCGATTGCGGAGGTCAAAATTAGTAATAAACAAGTGTTTAAATCGATTTTAGACTATACTTAATTTTGGCCCAAAAATCATGTCGAAATAGTCAAAAAATTAGACATGTAACACACTCAACAGGCCTGGTACCCTCATTTTACACCCATCATAACTTTCTTATAAATCAAACGATTTTCACGCGGAATGACATTTTGTTTATGTTTTGATTATCTGAGTGATTCTACATTTAAATAATATTATAATAGACCTTTTGAAATTTTTTGATATTTTGGAAATTTAGTCATTGGTCCCCCCTGTAAAATTAAAAAAATTTTTTTTTCAAAATTTTAAATCGCGAGGTTTTAATTTTAAACATTTTTATATGTCCTTTTAAATAATACCAGCTTCAAAGATAGGGTATCTATAGGTTCAATAGTCAACTTTGCTCGTCCTGTCTTGGCATTACACTATGGGGACTTTGACCACTTTTTTTGACATTTATTAATAACTCCTGAACGAAACAATATTTGATTCTGATTTTTTGGCGTAGTGCCATATAAGCCCTTACAATTATTTTGGAAAAGTAGACGTGACGCCACGCCTTTTATTTAAAAAAAAATCCACTTCTTACAAATATTTTCTATGGCAGCTATATGTTATAGTAGTCCGATTTTGAAAAAATTTTGAATATATATTATAGATGGTACAAAAATAAGATATGGTGAGTTTGGTTTTAATATCTTGCAAAATAACCAAAATCGGCCGATAGATCGCATGGCAGCTATGCGATATATCGTTTTGAACAGATTTACTCTAACATATTTTTTTGCGTTTCTCAATCAGTAGTGTGTGTACAAAATTTCATAATGATATCTTCACTTGAAGTATGTATAATCGTTCTTTTCATATAAGCCGGACTGCTTCAATGTACTACGCCCAGTCAAAAAATTGTATGAAAAATTTTGAGGTTGCCTCTCAAAAAATACAATTTTGCAAAATATCGCAAAAAGTGCACATTGAGATAAATTGATCTGAATTTGGAATTGAACACACTACAACATGGATGTAAACACTCATCCAACAAATTCCAACAAACTTTTGCAGCTCTTCTCAAAGTTGAAATTTCTTTCAAAAAACTACACTTGCTAAATGTACAAATTGTTAAAAGTAAACGCACGAAATAAGAAATATATTAATGGAAACACATAGTAAAAGCCTGAAGACAGAATATCCAATTCTTCTTTTAATATTTTACGATTCGCCTTTGAAAATACGAACTTTGAAAGTTTACTTTAATATTTCCCTCAATGCAATCACTGGGAGTATGCTGACTTTAACAGCTGTTATATTAACAGTGCACTGTTAAGTTAACATTTGCGAGTTGTAACATTAAAGTTTGATATATTTCCAACACATCAATACTAAAATACTACAAATTTGCATACTTGTGAAAAATACATTAATGTCAAAAAAAGTGGTCAAAGTCCCCATAGTGCATTAGTATGCACAGCATGCTGCATACTTTTTGGGTCCGCGGAAATTTATGCGTGTCTATTCATTGGCTGCTCTATCCCCCCGCTGCTTCTTCTCAGTTTTCCTTCGCTTTCACTCCTCTTCCCTTTTCGTGGCAAATTTACACACCTCGTACACAGTTTGCTGGCGCCGCCTGTTGTCGTTTCAATTAAACCGGGCGCCGAAATATATGCAACGTTCTTTTTTTCGCGCGAGCTCTACATTCGCCTACGATTTTAGCAATTACGTTGACTGAGTTTGCTAACTGGATACTACTACAATACTGTTTTTTTGTTTGTTGTTTTTTGCACTCTGCTACAATTTTATTATTAAATTTGTTTTTAACTTTTGATTGCTTTAGTCGTTTTCAAGCTACTATGTAGTATGCCAGCCAGCTAACACTGCCAGCAAAATTGTCATAAAGTTTACACCGCGTCGCGTTTCGGCTTAGCGAGTTTGTAACGTCAATAAAAATTAACCCAAAAAGCCATAGAGCCTGCTGCAGCACACACACACACACATACTGGGAAAAGGTGTGTTTGTGTGTGTGCATGTAATTCAAACAATTAGAAAGTTAGCGCTTGGTTTGCTGTTTGTTTCATAGTTCAGATTGTTGCACAAACTTTTCGTGTTGCTTGTTTTATTTGCATGACAAATGTTGTTGCCGTCGCTGTTGCTGCTGCTGCTGTTGCAACCTGTTTGGCAGTGGCAACAACTATCGAGAAAGTTGCCGGTGTTGACTTTTTGACAGCGACCGACCCCCTGCACTGCGCCCATGTTTAGCTGTTTATGAGTTGTTGGCCCCTGCCTCAACCGGCTCCCCTTTAGCCCCTTGAGAGTCCTCCGCAGCACCCGCGACAAGCACTTGAAGCCACCTCATGCAGCTCACTTCAGTAACATATTTGCACAAAGCTTCATAAGCAGCAGTATCCTGCCGTATCCTGGCAGTATCCTGCATGCAGCAGACTCGCGACTCTTATAGCTGATGCAGCACAATGTGCCATCCCCCCCTTTGCCTGCCCCCTTTGCTCTGCAGCCTTAAGCTTGGCTGAGTGCAAAGCTTAGCATCACATAGTAGAACTGCAAGTACTCCCCTAGAGTGAAGCCCTCCCCCTCCGCCCAGCTGCATATGTTGAAACTCAAATTCAGCTGTTCCGTCTACTTCAAGAGCTGCTGAAATTGCACTAGTTAACACAAAAAATGTTTTCGAGTTGCAACGTAAGCGCATTTCACTTTTTGCCTCCTTCAGTCAAATCACAACAAATTGTTGCAACGCTTGTTATTTTTTTTATAGTCAAAAAATCCATCAAGTTTTTTTTTCAGCTCAACAATTTTTTTTTTAGCAGTTAGGGTATCTGCCAAGGCGAGCAACCCTATTCTCTTTTTTGTTGATTTTTTCATTCGTGCATTTTTTCTGCAATTTCGCTGACAGCGGAAAATACTAATTTTCCAGTTATTAGCGAAATGTCAAAACAAATGACAGCGCGGATTTTCCACAGCCAACAGCAACGGCAACGGTAGTTGGCAAGCATTGTTTATTCACGTTTGTGTGTGTGTGTGTGTGTGTGTGTATTAAATACTTTTAGTTGCAGTTGGTCTAATGGGTTTATTCGTATAAATTTAACAACAGATTTGTTTGCTGCGGGCTTAAAATTGAAATGGGAAATGCAAGAGAATTTGTCGGGAAATAATATAGCAAGGGATTCTCATATAGTAGCTTTAGGATGAGTTTAATAGAACAGTTCTTGGAAAACTCATTTCATTATATTTTTTAATTGCTTTAACTTAAAATATATCTACGAAACTTGCATTTTTTTACTGACTGATTACTATTATAAACATTATAATAATGTTACATAATGGTAATATTGCTATTTCAGCATATTTCTCTAGATTAAATAATTTGATACTGTCTTTAGAAAACTCAGGGTATTTTAATCTACTAACTCTAGGCTTAGCTGTTTTTGTACCCCAAATATCGTTCAACATTTTTATAGCCCGTTCATAAACAATCAAATAAATAATCTTTTTGTAATATCAAATTTTTTTCTTGCCAAGCCATAAATTTCGCGTATAATTCCAGCGTAAATACATACACATACACACACACACATACTATCTGTGCATATGTAAATATCTCTTAGATATTTCGTTTATAAAATCTTGCGCCTTCTTGGCCATTTGTCAACGCGCGCTGTGGCGGCCAATAAACAAGTCAACAAAATACGCCTGACAATACGCAAAAGAAATGCCCAAGGCGAAGGCATTTTGCATGACTAGAAATGGTAAGCTCAAGCATTCAAACACACAAACACAAACACACACACACACGCAGTGAGCATGCAGCAGCCTGCTGAACAAAGCGCACTTAGCGAGTGCGCGCTGAAAAGTATGCAACAGTATTTGCAAAAGCTGCAAATGGAGCGCAGCTTTAAATGAACGAATGAAACAAATTGATATGCAAATGTGCACAAGCCGAGAAAGCGAGAGGCAGATGCAGAGAGAGAGAGAGAGAGAGAGAGAGAGAGAGAAAGGGCAAGCAAATGTAACAAAACACAAGACAGCAAGGCAGGCAGGCTGCCTACAACGCACTGTGCATACCCTGCACTCCTCTCATCGCATCTCGTGTTGCATGCTGCATAGCACAGTCAACTGACCCCACCAAGGAAGTTACCAGCGAGAGAGCGCTGCACTGCACTGCACACTGAGAGGGCGAAGGAGCAGCGAACGAGCAAGCAGCTTGGCTAAGCGATATCCACTTCCGTTCGCCATTGTGCTGCCTCTTTGCAACGCCCTCTTGTACTACACCGCCCTCCTCCTCCTCCTGCTCCACCACGCCCCCTTATTGTGCTGCCAACTGACAGCTGCAGTTGGCTGGCAACATTTGGCTGCACAAATCAGGTTCATAATGTTTCCGTTACATAAAAAATAAAAAAATACAAAAATATTACGTATACGCCTACGACGTGCCATCAATAATTTTACAGCAGTTTATGGCCAACCCCGCTCTTTCCTGCCGCATCCGCCTCCCCTCTTCCACACAAATAAAGGCAAATTCAATTGAAGTGCGGTATAGCAAGCCAATAAGCAGAGAGGCCGTATAAGACCTAAAGATACCCATTGAATTTTATTTTTCACACTTTATCTGGCTTAAAAGCGCTTGACAGCTTATTTATATAATCTTTCACTTAGCTCAATTGCTTAAACAGTGTGCAGAGACTGTTACCAATTTTACAGGGTATAGTGCAAAAATTCTGCTGGAAAACAGAAAGAAGCATAAAAACTTTTGCACGAAATTCAATTTGGCGTAACTTTTTTTTCGCTGGCTCTTTCTATCATCAGCTGGCGGAATTTTCAGCAAAACTTTTTCACATTGATTGAAATGTGAAGGCGCAAATACAAACATACTTATGCCCAACACACACACACACAGAGAGAGAGAGAAAGATATATCTAATAAACTTGCAAGTGCAAATTCAGTTGTCGAACTAATGAGCATTTGGTTCACCCTCCGGGTTCAACATGCTGGAAAAATGTTTTGTTTGCCCAGGAAAAGGGGGGGGAGGGGGCCAGGCAAATGTCGTGACAGGCTGTAAAGAAAACTTTAAATGATTTTCCAGGGTCAGCGCGCTGGCAAATGTTGTGGAAGTTTTCACAAGGAATTAAACAGAGGAAAAGTGAACTTTAGAATTGCTTCATTCTCTCAATCTCAGTCAGTTGAGTTAAATGTGCATAATGAGCCACATCCAGAGCACAATTTGATATAATACCATATCTATAGAGAGTGTAGAATGCGAAAACTTAGTTGAAAACGAATGTAATACTATTGTAAGCGGAGTAAACTTTGTAAGCCTCCGCATATCATGGCAAAAGATTATATTTTATATCGCGCAATAAACTTTAGTATATTTTCTGGTTTTCCTCTCATTTCCACTTCAATTTCCTTTTGCCTTCTTTTTGTAAATTTCCTTTTTGAAGCAGCAACTTCATTTAGCTAAAGCATCATCACTTAATCAACTTGATTTACAGCCGCAAAATCAAACTAAACGAGTTCACAGTCAGTCACATTGCTGCTGAGTACACTCATTCAATGTATGAATACAGTATATGCATAGTGCACTCGAAACCGCAATGAATGATTTGTAGGCACTCGAAACGAGCAGAGGGGAGGAGGAGAGAAGGAGGGGCAGAAAAGCGACTCCATTCAAGCGTAAATGGGCATCAAATGCGAAAAATTGAACTTTCAACGATTTTCGGACACTCAAAAATGCACAAAAGCAATCAATGGGAGAAAGGAGAAAGCAGCCTGCCAAGGATAACAACAAGGTAAACAAGAAGTGAAATATTCAGCAAAGGGCACACAGAGACAGAGAGAGACAGAGGTGAAACAGACTGAGACAGAGACTGAGAGAGACAGAGCTAAGCTAGCTAGAGGCTGACGCTGACGATGATATAGATATGCCCTGAAAACGGTCGAGTGGGGCTGCCTTTCAGCATCATGACTTAATAAATACGTGGCCAGATGCCCAGGTGTCCACACAGACAGGTGTTAGCGCCGCCATCGTCGACGTCTCTCGCTGTATTCCCTTTCCAGGGAAGAGAAAGAGGAAGCAAGCATTTTCGCCCGATTGCCCACGAAATCGACAAAAATGAAGTTGAAAATTCGCTGAACGCTTTTTGTGTTGTTGTGTCTGCCTCCCTAGCTACCCGTCCCCTTCCATCACCCCCCCCCAGCAGCTTTTCAATACTGATTGATGCCTTCTGATTGAATGAAACTCCGCCAACAAAAGAGAGACAGGCGTAGCACGCGGGATTGTGTATGAATTCACGGCTGCCAGCTGAGCAAGCGCCACAAAATATGATTGTTCTCCCTCTCCACCTCGCATTCTCGCCTTCTCTTTCTCCCTCTCTGCTGTTCCATCCTTCAGCCTGTCGTTTTGCCTGTCAAACAGTCCCTGCCTCCTCTTTTCGTTCTCCTTTCTTTCACACGCATACAACAATAACAATAAAAGTCGCCCGCTTTCCCGTTACCCGTTTTTACTTTTGATTTCCGGTGTCTGTCTGGCTTATGCTCTCTCCCTTTCCCCCTCTCTCCATGCTCTCCTTTTCGGCTTGTCGTCGTGCCGCTTTAAACAGTTTGCTGGCATGCACAAACATGTCTGCGGCGACGCCATTTTTATTTGCCATTAAAAAACATGTCTGCCCCCTTGTGGCTGGCAACAATGGCGAAATATGTTCGAAATATGTTTCTAATTGCCAGCAGCAGCATGTGTGAGAAAAAGAGAGAGGGAGGTAGAGAGCGAGAGGGCGATAAGAGAAAGAGAGACAGAGATAGGGGATTACACAGCGCTAGTTTATACATTTCCATCTTTTTTTTACTTTCAACAAGACGTGCTCTGATTTTTAGTGCCTACCTCTCTGTCTATCTCTTTCTCCTCTCTGCCTCTCACACTCTCGCCCTATTGCTGTCTCTCTCTCATGCTCTTTGGGGATTTGGAAAAACGAGTGTAATCAAATTCCGCTGAATGCCAGGCTATGCATATTGATAAGCCCTTGTCAGACAGATGTTGAGATTGATATGTGCTGAAAGTCAAATAGTGTAAAATATTTAGAGGGGTATAGCGGGTAGGGTAGCTATAAAACTATTACCTGAATAATAATTCTATTACTTCTTTCGTTTGCCAGTTACGAGCTTACCTATAAAGAGAGAGAGAATAATGCATGAATATTTATGAGTTCAGTTTAGTTAAATAAAATTCGATTCGATAACAAACTTAATAAAATTGGAATATCAATTTGTGCTGTTTATATACCATACTACAACTATATTTATATATATAGACAACAGCTGTGTGTGCTGCAATCGAAAGGAAAACGCAAACGTAAACAAATTGAGAAGCAGCCCATTTATACCCCACTATTTCCCCCTATTCTACTCCCAGTTTATGGAATTTTATGCAAAGTATTTGCATATTAAATGACAGCAAGAGGGTAAAGTGAAAGAGGGAGGGGTATACAGCGGGGTGTGGTACACAAATAAACCAATAAACAAGTTGGCCATAAACAAAAGCAAGTGCCAATAGATTTGCATAGCGCAAAAGGCTTGCGGCATTGCGCATACGCCGTGTGGTCGACATTCAATTACAAGCTAAAGATGAAACAAAGACAAAGACAATGATGATGATGATGATGCCTGATGCCTGCTGCCTGCTGCCTACGCCCCTGGCATTAAGAGAAGCGCAACTTTTGCCGCTTAAGAGATAAGGCAAAGTTCTGAGGAAAGGGAATACCTCACCCTGTTTCCCTACTCCCTTTGGCTTTATTTGCTAATGCCATGTCATTGCATTGGATTTTGGCCAGCCGATGCTTATTGAAATGTCAAATGTCATTCGGCTCTGTCGTTGTATCTCTGCAGGGCTGCTGCCATATCATCCACATTCAGATAATGTAACATACATATATATAGAAAAACTCGTGTGTCGCAACTCGTTTGCATCACAAAGTGCTGAGCTGGCAGGCTTGCAAGACTTAAGAGTTTCCTTTCCTTTTGGGGGTTCTTTTTGCCTTTTTAATACCCTGTGTAAGTTGGCAATGATGACAGGGTAGTTTGTAGAAAGAAAAACCCCTGCTTTATATATATCATCTTTTCATCTCAGCATATCTAGCGTATCTTTTGGTTGAGCAATGCCTTTGTGTTGCCTTGGGGCTCTTCTTAAAATTTTCTTCAAGTTTCTTTTCATTATGCTTTTTTTTCGCTTTCATCCTCGCTTTCTCCCTTTCTTTCTCTCTTATTTTGTCTCCATCTTTTCCTTTGCTGTTTGTCTTTTGCCGTCTGCTAGTCCTAATTCAACTGAACTTGTATGTCTTTCCACTTCATTAATTAAACGTTTCAATTGAGTTTTCCTCTCCGGCCTCATTTTCAATGTGTATGTGTGTGTGTTTTCCTAGCTCCTGCGGCAATTGTGCCTCGTTTTCTTTACAGTCTGTGTATCTGTCTGTGTGCCCCATGGAAATTTATTCATATTAATAATATTTATGCATATTCTACCATTTTGATTTAAATGCATTTTTGTGGGTTTTCTTTCACAATAATAACGCACTTAATTGAGCTGAAAAATTACCACACACACACACACCCTCACACACGCCGCCACAAATTGATTAACTGAAGCACAGATGCCCCGCAGCCGACACGCTTTTCCTGCTTTTCCGTTGGCAAAAGCAATAAATGAAAATAATTTCCTGAGTGGCGGCGACAAAGCGAAAATCATTTTAAATAAGGCATGAAAACGCATTAAAGGCGACACCTTTCTGGGAGTATGAAACGCACACAGACCTCCAGCTTAATACACACACACACACGTACGCTGACAGTATGTGCGTGTGTTGGGCAACAGCAAAAATGTCACCTCGCATTATTTACACTGCCGCTTGCCTTCGCCTTGGCCGCATATAAAGCACAACGTGTTTGTTGTTCATGTGCGAGAGGGAGGGAAAATATGGAGACCAAAGGAGACACAAAGCGATGGAACCTTTCCATAATTAAGGAAAGTGAAAATAAGTAAACAGCATACAAAATAAATAAATCAAATATATATCAAAGTGAAATTAATAAAATAATAAACATAAATAAATTATTTAAAATAATTCAAACCAATATTTTAAAATAAATAAATATGATAAATTGAGTTCAATAAAATAATGGAAATAAAATAAATGATAGGCCCAGAGATCATAATAAATATTATAAATACAAAATCACAATTAAATAAACAATTTAAAGAAGTTATTTGATTAAGTTTAAAACATTAATTTATATTTATGAAGAGAGTGTGTATGTATTTTACCCACGCTACTTATGAGTTAACTAAAGAGCTTTATTTCTTATAAAATATCAAGCTCATAGTGTATACGTAACTTTAGTTATTATTTAAATATGAAATTCCCGCATATTTTATATTGTTGATCACTTTGAAAGCCAGGCGAAAACAAATGGCAGAACACTTGAAATTGGCTGACACACAAAGTACGCTGCCACAAGACCCAATTGCACTCACACACACGGACACGCACAGTTACGCACACTCTCACACTCACATACACACACACAATCGTATAAAGTGATAAGCAGCCGCAGGGCGAACGGTGATGTCGTTGTTGTCTGTCTGTCTGCCTGTCTGTCTGGCATGCAAATAAAATTGCGTATACGCCCTGTGTGCGTACATGCGTCTGAGTGAGCATAAGTGTGCGTCTGAGAGTGCGTGTGTATGTGTGCATCGGTGTTTGTTTACAGCTTTGGGTGTTTGCGGCGCCGGCTGCCAGCTCAAGTGTGTGTGCGTGTCTGTCTCTCTCTCTCTCTGTCTGTGTGCGTCTGTGTTTGCTGTCCTTTCTCTGCCTTTCATGCACCCTCTTTCTCTCTTTCTCACTCTCTCTCTCTCTCCCTTCCTTAGTCCTGCTTTGGCTGTGTGAGCTTGCATACATTTCAACGATAATATACCAGAAATTGTATCTGGCAAAAATTGTTTTTTAAAATGTTTCGTGCCCCGCGGCCGCTTTGACAAAGGCAGCAGCCAGAGAAAAGCATAAAAATTTGCCGCAAAACCAAGGGCAATTTATACGCGTAGGTAATAAAAATGCAATATAATTCCAATATAAATGTTTGCCAGGAGGGGGAGATACAGCAGGGATGAGGGCTAAGCAAGCTAAGTAATCTACAAGTATCAAATGCAGCAAATCGCAAACACTTCTGAGCAGAACATGACATTTGCTTAGGCAAATTAAATAAATGTAAAATTTATAAAATATAAAGATGTAAATTAAAGTTTATTTAACATTTATTTTTTTTACTTTTGCTTTGAACTCAAATGAATTTGCAAACAAGCCGAAGAGCTGCAAGCACTGTTAATTTTTTGTTGCATACTTTCAGGCGGCCATTTTATATATTGGTTTCTTTTCTTCTGCTTTCTACATTAACATTTACAGCTGCTATTGCATACCCGATAAAGCTACAAGCATCCACAGATTCTTAAACGTTCTATCCATAATTTTACCATTAAAACCCAACTGATTCCTGAAACTTTGCGCCAAGCATCGTTAAAATACATATTAACTTAAGGGGTGTCGCATAATACTGGCGGAAAGTATGTGCGACGACATGCTGTTATTAATTTATTTTTATGTTTAATAACACACACGCCATGCCACACTGGTTGCGTCCATAGGCCAAAAATAAAAAAATTCATCACAACAAATGTTTGCAAAGTATTTGCCAACTGTCTCTAAAAAGTCCAAACTTTTAAGTGGCAAACCGATTTTTACTAGATTTGTAACGGGACTTTCAGAAAAATTCCTCAAAGTTGTGAACACGTGTTCATCGGCTGCAGTCGGCCAGCTACGTTTAAAATAAAATTGTACTTTGAAGTGGTCAAACGTTTGCTATTGTGCTCCGATTTAATTGATTTAAAATGGATTTTAAAGTTGAAGATATTGTTTTTTTATGTTCTTATTTATAATAAACTTGCATGTCATTTTGTCCTGTGAAAATATTTTAATTGAACGCCTTATTTTGTGTATTTTGTGAACGTCTTTTCTAAGTTTAGCTAAAGTTTTAGTTATGTTCCCCCCAAAACCCCCCAATGTGAGTATAATCTGTGTTTTTCTTATTGTTTTAAGATAATAAAATCGTTGAGTTTTGCTGCCGTAAGTTGCCGTGTTGTGTATGGTCATGAATAAAGAAAAGTTATCTTATTTTTTTTCAATATCAGATTTATGACGCTATCGACTACTATTCCTTTGTGTTTGTGCTGCTGCTGTGTTTTTGCCATTTGTGTATAATTTGTATATTCATTTTAAAGATTTTTATCTATTTCGTGTTTTTTTTTTTCGATTTTGTTTTCATAGGCGCTTCTTATAAGTGTGTGTTTTCACGCATGCATATTTTTGAGCTTTGGTGCATAGAAGAGGGCTCGTATGCAGAAAAAGCTCAGGCTGTGCTGAATTCAGTAATAATAAGTATTCAAAATAAGGGCTTTGCAGTCGAGTTGACCGAGGCTAAAAATTGTATTGGTTACATTTGCAAAAAAATTGCCACTTATTGGGTCAAAACAATCGAACGAAGAATGCAGTTGTGAAAAATCAATCCAATTGGCTGACCACCATGGAAATACTTACACTGTTTCCGAACAACAAATCAGTAGACGAAACATATGCAGAAGTTGACCTTCAAAATCTACTAGATAACACAGCTTTGGATATTTTAGAGCTTCAAAAGGATTGGATTGAAAATTGTCTTGATAAAACGGAGAATAGTTTTAGACTTATTGGTAAATGGGGTTTTGATGGCAGCACTGGGCACAGTGAATACAAACAAAAGTTCACTAACTGCAATGACGATGATAGAAGTCTTTTTGTAACATCGTACGTCCCACTTCGTTTAGTAACTGCAAGTGACTTTAAAGTTGTATGGAAAAATCCCAAATTGTAGCATGCTTTTAGGTGTATTTTTTGGTTTTTGCCTTCCTGTGGGCGTAAATATTATCGACCACGCCTATTTTTTACATTTTACCAATCCTTAATTTTTAGAGAACTTACAGTATAAATTTCAAAACGCTATTACCACGAGAAGTATTTTTGGCCGCGACTCCATACAAGCCCAACCAGTGTGCATTGGCAGCCAAATTCAATTATATTTTCAATTAGCGCCTAAAAGCGCCCTAAGTTATACAAGTATATTGAGTAGAATAACCTATGCTACTGCCTGTATTTATCTAGTTTATATATACATAATTTTAAGTATAGTTTATATACCCGCTGTGCTGCCATTTACCTCTTAGCTACCTTAACCTATGCATCTGCAAATATTTACCCAAAAATACTCAAGTCTCAACTTGACTCACAGTGTGCACTTTAATTAAGTAATTATGGCATGCATATATAGTGTATGGCATGGGTTGGATAGCAAAATAGCCGTTAGTTTGCCTAGCATG
The DNA here is from genome assembly GCA_018904105.1 of Zaprionus tsacasi. Lineage (NCBI taxonomy): Eukaryota > Metazoa > Arthropoda > Insecta > Diptera > Drosophilidae > Zaprionus > Zaprionus tsacasi. Next base: position 3,945,604 of record JAEIFR010000295.1, read on the forward strand.
CACAAGTAAACAAAATTCTCATTTATTTTAATTAATTTATCGCTGTCGAGCCAAGCAAAATCAATAAATGGACGCAAGAAATCCCTCACGGCTTCCTCTTAACTACCCGCCCATTCCCCTCTTCCTTCCCTCTCTTTCTTTCTCTTTCTGTCTCTCTCTCTCTCCTTTCCACTACCCATCACTTAATTAGAATGATACGAAACGAAGTAGAGTCCCTTAAAATTGCTAATATTTTTGCTTAGTTTCTCTGTGGTATTCCAAATGACAAGCTCAAATGGTTTGCAAAGAACATTTAGTACGACTAGAAGATACTCTGTAATATCAATAAAAATATTAGAAACATATGAAGAAATCATTTGCTTGTTGTACTTGGTAATTTTTACCTTGCCAGGCTGCCAAATACCCTGCACAAATCAAAGGAACTTAGAATGCCATAACAATTGCAATGTATTCATTTGCCAACCATTTCCCATAATATTTGTGAGGTACACATACATATGTATGTTTGAGGCAAATGCGGGCCAGAGGGGCAGAGGTCACACACACACACCCACACACAAGGAGCTCAAACTGGGAATATTTACTAAAAAGGAAAATGTCAACGATGCAAATTGGTAGAGCACAAAAGGGCAAACATATATCTATGTGTATGTGTGTTTGTGCACGTATGTGTATGCAAATGAATTGTGAAACTGATAAAATTTCAATTAAAATGCTGCTTGTTACACATAGAGAGAGGAACAAAGTCAAGTGGCACACAGAGGGTCAGACAGCACGGAGAGGGAGGCGAAGACGCGTCATGCAACTGATCTTTCAATTAGGAAATTAAATTTCCAGTAAGAAACATGATTTAGTTAATTAATCAAGTGCACTAGGAGAATTAATAGAAATGTGTGTACAAATACGTGTAACTAAGGAAGGTACAGGAAAATAATGTATCTTATATTCACAACATAAGTAGATGAGGCAAATTCCTCGAAGTACGATGTGTAAATTGTGAATATTTAATTTAATATTAAATATATCCACTTTCAGGGAAATTCGAGCATATACATGCCCAATAGTAGGCAACACAAAATATTTTCCATCCACATGTTTTACGTAAATTCGACTGGCATAGGCAAACTAACTCGAGATAATTTCTAATTTACCGCAACCGGTTGACAGCACTTAATTAGCAATCCAACAATCTGGCAATCTGGAAATCTGGCAATCAATCCTGATTGGAAACTATAAAACGCACACAAATTTCAAGAGTCAACCAGCCAGTGAAAGAGAGAGAGAGAGGGAGAAGAAGGACTAAAAACTAATTTATGTAAACGTTTCGAATTTTATTCACCCTTTCCTACCTTTCTACCTTCCGTTCAATTATGCGTAAAAATTATAAAATTTAATCAACGAAAATTGAACCGCAAAAAAGAAATACAAAATACAAAAAGGGGTGCGCCAGCAACAGCTGGTCGTGTCGATATCGATGAGGAGCGGCTTTTTATGCAAATCGTGTTACAGCAGCTTTAAAGTGTTGCCAATGAGAGTGGGATAAAGAGAAGGAGAGCAAGAGAGAGGGACAGAAAGAGAGAGAGAGGGAGGCAAGCAACAGCAGCGCAGGTGGTCAATTTTAATTGACAATTGTTGTCGCTGTGCCCTGAGTGTCGACCCAATTGGTTGGGTATCATCTATGCGAATCGCACCCCAGTCATAATACCATTTACTGTCGTCCCCCCTATGACTGGCCCCCTCTCTCTCGCCCTCTCAGATACCCGCAATAACACCCTATCAGTATCACACGAGGGGAAGCACATCAATTTATGCGTGGTCGCGTCAAAATTTCAACTGCTCATTGCGGATTTGTTGCTGTGGTCGCATGGGCGTAGGCAAATGATAGTAAAAGGGGCCCGCCAGGGGGGTAGAGGGAATGGAGAAAGGCGTGGCGCGTACGTGGGTCACGAACGTGCTGCCTGTGTTTATAGAGATTTTAGAGAACGGCAATGTATGCCCAAATTTAAATCAATTGAATTAGCAGTAAACACGAGAGACAGAGACAGAGATAGAAAGAGGGAGAGGGAGTGTAAATCGATTCATTAAGAACATTTTACAAGTGGAATGTTCAGATATTACAACCGTGTACGAGTGTGTACTATATAAATATAATTGGAATTTATAGCTTTACATAAAGCGAGGCATAATAAATAGAATTTACTCAAAATATTTACCTGGATCAAAGTTTCTATAAGAGAAAAGTAAAAGCGTGGTGAATCCAAGTTAATATTATTATTTTTCATAATATCCCAGCGAAACTCAGTACTTTTTCCCAACTTTATAAGCATAATATGTTATTTTAATTTAATTATTATTGTACCAACTATAACTGAGATAAATTGATTGTCAATAATATTTACTTAATACTAATTATATGAAAAATCTCAACAATTTGAATATTCTATAGGATTTCACTTGAAATCAAATACTCGTATGAATATTATCATTGACTTCAAAGAGGAGTTAAGATCCTGTTTTTTTCTCAACGCATTCATTTGCATTTCATGGACCTGAGCAGCGTGCGGTCGCAGTAGTTTTTCATGTGCAGCTTCTAATCGGATAGGCAAATACCGCAACGTGGCACTAACTCACTATTTCCTGTGCAGACGCCATACTTTTCTACCTCTCTCTCTCACACACACACACATACACAGAAGTGTAAATACAAATGTTAGCACGCACACAAACGCATTAATTACTTGTTCGTATGCGAAACACAAACTACACACAGACACAGACAGTGTACACGTATGTGTGAGTAGGTGTGCCTCGTATGTGTGTGTGCGTGTATGTGTGTGTGTGTGTCCTTAAGTGCTTGTAAGGGCTTTACGGCATCTCGATTGCAGCAGAAAATCGCGTAGGGTGCAAGCAGGGAGGTACGAGAATTAACGCTGCCTGAGCTGCCACTTGCATTAAGTGCCACAGGTATCGAGTGTCTCTCCCTCCCTCTCCCTCTCCCCCTCTCTCTCTCTCTCTCTCTCTCTGTCGCTCTAACCACGCAGCACCCCAGCATAATTGGCGTAAACAAAGGCGGAATTCGATGCGGCCCACAGCACTATGCGATGAAATATGCGCGTTAGGCAATACCAGCTACGTGCACACGCAAATATCCCCTATCTCCTCTCTCGCTCTCTCTATATCTTCTCTCTCTCTCCCCTACTTTCCCTAGCATGCACTTAATTAAGCGCTGACCACCTTGTTGAGCAGTTAATTAAACCTGAGCATAAAGTATGTCCGCTCCAGAAATCTTAAAAGCAAAAATCGATTTGCAAGTTCCCCCTAAGCCATCGTCAAGTCAAAGTTTACTACTGTCAGTTCCATTAACATCGTTTACGATGCCTAATCAGGGAGAGCAAGTTGAAAAGAACTCAGGAAATAGTCTCTATTTATTCTATTTTTTTCAAATTTTTACTTTCAGTTATTGATGATATATATCAGTAGAATAGGTTGCTTACAAACGACCTATTTCTAGTTAACAATGAGTAAATCTGCCTAGTGAAATTTCTAGAATTAATGTTATACGTTTCACAGACCTACCTGATACTTATAAATGAAAAATATATATATAAATCGGAATAGAAACTCTAAAAGAAGCAGGTATCAAAGACCGTATTATTTTCAATAAAAACGACCTATTTCTAGAAAACTGTTAGTATATCTGGCAGATATTATCTACTGCAAACTAATATATAATAGAAAACTATTCCAAGATTATTTTAAGATATATTTAATGAGAAATAAAACGAAAATATCCTGTCAGCAAAGCACAAAAATTCCGAAATTACATTTCGCTTTTCGCTTAATACTGCATTTTCTTTACAAGCGGTTTGCGAGGGGGACGGGGATATAACTGTGGTAAAGAGGGGGAGGAGAAGGTGGTTGCAAGACCGAGCACAGGCGTGGCATGCTTCATTGGGCAAGGGAAATTTAGTGCCAGACGGCTGCAATTAGGCGAAAAACGTTGCATATTCTCTGGCCCTAAAATTCGGTTTGCAATTAAAAGCCAAGAAATTATATTCCTGCTAGTTTTATTTTCGAAAAGTTTCTTAGAGCCGCAAAGGGGTAGTACCTTAATGAGTTGAGTTGGGGATTGCCTGAGGTCATCATGCCTAATGGGCATGAAAACTTTTCGACATTTCGCCTTGACAATTCTTCTACTCAGCTTGAAAATGCATTCTCTTTTCATATATCAACCAATTTGCGTTAATTCTCAAAGAGAAGCTTAATCAACTCAATTGAATTTGATTGAATTAAACATGTATAATACCATCGAATAGCATAATTAAATGAAAATTGATTTTCATCAATTTCCACACTTACCTTAAAGTGAATTTCATGTATTTTCTGAAACGAAAAGAGACAAAGAGAGAAAACTCTATTAAAAATGTGTAAATCATATTAAAAATTCATTAGAAAATTTTACGCAAAAGTATACAGTATACATATGCCACACGGTCATTAGATTTTCCCCTCACTCAAAAACAACTTAACATTTTTTAAGTGCAACGTTTTTTATGCGGTAATTACGAAACTGTTTTTTCAAGAAGCTCAAGCCCAACCGACTGATAAATGGCGAATGTTAAAAGCCAAATGGCCCCCAAGTTGGTATAGCCATTTTACGGCTAATGGCAGTCGTCGAATGGCACGTAAAACTGGTTGTCTCCAGTACACTGAAATATGTCCCATCTCTTGACTCTTGTCAAGCCCCTCCCCACCAGAGTTCAAACAGAAAGTAACAAAAAAGTATCTCAATATCCGCATATCTATGGCAAATGGGGTGCATATTAAAAAATGACAATAAGAGGCAAAGCCAACGGGATACGATAAACCAAACCAGCAAGCAAGTAGCGTTATTTCAGCCGTAGATACTCTATAAAGTACAGAAGTTATGGTCTTTGAAAGATGTAAAGAAAACTGAAGAATTAATGGATTTTCTTCAATGAAACACAAATTAAATACATATTTAAATTGCTGCTATAATTTCAATATAAGATTATAACTAAAGTATTATTATTATTATAGTATATATATCTTCCAAATTGATTCATATAAGTTACATTAGCTTAAATTCCTTACTCATAGGGTATTCAAATGGTACTGAGACAAAAAAGCGAAATTCATCAATGACAACGTCAAGGTTGCAAATGATATAATACTCTTGATCTGTCATGTTATTACCCCCACACCCACTCTGTCACTTCCACTCCTTCTCTATCCCTCTTGCCTCCCTCCCTTCCTGCCACTTTCACCTGCCTGAATGATGAGTGAGAATGTTTCAGCATCGAAAGTAAAGACAAAAAGTCAAAAACGTCGTCGGCTTTTTGCCCGTTGACAACTTATCCATTAACGTGAAGTGCAATGGCGGAGGGGAGGAGGTGAGGGAGGAGTAGCAGGGCTTCTCGAGGTTGGAAGGTATTTGTCAGCTGACTTAATCGCTGCTATTTATAGTCAGCCCCAGGCACACGCTTTGAATGGCAGCTGGAAATGGGCTAATATAATTGATAGAGAAAATGCAGCCAAAGGAATTTCTTTTGCTGGTGGAATATTTAAATAGTTTTTAGCACTATATTTAGCCGTAAACTGGCTAAAAGAAAATATGCAGTCTATAAATACTTTCCTACTGTATTTTATTACACTGATTTAATATTATTTGAAATATGCAAATTAAATAAACAACTCAATTTACGATTTACTTACGATACGATTAATAATGTGAAGATAGAGAGAATTATAATAATACGAGGGTCGTTTGATAAGTCCGTGACTTTTTGTATTTGCCGCGCACCTGCTCTAAATACAACACTGCTCCTGTCAGCAGTTATCGATTAACAGCTGACTGTAAAATTTTGAGAAAGCTGCGTTTTTTGGTTTGCGTTTTATAGGCATTGAAAGCAGACGATCTCGTGAATTTTAACGAAAATGGAAAAAAGTGAATTTCGTGTGCTAATTAAGCATTATTTTTTGCGTAAAAAATCCATCACCGAAACCAAGGAAAGACTTGATAAATATTATGGGGACTCTGCACCATCAATTTCAATGGTTAAGAAATGGTTTACTGAGTTCCGTTGTGGTCGTACCAGTACAAGTGATGCCGAACGTTCAGGTCGCCCAAAAGAGGTCGTCATGCCAGAAATCGTCGACAAAATCCATGGAATGATATTGGATGATCGGAGAATGAAAGTGCGTGAGGTAGCTGAGGCTGTAGGCATCTCAACTGAATGGGTACATCACATTTTACATGAATATTTGGACATGAAAAAGCTTTCCGCGCGATGGGTGCCGCGATTGCTCACACACGACCATAAGCGCAACCGTGTGACCATTTCAAAGGAGTGTTTGGCGATGTTCAACCGCAATCCAAACGAATTTTTGCGCCGTTTCGTTACCGTAGACGAAACATGGATCCACCACACCACACCAGAGACCAAAGAACAATCAAGACAGTGGGTTTCTCCGGGTGAACGTGCACCAAAGAAGGCCAAGGTGGGTCTGTCGGCCAACAAGGTCATGGCCACAGTTTTTTGGGATGCACAAGGTATCATTCACATCGATTACCTTGAAAAGGGTAAAACGATCACCGGCGAATATTATTCAGAGCTTTTGGACAGATTCGATATTGATTTGAAGCAGAAACGACCGCATTTGGCGAAAAAAAAGTGCTGTTCCATCAGGACAATGCACGGGTGCACACGTGTGTAGTCAGCATGGCAAAATTTCATAAATTGGGCTACGAACTGCTACCCCATCCAGCATATTCTCCAGATTTAGCCCCCTGTGACTATTTTTTGTTTCCAAACATGAAGAAATGGCTCGGCGGTAAGAGATTCGGGTCAAATGAAGAGGTCATCACAGAAACAAACGACTATTTTGAGGGCCTTGAGAAAACCTATTATTTGGAAGGAATAAAAAAATTGGAAAAACGCTGGACTAAATGTATAGAGCTAAAAGGAGATTATGTTGAGAAATAAAACGCTTCTTTGACGAAAAAAATATATTTTATTCAAAAAGTCACGGACTTATCAAACGACCCTCGTAATAATGAAACAAAATTAGGTATAGGTAATGCAAGTTACATCATAAGCTTTAATTAAGCTAAGGCAAAATGATATATAGAATATTCTTGAAGCAGGAATAGATGACTTTTTGCAGCCTGTAGTTATTGGCAATGCGAAGCGCTAATCGAGTTATGTTTCTCTTTCCTTCCGTCTTTTTTTCTTATTTTTTTTTTTTTTGTTGAAAAGGAAGTGGAAAAAGTTAATTGGCCATTGGCCAAAATGAGCTCAATTTTAAGTTGGCTAACAGCGGTCTGTGCAAATCATAAATTCAAAAGGTTTTTCTGGCTAGCAGCAAAAAATGAAAGAAAAAACAGGACTCCGGAAAAGTGCAGCATGCTACACAGGTTATTCGCTTTTAGGTAAGTTTTGTGGAAAATGAACAACGAAGTAAGTTAAATTTTACATAGGTCAAAGAAATTAAGAAACTAAAGTTATTAGTTAGTTAGAAACTTGTATTTATAGGAAGTCGATAAATCAAGTTTATTGAATCGTTAAATTTGAAAAACTGTATTACAAATATTACATAAATAATAATATTACAAATATATATAATAGAATACAAATATAAATTAATCTGTAAACAAAATTCCCCTATTATCTTTTTTAAAACTTTACTCAAGTCAGATCTAAAATTTGCTTCTGGGCAAATGTAAATGTCATTTTAAGCGTCATCCCAAGATAAACCCGTCCTCAAATTGTCCCATTTTTGGTCATTATCCAATTGCCTTAATTTCATTTTAAGTGTCCAACATTTCTCTGCGGGATAGACAAGCCCACCCATTGCGATAAGCTTTTCAGTCTAATGTCACATATGTATCATAACCGCGGGGTGTATCTGAGAAAGGGAGGGGCAACCTAATTATGCATGCAAATTCATTGTAATTATATTTGCCTCAAGGTTTTGTCATGCTGATAGCACAAATACGAACATGCAGGTGTTATAAGCCCGGGGAGAGCGACACTTTGTGGTTGGCAAATGATAAAACCAAATGGTTTTCAGGTATATACCGTTACTTTCTAAGTATAGAATACAAAGTACAAGTTTAAACAAACTTTCTTTTCATTCTTAACTTTTTCTTTCTCGTTTACAGCCCTTTCTTTTTCTTCATTTTCTTAAAGTTTCTTTTTAACTAGAATTCTTATATACACATGCCCTATGCCTTTCAAGTTTAAGCTCTGCTTATAATCGCTACCTGATGTTATTAATAAATTTCTCTTGAAAAACAATATGAAAAGGTAGCCATGCAATAAATCTTCTAGTTATTGTTTTATGCTGAGCTTTCATCCAAAAAATATCCTTGACAATAAAAGGCTCAGCTACGATTCTTTTTTTTTCTTGAGATGAGAGAGAGAGAGGGGAAGACGGGGGACGGTCGGGGAAGACAACTCAATTTCTTGTGGATGCCTTGTTTGTGAGAACACTTTAAACTTGTTTCTCAAGTGCTTGGCCACTTCAAAAATGTTTCAACATTTGCTGGAAAAAGGTAACGAAGCATTAAATTGAAACCCTCCCTCGCACGAGGCTAAGGGTCTACACCCCTCTCCCCTCCCTCTCCCGCTTTGTAGCGAAAAGTTACCTTAACTTAAGCTTCACTTGTTTCAGCTGTATTATTTGCTTAAACTTTTGCTTTAGCATTATTATTATTATTTTGTTCGCATTGTTTTTCAGTGGAGGCCTTTAAATGTGGCACAGGTACGAACAAGTTGCGAGAATTATGCGAACCCAAAAAAAGGGATCCTACTTAGAAAAATATAAATTTAAATGCTGGCAGCAAAGATACCCTAGAAAAAACGTGTATGAATAAATGAATTGACTTTTTACAGCTTCGAAATTGTCTAATACATTTTAAATATTTAATATGTATAGGAACAACATTTTTATTTCAAAATCACCACAGCATACCCATCTTTTAATATGCTAGGGTATACCGGAAGCGCTGCGAAAAAAAGTTAAAATGAGTCAAAGTTAAAACTTGATGTTTACGAGCCACAAAACTTTTCGCATTTTTCTTAATTCCCTCCTCCCAGGTGTATGCTCTGTAAATGCTGTCTCTTTCACTTATTCAAAATGAAATTATATTTATATATATATAGTATATGTATGAGCTCATCCATCTTAATTGGGCACTCGAAATGAGCCACTTGAGGCGCCTGTCAACATGACATCGCAACCAGATGACAATACAAACCAGAGAGCCACAGGCAATTAGAAGAGTTGCCTACCATGCTGAGCACACAAAGAGCTCAGAAAGGGAGAGGGATAGAGAGGGCGAGGGATAGAGAAGCTCAGCTCGACTACAAATACAATTCGCATAAATAATTATTTACTGTTGCCTAATTTTCTGGGCAAAATCCTCAGAAACTTGAGCTCAGTCCGAGCTGCACCGAGTCAAGCTGGTTGACTGCTTACAGTGTTTAGTTTCGACACTGGACAACCGCATTGACCGACGAACCAGAAATTGCAGCTGCAGCCCCAATGGACTGGGAGTCGGTGGCTTCTCCCTTTCCTCCAGTATAATAATAATAATAATTTACTACGAGCTTCGAATGCCACAGCAGGCAAAGGCAAAGTTTGCTCTGTTGGCCGCATCGAGTTTACTCTGGTCTGGCTGGTTTGGATGGGGGATGGCTATGATAGAGTGTATGAGTGGGTGTAAAGGGAGTATCCACAGCCAACTGTGCCTTAAAAATGTTGCTTAATTAGCTACTGTAGTTGTGGTCTGTCGAAATGGGAAATATGGGCTAAAAGAATGTATTTGTGTTTTGTCAAATATTTCAAAACACAAACAAATATTGGGGACATTTAATTAGCAGCGTATTATTTAAGCCTTTCGAGCAGCATAATTCGAACAAAAATTAAGGAAATATTTTGTAGGCATGTATAAATTTTCCTTAGCCTTTTCTGTCTGCTTAAATTGCTCATAGAATATTTTTATTGCATACTTTTCAGCTGTGGTTTAAAAACAGGAACTTAATATTATCTTTTAAGCTACGCATTAGGTTAAGTTCAGAAGGAACTGAACGATTCCTATTGATTATAGAATAATAAATAATTATCTCACTTGAAAGCATACGCAAATATCCCCTTTTCTGAGTTTTGTTAGTATTTAAATGCATGTATAAATATCCCTTGGGCATTTATTAATTGTCAAATTTCCCATAAAAGCACAGATAATTTTCATTGCATACTTTTTAGCGCTGCTTTAAATGCAGTCGAGTATCCTGCTCTGTTCCATGCTTAAACGTTTTGTTGCCTACATTCAAGCGCAGCCCAACTAAAGCTGCAACTAGGCTGCATTTGCAATCTATGTGAGCAAGAAGAGAGAGAGAGAGAGTTGCATTATCGTACCCAGACTCAAATCGAAATGTGTTCATTAAGATAATGCAGGTCCGAAATCTAATCTGATCACTCTCTGTGTGTATTAGGTGTGTGGTGTATGTGACATGGGAAAGTATGAAGCAAGTTCAATTAAATGCAGCCTGACAGCCTAAAACAAGTTGCAAGTGCGGCTGCCACACCAAGCGGCATTCGAGATGAGGCATGTGGCATGCGGCAGAGAGAGAGAGGCATAGGAGAGAGACAGGCATAACTATCTATCTACTCGTCGAGGCAGTCAACTTAAATTTGATTATGTGCGCTGCAATGCAACCTCAAAACGACACGATGTGACACAAGCACACACACTCCCACACACACAGCCTACTTCACACAGTTCTACACACACACACACACATGCAAAGCAGCAAATCTGTTGACAACGTGAGAGTGTGCGAGAGAAATGCGCCAGCAGCTGCTGCTGAGGCAATTTTCTTGCATTTTATGCAAACAAACCAACTAAACGGGGAAACCTACGTAACTTCCTACGTGCCACGCCCCTTTGCCCGCCCACTCTTAACCCTACTAAACGTAACCAACAGTTAAATGTTTTCATTTTCATGCCTTCATGGCTTTTCCCCTGCACTCCCTTTTCCTCCTCCGCCTTCTCTTTCTCTTTCTACTTTGGCTGCTTCTGCCGCAATGTTTATGACAGGCAGGCAAACACAAAATTTATTTAATTAAAATGTGAGTGTGAGAGAGAGAGAGAGCAAGAGAGTGAGAGAGAGAGAGAGACAGTACAGTACACTGCACTCGTTTCGGCTCTAATTGAATTGCACGCAGTGTCGGAATGAGTAGACTAATGCGCGTGTGTGTGTGTGTGTGTGTGTGTGTGTCTGGTTACCAGGTGTGCGTGCCCTCAACTATGCAATGCAAATTTTTTGTAATTAAAAACTTTATTTTATTACGCTGCACAACACAGCAGCACAACAGCAGCAGAAGCAGCAGCTCATGATGAACTAAAAGACAATCAGCATATGCAAAGGAGAAAACAGAATGCACAAGCAACAAGAAGTCTACAGATTTGCATAGACTGTGAGATACCCTAAGATTGATTTTGGAAAACATTTATGTACTACAAACGTTGCATAATGAAATTATTATAAAAGATTTATATACGCAAAAGCAGTCGATTTTCTTGTTTTTACAATTATCACAGGCAGTGGGCGTGGCAGCCAAAATTTCAAATAAGCATAATCTACATATGGCATATAGTAAACTATATGCAAAATTTGGTTACTCTAGCTCCATTTATAACCAAGATCTCTGCGTTCGTACAGACAGAAATACATAAATAGGAAGAAACTGCTAGATATACACACACAAATGCACTTTTTGAGGGCTACTCTCTTTGTTACTTTATCTTAAAACAAATAAACAAATTTAATATACCCTTTAATACTATCAAAGGGCATAAAAAGAAGGAAACAAGGTAAAAACAACTGCAAATGCATTTTTAACGATTTGTACACAAATTGTATGTCAATTAAAAAGGTTTCTTTTATTGTTGTTGTTGTTGTTGTTGCAGTGGTTATTTCAATGTAGAAGATAACAAAATGACACATTTCAATTGCAATGACAATATCAATTACATGCTACACACACACACACACACAAACACATATGTAGAAGCATATCACATACGCATAACATGACGCATGGAATTTAATTAGTATTTACATTTAACATGGTATGCAAGACTTGTCAAAGTGATTGACAGCTAATGCTACACACATGCATGCCGTATGCTGCCGAAATGAACGACTAGCACATACTCTGCTGATAAGAAAACTGTATAAAATTGTAAATATCAAGTTTCTTGGCAGTAGCTGCACTGAATTTCATGAAATTTTGTCGGGGTAAGCTAGGTAAATCTCAGAAACTTTTTAATAAAAATCAATAGTTACTACAGGGTATCAAAGCAAGAATTCGCAAGAACAATACTCTGCTGTACAGTAAAGAAATAGCAGCAGCTTTGATATAGCACATACAAATTATTATGCAGGTTTTCTTAAATTCAAAAGTATGAAAAATTTAAAGTCTATCAAATATATCACCTGCCCACAATTCCCTTCAATTTTAATATATAATATAGCACCAAAACTCTTAGATATATTAGTATTATTTTCGACTATATCAAAAAAAAATATACCTATATAAAACACTCTTTTTCTCAGCGAAGAAAAAAAATACCAATTTCAAATACACAAATCCGTTGCATACGTTGAGTTGCACACAAGTTTGCAGATACAAAGGGGCAGGCAGACAGACAGACAGTCAGACAGAGGGACAGACAGACAGACATGTACAAAATACCATGCTAGCAGTTAGGGTGCTTGGGCAAACATAAAATACAGTACACTAGCTGCATGTTTAAAGAATTTTCAATTTGAGCGGCCTTCATTGTCTGCCGGCGCGTCATGCTGTAGGAGAAACTGAAAGATTTTGCAGTGGAAACCATTGTTGTATCTAGTATTTTTAGGTGTTGCAGGCACGTACGCATGCAGCAACGCCCACAGAAACACACACACACACACACAGAGCAGAGCTAGGGGAGATTCCCACTATTTATGTTTAAATGAAAGCAGAAAAACGAGAAAGAGAGACAGAGAGAGACAGGCAAGTGCAGGCAGCTGAAGTCCTGCAGATTAATGCTGAGTCACGCAGGCATCATGGGTAGACAGACAGAGGCAAAGGAGAGGGGAAACGGGAGAGAGGGGTAAAACAGAGCTTGACGCTTGATTGTATTTTTATTTAATTTGAAGGAACACGAGACCATGGCAAACTACTACAACATAATATTAAACATAGCAAACGCAGTATCTGGCAGCTCATCATGTTTTGTACCACGAAAAACTAGATATTGTTGATTTCTGCACAGTTATTATAATAATACTTGATATTTTGGGCATTTTAGTGCTTGAAATAATGGTAAATTTAAGAAAATACCGGTTAATTTAAGGAAATTCTAATAAGTCGTAAAAATATAGAAGAAAACTTTTTAGAGTGCCAAAAAATAAAAATTCTTTACGAAATTTTAGTTCTAAATTTGTGAAACAATTCCAGAAAATTGTATACAGGGTATTTAAAGGTCTGTCACTCGCAGACACTACTTTCGTTTATCTTTTGGGCTTGTCTTGCATATTTCTCTGTGCTTTATGTGCAACGCGAGCGCGTCTGTCGAGATAAGCGCAACAGAAGAACTGAAGCAGGCAGCGGGAAAGAGAAAGGGAGAGAGAGAGAGAGAAGGAGCGAGAGACAGCTAGTAAGACAAATTGCCAAAGGATAAGAATAAAATCATTAATTGCAATGCGATTTGCTCATTACGTGCATGGCATGCAAGACCAATGTGTGCCTCCTCCGCCCCTTGGGGTATGCAATGCCTGCGAATAATTATAAGGCAAAGCAACTTGACTCTATCTATATAGAACATGTTGTTGTTGTAGTATGTACAAGAATTAGGATGACAGAGCAGCAGCAGGAGAATCTGGCCATCATTGGGCCATTACATTGATACACATCGCGGATGCCGCTTAGCGTGAAAATTTGAAATGATGTGGGGGGAGAGATTTGGCTGGAGTCTGCCTCTCTTTTTCTCTCTCTCTCTCTCTCTCTCTCCTCTCTGTCTGTGTCTGTGTGCAAGTGTGAAAAGTTTTCGGCTGGTGTCAGCAGGTGAGGCCATTTGCGGGCACTGTGCCGTCTAATGCGCGTTTTATGATGATTGTTCTAACCTATACAGGGTGTTTTGGCAGCTGACAGAGAAAGTTACATTTTCATTTATTCACCAAAAATTATAACAAGCGTTTGTGAGAGATATATCCTGCTATAAAGCCATAATATTCTTCTAACATACAACTAGAAGTTTTCCATGATATATCTTACAAGTTTCCAATGAAAGACACCCGTTATGAGCAGCATAGAAGCCAACACAACCAACGCTATCGTAGATAAAATTAAGTTGAAAGAAATAAGGTCAAAACTGCTTGGGCAGGACGCGAGATGCGCGATGCGATCAAGGTAAATGTGAATAAATGTAAAAATATGACTATGAAAGATAAGCATAAATCAGTGTATAAAGCAATTACGTGAACACAGCGAGAAAGAGAGAGAAAAATAAAGAGAGGGAGGGAGAAAAAATATAGTTGCTGCTGAGAGGGAACGCTTAATGAGACTGCTCAGCAGTACATTATGATTGATAAACACACAGAGGGGAAGGCAGGAGATGAGCAGGGGAAAAAGAGGGAGCAGGAGCAGGAGCAACAACTTGCAACAGACATTTGCGACAAGAAAGTCGTGACAAATTTAAGCACAGACAGACAAAGGCAACTGGAAAGCAAGACAGAAACAGCGAAACAGAAAGAGATAGAGAGAGAGAGAGGGAGCGAGAGCAAGCATAATGTGCATGTCAGCATTAGATAAGAGAGCCTCAGCCCAACAACAAAATGGCAGCCCGCAGCTGGCACACACACACACACAAGGAAAACACAAAAAAAATGGCGCCCTCCCTGGCGCAGGCGAAGGCAAACTCTGTGAAATGAGTAAGTTATTCAATTATTTATGATTCTTTTTCCAGGGCGCCAAATGGCCGACTTACTCGTCTTAATGCCATAGCGTGCAGCCTAATTGGAAATTATGTGCGGCAAGTTAAGGACAGCAAAACACTTGCTTAATGCAGAGACAGAGAGAGTAAGAGAGAAAGAGAGAGAGTGCAAGATAAAGAGAGTCAATTTGACTTTAATAAATTAAGTCACTCAAATGGGGCAGCTCACAAAAGGGTGCATGAGAGCGAGAGCTGAAATAAACATGTATTTAATGTTGCATACTTTACATTGTTTTTATACCCACGACCGTTGAAAATGGTCAAAAAAGGGTATACTAACTTTGTGCAAATGTAAATTACATTTTCCGATATTTTGTAAATTTATAAAATGTCACCAATCTTTTTTTTTAAATTTTAAAACGCAAGTTTTGAATTTTAATCGATTGCGGGGTTCAAAATTAGTACTAAATAATTATTTAAATCGATTTTAAACGATACTTAATTTTGGCCCAAAACTCTGTCGAAATGGTCAAAAAATTAGGCATATAACACACTCAAAAGGCCTGGTACCCTCATTTTACACCGATCATAACTTTCTTATAAATCAAACGATTTTCACGCGGAATGACATTTTGTTTATGTTTTGATTTTCTGAGTGATTCTACATTTAAATAATTTCATAATAGACCTTTTGAAATTTTTTGATATTTTGGAAATTTAGACAATGGTCCCCCCTGTAAAATTTCAAGAACATTTTTTTTTTTCAAAATTTTAAATCGCGAGGTTTTAATTTTAATCGATTGCGGAGCATAAAATTAGTAATAAAAAAGTGTTTAAATCGATTTTAGACTATACTTAATTTTGGCCCAAAAATCATGTCGAAATGGTCAAAAAATTAGACATGTAACACACTCAACAGGCCTGGTACCATCATTTTACACCGATCATAACTTTCTTATAAATCAAACGATTTTCACGCGGAATGACATTTTGTTTATGTTTTGATTATGTGAGTGATTCTACATTTAAATAATATCAAAAAAGACCTTTTGAAATTTTTTGATACCATCATTTTACACCGATCATAACTTTCTTATAAATCGAACGATTTTCACGCGGAATGACATTTTGTTTATGTTTTGATTATCTGAGTGATTCTACATTTAAATAATATCAAAATAGACCTTTTCAAATTTTTTGATATTTTGGAAATTTAGACAATGGTCCCCCCTGTAAAATTTCAAGAACATATTTTTTTCAAAATTTTAAATCGCGAGGTTTTAATTTTAATCGATTGCGGAGGTCAAAATTAGTAATAAACAAGTGTTTAAATCGATTTTAGACTATACTTAATTTTGGCCCAAAAATCATGTCGAAATGGGCAAAAAATTAGACATGTAACACACTCAACAGGCCTGGTACCATCATTTTACACCGATCATAACTTTCTTATAAATCAAACGATTTTCACGCGGAATGACATTTTGTTTATGTTTTGATTATCTGAGTGATTCTACATTTAAATAATTTCATAATAGACCTTTTGAAATTTTTTGATATTTTGGAAATTTAGACAATGGTCCCACCTGTAAAATTTCAAAAACATTTTTTTTTTTTTTCAAAATTTTATATCGCGAGGTTTTAATTTTAATCGATTGCGGAGGTCAAAATTAGTAATAAACAAGTGTTTAAATCGATTTTAGACTATACTTGATTTTTGACTATACTTAATTTTGGCCCAAAACTCTGTCGAAATGGTCAAAAAATTAGACATGTAACACACTCAACAGGCCTGGTACCCTCATTTTACACCGATCATAACTTTCTTATAAATCAAACGATTTTCACGCGGAATGACATTTTGTTTATGTTTTGATTATCTGAGTGATTCTACATTTAAATAATTTCATAATAGACCTTTTGAAATTTCTTGATATTTTGGAAATTTAGACAATGGTCCCCCCTGTAAAATTTCAAAAACATTTTTTTTTTTCAAAATTTTATATCGCGAGGTTTTAATTTTAATCGATTGCGGAGGTCAAAATTAGTAATAAAGAATTATTTAAATCGATTTTAAACGATACTGAATTTTGACCCAAAAATCATATCGAAGTGGTCAAAAAATTAGACATGCAACAGTCCCACTTTCGGTTGACACAATATCCGAATATCCTTCTATACTTTTGAAAGAACTTATGATACCTCCTACACTCTCTATTTAAGCAAACATTTATACCCGATTATAATATAAAGCCTGACTAATTGTAAAATATCGTAACAATTTAATTGAGTGCAAAATTTGCGTATTAATTGGATTGAAAGTTCTTGAATTTATTACGAACCCATGCCAAATTGCCATTTTGATACCCACATCCGCATCTCCACCCTTCAACACCCCCGAATAAGAGTTTGCTATGCTGCGGTTCCTTATGCCATTTACAGAAAGCTTTACTTAACATTTTCAGCTTGTCATGCGGTCAAGGCTCGCAGAGCAATAAAGCCTCTGTTCATAATTTACCAGATGAGTTGAGTTTGTTTCCGAAAAGGCAGGTGGATGTGGGAGGGGGGTATACTGAGAGAGGATGCTTTGTTAGTTTTGTGGGCCGGAGAATGGCAGCTGTCAAGTGTAGCGTAAAGTGCTTGCTAAGACCGCAAAGTGTTGAAGTGGGTTGGGTTCTTGGGTCAGCTCAGTGTGACATGTTATTGAAAAAGCAAATGTTTATGAATTATGCCCGAAGGAGTGTGTGTGTAGTGCCAGCACATGGGAAACCATTTTGAATATATTGGAAAAAGTCTTTGCTAAAGTTTCACTTAATTTTGGGGATTTAAGGAATGTGTCACTTGAAGTTTGAATAGAGTTCAAACAAATGAACCTTGCTCACAAATAATTCGTTAAAATTCCAAAACACTCAAGCCAAGCAATAATAACAAGTTAAAACTCTAAAATTAAGTGTGCTTGACTGCCAAATACCCATTAACTCGTTTTAGCTTTATAATCACGTCTGCAATACGTTTTTATCAATTAAAAGAGGCTTAGACATTGCGAGCAATTAAAATACACATTGTCACTAAATTTTATAATCATAGCTTCAATAATCTCAGAGATCAAGCTGTTCATACAGACCAACATTGCTAAATGGCATCGAATATGGCTTCTTACGCCCCTTACAAACATTTTCAGTTTGCACAGAGTAATTATATCCCATCTACCATCACAAGTAGAGGGCAAACAACGGAGAAACAATTCAATTTTCTGAACAAACAAAATTTCTAAAAATATATTCGCCACGTTAAAGCTCCCTAAACCTGTGCAAATTGTGGTAATTTTAGCCAGAGCCAAAAACAAAGCGCGGGCATAAAAATATAATCCCATTTGGTCAGATAAAAAAAAAACACACAGTAAAGCTGCAATATAAACACACTAAAACAGACAAAATGACGAGCGAAAAGCGAAAATCATCCGTAACAATCGACAATGATGACGATGGGGCGCAGGCAGTAACAATGCGAGTGAGCGAGACGATTTGGGAGTGTGGAAGAGAGAGGCCTCTGTACGGCTGTGATGCGCAATTTGTTAATGGAAATTCAATTGAATTGAAAAACTAAATAAACACGCGTTTGCAGGTGCAACAAATAAAGGAAAAAAAATATATAATAAAAATGGAATTTATGGGTATGAAAGGAAAAACGGCTTTATTATTTATACAACTTTAATTTCGCTGTTGGATAGGGTTTTCTTTGCTCGATTACTTGCCGGTGCCCTGAAGCGAGTTTATTTTTATTTTCCCGTAAAATACTGGATATCTGCCAGTCCAAATGGTCCCTTTTCCTTTTTTTTTTCATTGCAATAAATGGGACTGCAATTGTTTGATAAATTAAACAATGGTATTTTTTCAATATAACGCGCACATTTTCAATTAATTGAATCTCTCGGGCACTATAAAAGAACCGAATCACTTTGATAGGATATTTTTGCAATAAAACGAGTATTGAAAAGTTTAAGCGATGCACGTTTGAAAGTGATATAAGCCTGTATTCTTGTTTTGTTTTATTATTTATTTAAACGTTATTCGATCATCATTCTTTAATCACAAGAGACGAGAGCAACAAAAACCGATGGATATTAAGCCTCAACGAGTTTCGTGCAATTTTTCTCCAGCATATTTGCACAATAAAATACACTGCTACATAAACCTTTGTGCTTTATATGATATATGAAATTTATGCGATTTTCATTTCATATTTGTTTTTTGTGTGTATTTTCTTTTACTCTCGACGCCAGTGTTGCAAAACAAATAGAACTTGCCGCAAAGTATAAACATCAATAGCTACTGCTGGGAAATGTCAGGTCGGTCATCAATAAATCTACACATATATACCATATATGTATGTATGTATACTATATACACATAGCTAGCAAATATGCCTTGGGGCGCAATGAAAAAAAACGTACAAATATTGGTGTGACTTTTCTACTTGTTGTGGTGGCAATACTTTTCAATAACTTCTACAAAACAACAAATATATTTGTACACGTAGAAGCATACTGTAAAGGATTCAGCAAATGGTTTCCGTTTTACCACTCTCATATAGTAGTAAACCTTTCGTTTTCCAAGTTTTTTTTCTTTCTTTCTTTTGAAAAGAATGTTTATTGTTATTGTTATAGTTGTGGCACATAAATTGTTGCTATTTCCAGCAATGTTATTGTTGTTTTTGTACGGCTGTAGCACGTAGTCGTCATCAGCAAAGCCTCCATAAGCATATGTGATAAGAAAGAGAAATAAACGGCATCGAGGCAAGGTTTGAATACTCTTCTAGTTAGTTTTGTATATTTTAAATAGAGTAATAAATATATTTTGTTCATATATTAAACTTTCAGCTTAAAGAGAGCTTTTCTTATATAATATTAAGCTTAGATTAAAGCTTAATAGTCCGTAATGATATGAGTTTTTCGCAAACACTGCGTACACATATTTTAATGAAGATTTCCATTATTCAAATTACTTTAAAAGCGAAATTATTTATTTATTATTGTTTATTTATTTATTGTGACTTGTAAGCAGAGCTTAAAGCTTTCTTTTTTTTCTGGACGAAAGCTCTATGTTTCCCATGTGCTTTCAGAGTTGCATTTGTCAACTAAAGAGTACAATTTTTTACTCTGCCTCCAACTATATTATATGTGCTTTTAGAGTTGATTTTGTGCACTAAAAGAGTACAATATGTAGCACACTTTGTGTGTTCTTTAGCCTTCAGGCCTTCCACCTATGCGCTCTACATTAGTCCACTGGCTGGAAAAAAACTGCCTCACTTCATTGCCTTCACTTGGCCAATTGCCATTTTGTATTTTATTGTATATTGTGTTTTTATATCGTTTCCTCCTGCATTGTGTGGCCTCTATACACGATACGATATTTTATTGATTTGCCTGCACATTTGAACTATGAAAATAACCACGCGAATGGCAGGCATTTCGTGGTCAATATACGATATGTGGTTGACCCACATGACGTGGGTCGTGTCGATTCTGACTCGGAACTGCAATGCAAAAGGCGCCAAAGGAGCGGCTACTCAGGTGGTCAGGTGAGGTCAGATCGGGTCAAGACACTGTGTTTATATTTATTGCATTGCCACAACAAAACGGCCAACATGGATTTGTGTCAATTGTTTGTGCCACACACCATGTCTGTCTATCCGAAGGCTGTTTAATTAGACCAGGTTAAGGTAACCGCACACACACACACAAATCAATCAATGATTGATTGAAACTAGTTCAGATTGTGCAAAGAAATTGCTCGCTTTTTCCTTCATTTACCTTCCATAAATCCATCATTTGAGTCAATTTACAAAACACAAGACAGAAGAATAGAAAATACAAGAAAAATAGAAAATACAAATAATATTCTACACGTACTTTATTTAGGCTTCATAAATTTCAACGCAGGGTATTACATTATTCTGCACTAAAATCAATCATACGACATGTGTTCCCACACAAAAGTCAAGAGAAGAAATGCATGTAACTTTAGAGCAGACTTTAACTCGGCATCCTATTGCCTCTCTCTCTCTCTCTCTCTGTCTCTCCTATGTGCTGTTTTCTTCTATTATTTGCAAAGAAAACATTTATGTAAAGTTTATGTTAGAGAAAAGAAAAGAAGAGAAATTGCATTTTCCTTTGCAGTTACCATATCCTTTTTCTGCTATAAAAACTGTCAGAGAGAGAGAGACAGTAGGCAGACGCCATTTTGTTGTTGTTGTCCATGTCTATGCCTTCTTTCTTTGCCTTCCTTCATTGAATTGTCTTCCTTTATTTGCCAGTTGCAGCATTCTATCATAGTAAGTCCACTTTGTGTTTTCTTTTCATTTGCCTTATGTTATGCAAGAGAGTAAATTCCCCCTATAATACTGCATAAATAGATGTTTTTCTCAGCTACACAAATTAGGATTATTCCAGCAAAAGATATAGATTAAATTAGACCGCGCTTTTCTAATGCATTTTCCCCTTTCAACCAACTTGTTTGAACTCATAATTTTCATTGCTCTTTGCTCTGTCAGTTGCTTCTCTGGCCAAAACCTTTTTAGGCCTATTTCCATAATAGCCTCCAACCCCCGGCTAACCCTATACGAGTATTAGGGTAAATTATTGCACAGCCCTGGCAATCCTGTTGCCTCCCCCTGTCGCTGCGCACAAGGATTTCCATAACAAACATCAACCTGGGACAGTTTTTCCGCACACGTTCGCCATTTTCATGTGGTATAGTCAAGCTCCAAGCCAGAACTGTCTAAAATATATTGATAAGCCCGATGTGCCCCAGTTGGCAATATGCAAGGCACACCACAGCAATCTATGCTGCCAACCCTACGCTGCCGGCTAATTCCCCCCCGTCCTTCGTCCCCTTCGGCCCCATCAGGCACAGAAATAGGCAACAAATCCTCGTTCGTCCTGCCCTCCTACTCCGCTCTGGCAGCCTGGGCCAGGTTTACTTTTTGTTGGCCATTTCACCTGGCCCACGTTCCCGTCCCCGCCAACATGGCCAACGGGGCAGCAGCGGGCCAACAAAATATGTGGCCAATTATAGCAAAAACAGACGTTTTTACGTGCATTTCGGTTTGGGTTTGCATTTGGAATCGCTTCTCTGGCTCTGCTGCCTGTTTCGGTTTGCTCTTCAAACCAGTTGGCTAATTTATGGCTAGAAATGGCTGCGGGCTACTTTTTTGGAGAGGGTAGGGGAAGGGGATGGGATCCTACAATTCTATTGTTGTGCTGTCTAATCATTTGCCATTATTCAGTTGCCATTCGCTTAATCGCTGTCGGGTTTGAACCCAACAAGCAGCTTGAAATATTACGCATACGTCACGTTGGCACTGTAAATTACTTTAAACTAAGCGAATCTCTGCTCTAATGTGCCACATAAGAAGTTTATTAGAATTTTGCCATCTTAACCCATTCACTTATATTATAACTATAGTTATTTTCCAATTTCCATGCAAATGAACTACGCCTATTTACACATTTTTATTGTAAATTCCGATATATCAAATCCTCCAGCAATTTTATACATTTATAATGTGACAAAAGCAAGATTTGCGCATATCTCGCATAGAGTGAAAGGGATTCCTTTTTAAGAGAAAAAATAAAACAGTCTGGCAACACGCACGTGTCCAAAAACAAAATATCTAAACGACAGAATTCTTCTCGCATGCTAGAAATACTTGGCTAACAAGTGTGCGCCTTATTTAGATTGATCGAATGGCACATACTCTATCAACTACTTTTATAGCAGTCTCTAAAGCGTTTTAGATAAATATAGCCCTTTTTTATTTCACACTTTTACAGGGTATACAACGAGCAAAAAAAAACAACAACCGCAATTCCAACGATGTCAAAAAGACAAAAACTAAAAATCGCATTTTCATGTTTTTTGTCAGACAAACGAATATCACAGACAGACAGAGAGAGAGGCAGAGGAAGAGGGAAAGAGACAGTGATAGTGAGAGCGTGCGTGAGCGAGAGGGTAAAGAGCAAGACAGCCAGAGGCAGGCAACAACAAAATGTCAAATGTTGTCGCTCCTTGTCGTTCTTGCCTCGTTCCTTGGCCTTCTTGTCAACGCTGTCGTTATTGTTATTGAAGTTATTGTTGCTGTTGTTGTTGTTGTTATTATTGCTATTGTTGTTGCTGCTGCTGCTGTCGTAGAAGGCAAATATTTGTGCAACAAAAATATGTATAAAAGAGCAAAATAAATTGTTAGAAAAAGGAATTTGATTTGAAATTGAAGCTGCTCGCCAGCAGCAAAAACTTATTTCGGGCCCCCAAAAAAAAAAACTTTGGCTGGAAAACTACACACACACACTCACAACTACCAACTATGGTATATTGTATTTTTGATGATGTGTTTATCAACTGTCAAGCTGACAATAAGCCAAATGACTTTGAGGCTGGCCAACGTAAAACGGAAAATAGTTCACTTTTATTTGAATTTTTATGTAAATATCTAGCACAAATAAGTTGGCAGCAGCGTAGTAGGGGGCTGGTACCTTCTCCAGGACTGACATTATTCTTCTCCCCTTTTTTTGCCAAACAAAAATGCCGGCAGAGAAATCCTTGGCGTAAAAAATGTGCACATTATGCATAATGAAATGGATTTCTAAGGGCTGAAGTGATAAGGACACTTTACATTTCTCATTTCTTTCATTTTTTTGTTGTTGTAGCTCTTCCCTCCCCCTACAACAATATAGAGGAACATTAGACCTTGATTTGACTACGGTTGACAGATATTTCAAGACTTTGACTGACATAGCGCTTTAATAAATGCAAATCAAATGGTATATGTTTAAGAATATTACCGAATATAAAATGAGACCAATAATAGTGCTTGATTTGAGTGTGGAAAAAAATACGCTATAGCTGACATAAGTGGGGTAAATCAATGTCAATATTATAGCAAATATAAATACAATTTGCGAGAAAATTTAAAGAAGGGATAAAATAATGATATAAATGTATTTTAAAATCAAAGATAAACAAGATATACAAATATTTCAAACATATAAACATTTTACTTATATATTTTTCCCTTGCTTATCTAAATATGCTTACGGCTCTCTCAGCTCCCTTACATATACTTTTATTTGCTGTTTATGTGTTGGCTAACGCCAAAAAGTATACTAAAGCATAAATTAACACTCACATTTTATGTGCACAAGGAGAAAATTTGACTTCAGCCTTCAGATGAGGAGGAGGAGTAGGAAACCAGACGCCAGACTAGACCAACTCTGGCTTAACTGCAAAAGATAAGATACATAGAAATAGCTGAGTATATAGTCCAAACATATAGATAGTAAACTCAAGTAGCAGATACATAAAATGTATCCAAGGAGACTCAATTAGTTTTATTTGCTCTTCCTGCTCGGCGGGCGCCAGAGAGTCCCAAAACACAGAAGAACAAAAAAATAGTTGATGTTTATTTTCATTGAGATTGTCCAGAGATAATCGAGATATTTCGAGGGCAAAATTAACGTAGAAATTTCGGTATCCATTTGTTTATTTACTCATCGGTTTAGCACTTAATTTGTGTGTCGATTTTTGGCACATCAAAAATGTATTTCACTTTGAGAGGAAGCGCAAAATATTGACAGAGATAGAACAGTTGTACTATATATGTATTTATGCAATGAGAACGTGATGGAAACCAAAAAGAGTGGGCACGGCTTAGGGCCACAAAGTTGTGTTCCCAAGTCGTTACACTCAATAAGCCGCATTTGCTTTAAAAGCACGTTATAAACAACAAGAAATGGTTGACGGCACGACTTGCAAATACTAAGTAAAAGGTATACACAGTACAAAAAGAATGCTACAGTCAATTTAGAACCTAAACTAAATGTTAAATATTTATTTTATGATGATTTTCAAAATTTAAAAGCATTATTTCAAATTTAAAATAAACATAATCTGCACATGGCATATAAGAACCTATATGCTAAATTTGGTAGTACTAGTTCATATAGTTGCTAAGATTATCGTGTTCATACAAACACAATTTTAAAAAAAAAAACTGAAGAGCTGCACATGTATATAGCTTGCTAGTCTGTCACGCCTATTATGAATGAATGTCTCGCATAATTAGCTCGTTATTAATAGAAAATAGCTACGTATTTTTACCCTACCCTACAGGGTATACAGCGGCTTAGCTATTCTACAAATCTGTAAGGCAAAAACAGAAAGTATCGCACAAGTTTGCGGTGAACGATTTTATCTGCAGCGTGGAAAATCCTTTGCTTGCCGCAAAGGTGTTGCCCGCAACCGGAACGCGACAGACTAACGCCAAGAGCAGCAGCAGTACCGCACACAGACTCACTCACACCTATTGCAGAGGTCTTGGACTGGGTCCAACTCAACCTTAGCGCATTGTTGACTCGCCTTCTTTGGGAGGGAACAGAAGGGTCTACAGGTAGGCAGCCTCGTGCTTCTCGGATATGTATGTCAAGTGGACGTCGCTTGGTTGTGCCCGCCCACTGCTTGGATGGCTCTGCCCCAAGTTGCTGCTTTCTAGGTTCGTCTGTTCGGTCTGTTCGTCTGTACGTCTGTCTGTCTGCCTGTCCGCCTCTTCGTCTCTCTGTCATTCATTTCGCTCGTCCTGTGGCAGGTCAAAAGCAAATCGTTAAAGTTTACGCTGTGCGTGGTTAAATTCTCTGTGATGGTTTAAAATAAACAGGAAGGCTACGCCTGGGAGACAGACGGAGAGATGCAGAGACCGACAGACAGACAGAGAGACAGGCAGGCAGACAGACACACAAAGCAAAAGGAGTCGCTGAGCATGTTTTGAATATGATTTAATTACTGCTAATTGCTGCCTATACTAATTAGTTAATCTCAACTCCTTTACATTTATTGTTGGCTCTGCTCCCTTTTTCCTGTTTCTCCTTCATTTTTCTTCTTCCTCTTTGTTGCTGTGCGAAATGCAAATGAAATTGAGTGTGAATTGAATTGCTGATGAGCTGAGCTTTTGGAAAATCGAAACAGAGAGAACACCCCCTTTTCGATTTGATTGACAACTCAAATGCGTTTCGCATACCCGTTTTCACATTGATTGACTTAGTTTCAAGTCAATTAACTGCAATATAAACGTAGAGCTCCTCGACCTTATGATGATGAATAGCAACATGTACGTGCTGGCAATTAATACGCTAGTTTAATTACACATTGCATTAGGGAAATATTCAATTTTCTCAGAGAGAGAGAGAGAGGGAAGAATTCAAGTGTAATTATATTTATCGCTTACAGATCGATATAGTCTGTTTATGCAGCTATGGTAGATTAGTATACGATTACCATGACAATGCAATATAATATAATACTTCACTTTGCTTTTATTACCATCGATAACCGTCTTATCGCTTAATGTACGTGTATCTAGACAACTAATATCGGTTATATGATGCTTTCATGCTTGTTTATATGCAATAAACATATTGGTTACATTATTTTCCAACAGATAATCAATATATATATAGAAAAAAATATTACTTACAGCATTGTATAATATTTTCACATAAATTCTATCGAGTTAGATAATTTCGCAACCACAATATTTAGAGACAAGTTAATTTATAATCCCTCGCGTAATATTTCCGGTATTCATAACCTTATCAAGGCCTCAATCATCATAAATCATTTGGGTTATGCATTAGCTGAGGCATCATGACAATAAATAACAAACAACTGAAATAGTCACGAACCCGATTAGGTATGTGAACCTGAACCTGAACCTGAACCCGAATCCGAACCTTATACATACGTTGACAGGCCGATGAAAGTAAGACACGCTGACTGAGTGTGTGGAGAGTGAAAAGTTAGTCAGGTGACAGATAAACAACAACTGTGACAGTTTATGGATATGTGGGAGAAAACAATAAATCTCCATCAAGTTGAGCGCCTTTCATTAACGGTTTTAGGTAGACATAGGTATATGTATATCTCTATGTGGAATATATACTATGCAAAACTGTACGTATACGTTATATTCACACACACATGACAAGCTGACACTAATTCTGCTCTACCTGTCAT
This sequence comes from Zaprionus tsacasi, assembly GCA_018904105.1. Classification (NCBI taxonomy): domain Eukaryota; kingdom Metazoa; phylum Arthropoda; class Insecta; order Diptera; family Drosophilidae; genus Zaprionus; species Zaprionus tsacasi. The sequence goes on from JAEIFR010000295.1 coordinate 3,972,679, forward strand.
AAAAATATTTGCGCACAATATTTTAAGCCGCATTTTGATAAAGGACTCTCTCACTCTCTCTCTCTCTATCTTTGACCTGGTTTTAGTCCCAAAGCATTAACTCCTGTTCGCCGATCCATCGTCCACGCTGCACAAATATGACAGGCAGGCCATGGCTGTTGCTGCTCTTGTTGGTAGCTTATCTCAGAATTCCTATAGTACAACTACAACAATGTTGCCTAAACAAATATGGATTATGCAAAAATGTTGCAACAAATGTGCCACAAACTATAGTGGGGGGCGAAATATGAAAATTACGTGTGGTTTGGCTTTTAGGGCTCAATCAAATCATATACAGGCATTCCGATTGCCAATTGGAAATTGGAAACAATTGTAAAATATTAATAATTATGTATATTAGACTTCATTATCTATCTGGATGAGCGTGGTAAAGGTATTGAAAGCATTTGAAATAATGATATATTATATACAATATCATTTTATAATATATTATATTCTTTGAAACAACGCCTTATGTATGTAGCCTGACATAAACTTCTTCTTTTGCTTTATCTGTGATCCGGCATCTTAAATTTCTTGAAAATATTCAAAAACTATTTGAGAAATGAAACTAATAATATGAAAATATTTATTTTCGGTATTTTTAAATATGTGTTTATATACTTATGATATAATTTGCACAAAATCAAGACTAGTTTAAAGTTATATAAGAGTAGAAAAGGTAATATTTAATTTATTACTAAAACTTTTAATCTAAACACCTTACAATAATTCTCACATCAATTAAGGCTCTTCCAACCTTAGCATATTGAATTATTAATCCGTATTAACATTATTAACATTCTCACAGCATTTATGGGGAGCTCAAAATCAATTGATGAGGCGTATCCCCCGGAGCTTAAACCTGTCAGCAAACACACGACCAACTCACTCTGCTTAACCTCACTCTCATCCCTTTTGCATTGGTGTGGCAACTCTGGTCGCTCTCCCTCTCTCCCTGTCTCTTTCTCTCTCTCTCGTATGCGTTGCAATTGACAAACCAATTGACAGGGCACTTAATTGTGACATTAACCGCAAAACAATTTAAACAGGGGGCTACCCTGGATTGGATTTGGGGGAAAACTTGATGAAAGGGTTGTAAAATGCAATCCACCCTCAGTAACAGTCCCCCACACACACAAAACTCATGTAGATTAAGGGAAATGAGAAATGTCACCACATAAAAATAATAAAATAACATGAAGAAGTCTGAGTAGAATCTTAAGCAAAGGGTTCACTGTACTAAATTGCCTGTGGCGCATAATTATATTATACACGATGATTGACAAACAATTGAATGTAAACTCAGACTCAGACTCTAAGCCAACTAAGCCCAACACACACAAGTTATGCCTCACCCCATGATATATCATTCAATGCAATTTCGGACAGTGATTACCCAAGGGGTTAATCGTTCTGGCAAGTGAGGAATGCGGAATGCAACGAGACCTTGGGTATGGTCGGGTATGTTTGGTGGGTTGTGCTTTTGGGTAATTGCTTCACACATTTCTACATGCAATGCTAATTTGCCCGGCTGGGCAGAATTAGATTTTTGGCTTTGTCACTCAGGGTTGCATAGGGGAAATACAACCACACAAACACAGTAACCCGAGACCCCACACTATACCAAATTTGGTTCTGTTTAGGGCTCCCAGTTATGGAGTTCGTTCGTGTATTGTGCAAACTGTGTGTTCGAAAATTTCGCCACGCATTATTTTCATTGCGAATGAATCTGTGGGCTATTTTCTGCACCATTTTTGGATCCTCTGGCTTTGTCTGTTGTGGCGTTTATGCGAAATTGCTTTTTTGCCTCTCAGCGCGTACAGTTTATTGTATGCGACAGTCTGTGTGAGTTGTGGGTGTGTATTGTGGGTATGTCTGTATGCACAACAACAGCTTATACGCTGTGGGACAGTTGAGGGGTGTGTGCGGTGTGCTGTAACCTTATCCACAGCTGGGCAGTAGTAACTCCCTTTGGCAACGCATCCTAATAAAGCCAACCATAAAATCTTTTTGGCTGACAATTACAGTCTATATATGTAATCCATCGAATCGGTTGCCTGTTACCTAATAAAATACTGGAATAATGGTAATTAAAAAAGAAATGTAGGAGAGAAAAGTAATCTAACACATGTCGATGAGTTCCTTAATTAAACCTTATACACAAGAATTGCAGTAGGCTTTTTTATATGGGCTGTAAAAGAAACGACCTATTTCTGCTTAACAGTGAGTGCAACTGTTAAGGTGCTGGCTAATTTTATAGTATGTTTTGGGATATATAAACTATGTTTTTGTTGATTCACAGAACTAATCAACAAGCACACAAAATTGCATATATGTATGTATATCAGTACGGTCGTTTCGAAGAAAAACTTCGTACAAGTTCTGCAAAAAAACAACCTATTTTTGCTCAACAGTGCATCTGTTAAAGCACTGTCAGACTTAACAGAAAAACACATATAAGAAACAAATTAAGAGGTTACATGGTAAAAAAAAAACTCAGTTAAATTTTCAACAAATTTTAATTTACACTTTCCATAATCAAAAATAAACGCAAGCAATGCATGTTCAATTAAACTTAATTTATAAACAAGAAAAAGTCAATTTTGCAAATTTTCTGAAGTTAATTAATGCATTGCCCTCTCAAGCGGCGACGTCATGTGTAAGTGCCGTGTCCCCTGTCAAGTCAATATTCGCAATTAAATATTGAAATGTGACTCAGCTCGATTTGACAGCTACGAAACTCCCTGAGCTTCGATTAAGCATGTTTTCGTATGTCGATTGGGGAAAAGTCTATGGAACTTACTATGAAAAACCTAGGCAGACAGAAAGCAGTAAGTAAGAGAGAGAGGGAGACAGAGTGCCTGGCAAAAGTCGGTCATATGCGGGTAAGGGGGGGGAGGTGGCTTAACACCTGACCAGCTCTTTCATTCTCTCGCTCTGCTACCTTCATCGTGCGGTTGCATTTGACAAGGCATAGGCCAAGGCATATGAGGAGGGGAACAGAGAACGATGCAGCCTGATGAGGAATTGTGTAAGCCAAAGTGCAAAAATCCAATTGAAATGAAGGCATCAAAGGCAATGAAATTGAAATCAGGCAAAGGCAGAGGCAGAGGCAGAGGCAGCTACAGCTGCAGAGCTGCAGCACGTTGCACGTTGCATGCTGCACGCTGCAACGTCAGGCGTTTGGCCGCATTTACCACATGCCATTTCCTCTATATACCCTACGCCTAGTGAGGTGTTCATAAACTCGTGGTATCTGTGAGTGCCTGCCCCATCCGCCCTCAGTCGATTGAACATCGTATCGGGGAATGAGGGGCCCAAAGTAAAGCAGGTCATATGGAAATATCTTGCATTCGCTTGATTCTATTCCAAATGTTTTTTGCATGTTTTTCTCTGTGTTTTTTTTTTTTGCTTTTCTTCATTTCCTCCATCCTCTATCATAATTCTTATGCCAAGAATAATCATCTCAATTTTCTGCAGTTTTTTCCAAATATGCAAATGGGAATACGTAAGCTTTTTAAAGCATGACATATATACGATTTAATTGATCGTTGTTTTTCCTATATTTTCTTCTAACTAACTTGGAAATTTTTTATTTTTTCAAGTTTCAAGTGTTTATAACATTCCCAGGTTAAGATCTGGTAAATGTAATTACTTATCAGACACCCTGCTGTTCTGTTATTAGTCAAACTTTTTGTTGCAACACTCCAAAAGCAAATTTCAAAGATCAAAGACACTCAAGAGGCACTCTGTCACTCACACTAGACCAAAGTGATACCGACAACATATTTATACCTTTTCCTCCAACTTCAAAAGTCAGCCGAGCATCTTAACTTCTCCACACTTCCCCCCATAATGTTAGTTGTTCTTGCCTTGAGGTTTGCCTTAATTATGTTTAAACATTTTCAAGTTACACAATTCAATTGCCTCAAAACACACAGCTGACCTTTCAGCATGGTCATAAACACATGCAAGTATATACCATATACTATATATCTCAGCCCTCAAGTGATGCTGGCCACTTGAGTCGGTATCTACAGTTTCATTTGCATTTTGCATTGACATTGAAATGCGTTTCATGGTCCGTTCACTTCTTCATTCATTTAATTGCTTGCTGCGAATTTATTTAAATTGAGAACGTGTAAAAAATCAAGATTCTCATCCGTAAGAAACACAACAATAACCAAAAAAAAAAAAAAAAATACTACTTTTTCAGCTAAAAATACCTCATCATTGAGCAGAGTAGAGTGAAGTGAAGCAAAGACCTTGACTTGCTACAACATTTTGCGTGGTATTATTAATTTAAGCTTCCAATTGAACATCAAGTGGCACGTGACCATAAGCGGAAGCTTCTCAAGTCTCCAAACTGTAGTTTGTCTTCTCTACACGCACACACAAACATACATACATATAGTATATTATATAATGAGGCACTCTACATGTTTGACATGAGGCAATTAAAGTCGACTTATGACTGCTAAAAGTTTTCTAGAGTGGCTCAAAAGACTTCCTTTAAACCGATTTGCAAAAACTTTATAATTGGCAAGCTTTAACTAGAAATAAAACATCAAATAAAATAAACTAGACTTATCAAAGACATAAGTATTTTCTATTTTATTTATGTTTATTAAACAGTTTTATTTAAAACTTTCCAGAATCTACAAACAGGCACTTGTATTTAATTGCTACATTATTTAAATTGCTAAAAACCTATCCAATCATCTTCATGGCTAAAAAAATCCCAACTAAAAAACCACATTTAATTAGCACAAATAAAAACATGGAACAGACAAGCCGCAACAAGTCGCAATTACTGCGGCTGCACTCTGTGTCATACGTAACACAAAAAAAAATGATAAAGTAATTGCTAGAATACTTATTATATAAAAAATTCCCCACCTTAATTGCAATAAACAAACCCAAAAGCATTTATCATGCTTGATAACTCAGAGAGATAAGTAAGTACACAACTGGGAAGACATCTGTCTTGTCTAAAAAATAATATTTAAATATGAAATAATTCAGAAAATAACTGCATATAATATTATCTAATTTATATATTTCTTTTATTATAATTTACTTTCTAAATTTCTGAAATAAACTTGCATGTCTTACCTAATCAATATCAACTTCATTATACGCACTTGTTTGTTATTTGCTGTAATCATCTACTATCTCTCAGGTTGCTGAACTCTCGCCGTGCTATCGTGCAACAAATGTATTGTAATCAGTGCAATTAGTGAACGAAGAAGAATATCAACAACAAAATGGAAAAGAAAACATTTACAAAAATACATAAATATTTTCCAAGCGCCGCCGTTTACCAAAGAAATTAACGAAATGTTAATTGAAAGCACAAATTAACACGTTGATCATTTATTCACTTACAGGTAGGTGAGGTCTATAGCGAGTGCCAGGCGCAAAAATGTATCTCACAGATACCAAAGTTGTGCACGTATACGAATCACATTCAGTTTGCTAAATAATTTTCAATTTACGCCCAAACGACGTGCTAATGAGGCATATAACGCTCCAGTCCCCAAAAAAAAAAGAACCTAATGAAGTGTCGAGAAGTATCTGAAAACTAGAGCAATTCAATTAACAGATTCCACGCCACATCCACAGTTATGTGCACTCAATTGAACGCTAATCGAAACTGTTCTTAATACACACAGATAGAACAGAAAATATTATGTATGAAATTTATAGAGATGACAGTTGAAAGAGCAAATAAACTAAGAATAATCTATATACTTCTTAAACTCAAACAAATTCACATTTAAAGATTATTATACACTCATTTCAACACACACCTCTATACCATATTTTAGAATTTTCATTCAGGGTATTCCAAATTTTACTTTGCTATTTCTTTCTCATTTCCTTATCGATATTGCACGTTCGACACAGCGAGAAATGAAGTGCGACTTAAAAATTACCGCAAGGAAATTATCGCCGTGTAGCTAAATAGTTGTGAGCGTGACCGTAGAGCCTGGTACTCACTCGACTACCATATATGAGTAATATATGTACGATATAGAGTTGCGACAGCGTATGCAGAACCCGAACACGTTGTGTTTTAAACTGAGCGTTGAACTCGACTGAAGCTCAACTCAAACAACGACTATGAAAATAAACCAATTCCTAATATAACCCACTGAGAACTAAATATATATACATACAGACATATACATAATATGTGTGCCACGCTCGAAGCTTATCAAATCGGAGCACTTCACGTAAGCACGCAAATTACTTGTACACTAATTTTAAAAAAATATGTAGTAAGAATACAAGTCGGGGATGCAAAAACCCGTACTAATGATATACTAAATTTAATTTGGTATATTTATATTTTATTTTATTTTGTTTTCGATTTCCCATGTATTTACTTATCGTTTATCTTCTTCTATAAGCTTTTCTATTGTCTGCACTTATTTTGTTCTAATTTTCTATGCAGTAAGTCTTAAGTTAATTATAATTTTCTCTCCTTTGGTTTATTAAGTATCTCGGAAATCTTAAATCCTTACCATTTTCTGCATAAATTGAATAATGCAATATTATACAACTCATTGAATTATAAAAGGACTCACAATTTTCCTGCTTCTGTGCCTGTGAGTGAGTGAATGGCTCTATTTGTGTGTGTGTGTGTGTGTGTGTGTGTGTGTGTGTGTGTGTGCATTTAATTAAACTCACCTGCAATGAAAACAAAAGGTAAAATAATTATTATTGATCATTGATGTGTAATAAGCTGTTAATGCTTTGTGAAAATGCGAAAGACAAACGCAGCGAAACCACTGAAAGCTGCAAAATTTGCTATAATAAATGAAATATCAATAGAGTGTGCATACTATCGATAATACTTGAGGTAAAGGTACTCTGAAGACATACAGACATATATCTCAATAGACTTGAGGACTCAAAGTGCTCGAAGAGCTCTCGTTGTATCACGATGCAGTGGAGCAAATGATTTGGAGTTGAGTCATTGAAATTATCCATCCAATTTCAAAATGGCAACTGCAGAAGCTAACTAACAACATAGGATAGCATCATGTTGCATTACGTGCAAAGTAAATTAAAGAGAAGAGTCTCTTTTTTATAACGACAGTTGATACACTGTAACTAATCATAATTTAATAAAGTGAAGAAGTTGTTATATATAAACTACATTGTTCTTTATATTTATATTTTTAATTTTTCAACCTCAATAATTTATTTTCAGACTCTGCGTAAACAGGAATTGTATAAATATTTTATAGTGTATGTATATACTATACATTATTTTGTAAGGGTATCAGTTATGATTAACATACAGAACCGCATTGAGTTTTGGGTATGTATATGTACATTTATGTTATACCCAGTTTAGTTACAGATACACAAATATAGCTTCAGGTTGCTGGCTGATGATTTTGATGTTGCCTTTTGAAATAATTTCAATTAGCTTGAGTAGTGAGGGCTCTGACAAAGACGATGTTGCTGATGCTGATGCTTTTGCCCATGTTATTGTAGTTTCCCCCTCGTTGTTGTTGCCTTCAAATGTTAATTACGCAATTGACTTAACGAGCCATGTCATAACAAACAACAACAACAACAACTTATACTACCAATCTTACATTTAGTTCTCCCTCGCTGCTCTTTTGACTTTGGCTAACAAGCTTAGGCCCAACTAAATTAGACTTACAAGTTTGCATATGCATAAGATAAGTAGCATCATTAGTAACAATATCATATGGTATATGGTATAAATAGCTAACTTATGCAGTCTCCAAATCAATTTAATTAGAAAGTCAGCTCGAAATTAGTACAAAATGTGCAAAAGAAGTACAGAAGTATAGGTACGAGTGGAGGTGGAGGTGCTTATTCCATTTTGTACTCATTTACATTTAAATTAAATTCCTTTTGTTTTCATTTATTTTCTTAGCATTCAGTAGTCTGCAGTCTTTTTTTATGATTTTCTTATTAATTTATTTGCATGGAATTTAATTGCTTTTAATGTTTTTATTCTTATTCTGCTTTTTGTTGCCACTTTAGTTTTATTGTCTGCTCGCGTCTGTACTTCTTCTCTTTCCTTTCTTCTCTGTCTCTATCTCTCTCAGCCACTGTCTCCTATTGTGATTCATGCAAGTTTTTTTTATATTGTTTTTTAGAAAAATATTTAATATAAGTAAATTCCTGGAAATTTCACTAATTAATTTGTGTGAGCTCATTAAAATTTATTGTTTTGCGATTAAAGGTAAAGCAGACGGGAAAAAAATGCAGTAATTTGATTGATAGAACTCAATTAGATTGACGTTATGCGATAAACAAAAAAAAGAACAGCTTTAATTGCTTATCATGCTTATAGGGTCAATCGCTTTCACAGTCTGTTGACAATGCTCTTTGCACCACAAAGTCTATTTTTGAATAAAATTTCATATTCTACATTCTGTGGTCAAGAGGTCTTATATGTTTCTTCTACTGCTTATCTTATCATTAACAAAATGATTATTATTCAATAAGTTTGCATATGGCTTGGAATTCCCCTAGACAAGCTTTTTATTCTATTATCAATTCTTGGAAAATATATTTATGTTTTCAAACGATTCTCTATATAGCATCGGTGGTTCAGTGGTAGAATGCTCGCCTGCCACGCGGGCGGCCCGGGTTCGATTCCCGGCCGATGCAAGAAAATTTTTTTATAATTATTTTTTAAATATAAACTAAAAAGTTAGAAGTACACATTTTTTACTGCTTTATTCTATTAAATCAGAACCTCACATTTTTAAAGCTCCTGCAATATGTTTTTTAATAAATAATCCACAATATTTTGCACATTATGCCGCACTAGAAATACCTCACAGCTTTGTAGACCAAAACTATGCATAAAATTGTGAAAATGTGTTAAAATTTTATTGTGGTTTATGGGCGGGAAAAAAGAGTGTAAAATACATACATGAATGCTGATAAAGAGTTTATTACGGTTCTAATTTGCGGTCACTGAGGTGGCAAACTTTTATATATAGTACATATACATTTTTTTGTGGCCGAATCGACCTTTTAATGGGCTCTGTCAAATGTTCAGTACGAACTAACATGGTTAGATATGATGATGATGATGGAAGGGATTGTGCTACAAAAACTTGAAAGGGCATCAATCTGTGGCCTGAAACTGTGTGTATGCAAATCAAATCCAAACTGTGGAGAGTCAAGTGTTATTTTGTTGTTTTGGGGTCTATTGTGGCTTATCGCTAGACGGTCTCTAATTGCTTTTGGTTCGCTGACTTGTTTGTTCATGCAACCCCTCAAAATTTCCCCCTCTCACTGTGAAACATGTTGCAGATCCAGACAAATGTCCGCTAAAACGATACCAAACTGAACCCACTAGAACATACCATATATGGTTAGTCCCCAGAGCGATAACCCGTTATGAATTCCAACGCATGTGCGAATTTTACTTTTGTTAACCTCAACAGCAACAACAATGGAGCTCAGAGATTCCCTCCCAGGGGTGAAATTAATTTCATGTTGTCAACAATATTTTTGCATGCCCCAGAAGCAGGCTCCACACAGCAAGATGAAAGTAAAAAGGGAGAAAATACAAAGAGAGACAGAAAGAGAGAGAGAGAGAGAAAGAGAGAGAAACAACATGTGCGTGTTAGCCCCAATGTAAAGGGGTTGTAACTTTTAATTACAAACTCTGGCTAAGGTCTCTAGGCACTGTCCTGTTGTTTCCCCCGTTTTTTTTTAATTCATATAATCGTTATTTATCGTCGGTGCCTTTGGTCATTATATCATTTAATCTGATAGTTTTATGTGCTGGGTCAAGTGTGTGCTTAAGTGTTTTTTTTTAGAGGTTATGGCCAAGTTCAAAGCAGAAACTGCCAAAGTTTTGGCATTTATCATAGAACTTTCAACTTTCCTTACCAATTCGCAAGAAAACTTTTGGCAGCAAGCTCTAAAGCTGTTGAACAATTAGTTCAGGTAAACTGGTTGACTCAAATTTCGATCATCTTAAGACACACAGCTTAAGAGAACTTTACGAATTCAGACTCGTATACCCTATATGATTTAATAATGCCCATTTGCAGAGCTTAACGAAGTGAGAAATTATTTTCGTACTTCTAACTCAATTCATAGCGCATCAGAGCTGAAAAAAAGCTCAATTCGGACTCCGAAGATATAGAGTTATATCGAGTTAAGATAAAAGTAGAGAAACAAGTTTAATTTTTCAAAAAATTTAACGCTTTTTGCTGCTACTCAATGTGTTGGCAGCCTTCGCTTTAATTACGAAACTTTCTCCATGGACAAGCGAAAAATAATAAAAAGAAAAAGAGGACAGTCCCCTTAACAGCAAACCGAAGGATGACCAAAATTGTCAGGGTAAGTTTGCCGTTGTATTTATTCAAGCTTCGATGCTTCTTAGCGCGTCAGCACTTGGTTTACGACTCTCTCCCTTCTTCCCCTCTCTTTTCTAAAAAGCCCAGTCGTTTTTTCCAGCTTTTTTTCTGGTAACTCTACGACTCTCGACTAGGGCACATCAAACAATCATTAGCATCAAGAACAGACGACAAAGTTTTCGGCATTTTCCCCCTACGTACTCCCCCTTGAAATGGGTTGGCACATTGAGGTAAAGTACAGACGAAGAATGTAAGAATGAAAAAAAATAAATAAATAAATAGAGTAAATAATATTTGAGTTTAAGACTATAAGGTTGCTCTGTTATATGTTATATGGTATTGTCGATAAACATTTTTAATTATTTTATTATTAATTTAAGCTCCTTTTTCTTGATTTTCATCTTTCTCTAATGTATAAAAACTTAAACTTTATAACTTTCCTTCTCTCACTCCCTCTCTCTCTGTTTTAATCCTCTGCATACCCATTTTAATTATGTGTACATAGGGTATACAACTTGCAGAGTGCTTCAGAAAAAGTTTGGTTTTTAAAACTGTACAAAATTGATTGCCGGCTGCAGCTTAAAGCTTTTGTGACTATTTTTTGTCCCTCCCCCCGCCTCCTCGCTGTACAGTTTTAATGAAGCACTGTTAATTAATCTTAAGTTTCAGCTGCAGTTCCAAATGGGTTTTTATTTATTCGCTTTGAGAAGAACTTTTCAACTGCTTCTACAGATCTCAAAGTTTTAAATATTGAAATAAATACAAAAATAATATAAATGGATAAAGTAAAATGCAGTATTTTGCAGTATTTTAATGTGTCACTCGAGAAATAAAAATCTAAAATCAAGAAATATTTTTTTATTCTCTAATATTTGTATTTTATATTAACTATAGCCATACAGTATAAATAAAAGACAATTTTCTCTCTATTTTTGCATCATAATTTGATTTGTTTTTAATTCAATCTGTATAATTTAGACACCCTCATCAAAAATCTCGGCTAAACCAGTCAGCATTAGCACCAAAAACTTGGCTAATTTATTTCAGTATGCCCGCTGGGAAATGATGAGCAATTTGCGCCTCGTATTTTTAGACCGTGTTTTAATTTTTATGTTTTTCTTTCTCTCTCTCTCTCTAGCTGTGTCCGATTTGTACTGGAATATATATTGAATTTACCCCCAACTGCGGGTTAGGCGCCAGGGCCGCCTGTTTTATATTGTTTATCACACAAATGACAATTAAATTTGCATTTGCGGGTTTCATTGCATTTCATTAGCAGCAATTAGACTCGTTATTCAAATAGAAAATGTGGCGCAATAATTTTAATGCTCAACACACGCACACAGACACCCCTTACACACCCCTTGCACACACTCAAATAAAAACACAATCGCACATAGCGTATTGTTTTGAATTGTTGTTGTTTCTTCGACCATACGATACTATAAATTTTTATCATGGTATTTTCACAAACAAATTACAATTCGATTCGATATCATTTAAAATATTTATAATTCCCATTATTTACATTAAAAATTACACCAATTGATTTCAATTAATTTGTGAAATTGTATAGGAAAATCAAGATAGAGGGATTATAATAGTTTTATTTTATTTTTAGCCAGTTTGGATTAGGATTTTAAATTTTGAGTGAAGCTAATGAAGTTTTTTTAATAAATACCAAACCTTTATTACATTTCTACACATGTTTAACTGATCGGATTTTGATGAAATTTAAACACAGTCACTAAATAACTTATTTATGCCATATAGAAATAATATCTTTATAGGATTTTGAAAGATCTCTAAGAAAAGCATATCGAATGAATTTAAATTGAGCTGTTTTTATTAAAGTGTTACCACATACCACAAATTGAGCTGCAACAAAGGAAAATCAACCCCTGTGCAGGGACTATATCATATTTTCGCATTTCCTTTTTCAATTGTAAAAGCACACATAACACAGACAAGTGAGAGAAAGGCAACAGGCAACAGATTCCACACAGACAATTTAACCCGAATGAATGAGAAGGAGTCAGACCCCTCTTTGAAAGAGAGAGAGAGAGGGAGAGCACAACACAGCATAAAATGAAAACTTTTCATAAATCCTTATAAGCATTAATAATCATTAGTTCATACATATCATACTGCAGTATTTCCTCACACACATACTAACATACTTGTATATAACTCACATGTTCTGAAGTGTCCCCAAAAAAGTAGCTTGTTCTTGGCTTGTGCCATTCTACAATTTGTCAAATTCACTCAACTGTATGACCGAAAATTGTACACACACAGAGGCAAGTTGAAGGCCCAGGCTTAGCCCATGGTCCAGATCCAGTTCCAGATCCGGCTGCCCAGAGAGAGAGGGCGAAATGCCAGTGCCTTCAGCCAAAAGGGCATACAAAAAGTAAACATGAAATTGCACATTTTTCACATTTCGCACATAATTTTTGTTATTTTTACGTATTTGCAATACCCTTTACCAAGCCTGTTGGGAAGGGTAGATTATTTAGTAGTAATTCTACTTCATTTCAGCATATATTAACGCAACATTACAGGGTATTTGTCAGCTGTAACTTGCACGTTTTCTCTGCCATTTCTTGCCTACACTAAACAACAAAATTAGGGTCATTTTTTCTGTGGGGATACCAAGAGGTGTTTTTTCCTCTTTTGTGGGTGAGTGTGAAATATGCGTATTGCGGTCTCTATTTGCCCCTTGTTATTCTTAACCCTTATCAAAAACATTTTTTTGCTCTACTGATTACAATATTATTTTCATTTCTTTTTTCTTTTCTTTGCTCTATCCAAGTGAGATTTATGTTAAATCCTTGAACTTTTAGAGCACTGTGTATGTTTTCGCCTTCTCTAGTGTGGAATGTAGAATTATATATTTCTTTTTATTTTTTGCATGTCACAATCACAACTCAGCAAACGATTTTCTGCAATCTTCGGCTATTTTTCTTCTTTCTTCCCGCTGGCTAAGCAATTTGCATAAATAAATGTTTGCATTTTGGCTAATTTCTTTCAGCATAAAGTACACAAGAAAAAAAAGAAGAAGATAAAACAACACATTTTCCCTTATTTAATTTGAATATATTTATTTTTCTTTCTGGTTGACTTTATTTCCATATTTCCATTTCTGTCGCCGCAACCTTGCTCTGACATTTGCCTTATCTACAAGTCCTCAAGTCACGACTGCACTTATTTATGTCAAAGTTTTTGGCGCAAAAGTTTTGGCACACCTGCACCGGGAGAAGAATCCTCCACCAACTCTTCGTTAAAGCCACAGACAGTTTGGATAAACCACATTGCAGTGCAAGACGATGGTTAATTAATATTAACTCTAGATAAATCAGTATACCTTTAAGTAGATGTGGTCTTTTTTTCTCTTTAATTTAAAACTTGCAAAAGATAAACTTTTATGTAGTATCTGCTGAAAGTGTTGAGAACAACGCTTAAACCACTTGGGAATTATTGCAAAATGTTGAAAATTTCAATAGACTCTCTCTTCTCTCCCTACTCTAGCCCATTTCTTTCCACACTTTTCTCTCATTGCACAAGTCAATAACTTCTGCATGTTTTTCAACACTCTATGCCTATTATGGGGAAATTTCAAGTGTTAATCTATATGTTTATTACGTGTAACCCCCCCAACCCACGGAAATCTGTCTGTCGATTGAGCACATCCACCATAAATGTCGCATCTTAATGACTCTATTTAATTCCAGCTCCAATTCCCCCGGCTGTCCAAGGGAATTTTCCCAAAAACACAAACATAGAACGAAACTCGGTAATCACAAGAATAAACAAACATTTCCATACGCAAGACAAACATACAAACACACACACAGAGACAGAGAATGCATAAAGTTCACCCTATCCCAATGTGGATCAGCTCGGACAGAGGAAAGGGAAGATGGCGGGCGAGGAGCAGGCACAGCAACAGTTATGTAAATAGATGCACAAAAGAAATTACCGCTTTGCAGCATTTAAGGAAAAAAAAAAATGTAATGACAGTAAAATACCCTACGCCCAGTGAAGGCAAAATTTTAATTGAATAAGTTCTATGTCTTTGATCAGATTGGTTTGAAATTTGAAAGATTGAATCACATAATATGCAGCTATGTGTATGATGAAGCAGAAATTTAAAACTATTATACTTTGCCTATAATTACAAATAATTTAACTGTGGGAATCCAAATTTAAATAAACTTTAGCAAACCAATTTTAAGATATACACGTACCTTTCTGCAAAATTTGCTTTCATAATAACTCTGAATAGCTAAGATCTAGGTGTTTAAACATTCCAACTCAGTATACCCTATTTTTTTAAATTTTCAATGATCGTAGGGTACAATAAACTCACAATCAGTGTGAGACTTTAATAAATAATAGAGGAAGAAGTTAAAGTGAGAGGCAGACAGAGAGAGAGACTGAGTTTGAGTGGGAGTGAGGAGAGGCACAACAATTGCCCGGCTAGGGGCGTGGGAGCTACTTGCCGCTGCTTCTGCTGCGTTGTCTGCTACTGTAAATGACAAGTCTATGTACACATTGCTGGCATGGGATGCAACATTAATGTGTTGCCCCTGCAACAAGCTACCTACATGCATACACACACACATACAAGTTGGTAACGCGCTGTTGCCAGGCGAATGAATGAATGAGTGAATGAATGAATGAATTGCCCACAAACAGCCCAGCGGCACTCGAAACTACAGTAGCGTACAGGCACAGGCATAACATTAGAAAACAATCTGATAAGATTGTTAAATATGCTCATAAATATATTATAATTACTTAAGATTACATTATTGAAAATAATGACTATATTTTGTAGTTTTTTGTACTCAAGGGAATCAATTATTTCTTCATATCGTTTTTTTATATGATTTATGCGAGCGAGCACTTGAAACTCTTCTGGAAATTTCGATTACAAATAGAATTAGGAAAAGTATGACCATGTGAAAACTGAATTAATACTCAAATAATAAATATATTTTAAATATAAGTTAAATTAATAAATTAAGTTTATTAAATTTTTTTAATATTTTTCCACATTTCATATCAAATTTTATATTTTATCCAATATTTTTCATGCATCTGCAGGCTAGTCAAAAATTTCGCACTGAAAACGCATAATAAGCCCACATGAGCGCGTACTGCAGCAGGGTCTATGAACGCCATAGTCAGACACGCACACACACACACACGCAAACCCACACAGAGATAGTTGGGTAAACAGCTGCAGCAGCAGCAGCAGCCGCAGCATCATCCTCATCAGCAGCAACATGAGCTGGTGCCACATCAGCAGCAGCAGCAGCAGAAGCAACATGATTACAAACATTCGTTTGGCATTGCAGAGAGAGGGAGAGAGCGGCAGAGAGAGGCCTCCCGCTCTATGCTGCCGACACCAACACAGACGCCGCTGCCGACGCCGACGCCGACGCCAACCGCCACTTGTCTGACTGACATTAATAAATCGCTTTTATAGCATCAGCTCAGACGCTGCTACAGTGAGTAAAATGCAGCTCAGTCAGGCTGCGTTTCCACACTATCAACCGCTCTCCCACTCTCTCTTGCTCTCTCTGGCTCTCTGACTCTCTCGGTCTGTGTCTGAGTGTGTGTCTGTCTGCATTTGTTGTTGTCCCTTGTTTCGAGCTAAGACCGAGCTGCACTTCGACTGCGCTTTATTAATTCCACATCAATGCTGGCGCTTGGCCGCACAGTTCAATGAGTTTGCTCTCTCTCTCTCTCTCTTGATTTCTTTTTGACCCATAAAGAGCAACCGTTTTTTTCTTTTGTTTATGGCATATGCCTACACAAAAATCCTCACACAGATAAACAAGAACAAGAAATATTCGGCATCGGCTTTATCGCAGCAAATGTCAAACTTAAACACTGACGGCCATAAAAGTGATGACAGCCCGAAGGCAAAACGATCATGTAAACTATCCTATAATGAAGACATTAAGGGATTAGGTTACATTATATGGGTGGCCCTAGCAGCTGGCAGCTGTAATTAAATAGAATTATACCATTTTTTTTTGTTTTGCTTGGGTTTTCTCACAATCTTTTATATATTCGTAATTTCCCTTCCGAGATATGTTATTAAAAGGGGAAAATTTTCCATAATATTCTCCAGACGATATTAATAATAAGCTTCAGGTTCGAACAAGTGGTATTACAGTCTTAACGAATGTAATACAAATTTTCATGATGATGAACTTTGGGAATTTCAAGGTTTTTAATTGAAACCTCTCTAACCTGACTAAAATTACAAAGAAATAATTATTAGAAGACAATTATACCAAGATGAACTTTGGGAATTTCAAGGTTTTTAATTGAAACCTTTCTAATCTAACTAGAAATACAAAGAAATAATTATTAGATGATAATTATACGAAAAATCAACGATAGAAAACTAAAAACTTTAAGAAAAAAGAAAATTTAGAAATCTATTTAATTTAAATAATCTCTGAGCATTAAATCAAGCAATGTTTTAGCTCTAATCCAATGCAATTTCTGACTATCTGCAACATCATCAATCAAGCTACTTGCATAAGTAATATATTATAATAATAATAATATGCAAATCGCATGCATCAAAGTCACATGTTCCCACTGTAGTACTACAGAGACTTGGCCTCTCTAACCGCATGATGCACAACAACACACACTACACACGCCACACACACCATCACAACGCTACTTAACATATCATGAGAGTTTTGGGTTTTCATTAATATCGAAGGCGTTGCCACCATGTGGAATATATCAAATTTTGAAGAACACATTAACATTTAAATTTGTTTTCAATTTCGTCAAACAAGAATTATTATGTAGATAGTACAGGCAAGGGACCTGACTCTCAACGAGTAAATTTGGGAGAGAGAAAGGAAACTTCAGCCTATTGAGTTTATTATGTAAATTAGTTTAATCTTGAGACGTTCCAGCCCTGTCAAAGGCTGCCCTTTCGAAATGCATAAATCTAGTGTTTGCTATCGATTTGTATACAGAAGGTGCTGATGTTGTTGTGGGCATTTCGGGGTTAAATGGTGCTAAGAACTTGGAAACAATGTACAGCAAAGTGGTGACAGAGTGTGATTGGGTTAGGTCTGCTGGGTTTGTCGATAAAGACATGAAGAAGTTAATAGCACTTATCTGAATTATTGAAAGATTTTTAGGCGCAAAGATAAAGAATATGAAGGAAACAGAAGTTCTAAGTTAATTTTTGTCGTTATATTAATTAAATAGGTTAAGATATAACAGAATTTTTACATTCTGGTCTGTCTATACGTCTGTCTGTATGTTCGTCTGCCTGTCTGCCCGTCTGTCTGTCTGTTCTTCTTTAAAAGTGCCTAGATCTCTGAGATGATATGAGCTAGAGCCACCAAATTTTGTGACAATATTTCTATATATTGCAGTAACTAAACGTATATTTTAGAAATCAGCTACACCCCTTTACACCCTTTAATTTGATAAAAATGTAACCACATGAGTTTTTTAAAGGCAGATTGATAATTTTATGGCTGTAAATGATTGACTACATTGCTTTAGTATAGCTATTCTAGAGCTTTTCTTTGATTTAAAAATCCCTATAATTATTGTAAAATATAAAAAAATATTATGAAATTTATTCTTACTCTCAAAGCTAATGACACAATATGTTACTTATAATTCTATTACATATTTTGCAACAGCTGAGAGAAGCTTCATTTCATTTTTTTTTCGATTTCGGTTCCCCATAAAAGTCATTGGCAGTATTTCTTATATATATGTACATATGCATCGCCCCAACAGCAGCGATTTCAGCTGAGCAGCTGACTCACCGCTTCTGCTTTTTTACTCTTTATGAGTTCACACGTTTTGTTTGTTTTCTCTTTCATTTTTGTTTTTCTTTTTGGAAGAATTGAAATTCGAACACCGAACACTTATGTTAATGAAGCAAACTGTGCGAATGACACAAATGTTCACATTTTTTTTTTTTTTTTTTTTTTTACAACAATTGACGCCTTTGGCTCACTTTCGGTTCGCATTCTCAAGTGTGTCAAGTTCATTCTGTGATGATATACGAAAGATAATGCCCTAATAGTGCAGGGCAAAAAAATGAAAGTGAATTACGGATTATAGGTCCTCGGTAAAGCATGATCCAGATCATCAGAAATTTTTCGCAAACTTTCGAAAGACAAGAAAATAGACTTACAAGTCTGTACGATAATAAAATACTGTTTAAATTTTAAATTGTTTTTAAATCACCCAACAAATTAGTTATTTATTCAACTCATTTGGCAAACAGACTCGTAGTATTTACACAATTCTACTCGCTCACCCACATACATGTATTTATGTATATTTTAAGACTTACACACGCACATTGACAAATTGTGAATGGGTTTGCTTGACGAATTCGTCGTTTGTGAATGAATCAACAGAACCATGGAACGTGTACGCACCTGCAAATACAATGGGGAGGAAAATGTGAGTAAATAATACATTTTAATTTGTTGGTAAATATTTAGAGAGTTTTTTTAAATGATTTAAGGTTGGTTTTTGAGGTAAAATGTATTTACTTATATATTTTAAAATCTTAGTTGAAATTTCTCCTACATACATATATTTAATAGAATCTTTTATTTATAAGTTATTATAATAAATATATATTATTTAGTATTGATTTATATTTATATTTTATTAATAGTATTTTTATATACTTCTTTCTAACTATTTGTCGTTTTCCATTATGTACCTTCAACTAATTCAACTAGTACTCCCTTTCTACTTTCTGCTTCATCTATAGACCTTAACTAATCCGAGCTGCCTCATTTCGAAGGGTTTCAATGGCAATGCGAGATCCAATTAACTGCTAAACAATGGCGCCTGTAAATTTCGAAAAACCGGCAGTTTAAAAGTCAAATGGGGAAATACTAATCAGGGAACTGCAGGCAGACAATGATTTTCCATTGCGTTGCTGAGACAATTGAAAAAGTGTTGGGGCTGCTGTTGGGGCACACTGAGCAAACGGTAAAATCAATTAAAACCTGCAAAAAGGTAATAATCAGCAGGAAGGAAAAGGTCGCGTTTGGAGAGGCGAGAAGCAAGTGAGAACCCAGAGAGGGGGGAGAGAGAGAGAGAGAGCAGCTGCTGGAAACGTGCCTAGCAAAATGGACCGTGGTATCAAGTGGGCACAACCTCGCATAATTCCGCAGCCAGGCGGGGCAGCTAGTTGCCACCAAATGGGGAAACTGCTACACACACTCTCTCTCCTCCCCCTTTTGAGTCCTACAACATGCACGTGCCTCAATTGACCAGACTGAAAGTCCGAACAAAGAAGGCATGCCACAATTAACGGTCAATGCTTTAGCAGCAGCAGCAGCAGCAGCCTCAGCAGCCTCAGCAGCCTCATAAAAAAAAAGTTGCTGCAACATTTTGCGCGCAACAGTGGCAACTGTTATTAGTGCCACATGTTGCCATCGCAAATGGCAGTGGCAAACAGCTATAAGCCAAAACATAACTGCAAAGAACTTGCCACCAATTAAGGATTGCTGCCTGCCTGCCTGCCTGCCTGGCTGACTGCATATGCCACGCAACAACACTGTGCACTGAGAGAAATTTTACTGCGTAAATGGATTTACTTTTAATTTATTTATATTATTACTGCAATTATTATTCCTTTTAAGTATATACATAAGCTGACCGTATTGATGGATAAGAAAAATTTGAATAACTTCTGTAATTATTATTCAATCAATATAAAGTTTAGTATATATGTTCTTCTAGGGCATATCTAGGTATACATCGAAAAGAAGGTTTAGATACATATACTTTGCCTAATAATTGTAAAATAACGATTTGCGGTAGCGTTTGGCCGTGACACATTAATTTAAATAACATTGTAGAAATGTATAGTGACGTATGATAACTATGCCAAATTTGATGTATCTAGCTGTTATGATAGCTGAGACCTGCGTACTTTAACAGATAAAATATAAATAAATCTCTAGATTTGAAAAATATTACTTAAAAATACTTAACAACTTATTAAATCGCAGTGTAAAATTAAAACGTTATCAACAACTGTAAGAGACCTTAAGAACCTTTCTGACTAACACTTTTTAAATACCAATAAATGTAAAGCTTGCCCAAAGAACACATTTTGGGCTTAAAAACGCTTAAAACGTTTGCGGTATTAAAAAAAAACAAGACAAGTGAAGAGTGAGACAGGCAGAGAGTGAGAGAGAACAAAAAAAAAACCTGTACTTCCCTTTCTTTTGCCAAAGGTTTTTCCTTTTGTTTATTTGCCAGCTTATTATGCTGTCAGGGGGCACCATGAAAAATCACTTAATTACCGTTCATCAGGGGAGAAGGTAGGGCAAATGGGGAGGAGGTACGCAGGGTGCTGTCAGAAGAACATTAAGCGAAATTTGTCGATATGATAATTTGGCAAGGGAAGTGAGGGCAGTAATGTGTGTTTATTTAAAATACACTGCAAGAAAAACTGTTACAGTAATTAAGCGGGGACAAACTAAACTAAACTAAAAATGCGGGTGGAAAAAAAAGAGGTCTAACAAAGGACACAGAGTGAAACTATGGGCGCGGCGGCAGTCTAAACACGGCTATATGTAGGGGTTACGCTCTACTAATTTTCCAGTTTAATTATTTTCAATTTTGCACAAAGTAACCGCGACAGCAACAACAACTGCAACAAAAACAACAACAACAAAAGCAAACATGCACTTGACAAGTTGCAAAGCATATGTGCAATTCAAGTGCAGCCCCACCGCAGCACAACGTCAATGAAAGAGTGAGAGAGGGAGAGAGTGGGAGAGAGAGCGGGGATGCAGTTCGAAATGGGGACAAATTGCATGAAATTACTAATTACGCTTTAAGTAATTGCATGCCATATAAATAATAGTAGAAAGAGAGCGCAGTACGAGGCAAACTATAACTTAACTACTTGCATAATACTAGAACAAACGTGCCGGGAAAGTTATGAGTTTCACAATTTTTATGGACATACCAAATGGTACAATAATGTACCTATTTACCTGCCTGTTTATTTAATTCTATTGACCTCGTCGTGTACTCAAGTATCGTCTGGATTGAGCAATATAATGAACATTTAATTGCTTATCAAGTAAATTGTAGTAAAGTATACTAAATTCCAGTCTTTAATCCTATTTTTCTTAGTTTAAATATTATAGTATTTTGCATTATTTGACTTTTTTCCTTGTACCAATACAAAGAGGCGCTACAGAACTTTCAAAATATATAAATATTTATAGTTTTTGTTAGTTTTATATACGGCTTATACAGTACATTTGTCTGTATGAACTCGTTAATCTTGGCAACTAAGAGAAGTAGAGATGGAAAATTTGACATGTAGGCCTGGTACCCTCATTTTACATCGATTGTAACTTTCTTAAATATCAAACGATTTTCAAGCGGAATGACATTTTGTTTAAGTTTTAACAATCTGAGTGATTCTACATTTGAAATATAGCATAAAAGATGTTTTCAAAATTTTCGATATTTTTCAAAATTTATGTAAGGGTCCCCCCTATGAAATTTTACCAAAAAAATTTTTTTTTCAAATTTTAATTCGCGAGTTTTTAATTTTAACCGATTGCGAAGGTCAAAATTAGTACTAAACAATTATTAAAATCGATTTTAAATGATCCTTAATTTTGGACCAAATATCATGTCGGAATGGTCAAAAAATTAGACATGCAACACTCTCAACAGGCCTGGTACCCTCATTTTAGACCGGTCGTAACTTTCTTAAAAATCAAACGATTTTTTTGCGGAATGACATTTTGTTTATATTTTAACAACCTGATTGATTCTTCATTTTAAAAATAGCATAAATGATGTTTTGAAATTTTCGAAAGCCATATGTAGTAGAATAAGTTGTGCAGAATCGAAAGTATGAGGATATCAAGCTCCCAAAACGAGACCTTCTGCCGTTTTTGTCATTTTAGCTTGGCCAACTCAGGTGCGGCATGTGGCGTGTGGCATGCGGCATGTGGCACACAGTGCGCAGCATTGTAGTAACAATCCAATTAGGTTTAACTGCAATGTACGCGACATTTACAAGAGAGTGCGCCATCAGGTGTTTATGCTGCTGGTGTGTGTGTGTGTCTGGGCCATAAAAACAATTTATGTAATTGTATTTGCTTTGCAAACTTAAATTAATTAAAAGCAAAAACAAAAACAAACAACAGCGGAATGAAACAAAATCATAAAAAATAATAATAAAATATTTGAAATGCCGCTAATGGCCATAAAAAATGCGACACAACACGCCAATTAGGTGACAATTATGAAATCGTGTTAAATAATTAATAACCTGCGATAGAAAAAAAAAAACGGGGAGGAGGTGGGTAGTGTGTATAGGGCTGCGTATTGCTATCTTATCTAACTTTTACGCCATTCCAGCAGAACATGTGCAATTCAATTGAAAAAAAAGCGCAAAACAAAAGCAAAGTGATCAATGATGACTCACAACACTCGAGACTCTATGGGAGGGTTTATTTATGGTATATGGTAAAGGTATATGGTATATGGTATAGGGTAAAAATAGAAAACAACCCCCTCATATAGAACTGGGGGTTAATTAAGCGCAGGTAGACGGTGCTGTAGACGTTCTCAAGCTCATAAAAATCAGTTGTTAAAAGGCAAAGGAGCCAGCCACGCCCCCTTTTCCCCCAACTGGATAAATGACAATGAATATAATGGAAACAGCCAACACGGGAACAAGAGGGGCAAACATGCCCAGACACGTAAGCATCATTAATCAAATGTCCAGACAAGTGTAAAGTATAAACACAGAGGACGCACGACAATTCCTGGCCAGACACGAGACGCAAGACGACGCTGGCGATGGAGATGGAGATGGAAAAGTGCCTGAAGCCGCGTGCAGGAAGGACCCTCATGAAGTGCGCCTCCAGCTGTGGAGCAAGCACCCCCCTCCACCCCTCACACACCCCTACAGTTTTAGAGGCAATGACTCGGACTGGGACTGGGTTGGGGTCTGGCGCCTAGGCCCGTAGAACACGTACAATCTCAAGTGGTTTTGCGCCCCTAAGCTGCCGTGGCCCACTCGACAAGCACTTGAGGCACCTCCACCTGCGCCACCACCTTTGCCTGTTGACAATAAACATTGCGATTGCCTTGAGAGGAGCAGGAGGAGGAGACTGCTCTTCCCTACACTACTCCCCCCTCGCGTGACCAAATCTAATATTAAGCGTCTGAACAAACCGCATTGTTGACACGGCTGACAGTGCTGACATTTTAGTTCCCCAGGTGTGATTAATTTCAGCATTGTTGTCATACGCATTGCTAGCCAGCTCTGCCGGTTGCTGCCTCTCCTGCCTCCTCCTGCCTCCTCCACTCGAGTAGCTGGAAAATTCGTAATGGAATTTGTGGAAAATAAAACACACACACACATAGAGTTTCACCTGTTACGAATGCAGTTTTTCATTTGCCCAATTGTTTTCAAGTGTAGTTCAAATATGCTTACAAAATCAGCACATTTATACACTCCAACTAGGGATAGTACTTCAATATGTTACCATTTATTTACATTGCTTTTCAATGTGGGAAATTATAAAATGCTGATGATATTCACATATTCACAATAAATTCGATTTGTTAATTAAACAAATATGTTATGCAAGCTATAAAGTCGCCCTGCGAATACACTATATTTTTACTTAAACTATTTTTCATATTTTTATTATACCTATTTTTATAAAATCTGAGTTAAATAAAAACTCCACACAATTGTTAAATGAAATCAAAGGAAGTTAACTTATAATCATAAACTAATCATTATCTGCTATAAAAATAATATTAAATACACTTCTAAAATCAATAACACTAGTAAAAACATTCAACCTTCAAAAAATTATAAAAAAAATACCATATATTTTTTATCAGTTTAATTTCCGATGCATTTTTAAGACCCCCACCAGATATATGGTAAATGATATGCGCGCACAAGGCAAAGCAAACTACGAAACCTTTCCATAACTCGAGGCAGCAAAGCAAAGCAAAGTGAAAAAAAAAACCAACAACAAGTGGCGCCCATAAAAAACGATAGGCACAAGTGTTAGATCAACAATGAAACTCCATAGAAAAAAGCAACAAACAAACACACACACACACATAGAGAAACGCTATGAAGAAATCAATCCATGCCATAGTGTTATTTACCCATCAGCGCGGCACAAATCATGTCAAGGTTTACTAGAAAGAGAGAGAGAAAGAGAGATCCACAGCAAGACGAGAGAATCGCATTCATGTTGAGCGATTTGAATTAAAATTGAAATCGAATGTGAATCAGTTAATCAGGTTGCACAAGTATTGTATATATATACATTATGTTTATACCGATAAGCAGGGGGAGCTCTCACTTATCAAACAACAGCAACAAAAAATCAGACGTCATTAATTCAATATCAGTTTAGCGATCGCGTCGCTATCTCTATCTCTCTCTTTATTTCCTTTTTTTTTTTTTTAATATTTTAAACTTTATGTTTAACAAATACTTGAAATATGAAATCATCTCAAACAGTTTAAAGAGGAAATTCAAGTGGAAGCTTTACAAGTCTAGTGAAATTACGCTGATTCATTCGATTAATGAGCATAATCAATATCTTGTACTTAATACGGAAATAAATAACGTTAATTACTGAGGAAAAAGCCTGAAGATTAAAGAGCAGAATAAACAAATAAAGTAATTCTAGTTATATAATGAACTTTTAACTCATTAAAGATTTAAGAAATCATGTAGAAAAATAAATAAATTATACAAACATTATAAGCAATGGAAAATATGTTTAAAATAATCACCCAATGATATATGAGCAAATCCTAAATACGAAAACAATTTACAGACACATATGCCAAGGTAACCCATATAAGACAATCAAATCAAAAGGGATTTTCACGCAATTTGTCGTATATTGCCCCAAAAAAGAAAAAAACAAAAACAATTGAAGCAGTCCTCACACACATACAAATATTTCTCTCCCCCTACATATCCATAAAACTTTCAGTCGACCGGGAAAAAAAGAGAAAATAATGCAGAAAAAAACCCGAAAACGAAAATGCCGCTCATTACGCACGTCAGAATCCAATTTGTTGTCACATTTTGACGAACATAAAAAACGAGTAAAGGAGAAAGGAGAAACGAGAGGAGATGAGATGGGGCGAGGAGTTGCGATGCGGTGTGGAACTGCTCGAAATCAGAGCGCGTTGTGGGACACGCAATTTCAAAGATTAAATCCCGCACATTACATCAAATGGCCAAAGAGACTATATCGCGCTGTCCTTATCCTTTTTATTATCATCCAACTTTCGTTTTGTTGCCGTTGCTGTTGTTGTTGTAGTTGTTGAGCTGCTGCGTATCTTCTGACCAGTTCATCTTTATCACATAACAAAATAACATGAGCTCGAACCCAACTTGGACTCCACAACTTTCTGTCGTCGCTGGGGCAGCCCAAAAACTTTCGATATAATAATAAAAATTTCATGCCTGCCAAAGCGCAGCAAACTCGAGAACATCTCTTGTTCTTCTTTATACCCTCTCTCTTTCTCTTTCCTTATATTTCTTTCTGTCTCACTTCAGAAGTTGCGATTGATATTTGGGTTGTTTTAGCTAAAAATCATATTACATACGAGTACTTGGCCTGGCAATGTCAATGCTTTATCTATCATATGTGGTGTACTTGAAGAAACCTTATGGCAACCTTAACACTGACAACAACAGCTACAATATCATAAATATATATAATAATAACAATCAGAATATTCAGTGGGAAAATCTCTTTTGAAATACTTCCTAATTATTTCTTTAAACTTTATTTTAATTTAATTTATTATTTTATTATTTAATTTATTTTAATTGAACCTATTTATCTTTAATCTACATCTATCTAACCTGCTTTTTTTAAACCTATTTATAATAAATCTATTTTTATTTAATCTTTTATTATTTAACCTTTTTTTTAACCTATTCCTACCTATTTTTATTTAACCTCTTTTTTCAATTAGACCCAAAAATTATATAGAATATATAAACCAGCAAAATGTATTTCAAACAACTTGCAAATATCATATACACCAGTGTTTCTAGGGTGTTCACACAATTTTGACTGAGTTTTTCGCATGAAATAAGTTCTTCTCCCTGCAGTCGGCGAGAATAAGAGATATAAATACATACTATATATATATTGTATATATGATGTATAGCCGTATAAATAAATAAGTTCATGACGCTGCGCTGCTGGAACCAAAAAGTCTAGGCCATTTATTGGTTTAATATTGTCAAAGTTTTGGATCATTGTCAAGCCATTATTTATACCCATGCGAACCCATCACGTATTATACAAATACACAGCATATACACAGCGCTCTCTATATATAATATATGAATATATATTACGTGTTTGTGAATTTATTTGGCTTGCTTTTCGAGCTTGTTAGCTTAACTTTTTTTTTTTCGCTGCCCCCGTTTATCGCATTTATTATGCCATTTCACTGTTGTTTCTGTTGTTGTTGTTGTTGTTGTTGTTGGTGCTGCCTCAGTTATTTATTCGCATATGGGAAAGTTAAATTGCGTAGAAATTCAAGTCGCGTCGTCATCTCTGGTTTGCCTCCTTCATCTCTGGGGCTAATCTTAAGTCTATATAGTTATTTTATGATGTGCATGTTGTTGCTTTTTATTTTATTACACAACATACTTAGAAACACACACTAACACACACACACACTCGAAACAACACTCCCTTGGCTCCCTTTCACTTCTATTTGTCTTCTGTGAATATATTTTGTGTATATTGCCCATAAATTACATTTATTCTGTATCGGATTTGGTTTTCTTTTTTTCTTTCATTTCGTCTCTTTTTTTTGGCAAATTAGTCGGGTTCTTTAAACGAAGCAAAAATCAAACAAAAACTTATCGACAAGGTTGCATATAAAACAGTTCTCTGCTGCTTAAAGGATTTCCATGTAGTTTTATTTGCTTTTTATGGACTTGAAAAATTAATTTTTAGCGTGATTTTGTGATTTTATTGGGGAGAAGTTGGATAAGTTATAGCATGCTTAGAATTTGTAATGAGTTGAGAGTTGAGTTGACGTAAATGTTATTTATCTTTTGTGTCTTTTCTTTCTCTCTTTCTCTCTGTCTCTCTCCCATGTGCATCATTTGCATTTTAAAGGGCTGGGATGATGATTCAGTATTATTCGAAGAACTAAAAGGAAACATCTGAACATTGTTTATTCAGAATTGTATAGAAATATATTTAAGTTGTGCTTGTAAATTGTATTTTATTTCGAATCTAGAATATACTTTTGTATCTATAGGCATATTTTGCAGCAATAAGATACTTTTTTATCTATAAGATACTTTTATATCTGTAAAATAACTTTGTATCTATAAGATACTTTTGTATCCTTGAGATAGTAGTATATCTATAGGATAATTTTGTATCTGTGACATACATTTCAATACTTTAGATACTTATGTATGTATCTTTAGATACTCTTGTATCTTTTAGATACTTGCATATAACTTGTGGTATTGATTTTGTGGCTTCACTCTAGATCAGCTAATTGTAGTTTTCTTTGAAGGTAAACTGATTTCCTTCCTCATCACACATGGTACATAATTAGTCCCGAAGGGCATCAACTTTAAATATGCATGTAATTAGCCTGACATGAGAATCACACGTTTCCGGAATGTGTGATGAACTTCTCCCCTCCCGCAGCCCTAGAGCAACCCCCATTTGTTAAACATTTAGTTAAAGCCCTGAATCTTGCTTCCTCTTTCTCCTCTTTTCTCTTCTTGTTTTCCTTTTTCTCTTCTTTTTCTGCACCCACATGACGTACCCACTAATCAAACGAACAAGCGATTATGGCATTGTGAGTGAGTCCCTGACAGAGAAAGGAAAACTCGCAGCAATTTTCAATCCACACACACACACACACCCTGCACCCTGTGAGTCTCTGGTTCCGTTCGCACTCAGACAGGCAACAATTGCAGTGGCAAATTGTGCGACGCTTTTCTTTTTGGCACGCAAAATCCTTAATTACATCCGTTTGCAGTCAGCGCGTGTATCCGGGAAAAACCATTGGAAAACCGCAGAGAAGAGAGTAACACGTGGATAAGCGTGCAGTCACGTTGCCCAGACTCAGACGCATACGCAGACATAGAGACAGACAGGAACAACAACCCTCCCAATTTTCCATTTCTACCTCATCTAGTGCCTCATTCCCTTCCCCAACCACCTAACAAAAACAACAATTGCTTGTCACCAGCTGTCCACAGTTTTTCCACATTTTCTTCTGGCACATTTTTCGCACGTATTGTCCGCACTTTGAGTGGCTGCTGTCGTCGTTGAAGGAGGAGGAGAAGGAAGAGGAGTACTCGGAGTGGAGTGAAGTGAATCAACCACCCATACTCATCAACCTCCCCCGTGTACACCCTGTGCTGGTCAGCGCTATGAGGGTTACTGCACTTCTCCCACGATCTACTATGGGTATATCCATCTGTATGACTAAACTTGATATGATTAAATTGCTTAATTAGAACGTGCGAGCGGGAATATTGAATGAAGTATGGGTCTATCTATCCACAGTTCGGAACATGCGTTAGTTTCGTATTTCTATATTGCTATACTATACATATATGGCACTCCATTCTTATCAAAATCGATAGTTAATTGAATTTTCCCACATCTATATGGCATTTTGATGTATAGTATAGAATAGTAGGTTTTTGCCAGATGGCGCGTGTGCCTTTCTATATCACAAATGACAGTGTTATCTATAGGGCTAGAAAAAAAATAAAATAAAAATAAAAATACTAATTAAAATAACTTTCTGGCTCTTTTATACTCGACTCTATTGAATTTCAAAATAATTAATAAACTTTTTGCTAATTATATGCAGCGGAAATATCTGTAAATTCTTTAATCTTGTAGACTTTATTTAAAATGACTTTTTATAATAACTGGCAAAAGTGACAAGTTCTCAATGCAAATTTATATCAATTTATTCAATTGTTTATACTATACTTCCCCCTTCCGAATAATTTCAAAACATTAAAACAAACAAATGACAACCGCAAATTATAATGCCATATAAATTTCTAGTTTGTCTGTGTTTGTGTATCAAAAATAAATTTGTGGCCATAATACTGTGAAGTAAATCAGAGATAGAGAGAGAAATAAATTGAAAGAGAGATACCCTAGAACAAAATATATTTTCAACAATTTTTTACTTAGAATTTTAATGTATGCGAGCTAATTTTTAATATATAATATAATATATACTTTTGCATATCATTCATTATGCAAATCACAATAATATTGGCTTCTTTTTTTCCCCTATACAGTTAATTGATAAATTAACACTGGACGAACTGCTAAAATATATATACAAATTTATCAAAATTAAAAAAAAAGGGAATGGCAACGAGGTAGACTAAAAGAAAAAACAAACTAGTTTTTCTGCATTTTCCCATTTGAAATTGGCAGTTCATTAATTAAATTATGGTTGAGGTTGTCGCAGGGGAGGGGGGGTCAAAACTTTCGCATCGTAACAAACAAACAACAAAACGAGCAAAGCGAAAACAAAACTGGCGAAGGTGGGGGGAGACAGATGAAAAAAATGTAGAAACAAAACAAACTAACCAAAAGCCACATAAATTAAGCGTCGACGACCCGCAATGAACCCTCCCTCTTCCCCCTCTCGCTTGATCTGCCTATGCGAAGACCACGCCCCGACCCCTTTGACCCTTTGATATGATTTACAGACGCGTCTGACATGTCTGGCCTGACCTCAACTTCCACTCGGAGGGGCAAAAAAAAGGGTTTGAAACTGAAACTTGAACAGGGAAAGAAGAAGTGAGAAGTGTGTAGAGATGTGGAAGAGGCTAAAGAGAGGTAGGTAGGGAAGAGGGAATTGCTGTTGATGATGTTTTCATAAAACCTAATAAAGCTTTCATTAACATTTTGCGGCTAACTTTATTTAGACTTGTGCATTATAATAATGTGCCAAGGAAATGTGCCAGACATTTCGACGCGCTGATTATATTGATACCCTGCAGTCATTAGATTTACTAGGGGGTATATATACTTTATATACTATTTGCATTATACATAGAATTTATTTGTATAATCGAAAAATGGTTTATATTTTCTATTTATAGAAGTTTAAGAGAATAATATACATATATTATAATATATAGTATAATAAAAGTATATAATTTTCTTAGTATTAATTAAATAGAATATTTTTTTTTTGCATAGGGTATCTAACCGTATATGGTTTCCATTTCGCTCACATTTTAATATGCGAAAGATAATGCCCCGCTGGGATAATAATGCCGATTATTAAGCGTACAAACAGCGAAAAGTCGGAAAACAGGAAACCCGTTTATTTGTTAGAGATTTTCTTTTGTCGGTCTACGCGAATTTCCCCCCCACGCAAATCGTTGTGCAATTAATTATCAAGCGGAAGCTGAGAAAATTTGCTGACCCCCAAAACGAGCAAGGAAATCATATTCTATAAAGTTTTACACATTAGAAATTTCACAACATTTGATATTGATAATTCTCATCTCGTATACAAATTGTGAACAAATCGCACAGGCAGTAAAAAGTTTTAATTTCTCTTTAAACTTGTCGATGAATCAGAATTTTTATGACGAATCTGTGGTTTTTTATTATAGGTTTCAAAACATGATTACAAACAAGAATGCTTAATGTAAACAACTTGTTAACAAGGGGATCAAGGTCAGATTTAATGATGAAAAAAATAAAGATTTATATTTTTGAAATCATTATAATATTTAATTGAACTTCGTTCATTGCTTAAATTTTAATTCTTTTTCTAGAAAGAAATATGTATATACAAGATAATTTACTTTAATTGTTTTCAGTTCCGTCCACATTGGGATTGTATATGCCCACCCCCTTATTAAGTAGTCAGGGTAAGCGTTAAATTACAAGGAACTACCGGTCTTTTCTGTAATTTCTTCTTCTTCTTCCTTTCGCTATTTGCTGAAGCTTATCTCCCAGCTATTATTTTGCGTTTCTTTATCTGCCAAGTTTATCTCTTACGACCTTCGCCTTGCAAAGTATTTAGCCAAAGAGTACAAATTATTGAAAACCGTCAAAAAAGTATACGATACGAAATTATATGCTCCAAAACAGGTATTTTTGGAGCGCATTCAACTTCCCTACTTTTTTTCGGGGTATTTTGTTGTTTTTTTACCTCGCACTTAGTCTCTCGTGCGATGTGGTTACTTAGCGTCCATATGCTAATTGCCTCTGTCCGATCTGAACCGGTACACATCGTCGACAGCGACTTGACAACGACGTCAGCAGCGCTGTCAACGTTCACAGATTGCATTATCTTGCGTTATATATGGGAGGGGGAGAGAGTTCAATGGCATCGTTTAATTTTGTACGATATTTTGGATAGAGATATATATTTTAAATAATAATAAATATAAAATATATATTTTAAATAATAATACATATAAAATATATATATATATAAAATAATAATAAATATATAGAGGACTTTTATATACTCTCTGCATTGAAAAATGTTTTCCATTTACCTTTGTATCTTTTATTTCTTTACTGCTCTACCCCCTTCACTTCACGTTTCCTGCCACACCCTGTATACCCAGTACACCCTGTACACAAGTTTAAACACATTTCAGTGTAAATGAACGCATGATTATGCATTTTTACAGATTTCTTTGGGGCTTTTAAGCAAACAAATTGCTTACAGCATAAAAAAGGAAGTTGCACTGGGAGTATCCGTGCATGTGTGTGTGTTGGGCACACACACACACACACACACACCACATCTTAAGCCAAGTAGAACAAATATTATTTGCAGCTTTTGACCCACTTTTATTTTGAGGCTGCTTTTCACATGAGCCACAGCCAGCGGCGACTTCGCGACGTGTGCATTTTCCCCCTCTTCCCATAGCCCTCTTCCTTCCTTTTCCCCTCTGCCCCTCTGCCAGCATCTTCCTTTTGCATTTCTTTTGTTGCCTGCCTATGAATATAATAGTAAAAGTGAATGAGTTTTTCAGCCTCCACCTCCACCTGCACCATCTCCTTTGCCGCCCCAACTTTTTTTTTATTTTTTATGACGTTGCCACCGCCGGGCACCGCAGCGACTCTTCTGGCAACTGCGAGAGGCGGCGCTGTCGTCGTGGCTATTAAATTTCAATTATTGTTACATTTTTCACACACTACGCGTGCTGCATGCCTCACGCTGCATGCTGCATGCTGCATGCTGCGTGCTGCTTCGCGCCGAGGCGACGACAAGCATGTGAAATGCCAAATGGGAAATGAAAAATTGTGAAAATGCCAAATGGCAAATGGGAAAAAGGGAAATGGGAAATGGAGCAAGTGTCGTTATGCTTAGCAAAGTCATAAAGTTTAAACTCATTGATGGCTGGAGACACCCCTTTTTTCCACACTTATTCAGATTGACATTTGCGTCTGCAGTTGTTGCGCTTTCATATGTCAATGGAAGTGAGAGAGAGAGGGAGAGAAAGTGTGGCCAATCCGCGTGCATAATTTGCGTGTTATCGATAGTTTTTTAAGCAATTATCGCTAATATAAAATACTAAAATATCGCTTGCATTTTCATATGTATTTTAATTAATTTAAAAAAAAGAAAATAAAAAAATAAAACAAAAAAATATTAAAACTTTTATCCAAGAATATAAAACTTATTTTGCTCTTACTTTAGCATAGTTTAGAAACCAAATTTCATCATGCAGTTTGTCAGGCATAAGTTGCAAATTAGTAACAAACAAAGTTATAAAATTTGCTTAGAAAATTAAGAAAAACTTTATAGATTCAATAAATAATGAAAAAATAAACTCAGTTTAGCAACAAATTGTTTATTAAACTGCAACTAACTATAGTTTATTTCTTAAGTATTAAAACTCTTTCTTTTTTTATGCCCATTGATAGAGATAGAAGAACACGCAAATCTTGTTTAACCAGGCATACACCATTAGCTCATTTAACTCATTGGAAACAAACAACATGGTATACAACACCTTGAATGGCATTTTAATTGCAAAACTTCAACGACAAGCAAAGGCAACAACAACAACAACAATATAGACAACATTTGCCCTTCACTCTGCAGTTCCAATGGCCGACCACAAGTTTCCGTTTGCCGTACCTCCTCCCCTCCTCCTCCTTCATCTGCCTCCTTGTGGCTTGAAATTGATTTGCTGTGCACAGATAAGTCAATATTTTATTGTTTTATTTGCCATCGGTTGAAGTACAAAAAGTCGAGCTTATTTCACATTTATTGTTTCGCCGCCACTCGACGAGCCCAACTTGTTCTCAGACTCGGTTCTCTATAGAGTACGTACTTTGCTTCTTTTCCTTCTTGCTGCTGCTGCTGCTGCTGCTACTATTATTATTGTAAACCGATCGAGCGTGAAAAGGTGAAGTCAGCCAAAGCCACAGCTAAAGCAGTTAACCTATAAAACGAATACAGCTATCTATACATACATATACATATGTGTCTGTGGATGCCACACAGTAGAAATGCCACAGACATATGTATATAGTAGAGAAATATATCTATAGTCTTGTCTTAAAAAAAAAAACTAAAAACAAAAACAAGAAAAAGAGACTTTATCATATCGAAGATTGTATACGCTGCCAGCTTATTAAATCAAATTAAATGGTATATTATTTGGTATACCAAATATATTTTTTTCAGAAATTATTAATTAATTATCCTAAAAAACTATATGTACTTGACGCCTGATTCTGGTAAAATTTTGCAAGCATATGAAAGTATAGATAAAGGGGATATATAGGAAGTTTGAGTGCAATATCTTGAAAGATAGCACAAATAAACGGAATATTTAAGATTATAACATATGTATGTTTAAAAATTTCCACAATGTGCATAGCATTTTCTTCTTCGATCCTATGCAAATGTCTAACCGAAATGAATATACTCTTTTAAAGAGTATACAAAGAGCAGCATGATATGCGACTGAAAACTTGCTGACATTCGGTTTATCCAATTGACGACGCTGCAGTTGCCGATTTTCAGTATGAATTCGCTCTCAAGTTGTTGCTGCTTCTACTTTTTCTTCTTCTTCTCGTAGTTCTTCTACTCGCAATGAGCGGAAAATGAAATGACTATAAACAAGTCGGAAAGGCTACAGTCACGCGGTGACTGTAAGAGGCCATGGATTTTGAGTTTATATATTTAAAGTAAACCTTAACGAGAGAGAGATATGTGCATTTTTGGCGCGTGCCAAAATTCGTTACATACACACACACCAGCGTCAACTTCTTCTTCTTAAATTTAGACGTCCGTTAAAAATGCACTGACCTGCCTCACGTTGTGTGTATTGCCTCACACGCATATATGTATGCATGTGTGAGCTTCGCGTGCATGTATTGTATACATGCACGCATAAGTACAGCATGCAAAACATCTTAAAAGGCAAAATGTAACACTTAATATATAATTTATGAGATAAATATTAATAAATGGGAAATAATTCAAAAATGCATATGCTTTATAAATATAAATGTAAACAAATATAAAATACAACAAAACATAAAAAAATTAAAATATGAAAATTCTATTTTCGCCGTGGGAAATCGAACCCTGGCCGTTTGCATAAGAGTCCGCCATCCTAACAACTAGACCACCGTCGCCGCGCTCCGCGCGCCCGTTAAAATTGCATTTTCAGACAATTTGCTCAAAAATGTCATATTTGTCTTCTACAACAATAACACAAATACTGAATTGAATGAGCACAAGAAAGACGAGTTTTATTTATCTATATTTAATAAGATTGTTTGTTGAAATTTGATAAATGAAATCAAATTTTATAATGATGAAAAAAAAATAAAATAATAACTTCCCAAAAAATAGTGAAAAAGTAAAAACAAAATCAAACCGCCTTCCCGTGGGGTCGAACCTCCATCCCTTTCCCTTCGTTCGATTGCCGGCTGCTCTACATATTTGACTATCGCTGCGACTGATTGCTGAGCAGCTAAGTTACTATTTCTATCTCTTACACATACATAACCATTTTCGCATTAAAAAGATCGAAAACGCACGTGGCTGGCAGCAGCTTGCAGGCAAGGCATCACAAATCAATAGAAAATGTTAACTCGCGTAACTTCTATGTTTATTATCCGATCGGGTTGCAATTTATAGAATAGGTTCACAACGTATTTATCTAGATGTATGCAAAAGCAGAAAGTTAAGACTTCAATACTTTGCTTAATAATCACAAATTACTGATTTACGGGGGCGGTGGGCGTGGTACCCGAAATTTGAAAACGACGTTTACTGCCTAGGGTATACAGGAATCTGTATACCGAATTCGAGTCTCTAGCTTTCTTAATAGCTGAGAATCAGACGCTCATACAGACGGACAGACGGACAGACGGACAGACAGACAGACGGACAGACGGACAGACAGACATGGCTAGATCGACTCGGCTAGTGATCCTGAGCAAGAATATATATACTTTATGGGGTCGCAAATGTCTTCTTCTACCTGTTACGCACATTCCGACAAACCTAATAGACCATGTATTTTTTTAAAATCCATGGCCTAAAAAGAAGCTACAAAATTTTATGTTGAATTCGAAAACATTTTCAAAAGTTCTGCCACAATAAAGAAAATTGTTCTATTGCCTTAAGGAGTTTCTTAAAAACACGTTTTTTTAGGGAGAGAAATTTAAAAACCTTTTTTTAAATAACGCATAATTATAATCTTCATTAAATAAAGTTACCAACTCTTTTGCATAATCATCTCCGACATCCTGAAAAAGTTCTAAGACACAACACCTACACATGCGTCCCTAATCAGTTTGGTAAACAACAATTTTCTGTTTGTCTTGTCATTCCCCCGCAGCCTTCTTCTTCTTCTTCTTCGCTCATTACCCACAACACCAT
Organism: Zaprionus tsacasi; assembly: GCA_018904105.1. Taxonomy (NCBI): domain Eukaryota; kingdom Metazoa; phylum Arthropoda; class Insecta; order Diptera; family Drosophilidae; genus Zaprionus; species Zaprionus tsacasi. The sequence goes on from JAEIFR010000295.1 coordinate 4,009,101, forward strand.
CGTCCATTATATTATAGCAATTTCATTTGCTTTGCCTTTAAGGATGTGCTCACATTAAAGCTCAAGTCCCAACAACAATTTGCTAGGGAAAACACTTGGAAACTTCTTAGAAACGTAAATATTTACCCGGTTAAGGCAAAAAGATGTTGCAGCTGCCCAAAGAAAATTGTTTGCTCACCTGCAAAGAAAGCCAAAAAAAAGAGAAAACGAATGAGAAAAATTGGTAAGAAAAATGCTTGGTATAATTTAATAATAACACGATGATAGACTAAGGGCGCATATAGGCAAAACGTTGGTTACCTAATTACGTGCTGCAAAGGGGGTATTTCTTGGAAATCACATAAAACCAAGAAGAAGCAAGAAAATCATAAACACACACACACACACATAGATCCCACTAATTAGTTGAAAGCAATAAAGTCTGAAGAACTGAAGCTGTTGCAGGTTTTGGGATTGAATTGGGATTGAAATCGAAGTTAAACTCCGGATAGCAGGATGTCTTCGATTTCCACATCCAAGGTTGAGGCTGAAGCTTATCGCAAACGTGTAATTTAACTAAATATGGATGCATGAATAAATTCAATGGCATAATGAAGATAAACGCACAAAACCAGGACAAGACAAGATGCCAAACGAAGCGGCAAACAAAGGCCAAGCGATTGGTGCATTAAGTGGCTTTCTGGCTGTGGCTATGCTGGGCCGCTGAATACCCTGGAAAGCCACAAAATTAAAAGATAAAATTATCGTACCGATAAAAAATTATTCGAAAAATTTTTAACTATTATAATTTATTAATATTAAACTAGTTTGCTGAAAGAATAGTATTATACAAGCTTTTATATATTTATAAAAGTTTTTTCTGTATCAAAATAAAATCCTATATATAATTTTGCGAATTAAATTCTATTGAATATTATAGATTTTTCGAAAAATGAAGCTTCTTTTCTAAAATCAATATTTTATGCTCTTTTTTATCTAAAGATATATTAAAATATCTTTACAGTACAGTAATATTTAGGAATTTGAAGCTTTCGCCCTTTACATAGTATATCCCACATTTATTTTTTTTTTTGAACTTCAGAGCATACCCATTAGGAAACTTTGACTTTGCAGGGCGCATAAAGATAAACAACAGCAGCGGACCCAACCGGCATGCCAAAGATTATCGTGGAACACAGGCACAACTGGCAGCAAGTTTTGGCCACGACAAGCTCATTTGAGCTGGAAATCCAAACAAAGGCATATTTAAATGTTTGGCAACATTTTGTAGCCAAGAACAGTACACGCAATGTGATGCAGAAGGAGCCAAAGAAGCAGCAGCAAAAGCGAAGGAGCAACATCGAGTTGCACATGTGGATGTGCAAACTCCTTTGCGCTGTTAATTTGCCAAACAATTGGCAGATAGCCAAGCGGCAAGCGGGTCGACCCCAAAAAAGTACTAACAAGTCAACCAAAACATAGCTAGACGGAATGACGACGCGCCCCAAGGCGCTGCTGGCCATTGTTGCAATTCTTGTTGCTGCTGCTGCTGCTGTTGTTGCGGTTCTTCTTGCAGTTGCATATTTTGCTCTGCACGTTTTGCTTGTTGACTGTTTTGCTGCTGTTGTTGTTGGCCAACAAATATGCCAAGCTGCCGCTGCCGTTGCCGCTGCCGGAGACCAAGCTCAGCTCAAACTCATGACCAAAAACGAGTTGCGCCACGTCCCGTGCCGCTGCATAACAAACATCGCGCATCCCTCCCCACCTCAACCTCAGCCTCAGCTACAACTCCAACTCCGTCTTCGAACTCCAAAGCTGAAGGCAGCAAACTTGATTTACAAAAACAAAAAAAAAGAAGAAAACCAAGCACAAGTTCCACACAAGAAACTATGCCAAAGTCGAAGTTTTAATGCTCTTCCCGCACAGACTGCTTGGTTAATATTGTGGAAAACTTGCAAGTTAAGCTCATTCAATGCCAAAATTTGTAGTATGTAATTTTGTTGCTTAGATATGACTTTAAATTGTTGGGTTTTTACAAAACAAAACTCTAGTATTTCTGAAAAGAAGTGAATTTCGTAAAAGTTGCCAATAAATGATGCTCATTTCAGCAAACTTACTCAATCTGTCATATGATTTTTATGAAATATCTAATACATACCACATAATATTTATTAGGCATAACATACTCGGAATTCATGTATTTTACTCATTATTTTTAATAGAATTGTAAATAATAATTTAATATATTCTGATCTTTTAAGAATAATAATGTAAAAATTCTAGAAACTTGCATATATGTAGTTCCAAAGTATTAATCTTTCATATCATATAAAATAACATGCATATTTTCATTATTTAAATAATGAAATTAGTCAAGAATATAATCAAGCTCGAATATTATTAATATTTTTAAGTGCCAAGCATTATTTATAAACATTGATAAACTTTTAACTATTTAAATTTATTTTATTTATTGTATTTGCAATGTATCTTTCTAGAGACTTATTAAGTTCAATTTCTACTTGAAATGCTCTTAAGTTCTGCCATTTTTATAGCTACCCGTGTTAAGCTAATGAATAAATGTGCCCCAACCCTTTTTTGTACAGTGTACCACATCATGACAGTTCTGCCTCAGAGCCGGCGCTCAAAAAAAAAAACTGGTTCCCTTTGCGCATTAATCCGGCATTCTTTTTGGGGCCTGTTCGTGATTAACTGTGGACAGTTAAAGACACGAGCTGGCAGCTGGAGAATGGAGCAGGGAGGAGGAGGAGCAGGAGGCGGAAGATCGCCACAGATTTGCAACATGTAACTCAATCGTTGGCGCTGATCATTAGGCTTTCATGTTGCGGTTGCCTGCCCGGAGTCTGGTCCGGGTCGGGTCGGGGTTGGGTCGTCTCGACGGAGATTGGGCTCAGCTCGGGCTGTTGTGTCTGTTTAAAAGTCGATTTCAAGTTCAGACAATGGCAGCGCTGATTGATGCAACTCATCAGCCAGGCAGACCCGACCAGACCCGACCAGACCAGGCCAGACCCGACCAAAGAGTCGAGCTCTCCCAACCGACAACAACACATCCACAACCAGAATTGTGGCGCTATTGCACAGTTTAAACAATGCCACTTCATCGCCAGACAATGCGAGAGATTCGCCTAACTTGGCTAAGTAGTTTGCCTCATGGTCGTGAACTTTACGCCATAAACAGCACCAACACACACACACACACGATACGAAATTCCAATCTTTTTGCCTTTGTTTGCTCCGCTCTTCTCCTTTCCACTCCACTCCGCTTCTTCTTTTTGCCAAGCCGAAACTAATGACTACAATTTTCGGGGCGTTTTCCCTTTGATGAGATTGATTTTTCGGCTTTTTTTGCCGTAGTATTGGTTGTAGTGAAATGAACCTTTTGCCAGGCGCCGCTCTCATATTATACCATACTCTATATAGAGGGTAAAATGAATGTCCAAGCTGATTTGATTATTTACTTGCCACAAAAATCAATTTGAAGAGTTTTTTTTTGTGCTGTTTTCGAATTTAGTACGTGACTTTAATGTCGAAAAAGGGAATAGCAAAGATAGGATAGTCAGGACAAAGCAAAGGGAAGAGTAGAAAGCAGAGAGAATGAAGTTTATTGGTAATTTTAGTTTTTTAATAAGAAAACTTCAACAATAAATTGCTCACGATGTAGTAGAATTGAAATTTAAAGACATAATACAATGAGAATATTATTTTTATACTTTTTACTATATAGAATACTTTATTTGTAATCTATCAGTCATTAAAATTCATGAAATGATTTAAATATAATTACAGTAGATTTTTTTTTCGAGAAAACAATCACATTTAATCCCAAAATTATGCAGAATTATTTAGCATAATAGAGCAGCATTAATCATAGCCAGAGCAAAACGAATTAGAGACTAACCAACCGCATGTTCAAGTCTATTTATCATAAAACCAACAAAGTATGGTATAGTATAGTATGGTGTAGTGCAGGAAGTTCAACAAACCCCTCGAAACAAATTTAAATAAATTGAAATACAGAATGTGTACATAGCGCCAAAAGATTGACCAACGAAAAAAAAAACAAATCGGTAAGGCTACAGTCGAGAACGCCCGACAGTAAAATACCCTTCGCCCAGTTGCTAAAATCCGTTACAAACGTAACGTTACAAATTACACTTATTATTTAAAACAAAGAATTCGCTCTTAAAACTTGCAATTTAAAATGGAATAACAAAATTTTTTAAATCACTTACCTAAATTTTCAAAATAACGAAAAATTTCATAACATCTTTTATGTTATTTTTTTAAATATAGAACCACTCAGGTTGTCAAAACATTAAAAAAATGTCATTTCGCTTGAAAATCGTTTGATTTATAAGAAAGTTATGATCGGTGTAAAATGATGGTACCAGGCCTGTTGAGTGTGTTACATGTCTAATTTTTTGACCATTTCGACATGATTTTTGGGCCAAAATTAAGTATAGTCTAAAATCGATTTAAACACTTGTTTATTACTAATTTTGACCTCCGCAATCGATTAAAATTAAAACCTCGCAATTTAAAATTTTGAAAAAAAAAATGTTCTTGAAATTTTACAGGGGGGACCATTGTCTTAATTTCCAAAATATCAAAAAATTTCAAAAGGTTATTTTGATATTATTTAAATGTAGAATCACTCAGATAATCAAAACATAAACAAAATGTCATTCCGCGTGAAAATCGTTTGATTTATAAGAAAGTTATGATCGGTGTAAAATGATGGTACCAGGCCTGTTGAGTGTGTTACATGTCTAATTTTTTGACCATTTCGACATGATTTTTGGGCCAAAATTAAGTATAGTCTAAAATCGATTTAAACACTTGTTTATTACTAATTTTGACCTCCGCAATCGATTAAAATTAAAACCTCGCGATTTAAAATTTTGAAAAAAAAATGTTCTTGAAATTTTACAGGGGGGACCATTGTCTAAATTTCCAAAATATCAAAAAATTTCAAAAGGTCTATTTTGATATTATTTAAATGTAGAATCACTCAGATAATCAAAACATAAACAAAATGTCATTCCGCGTGAAAATCGTTTGATTGATAAGAAAGTTATGATCGGTGTAAAATGATGGTACCAGGCCTGTTGAGTGTGTTACATGTCTAATTTTTTGACCATTTCGACATGATTTTTGGGCCAAAATTAAGTATAGTCTAAAATCGATTTAAACACTTGTTTATTACTAATTTTGACCTCCGCAATCGATTAAAATTAAAACCTCGCGATTTAAAATTTTGAAAAAAAAAAATGTTCTTGAAATTTAACAGGGCGGACCATTGTCCAAATTTCCAAAATATCAAAAAATTTCAAAAGGTCTATTTTGATATTATTTAAATGTAGAATCACTCAGATAATCAAAACATAAACAAAATGTCATTCCGCGTGAAAATCGTTTGATTTATAAGAAAGTTATGATCGGTGTAAAATGATGGTACCAGGCCTGTTGAGTGTGTTACATGTCTAATTTTTTGACCATTTCGACATGATTTTTGGGCCAAAATTAAGTATAGTCTAAAATCGATTTAAACACTTGTTTATTACTAATTTTGACCTCCGCAATCGATTAAAATTAAAACCTCGCGATTTAAAATTTTGAAAAAAAAAATGTTCTTGAAATTTTACAGGGGGGACCATTGTCTAAATTTCCAAAATATCAAAAAATTTCAAAAGGTCTATTTTGATATTATTTAAATGTAGAATCACTCAGATAATCAAAACATAAACAAAATGTCATTCCGCGTGAAAATCGTTTGATTTATAAGAAAGTTATGATCGGTGTAAAATGATGGTACCAGGCCTGTTGAGTGTGTTACATGTCTAATTTTTTGACCATTTCGACATGATTTTTGGGCCAAAATTAAGTATAGTCTAAAATCGATTTAAACACTTGTTTATTACTAATTTTGACCTCCGCAATCGATTAAAATTAAAACCTCGCGATTTAAAATTTTGAAAAAAAAAAATGTTCTTGAAATTTAACAGGGCGGACCATTGTCTAAATTTCCAAAATATCAAAAAATTTCAAAAGGTCTATTTTGATATTATTTAAATGTAGAATCACTCAGATAATCAAAACATAAACAAAATGTCATTCCGCGTGAAAATCGTTTGATTTATAAGAAAGTTATGATCGGTGTAAAATGATGGTACCAGGCCTGTTGAGTGTGTTACATGTCTAATTTTTTGACCATTTCGACATGATTTTTGGGCCAAAATTAAGTATAGTCTAAAATCGATTTAAACACTTGTTTATTACTAATTTTGACCTCCGCAATCGATTAAAATTAAAACCTCGCGATTTAAAATTTTGAAAAAAAAAATGTTCTTGAAATTTTACAGGGGGGACCATTGTCTAAATTTCCAAAATATCAAAAAATTTCAAAAGGTCTATTTTGATATTATTTAAATGTAGAATCACTCAGATAATCAAAACATAAACAAAATGTCATTCCGCGTGAAAATCGTTTGATTTATAAGAAAGTTATGATCGGTGTAAAATGATGGTACCAGGCCTGTTGAGTGTGTTACATGTCTAATTTTTTGACCATTTCGACATGATTTTTGGGCCAAAATTAAGTATAGTCTAAAATCGATTTTAACACTTGTTTATTACTAATTTTGACCTCCGCAATCGATTAAAATTAAAACCTCGCGATTTAAAATTTTGAAAAAAAAAATGTTCTTGAAATTTTACAGGGGGGACCATTGTCTAAATTTCCAAAATATCAAAAAATTTCAAAAGGTCTATTTTGATATTATTTAAATGTAGAATCACTCAGATAATCAAAACATAAACAAAATGTCATTCCGCGTGAAAATCGTTTGATTTATAAGAAAGTTATGATCGGTGTAAAATGATGGTACCAGGCCTGTTGAGTGTGTTACATGTCTAATTTTTTGACCATTTCGACATGATTTTTGGGCCAAAATTAAGTATAGTCTAAAATCGATTTAAACACTTGTTTATTACTAATTTTGACCTCCGCAATCGATTAAAATTAAAACCTCGCGATTTAAAATTTTGAAAAAAAAATGTTCTTGAAATTTTACAGGGGGGACCATTGTCTAAATTTCCAAAATATCAAAAAATTTCAAAAGGTCTATTTTGATATTATTTAAATGTAGAATCACTCAGATAATCAAAACATAAACAAAATGTCATTCCGCGTGAAAATCGTTTGATTTATAAGAAAGTTATGATCGGTGTAACATGAGAATACCAGGCCTGTTGAGTGTGTTGCATGTCTAATTTTTTGACCATTTCGACATGATTTTTGGGCCAAAATTAAGTATAGTCTAAAATCGATTTAAACACTTGTTTATTACTAATTTTGACCTCCGCAATCGATTAAAATTAAAACCTCGCGATTTAAAATTTTGAAAAAAAAATGTTCTTGAAATTTAACAGGGGGGACCATTGTCTAAATTTCCAAAATATCAAAAAATTTCAAAAGGTCTATTTTGATATTATTTAAATGTAGAATCACTCAGATAATCAAAACATAAACAAAATGTCATTCCGCGTGAAAATCGTTTGATTTATAAGAAAGTTATGATCGGTGTAAAATGATGGTACCAGGCCTGTTGAGTGTGTTACATGTCTAATTTTTTGACCATTTCGACATGATTTTTGGGCCAAAATTAAGTATAGTCTAAAATCGATTTAAACACTTGTTTATTACTAATTTTGACCTCCGCAATCGATTAAAATTAAAACCTCGCGATTTAAAATTTTGAAAAAAAAAATATTTTTGAAATTTTACAGGGGGGACCATTGTCTAAATTTCCAAAATATAAAAAAATTTCAAAAGGTCTATTTTGATATTATTTAAATGTAGAATCACTCAGATAATCAAAACATAAACAAAATGTCATTCCGCGTGAAAATCGTTTGATTTATATAAGAAAGTTATGATCGGTGTAAAATGATGGTACCAGGCCTGTTGAGTGTGTTACATGTCTAATTTTTTGACCATTTCGACATGATTTTTGGGCCAAAATTAAGTATAGTCTAAAATCGATTTAAACACTTGTTTATTACTAATTTTGACCTCCGCAATCGATTAAAATTAAAACCTCGCGATTTAAAATTTTGAAAAAAAAAATGTTCTTGAAATTTAACAGGGGGGACCATTGTCTAAATTTCCAAAATATCAAAATATTTCAAGAGGTCTATTTTGATATTATTTAAATGTAGAATCACTCAGATAATCAAAACATAAACAAAATGTCATTCCGCGTGAAAATCGTTTGATTTATAAGAAAGTTATGATCGGTGTAAAATGATGGTACCAGGCCTGTTGAGTGTGTCTAATTTTTTGACCATTTCGACATGATTTTTGGGCCAAAATTAAGTATAGTCTAAAATCGATTTAAACACTTGTTTATTACTAATTTTGACCTCCGCAATCGATTAAAATTAAAACCTCGCGATTTAAAATTTTGAAAAAAAAAATGTTCTTGAAATTTAACAGGGGGGACCATTGTCTAAATTTCCAAAATATCAAAAAATTTCAAAAGGTCTATTTTGATATTATTTAAATGTAGAATCACTCAGATAATCAAAACATAAACAAAATGTCATTCCGCGTGAAAATCGTTTGATTTATAAGAAAGTTATGATCGGTGTAAAATGATGGTACCAGGCCTGTTGAGTGTGTTACATGTCTAATTTTTTGACCATTTCGACATGATTTTTGGGCCAAAATTAAGTATAGTGTAAAATCGATTTAAACACTTTTTATTACTAATTTTGACCTCCGCAATCGATTAAAATTAAAACCTCGCGATTTAAAATTTTGAAAAAAAAAATGTTCTTGAAATTTTACAGGGGGGACCATTGTCTAAATTTCCAAAATATCAAAAAATTTCAAAAGGTCTATTTTGATATTATTTAAATGTAGAATCACTCTGATAATTAAAACATAAACAAAATGTCATTCCGCGTGAAAATCGTTTGATTTTTAAGAGAGTAACGATGGGTGTATGTCAGCCACGCAGACATACATATGCCGGTTTCACAAAGTTAGTATACCCTTTTTAAACAGTATAAACAGAAAATACTATCCAAAAGATACAAATGTATCTGTAGCCTGCGCATGTTACCTATAAAGCATGTAAATCACTGACGCGCAACCAGAAAATGGGCAAACGCAACAAATTTTACACATGAAAATGAGAAAAAAAGACAGAAAAAATGAGAAAGAGGGAAAAAAGAGCATAAAAACAATGGGCGAATGAGTAAGTGGGGTCAGCGGAGCGGGTCACACCTCTGACTGATGCCTGGAGATATGTGTGGCAACAACTTAGCTTGGTTTCATTTTGTTTTACACACCATTTCCGTCATTTTCCAGCATATATTTAAATTGAGAGAGGATGCAATGCAATGCAATCCCCCCACCCCAGCCAAACCAAACTCGTGAATCGTGAAACTCTTTCGGAATCAACAAAATTGCCTATGACTTATTCATAATTATGTGTAATTATGTTGATGCATACAAATTAATGACACTTCAATTAGGCGGACGACAATAACAATAACAATAACGATGCCGAGAGACTACCGCAAAACGCAATTTTATGAAGCGACAGCAACAACTACAACTACAACAAAAACAATATGACAAACTTTAATTAAATGCAGCAGCCAGAGAGAGAAAGAGAGAACGAGAGCAAAGAGTGCAATAACAATGAACCATGAAAATGTCGTACATGATAGCTGTACGAATACCCTGCACACATGTCTTACATGCACATACATACACATACAAGTATAAATTATGATTTTGTATTATTATCTTTTAAATATTTTTATTTTTAGTAGAAATGATTTAGTAGTTTTTAGAATATTTTTAACGGCATTTTTTCCATTTGGGTTATTATTTATTTGTTATTATTATCTTCACAAAATTTTTTCCAATTTCATTAGTATATTTTTCAAATAGCTTCTTTAGTTTTTTTTTCTTTATTATGTTGTTTATATATAGTTATGTTGTTTTTTTATAGTTTCATCCATTTTATTATTATTTTGTATATATTAAACATTGTTTTGATTTTCTTATTTATTTCTCTCTCATTTTTTTTTTGTTTTTGTCTTTTTTCATTTTATTGCATTTTAATTAGAAAACTTAAAACTCTCTCTCTCTATACTTTCATTTTCCAGATATACAATTGAATTCCCATAAAATTCCCTTCATTATACCAAATTGCCGTCTTTCTTTATCACTTTCTTTCTTTTTTCTCCGTGAACCATGTCAGTGGAGCACAAGGCAACTAATAAACCAAATAACTCTTCGCTCACTCATTAATTATAGAGTATAAAAAAAGCATAAGCAAAAAGGCCGACAAAGTGGCAAAAGACTTGTCAACTAGCAGCCAGACAAACCCCCAGAAACTACTGAGGCAGCGGCAAAGGCAGCAACAGCAAAAAGGCTGAACCCGAGCAAACACAACAAACTGATATGTGCGTGTGTGTCTGTGTGTGTGTGCACAGTATGCACTTCCGCAAAGAGATGCGTACAAAGCGCAGCTCATGACACGAATTTCTTATGGCAAACTATATAGGGAAAAAAATAGCTTGTTGTAAATGCGACAATGCAGCTACACTATAGGAAATAAATCTAGAATTTACACTATAATTATATAGCTAAAATATTACTATATTATATTTAGTATTAAACTGAAATTATTATTGTTATTTATTATAGTTTCCCCACAGCACTTCAAGAATACACATTCTTATTATGTATTATTAAGTTCCCTCAAATTTCCAATAAATCACAACACTCAAACTTACAAAAGTGTTGGAAAACACGCTTTGTTGTAGCTGTCGCTGTTGGCAGAATTTCTTTATGCAGTTTTTTCTATAATTTAAGCGTTTATTGCAAGTCAAGTGCCAGGGAACAGTTTCTTATACTCTTTTTTAGCTCCTTCTACTGCACTAGCATCATTATCGTTTATAATAATCGGCATCATGAAAGTTTTGTCACAGCATCATGTCGCATTAATGTCAATAATGTGCGCTCTCGTTTTTATGGTTAGATCGATGAGCAAAAACAACAACAACAACTAAATTGCATAAATAGAACCGAAGAACTTAACGGTTCATTAACTTTAGAACGGACACACAGAAAAGTTGACATTAACGACTTGAACTTTTCTTTTAAATGGAACAGAAAATAGATGCACATATACTTTCATATTCTCAAGATACGCGCACTTAGCAAAGTTACAAACGTTTATAAGCACTCAAATCTGTACAATTTTACTGCATGATATAGTACAGCAATTTTTACAAAATTATACATAATTATTATAGCTTAATCTACTAAAATTAAGCTCTGCTTTCTTACCAGTTAAACAGGTTAATTGTTTTGGCTTTAGCCTTGGTAAGAAGATGTTTAAAATTATTTCTGATTTTATTTTATGATACGATCCACTAGACTGAAAACCTAAGACTGAAGACAGCTCTGTAAATTTCCTAGTTTTAGATAAACTACTTTAAATACTACGTAAAATTGCAGCTTGAATAATATAGTCAACAGACTCACGTCTCTTTGAATATATGTATGTACTTGTATTGCAGCGTTTTAAATTTAAATATAGTATATAAACACCTTAAGTTTAATTGAAAATGAGTCAAAGCGATGATGCTTTAATTTCTCAAACGATTTAGAAAAAAACCCTGATTAAAGTTACTTCCAAATGCTCCCAAAATTCAGACCACAATAATGTCAGCTTTGTCTTTGTCAGCTGGGAGTATATGATGACTATGTATTTGAATTCCTTCAGGTATTTTTAAATACAATCGCATTAGATTGACGCATGCACATGGGAGGAACAAAAACTATTTATCTTAGTCATTGGATCGATCGTCAGACTCATTATGATAAAAAATCATCGAAGATTTTTAACGCACCCGCCAATGGGAAGTGTTTTCAAGTGTATTACTTCAACATTAATCATGATGAATGCGCTACAAAAAAAAACCCTGAAAAAGAATCGAAATACACTCAATGAATATACAAACTTACTATACAAGCTACCAAAATATACTAAAATAAAACTTTAAGCGGTTTTTTCAATTTTCTATACTGGGTGGGGCTGTTTCTCAATTGTGAACTACAACGAAATCAATGTGTAAACACTGTTAAAATGTATGGTTGTAGAGAGGTATTTGGGGCTGTTCTCTCTCTCTCTGTACGAAACTAAGAACAATGTCATGCAATCAACTTTAGGCCAAGTGCAGTGAGCTTCAACGCCAACAAAAAGCGGCAGCAACAACAACAACAACAATAATTCAGCGCAGCAATCAGAAACTAAAGCTGAAAGGCAAAAAGAGAGGTGGAAAAAAAAACTATGGTATAGTATAGTAAACCTTAAAAGTATAATGAAAAATGTTCGATGAGTGCTTTTGTATTTCGTACGTCATAAGGTGCACAATTTATTGTTGCACGTTGCACTTTTTCTCTCGCTCAAACACAGTTTCAGAAAAATTTTCCGTACCCCCTGCTTTTTTTTTGCCACAATTCAGTATGCTGCCGCCTCCACATATCGATTTAAGTCATGAGATTAATACGTATTATGTTTTCTTGCACTCTCCAAAACTTTTCGTATTGCAATATGTCGATTTCTGGATTTACAAATGTGTTTTTTCCCTCTTTTTTCTTTGCACGCTACACAAATAAGTCGATAGTCAAGGTTGACGGCGATTAAGTAGAACGTTAAGTGAGGTTAAAGATGATATATGAGCAGTATGAGTAGAGTAGTATGACGATAGCAATAAGTCATTGGAGGATTCATAAAAGTTTATAATACTATGGTTTTTAAATAAATTATAATGAATCAGAGCAAATTCTGTTATTGATATTATTGTTTTAAATACTTTTATGGTTTCATCTGTAATTTATTAAGTTTGAAAAAGAGTATACACTCAAATTATAAAATAACTAAATTCTTTTATATAGAATTTTCATTATCAGCGAAATATTTTTATAATTTAATCATTTGATTATAGTACTAACTTATTAAACTTTATACATGATGTCATAGCGCTCTATCAATAATTTGCAAATTTAATTAATAATAACTGATAATTGTCATCTAAAATTTTTCAATATTATTCGAGTATTTATTATAAAGTGCGAGTATATTAATATTTTCGCATTTGTGTACTTGCTCTCGTTGAAATCTGTCGTTCTTATCTTGAAAACACACTCACACATGGAAACTCAATCAAGCAAAACAGTCAATTATCTCAAATTGCCACAAAATACGTTTCGATTACATTTCCCATGCCAGTGGGCTGGCAGTACAAACTGATTAATTACAATCGATAACCGATATGTGTGATTATGCAAAGAATCTGTTTGTGTGTGTGTGTCTCAGATCAGAGATATGATTTCTATGGGCATTTTCCTGCACATCTACTGTGCCCTGGATTTACCATTTTTCCCCATTCTGTTTCGTTTTTTGGATCTAGCACAGATTGTGGAAATATCTTTGATTTTTTCCCGTTTTTTTTTAAGCTTTGACCGAACGTAATCTAATTTAAGGTACAAGGTACTCTGATGCTTGCAGCTTTTGTGGTTTATTGGTTATGGATTGGACAACATGCTCCCACACACACATGTATACCCCTAACACACACACAAACACACACATGTACACAACACCGACGAGTGCAACGTTGGCGCTCGTATAAATGCTTTGCCATGCAATTTCATAAAATTTTCGTTCGTTTTTCATTTTTCTTTTTGTTTTCTTTTTTTTGTTTCTGAGCAAGTGAATTGACTAACGGGTCAAGGTTGACAGAGCGCGCAATGCTTTTATTTATAAAACCATATGACGCACACATTTCTCTCCACATCCCTCTCTGTAACATGCCCCATACATGCACAAACAAGGCACACACTCAAAAAAACCGCAGAGTTTTCTGAATCATATTACGAATTTCTTTGGAATTTCTTTTTGTATTTGAAAAGTATGCGTTGATTGAAATGTGTGCATAAATTTAATAGAGCTATACCTATTTATTTATCAAGATTTCGCATTTCCATAATATAAACAAAACCACAGAAAATGTATTGCAAATTCGCAAGAAATCTTAATTATTTTATGAAATTTATGCTTATTTTTTCTCGTGCTTTTTTTGCGTGTACTTTTTCCATACTACCCCTTTGCTCGATTTCAGTACCCGTATAAAGAAAGCCTCTAGTATGGAAAACTTCATCAAAAATCATCATATTTCTTTGAGAGAGTATATTTTATCAATTATTTGGATTTTGCATCAAAAAAAAAATGAATTAAACGTTTTTAAAAATATTGACCTTCTGTATATGTCACCATATCTTCTTGTAGACACCCTGCTGCACTTCCATGGCATTTTAAGCCAGTTGCCAAAAACAAAAACAAAAAAAAAACTACTGTACAGCAAATATTAACTATGACATTTATGACACACTTTTCCTTCTTGGCTGCAAAATTACATGGAACTTGCAAGCAAGTTTTGGAGACGAAGAAGAGAGAAAAGAGACACACAACAACAGCTCGACACTCTACAAACAGCAACAACAACAACAATTTATTGTCACGTGCCAAAAAGTACACACAGCACATCCATATAAAACAGTGTATAACTTTGCCAAACAAGCAAAGTAAGTGCAAAAAGCACAAGAAACGAATTATGATTATTAGGCATAGCGAAGCTTAGATACCCTAACGCAAATTATAAAAAAATATATATATAATATTTTAATGGAATTCTTGGGAAATTTACAATATTAATGTCTCTTTTTCAGTTTTTTCAAACTATACATCTTTATAAGTAAAATAATACATTAAAATATAAATTACAATTTTAATATATTTAATTTACGTGGATTTTACTGGATGCTTCATCACAAGTTTAGTTTTTATCATTTTTAGCAAACGGACCGAAGTTCCTAAATAGACTTGTCTGATGATTATAAGTAGAATATTATATTTAGTTATCATTCTGCCCGTTACATAGTTAGTATACCCTGTGTTTTGAAATTTCCAATGCATGTAGGGTATACAAACGAAAAGAATAAAAAATCGAGACGAAGACGTCACAGCAAATGCCATAAATTCTGTGATTTCACATACAAACAAATGTATACATAGTATACATACATATGTATATATAAATCTTGACGCCCTACACCGAATCCGCCAGAAGTTTACATTGTTCATATTTGCATATCAAATCAAGTGTTAAAATGTAGAAGCTTTCGCATTTGCTGCAAGTGCTCTTAAAAGAGGTATAGAAAGGGTGTGTTCAAAGTCAGATGTTGTTTGTGGAACTGTGTAAACAAACAATGACAAACATTCGCTTAAATATGCATGTTTACTCGGATGTTACCTCGTATTCTTATCTAAAGGAAATACATGAGCATCGATATATTTTAGACAGCTCTAAGTAACTTTTAGTCAGGTGTTTAGAAATATTTTCACTTATCATCTCATCCATTTTCGATATCATTTCACAATTGTGTGAAAAAGTGCAAAAGAAAAGTTCACAAAGTGAACCGAGAGAAGCGCAAAATCTGCAATATCCGGTAATACTGATGCACACCCTTCTCTTCCCTTCCCTCTCCCTATTTTTATTCTACTTCGCGCTCTTGCGCTCAGGGAAAGAAGATTAAAGACAAAAGAAATTGCAGTGTCATTCGATGTCTTTGCTCGCTTTCTCGCTTTGAATCTAGAAACTAGAAACTAGACGAGGCAGCTAACTAGGTAATACGTATGTACATATATACATATATGTTTATGTATGTGTCTCTGTGTGTGTGTGTGTGACAGAGCTAGTTCCGTTTTGGGAACTGCCAAAGACAAACAATGGCAATGTTAAACAGTTTTCCGGCTTTTCCGTCGCTTTGCTATGCACCGCACGTTAAGGGGCAGCTCAAAGAGATGCCGCCGACGATGGCAAAAAAAAATAAAATAAAAAACTAGATGCTGGGAAGGTAAATTTAAAGAGAGACAGAGAGAGAGAGAGAGAGAGAGAGAGAAAATGCTGTAATTTGCCGTCTGAGTGACAAGAGGACGTGAAAAGACGTTGAGTTTGTTTGCCAATGTCGCGTGCGTATCGCATTCCAAGCGGAGGCCAGCAGCAGCCTGACAAGCAACCAGACAGGGGACACAACCGACCGAACCACCCGCCCAACCGCTAGCCCGTCCACCCTGATGCGATCCGATCCGGCCAAATGAATTGCCTTAGTTTAAAAAGTTAACTAAATGCCTGAAAGCGACGACGAGTGGCTGCTTTGCATATGAAATCTAAACATTAGGGTGCCTCATGCTACGAACTATAATAAGTTTGGCAAAATAAATGTACTATAAATAAATTACTATATAATAATGCAGTAAATTTAATTTGAATTAAAAAAAAAATAAATAAATAATTCTAAGTCATATAATTAATTAAGTTTAATATAGAATAGAAATCTAAAGATAGTCCAATGGAAACTAGTAGCCTTATGTTGGTTTATTTTTTTCTTTTTAAATACAATTAGCATAAATTAAAATATATATTATAGTTTATACAAACTAATATTTTGATTTCATTGTTGAATAACCCTTATGCATATGAATTTCGTAATAATTATGGATAATTTAGTTTGGTTTATGTTTCACGAAATCAATTCATTAAAAATCAATGAGTTTAACAAAGTAAAGCAAATATTTTGAATGTTATGCATATTAGATGGTATATACCTTTAAATTTTGCATAGCTAACCACATTGGGTCACCCTATATAGCTCCGTGTATACTAAGAGTACAGAAAATATTGGCCAGCATTTCATTAAAAATTTGGATTTGGGATGTGCATCGCGCCTGGTCGCACATGTAACAATTGCTTATTTACATTTGCTTTATTTGCTGTGCCTTGGTTGGCCTTCCCCCCGCAGAGTCCCCTCGCCTCTTACTGTTTAGTTGGCCACGCGCCAAAACTGCGCACCCTGTGCCAAGACAGGGCAAGGCATATAGTAGGCACCGCCTCTCATCCTGCCCCATGTGTCTACAGAGTCACGCCCCAATCCCCGCCAACGTCTTACAGTTAGGGGCAAAACAGCAGAACCATCTAATGCCTGCCACATCCCGCCATTTCACATTTTTTTTTCTTTTTCTTTCTTTTTTTTTTTTGTTGGTCAAGTCAACAGCGAATGCAAAAGGCAAAAGAACAGACAGAAGACAAAGACAAACCCAACTGATGTGGCAACGTTTAAAGCCCAAGTGGGTAAGGCTCATCGAGAGAGAAATATCTTACAATATAAGAGAGAGAAAATATACAAAAATAATTTGCAGGGTTTATAGATTCTTGGTACTATGAAATTTAGTTAATATTTACGCTGAAAAAAGTAAGCAGAACTTTTTAAAAAATACTTCATATAGATACATATATAAAATTTGATTTTAGTCACAAATTTTTACTACCTACATTATGATAATTATGATTAAGGTCAATCATTATCGGGCACAGTCTTATTAACCTTCCCACAAAAAAACTATGAGTATACTCGTAAAATGAATCAATTAATTGACGCTCAACTTAACCTAAAGATCATTCAATTTCAGCAGAAACATGTGAGTATTTTTGTATTGTATAGAATTTTCTTACTGGGCACCACCACTGGGTGTGGTCAATCACCACCATTATATGCGATGAGAAAACACAGCTGACCCATAAGATATAATACTTAATACGAGTTCGTTTGCCAGCAAATGAAAGAATACCTCCAACAACTTATGGGGGAAAATGGAAAAGTGTGCAAAGAAAATCAATACTAGAATTTCAAAGTAAATTTGCGATGACTTGCAATAATTGTACATATCATATTATATATGTATATTCTCGATATATAAATAGTATAATACATTTCTTTATTAATAAATAAATTTACAAATACATTAAACATTTTTCAAAAGCAGAAATATTTGGAATTCTTTATTATGATATACTTTTCGCAATTTGCGTATTTCAATTTTCACATCATTATAAAAAGATTTCAAAATGAACTGGTTCTTTAAATAGATTCTGCAAATTCATTGTTTACATAGAAGTAACAAATATGTATAAAATATTTACATTTTAATAATTAAAATCAATAAAATAAAAAAACATATTTTAAAGTTAATATACGAAATTAAAATATTGTAATGTTACGGTATATTTATTTTGTATAATCAAGAGTATTTTTGTACAAGTATATTAAATACCAACGTATTTTAATTCTCTTCTTTGCATACTTGAATTATTCCAGCGTTTGTTCAATTTGCTATTTAATTTCGATGGGAAATACATAAATTTAACATGTTTATTTATAGTACCTATGGAATAGTTCTTTTTTTTAGCGTTTTGTTTACTTATTCAGTTTTGCACATTTTGTGTCTATTTTTGGCAATTGTGAACATTTCTGGAAGGCACACAATGTGTTTAAGATGCTTATAATTGGACAAGATTTATGTATAGAAGAAGCTCAAGACGTCGATTTGGACATCGACGACTACGGTTGTGTGGGTATACATCAAGAGCACAAGTACTCAATACAAAAGATAAATAATTCCTCTGTTGTGTTTTCATTTATTGCGCATTTTGCGTTCGTTTTCATTGAGTTTTCTGTTTCTTCATTCTCTCTTTCATTTGTTTAGCGCCAGAGAAGCTTATTAGGTTGGCGTTATTTATCCATTATTTATAGAACCAGTGCATAAGTTCTGAGATTGTGTGGTTAAAAAACATAATGCATATGTTGTTCTGTTCATTAATATCACCCCAACTCTGAACTCATGTTCCTATTTCATCATTTTTTGTTTCGTTTTACTCAGCCGCATATTATCGGAATTTCGGAAACTCTGTTGACGTCAAAAGAAAAACCCCAAACAACGCACAAAGAATGCATGTACAAACAAACACGCGTACAATAAGATGCATGATCATGCATGATTTTTCTCGAATTATTTCAAGGATTCCAGAAAAACAATGGGTAAAACTAGAAACAAAAGATCGGTAGAAAATTGTTGAAATTTGCCATGTTGTCAACAGCAACAAGAATTGCCGAGTCTTCTAAAAGCTTTAAAAAATACATTAACAAAATTTAATAGCCTTGGCAACAATCGAACAAAAAAACAATGCAAAAACCAATTTTATGTGTGTATGTATGCGTGTATTCGTGTTTTAAAATATACAAAATGTAGAATAAACAATTAAAGAGAGGGGCAAAAAAACCAACAAAGATAAATAACGAATAAAGAAGAGACGAAAATGAACTTTTAATAGGCGGCCGCGGCGTAAGGCAGAGCCAAAGAAATCAGAAATCAGATTAATAATTGCGCCAGAGCAAATAAAACATAATTAAGACAATGCCTAGAGATATCGCGCAAGCGAGAGAGAGAAAGAGGCAGTGCGAGAATTAGAGGGAACTCAAAAGAAACAACGGCAACGCAAACGTACACGCACACGCACAGAAGCATGGAAAAGAAATCTAAAAGTAAACTATGAGCACCAACTACCTGTGCAGCAACAACAACGCTGACGACGACGACTGCGGGGAGAGACAAAGACAGTGAGAGCAAGAGAGGAGCACGTCTTGTAAGTGAGCACAGGAAGAGTTAGCAGAGGGAGAGAGCGAAAAACCGGTATCAGAAACAAACAAAACACAGCGAAAGAAGACAACCAAATACCCAGGCATGCACAAAACACACACACACACACACATACACGCGCATACGAACGAACACACGCGAGCACTGACACTCGAGCATAAAAGTGTATGTGTGTGTGTGTGTGCGTATAGTAAAAACAAAAGTAACAACAAGAATCATAACAACGGCAAAAAAATGCAACAATCAAGAGAAGATACAAACGCAAAAGCAAAAGAAAATGTGCATGCTGACAGGTTCAAGCAAAACGACGGGCGACGAAAATGAAATGAAAACGGGAGCTAAATTGTCGTCGCCGTCGGCCGTCTGTCCGTGCCTTGGCGTCAGCGTTGGCGTCGTCGTCGGCGACACTTGCGATACGTTGCATTCAACAAGCTGCAGCTGCGTCTGCAACTGCAACTGCAGCATCAACGTATTTTTACCCATTAGCGAAAATATTTGAATGTTTTTTGTTGTTTTTCTTCATTTTTTCGACTTTCTGACGACCGCATTTCAAGTTATCTAGCAGAAGTTAAACAAAAACAAATGCTTGCGCGCTCTTTTACACCCACACTAACACAGGCATGAGAGCAAGGGAAGGGAAGAGCAGACAGGCAAGCACACTAGCACGCACAAGAAACGGTACTTTCATCAGTTTAGTTTCTCAACATATTTTACATTTCGCATTGCTTACCTTATAACTGTAAATGGCGGTGACTATTTACGTTGCTGTTACTTGGAATATTAGTAATATTACTTAGTTTCGTCTTTCTCGTCGAAATAAATATAATTATTTATTTGCTGTTGTGGAATGGAACAAGGGCCGGAAGGGGCGGTGAAGTAAGAGAAGTAACAATCACATGAAACAATCACATAAACATACGCGCCCGAACATACTCTCTCGCACCATACAATCACATACGACACTAATACACAGGCGTTTGCACTTTAGCGGTAAGAAAAGCACTTGTGTGCACTTTGTGCTTTTTTTGACTTTTGAAATGACGCTTTGGATTTGGATTGGTGTGCGGCACAGTTGTTGTTGTTGTTGTTATTGATGAAATTGATACTGCATCGTTGCTTTGGCACGTAAATAAACAATAGCAATTATTATTATTGTTTTTTATTATTGATATGAAATTGGCATATCAAAATATAACCTACATAAATTTATTATGCGGTTAATTGCTTTAACGCCTATTACAATTACGTTTGCTTATTCTGTTGTAATTGTTTTACACTTTATTATTATTTACGAGCACACAAACAACGAAACGAAACACCATCGGCGAACAGAGCGGCACAGAAGTGCGACGACACGCACGGACAAGAGAAATATTACTGGCTGAAAACTCTGTAAACTTTTCTTATAAGAGCAACATTTTAACAGTATTGAGATGGTCGCGTGCCTGCCAAAGGCACGATCAAGATAACAGCTGAGCCGATTTGCGTAAGAATTGATGTGGCATGGTTAATTAAAAACAAATGCTTTATCAATTATTTGGTTTTGTTTAATATTAACTTTACTTATCATGAAATAAGCTAATAGATGATGGAGAAAACAAAGTTATTGTAATAATGTTATAACATTCTTTGTTTCGTGCACACGAATTGAGCACGCGTGCATCCCTTTAACAGCACTCTGTTAAAGTGGTTCGCGGCTAAACCTTGCAGAATAGTTCAAACTAGAGATGGACTTTTATGTTTATGAGTTGAGCGCAATTACAAAATTTTATTTAAATGTCATTTTGTTATTAAATTTTTTGAGTAAACACCAAAACAAATGCCAACCACAGAATGTACAATTGCAATATCTAACGACTTAGATATTCGATATGAAATTTAAGGAATTTGTACAACTTCATCTGCAACAAAAGTTTCTCTTGTGGCGTTGTGAAGGAGTGTTTCACAGCCTCCTTGGTCATAGAAATGCAAGTACTTTTTGATAAGCCAAGAGCTTCGCAGGCCAAAAGAAATTCATCACTTAGCGTTGTATTGAAAACGCCCGAATCATCGGTACACAGAACTTTGGGAGCATCCGCCAATATAATATCTTTCAGATGATGCGATGCAATACTTGATACGGTCCCAGACTTAATATTGCTTGTGAGACAACATTCAATTGGAATGTTTTCCTCCTTCATGTGCTGAATGCCAGAAGCCTGGAGATATGTACCGTGTCCACAACGCGACATTCCAAACATTATCATCTCTCGAATTTCGGCTGGATTATTAATTTCCGCACAATGTATTGCCAATTTGAGTCCACTGTTTCGAGCTTTTTCCAATAATGGTTTAAAATCGGCAAATTTGCCACAATTCGGATTACCGCTAAAGTCGATGCCAACTATAATATCATCATTGTTCTGGTGCAAATTCAGGGTTACATCTATAGTTTCCTCTGCCACTTCAACTGGCTCAGCACGATTTATTGACGGCAATAGCTTTACGAGTATCGGATACTTTTTGCTTGCATTTTTTATGGAATCCATAACAGTCTGAAGGTATTCACGTCTGGTCATATTATCGTTGGACTTGGGAGTGGTGCGAAGTTCCAGATACATTACATTATCATTGGCGAAATCACGCATAACCAACTCAGTGGCATAATGCAGTCCCTTGCGAGTCGATGTCAGTTCGTGGACAAATTTAAACTTCTCAAAGCAATCATTAAGATCGTCGCCTTTGGTGAACTTTATGAAACGTTGACACATCCCAGCAAATTCTTCTGTCTGCGGTCCATAGACCTTTTCGGCGAGTTCCTTAATGCTGTCGATATTAAGGCTGCCGTTAAGATGCGCGTGCAGCTCCACTTTAGGCATTTCGCGAAGAAAGTTAATCATATTGATGCTTGTTTTAATTTCTCAATTATTGTTAGTTAATATTGTTGTGCGTCGGTTGTCGTATTCTCAAATTGTGATTTTTGTTTATATTCTTGTGTGACGGTTCTCGCAAAGTCAGCTGTTTGTCAAATTGCTAACAGCGTGTCTTACATTTGTTGTGCTGCTATTAACAGCGGTTAGCATTTCATAACAGACTGTAGATTTTTAAATGAAAAAATTAATAAATAAAATGTAATGAAAGCTGATTGGATTATATATACAACTGAAAATAATTTATTTTATTTTGTTAGATCATTTATTTATAAATTAAGCGAGTATTTACAGTTGCAACAATTCCACAAGTTTTTTTTAAATAACAGGGCTGCATAAAACGCTCAAATGAACACGTTGTGTAAATCAACAACAGCTGACCGTGCTGTAATCGATAATATTCAAAGTTATCGAAGAAGAAAAACTTATATACATAAATAGAGTTTTTCACAAACTTTTATTAATAACAAATACAAGCGGCGGGCAATATGTCCGAGGCCCACATGGAAGCTCCGCCCTCGGTGCGGCTAACTAACGATGACTTCCGTAAGCTGCTGGCCACACCGCGTGCACCGCCACCAGGTTCGTCGACTAGCAGCGCTGGTGGTGGCGGTGGAAGTGGTTACCTGGCCACCGCGCAGTT
Source organism: Zaprionus tsacasi (assembly GCA_018904105.1). Lineage (NCBI taxonomy): Eukaryota > Metazoa > Arthropoda > Insecta > Diptera > Drosophilidae > Zaprionus > Zaprionus tsacasi. The sequence goes on from JAEIFR010000295.1 coordinate 4,032,299, forward strand.
TGCTACGCCTGCTGCGGCCAGTGGCGAGAAGAAGAAGAGTCAGAACAGCAGTGAACGAAGTGATTTACGTCGCAAAAAGAAGAATTTCTATGCCTCACTCAAGAAACAGGAGGACGTCAAGCTGCAAGAGCTCTCAGAAAAGTACAGAGATCGTGCCCGCGAACGTCGAGACAACGCAAATCCGGACTACACGAATGCCAGCACGCCTGGCCATGGCAGCAGCACGAACGCATATCGTGCTGTGGCACCCGACATGAAATCTGGCATCGATGCTGCCGAGCGCAGACGACGTATTATACAGGAATCAAAGTTCTTGGGTGGTGACATGAAGCATACTCACTTGGTGAAGGGTCTCGATTATGCTCTGCTGCAAAAGGTGCGTTCCGAGTTGCACTCCAAGGAGGCGGAGGAGGAGGAGATTGCAGCGGCGCTGGCACGTGAAAAGCTTGCCGAAGCCGCAGCCGCTGCCGAGCAACTGGAGGCGGAGAGACGCGAGGCAGAGGATATTAATGCTATTAACGGGCAATTGGCAAGAAATATCTATAATCTAATCCAGGCGCGTCGCTCCAAAGAGGTGCCACGCAATGAACTCTTCGCTCCCGGCCGCATGGCCTACGTGATTGATATGGAAGATGAAATGGATATGGATATACCCACAACATTGAAGCGTTCCAAGTTTGAGGTGCCAGTGGCACGCGAGGATATTGCCACACTGACCACAAATGATATTGTCATCAATAAGTTGTCACAGATCTTGAGTTACCTACGTGCAGGTGGACGCAACAAGAAGAACAAAAAGCGTGACAAGGATAAGCCTTTGTTCTATGAGAAGGAAATGGAGCATGTGCGCAGCAGCACAGCGTCAGCCACATCTGTTCCCAACAGTAGCAGCAGTGGTAACGTCAACAAATCCGGCAAAGCTTTGGGCGACAGCATTTACGATGATGTGGGCGATTATCAACCAAGTACAACACGCACGGATCGTCATCATCAGGCGTCCAAGCCCAATAATGGAACCCAATCATACTTTGGTGATGCACCGCCAGAGGCTGAGGAACCGGTTATAACCAGCATACCGCCACCTCCGAAAATCTCCAAGGCAATGGCCTCACGTTTTGCCAACGAACCCGAGGGCTATGCCGAATGTTATCCTGGTCTGGAGGAGATGAACGATGCCATCGATGATTCTGATGATGAGGTCGATTACACCAAAATGGATTTGGGCAACAAGAAGGGACCCATCGGTCGTTGGGATTTCGATACACAGGAAGAGTACTCGGACTACATGAGCACCAAGGAGGCGCTGCCCAAGGCTGCCTTCCAGTATGGCGTCAAAATGCAGGATGGTCGCAAGACGCGCAAGAACAAAACCGAAAAGAACGAAAAGGCCGAACTCGATCGAGAATGGCAAAAGATTCAGGTAGATATATCTCTGCAAATAGCAATTTCTTATCAAAGTCTGAACATATCTTTCTATTTCTTTGTAGACTATAATACAGAAGCGAAAGTTACCGAAGGATGGTGGTGGGGGTAGTAGTGGCGGCGGTGGAGGAGGAGGCGATGAACCTGACTACAAATCTGCGAAATATTGAAAGCATATATCTTTTTATTCTAAAATATTCTGTAGTATATGTTGAATAATGACTTATTATATACAGAATATTATAACGAAACTAAATAAATTGCAAATGATAATACCCTCTATAGATCCCTTCTCCATACTCCAAATAAATACTTTCAGTGTTTTTCAAACATTATGCACTATTTATTATTATTTTTGTAAAACATTAAATAGGTATATATGTATGTTTTTGTAGGGTGTACATGAATAATTCTTATTTGCTCACACAACTATATTTAATATATATGTATTTTGTATATATAGATATATATATATATATATATATGATTTTCTTTTTTAGCCATTTTATCACTATGCTTCTATATAACGTTTTATTTTCCTTTTTCGAATTTCTCACATTGTCGTGCCATGTAAATGTGCCAGATTTTTGAGCTTCTACTGGGAAAGGGGGCAAAAGGGGTACGTTGTCGGGGCAGACTTATCGAATGTGCATGAGACATTATAATAAATAAAAAAGTGAATTTACTCTCTCTTTATTTTCTCTTATGTTTTTTAACGTAGTATAAACGATTCTTATAGCAGAAATAAGAAATACACACACACGCGTACATGAAAATTATTAATTGAAAATTGAAGTTCTGTTGTTGTTGTTGTTGCTGTAACATGGCTAAGCTAAGGTAAATTTAATTCCTGCTGTATAGGTATACCCTATATGTATGTATGTATGTCGTCGCTTAATTAGAGCCTACAATAATGTACGTATGCATGTATGTATGTATGTATATGACACACTGATTCAAATCGCAATGACTAACACACACATATCATTCATGTGAGGAGGAGGGGGGGGGGAATGCTAATATACATATATACTATGTATGTATGGGGGCTTATGTATTGCGTATCTATAGACAAACCGATGCCAGTTATTCTTGTTTTATGTAATGCTAAACATCAACTATCAAGAAACGACAAAAATATATGTGTATTATATGTATGTTTGTATATCTATCTATATGTTGTCCAGAGAGTTATGAAAATCGGTAGAAACCGAAGTTGACGCAAGCCCTTTGCATTAGTTAAACCGTTAAATCTGTTGTTATACCTCGATATCTATTAAAAACTAACGCTTTTGCGATTGATTGATTGTTTTCACAGAAAATTCATAATTATAATTGAAAATTTGAAAGTCATATGGTAAAAATCATGGAACTATCAACTAGCTTCAGCAATACAATATTAGTTACGTCTATTGCACAAAATTAGCTCTATTCAAACTCTAGCTCTAGTTACATCATACTATATGCATGTACAATCGGTAATTGGATATATAAATTTACAATTATGATTTGCGAATTACATGATATATGAAATATGTTTATATATCTTTCTTGTTGTAACTAATGCAAAGGGTTTCGATATATATATTCTTTGGTTTTGTATACGGGCTATTTCTGCTTAATTGCTTATTGTATCTCGGGGTGCTACAAGAACTATAGTATGATATAGAAAAAAAATACAAAAACTATATAAATGTCGCTGAACTTAAACGAGACAGTAGGTGTGTGTGTGTGTGTGTGTGTGTGTAGGGGGGAGAGTTTAGTTCTTCAACCAGTGAATGTCCACAATTGCTGCTGACGCTGCCGTTCCCGCTCCCGTTGCCTTAGCCAACGTCGCCTCGATTCTCAGTCATGCCAATTGCTGCTCACAGAGATCCGCCTGCGCTCGACCAGCTTAATATCCTTGACGCACAGATCATGCTTCGAGTTGCTGGCAAAACGTATAACCGACTGTGTGCTCACCTGCGGAACATGCCGCAAATCCAACCAAATCAGACTCTCACATTTCGACAGATGATCCAGAGAGTTTTCCGAAACGAGACGACACGCACTCAGATTGAGCTCAGCCAAGCGATTGATAGCCGTGGCCGAGGTGCCAATTTGGGCAACACCCGCATCAGTGATGCGTTGACACGATGAGAGATCCAGATGCTTGAGATGCGGCAGCGATTGCATTATGTAACGCACAGCAACATCCGATATATCTGTGCCAGCCAGCTTAAAGGACTTAAGATCACGCAGACGTGTCTTGGAATCGCTTAGACCCGGTCGCGAATCCTTGGGCGGCGACAGTATATCTCGTATGGCAGCATCGTTGAGGCCGCGCACAAAACTCAAATCGAGTATCTGCAACGGCGGGCAGAGGCAGGTGTGCAGCGCAGATACCGCCTGTATGGGACAATTCTGCAGCGAGAGATTCTTCAGGGCCGGCAGGCGTGCCACAAGCCAGGCCAGCTGACGCTTTGCCAGCTGCGTCCAATCCAATATTAGATGCTCCGGCTGTCGCCGCACAATTGCGGTCAATAGGGAGGCAGATATTTTAAGCTCGGCACAATTCATGCGCTTCCAGAGATCAGGATCGACGGCTGCATTTGACCACACCTTGCAGACATGACAGCACGTGACGAGCGTCTCTTGTGGCAAATAACGAAAGATAATCTTTAATACTTCCGGATCCAATGCCAGATTCTGCCCACTGCTGCTGCCACCGCCTCCACTGTTACTATTGTGATGCGCATGATTATGATGATGGTTATGATGATGCTGATGATGATGGTGATTATGTCCATTGGTATTGCCATTGCTGGCCAAGTTGTTGCCAGCACCACCTGCCGCATTGCCACCTCCGCTGGCATTTGCCGAGCCACTGGATGCATTCAGGCCAGAGCCATTGTTGAGACCATTGCTAGCGCCATTACTGGCACCACCGAGCGAGGAGCCGGCAGAGGATGGCGTCGGACGTACCACATATTGCGGTTTCTTCAGTACACGCGTTGATGAGTTCAACATTTGTTGTGCCAACTGTGAGCGTATTGAATTCTTTTTGCGCGATCCACCGCCGCCTCCTCCTCCTCCTCCTCCACCACCACCAGCGCTGCCACCACCACTGTGTCCTGTAACTGGTGATGCTGCAGAGGCCGGTCCACATTCCATGGCAGTGGAGCAGGGTGCATCATTACTTTCATGCATGCTGCTGCTAACACTGGTGCCATCGTCACTCTTGCGCCGCTTCACCTTGTCGCCGAGATGATGATGATGATGATGGTGGCCAGCACCAGCATTTGGCGATATGCCCGGCGAGGGTGTGTCACAGCTATTGTTGCTATTGCGTTCCGTCTTCACCTCCAGCTGATGATGCCGCTTCAGGCCGTGCTTCCAGTGTGTCGTATGCATTGCAGCTCCGCTGCTTGATTCCATTTCTGATTCGCTGGTGAACACGAAGTCATTATATTGTCCCACTGGAGGCGGCAGCAGGCTACCAGCTGCAGTTCCAACACCACCACCTGCACCTCCTCCTCCTGTAGGTGCATCGTGCGGTTCGCCAGCATTGTTGCCATGCGAGACAGAAACGCGTCGCACCTCCGATGACTTTTGGCGTGCGCGAAAATGACGCGGCTGCAAATGGACAAGGGAATCAGGATTAATATATATATATCTCCGGGGGGTAAATTAATTGACCCACCTTGTAGTCATAGTTCTTGCCCGACCGACAACAACTGGGACACTCCCAACTATTGGGCAAATCCTCGTTGACAATGCCCTTCGCATCGGCTGCATCTTCGGTGCCATCGAGCTGCGAGAGTGCACAATCGGGATGGGCTATTTCATAGCAAACCGAGCATTCCATCAGGGCCGAGGGACCCTCCAGCGATGCCAATTGTTTGGTTTGTGGTGACACTGGCGTCTGGCGCCAACCATCGAGATGACAATAGACACATTGTGCTGTCACAGGCAGCATGGGTGATAGACATTGTCGCATCATGCACGTTTGTTTAGCCCGTCCTGGACCACCGAATTTCACCATGTCCATGCAGAAGGGACATGTGCCACAATCGGATCTCTGACAAGCAGCGCAATTCTTGCAACGCGTGCGTCGTCGTCTTGGCTGCCCTGTGCCCGTCAGATGTGGCGATAACTTGGCACCAGCTTCACCAGGCGATGGGCAATTATCCATGTTGCCTGTACCTGAGTGACCGCCATCCACATAGCCTGAGCTTGTGGCAATTACGCTGACTGCGTTGTTGTTGTTGTTGATGTTGTTGCTGGAGGTGGTCACATTTGTGGGACTATTGCTGATGTTATTGTTGTTGCTCCCGCTGCTATTGTTGCTGCTGCTGCTGGCGGCAGCTGCCACAGCATTGGCCAAGTGCATCTTCTTGGGCGGACGATACTTCAATGTGTCCGTTGGTAGCACAAATGTGGCTTCTGCAAAAGGAACATGGAACATGAATATATATGATATAAACAATGAATCCTCCAACTAACCTGGTTGTGTGCCATGTCCACTGGAATTGCCATTCTCGAGCTGCTCTTTCTTGATGATGCCATTGCTGTACTCCACGCCGGAGCCGGCAAAAGTGTTATTATTGTTGCCATTGCCATTCCCGTTGCTGTTTATGTTGTTGTTGCTGTTGCCCATGCCATTGTTGTTGTTGTTGTTGTTAGGGTTGCCATGCGCCACCGCAGCCTCCGACTCAGCTTCCCTGGCCGCCTCCAATTGCTGCTGTTCCCGTATAACCTCCGCATTCTTTCGTGCAATTTCCTGCTTAATCTCCTGCTTGACCCTCGTACGATCATAGAGCTGATAGACGGTCTGACCGCTTGGCTCCGAAGCGGGACGCAACACCGACATACCCGTCACAGCCTGATCCTGTTGATCCTTGCAATGACGTTCGACCAGTGTGCGCACATCCTTAATGAGAGCCACCGGATCCAATACCAGACTGGGTACATTCTTCTTTTGCGGCGGTAAATCGTACAGATACATCACAATCTCTTTCAGCCCAAAGAGCTCATAGTGCGTCAGATGTGTGTGCGGACGTGCAGCCATTTCGGCCTCACTGGCCGACGGTTCCCCATCCAGATGGGAATGCCCCAGCAGCGTGTAGACATAACGGGCAAGGACATACCACAGCATTTCCGTAAAGAACGGATAACGAAACTTTTGCGGCACCTTTGTGTTATCCTCCACACTGGCCGTCTTCAGTTGCTTCACAATGCCAAAGGAGTGCAGGAAATTGCCACCGAAGACAAGGGATTGGGTGGGCGTATAGACGGCATGTATCCAACCGGTGGGTATAAAGAATGTATTTCCGGCTGTGAGATAGACACGGGCACATTTCTCCACCGTATCGCCGAAAAAGACATCAGCCTGTTTCCCGGACAGCACCCACTTCTCATATAGCTGGAGATTACGATCGGTGGGCGGTATTAGCCAAAATACTTTGCTACCTTTGAGTATGTGATACCACACGGAGGTGCCGCCGAAATCGATATGGAAATCTGTATAACAATTCTTTACCGACATTAGGCAATATTTCTGCACCTTGGGATACATCATGCCGCCCAGCAGATTGGTACCCTCTTTTTGGGCATCTTTCAATTGTTTTGGCCACACTACATCGACCCAATCGATTTGTCGCACTATCTCTGGACTCTGTACGAAATGATCGAGACGAGTGTGAGAGAATTCCAACGATATCACGTTCAGCAGACGATCCTTTTGTGGACTATCGTAGTATTGTTGCCACTCCTTCATGGTCATTTGTAGATTTTTTTGCGTATTCACATCCATCACGTCCAGCAGGCGACGTGATCCGACGCACAGTCGTACATCGTTTACCGTAAACTCCGCCGGATCGGGCATGCGCAAACCCAGGCCACTCTTCTCCCTAAACAGCAGTGGAATATTAAAGCCATGTTGCTGCAGAAAACTGCACAAGGAATAATCAAAAATAATTTATTAACAATATTAAAGAGAAAAAACAAAATAAAGCTGAGTCATCTTGGATACTTACGCCACTGTCAGATCGCTGCCCCGCATCTCGCGTACCATGCCGTTCTGCGCGAACTTGGAGGATTCGAGCTTTTCGGCCACACTGAAACCGCGTGCACCTTCCCCATCGTCATCGCCCAACGACCATTCCTCAAGGTAAAGTTTGCGTTGCTTGCGCTCGCGCTGTAACAGAGGATTGACAGTGAGATTTACAGAGAATGAGAGTGAGGCATAGAAAGAGAGAAAGAGAGTGAGAAACGGAAAACATTAGCAAATGGTTAAGCCCGGAGACGGAACGCCGGATAAATTCCTAAAAATACACTCTGAGGGCGGCGACGGCGACGCTGGTGCTGCTGGCAGCAGCAACTCACGCTGTTCCGCAGCTGACGTCGCTGCCGATGTCGTTATCGCTACTAATACTATTACTACTACTGCTGCTGCTGCTGATGCCATCAAATGAATCACAGTGTTGGTGTTGCGCTCTCTCTCTCTATTCACCATACACAAGCAGTGTTCTTTTACTCAATTCCCCACAGTTGCTGCTGGCACGCTCTCTTACTCTCACCACGCTCTCGTCGTGTACCTTTTGGCAGTCGAATGGGGTTCGCCCCATCATCGTGGTCGTCGTTTAAAGTTCGCCTCATTCGTCATTTCGTTTTCATTCGCTTGCTCGCCGCTAAAGGCGACGCAACAGAGAGCTGCTACTGCTGCTGCTGCTGATGCTGCTAGTTTCGTTGTGCTGCTGCTTTCAATCTCATGGTCGTATTTTTTTCTGGCAATTTCGGCGGCAAAGCTTGATGAGTAGCAACCACCACAGAGCAGAGCAGCAGAGCACCCGGTCGAGCCTTGGGGGCAGCTTTTGCATGCACTTTGGTAAAGGGCAAAGGGAATTGTATTGTCCGTCGCTATCGCAGTCGTCGCAGTCGCAGTCGCCATCCCAGTACCAGTCGCAGCTCCTGTTGCTGTCTCCTTTCTGTGCGCATGCACCGGCCTTGCACTTTGAATATCTTTGCATGGCTACACACACCCATACTCTCACGCGCGGGGATATGCATGCATGTATGTGTGTATGTGCATGTAACATGTCTGTGTGCTTTGTTGCAGCGCCGGCTGGCGGGTGGTAACCGAAACGACTGTTGCGTTTTGCTTGCCCACTCCATCATTTTATTAACAACAACAACACACATGCACATACACGCATACAAGTGTGCATATGTGTGTATATCTCCTGCTTTGAGTTATTTTCGCTGTAAATCTCAGCTGTGGTGGACTTGTATCGAAAAAATCTATAAACGTTCTCTACTGCCTATGCATGCATGCATGTGTTCGTGTGTATGTCGATATGTGTGTGTGTGTGTGTTGTCTCGTTTTGTAGGCTGTCCTCATTTGATTGCATGTGTTTGTGTGTGTCTTGTGTTTGTTTTATATCCTTTTTAAGCGACTTGCCGCCTGTCTGCCTGCCTGAGATCGCGCTCCACAAATGCAGAAACTTGTTTGGCGTGTTCTAAATGAATTTTCAGTATGTTTTTTTTGTTTTCTTCTCTTCTCTGTTGTTATTGTTGTCGAGAGACAGGCAAGCAGAAAAAGCTTGTTTTGGCTGCCAAATGTCTGGCAACGCCAATGGACAATCGACAGGTAGAAAAAAAAGAAGAAATAAAAATACATAATAAACGACAACAGAGCATAAAAAGTGCGTGCCTATCGCCCTATCTCCCTCTCGCTCCCGATGTATGTACATATGTCAAGTTGATTCGTGTTGTTGTTGCTTTTGCCGTGTTTGAGTGTGTTGTTCGGTGTGGCGTCACCGCGTAACACTAACCGGCTGCCAGATTGCCGTTCGACTAAGCTTAATGTATTCTATTAAGGTGCTAATTGCGAACTGCTGCCACCACAGGCAGGCAGGCAGCCAGGCAGCAGCATGCGGTGCCCCTTTACAGCATGGAATCACGTACACACTCACACACACATAGAAACACTGCTAACAATCTGCGATAGTGCGTAGAGCCAACGCCAACGAGTACTTTGTGCGGACTGGGTTAGTCATTTAGTTATACATTTTTCATAAGCTACAAAAGTTGAAATTAAACTTGAATAGAGATGGTCGTGACGTGACTATCGCGAGCGTTATATCGTAAATACTAACTGCATGTATGTATGTATGTCCGTATGTGTATTTTCGCACTTCACGAAGTACGATATTTACAACTATTGGCGTGTCAAATGAATGTTTCATGTTTATCGTATTTCGACGGAAAGTATATTTACGATATTGCGAACTGTTTATTTTCGAGAAACATTTGTTGCTCGTAAAGTATTGAATAATGAACGAAAACTCGCATAAACACAATTTTTATTGCATTGAGGAAGGCAGGGCGGCTCTTGTAAGAGAATAAATACACATGTATTTATGTATGTGTGTGTAGCTATAAACGTATTTAATTTATAGCTGTGCTGCTTAATATAAAATAATTTTATTTTATCATAATTGATTGTGATAATTGAACTACAAATCGTTGCATGGCAAAGTAAAAGTTTTCCTTATCTTGCCATAAAACGATATTCCGGAAATGTGTGTGTGTGTGTGTGTGTGTGCGTGTGTACGTTAGAGATGAGCAAAACGCGCCTGTTCATGCTGCTTAGCTACTTATCTGCTCATCTCTAAAATCAAAGAACCAAAACTGTGCGCGCTTCCTGGCTGCCACGCACCCAGCATGGTTGAGATTAAGATATGCGCCACTGAAATATTCATGAGTATATTCATTTATAAGCAGAATAGAGAGAGAGAGAGAATGAAAAACGGAGAAGGGGAGGAAGCATAGGGTGTCACACTGTCCGTCAATCGTATTGCTGTTGGCCTGGCCAACGGAACGAGCAGCAACAGCTGCTGCTGCTGTCCCAATTTGGTGCTAATCAAATGCACAAGCAAAGTGAATGCCACTGCGAATACGAGAGATTCGGCAGAGAGCCCAAAAGCACACAAAGAAATAAGTACTTGAATAATCACTAGAAATGTAGTGTGACCGTCAGCTCTCTTACACACACAACACACACACACAAACACAACGTATGCATGGATGTACATATGTAAATACGGCTGTTATCTACGGCGATACCAGCTCACAAACACACCCAAAACACAAAAATCAAATTGAAAACGAAATGCGAACACAGACAGCAACAACAAACAAAATGGCAAAGAAACTGCTTTTGGTCATGCGGCGGCATCAGTTGAGCTTCAGTGCTCAACGAGCGCAGTGGCGCGCTGCTCTTGCTGCACGCTCTCTCGCACTCTCAGCATGGCTACGCCGCGCTCTCTTTGTTGCCTGCCTTTTACTTTAAAGGTGTCTTCTTCGACTAAGCTTGTGTGCGGGCGGGTGTGTAGAACTTGAGTTGAGTTTCAATTGAGCAGAGAGAGAGAGAGATAGATAGCGAGCTGGTGTGAGTAAATGAGCATGCATTTATTTATATAGATTGCTAATGATGATGATGATCATTATCAAGCATGATGATGATTTACGCTTGCCAATCACAATGACAACGACAATAGAGTCGAGTCAATTCGGTCGGCAGTTAACGGCCCCCAATCGTTATTCTAAGGGCTTATCAATTTTACTGTAGTTCTATGTTTGTGTGGGCGCTCAGAATATGGTTCATTTACTTACCAATTGTCGGCGCTGCACACCTTTCGGATTCACATTGCCGCCTGCAGCGATGTTGCTGTTGCTATTGTTGTTGTTGCTGCTGCTGCTGTTGCTTTTGCCAGGCGACGACCCCGTTTCGGCGGTGGACATCGCCACAAAATCGGTTATATTTGCACTTGTATTTGCTGGCGCTTTAATCAGCGCTGCCAACGGTTTGTTTTACTTGTTGTTGCTTTTGTTGTTGCTGATTTGATTTTAATTTTTTATTGTGCGCTTCTTTTTTTCGATTATTCACACTCTCGACGATTTTTCACTTTTAATTACTTGCTGTAATCAGAAAGAAACGAAACTATAAGATGCATCAACACTTGCAATCGGTTATCTGCTGCAGTTCTATGTTATTGTTTTGTTTATTCTCTTTTATTTCATTTCTTTTATTTTTATTTCTTTTGCTATAACAGCGCGACGCGCACTAAAATTACAAATTGCAGACAGCACTGCGTTTATTACTTCATACAAATTGAGAGGAGCCAGCGAAAATGAACGAACGAACGCACACACACACAGACTCATACACGCACGCTACAGTTACGGGCGCTTGAGCGCTCTGCAGAGACAATGCACGCGTCACTAGGTTGTTCACTCCCACACACGACGAAGAAGACTAAAACTAAAACCAGAGACAGAAACAGAAACCGAGCTGACGCTGCTGACGCTGTCGCAAGCAGAGCGTGCACAGGCAGCGGACAGAGGCAAGCCGAACGAAATTCAACACACTGGGCTTTTGTTATTATGTGTAAAATTCACCACACTTCTCTGGCCTGCCTGCCTGCCAGCCAGCCAACTTCTGTGCTGCTACGTCAGGGGCTCGACTTCAATTCGATAGAGGGTTTCGTCTGCGGCCCACGTGTGTGCGCATCTACGCCACTGTCACTGTCGAGCTAATATTATTTCACAGGTCAACGAAAAGCAAGAAACCTGTGGTGTATTCAGTCGCAAGCGCAGCGACGTTGAGCTCGCTACCTGCCTGCGCTGCCTGCGTGTCGCATGCATAAAATTATGTGTCGATGTGGGTTGCATCTTTTAGACGTATTACTTTCCTCGTCATACGACGGCGAACGCAACTGCGTTGGTGACGGCGACAACGACGACGCTGCTGCTGCTGCTGCCGCTGCCACACAAAAAGCTTACTTATCACACATTGCCCCTCCAGTGCACAGAGCCACATACACACGCACACAAACGGACACTCACACATGCACATCACACGTATTTGTCATTTCGAATTGCTTTCCCATGAACTTGTAATAAATATTCTAAATTTGCACTTGAGCATTTTCGTAGCGACGTTTACGTTTGGCTCTGTATGTAGTTTTCGACAGATTTTTTTTTTTAATTTTCTTTCATTTTGAGTTTGTGCAAACTGCTGTTGTTGTCGCTGTTATTATTGCCGCCGCTGCTCTTGCTCTTCTTCTTCTCCTTATCGTTGTTGTTGTTATTATTATTATTGTTGTTGGTGGTGGTGACTCTGCCTTTGGTTATTGTACCGTGCTAAGAGCGTCAGCAGCGTCACCACGCGACTCGATTGAGAGACCCAACGAGAACGATGAAGCCGACACTGTCGTTTCTGTTAGGCCTGTTCCTTTATTATTTTTCCGCTTCCAAATTACACACACTTTTTGCTTACGCGTTGAAATGAATTTTAATTATAATTAATACACAATATATCGCCAGGTATATATACGCGCACACACATAAATATTCCTACAATATATAAGTATATACACAACGACCCGGCCATACATACAGACATACACTCATATGCCTCGCACTGTGCACATTCACACACACACACAGACAATTAAACGCACACATATGCATGCATAGATGTATGTATGTATGGCTTATGTACATGTGTACATTCATACATACGTATGTGGCTCATAATTAATTAAATCTGTAAACAGTGGCACTCTCAATTTGTAGTCAACGCATAACATCTGCAGCTCAGCTAAATTAAGTTCGTACACTTGGCAAAATTTGATGAGGCGAGAGATTATATTTTTACCCATTTTCAGCACTTATCGAAGTTTTTTATACGTCGTCGCAACACGTCCGCAAAACACACCCGCACCTGATGAAAACTGAACTGCGACTAGTTAGTGTGACCGTACGTATGCACTGCAGCTAAATGTGTTCCTCTGTCAATTTAACAGTTTGTCGTTTACAAATGTTGATAACACGGCTGTTATTTAGCATAACTGCTCCTCATGGTAGATGTTGTTAACATTTACGATATACGTTTAAAAATATGAATAACATTAAAAATAATTATACAAAATATTACTCAATAAATAAATTGATCAAGTTCGTTTTTTAATTGTTTTTTGTTTAGAGAGTTTGACAACTTAACAGTTTGCAGAACACACCAACAACAATCAACAGATAATGTCAAATTGTCATGAGATTTGCTTTTAGAATAACAGCTGTTGTCAGGATTCCTTTTAACATAAAAGGGAAACACAAACATACAGTATCGTAACATTAAATTTAATGTGAATTGAATGAAAAACACATACATATGAATATTCGTTTTGTAAAACTATTAAAAATTAAATCGACATGCGGCTAACTCTACTTTTTTCTTATAAAACATATCAACATATGCTCCTGCTTCCTCTACACTCAACTTATAGCTACAGGTCTTCATCCATTTGCTCATCAGACTTATTCAAATTCACATTGCATGTGTTGTTATTCTCAAAGAATTGCAGATCATCATCGTAATCGTCGAGATCCACACCACCACCACCAGCATTTCCAGCCTGAACGCCACCCGTACGCATCCCTGAGTGATTCTGTACTGTTACCGGATCCTTTGCGATTGTGTGATGGACACCTGATAGTTGAATCGGTGACGGTTGCCATGGTACCAGGGCGGTGCATGGTCTGGGAATCGATTTTAATAACCACTCGGGCGGTATAGAACCAACAGCTGTTACGGGACTAACACCTTGCTTTAGTTCATCACAAATTACAATACGATTGGCATTCCGCAGTTTCTGTTCCAGCTCCATGGCTGCCATTTGATAGGCCGGATTTGGATGGTGGGTTTTTCCTGTGCTTGTCGAGGGTATATCATCGGTGGCCAGTCCGCCGTTGACATTTGTTGTAGCGCTATTGTTATTGTGATGTCCAGGACTACGACCTGCACCCATACCGTTGGCGTCTCCGGAGATTTGCAAGCCACTGAAATGCGCTGTTATGCGTTCCTCGGTGATCAGCTGTTTAGGCGGACTACAAGCAAGAGATATTAATTTCTTCCCCGATATATATATGAAAATACATTGGTGTATTTGCATTACTTACAGCCCGGACGCGAATTGTTCAAGAGATTTGCGCTTTTGCTGCCACTTTGCGCATTGAGGCTCAGTCTCCACATTGTAGGCATTGGCATTCGCTCCAAACTGCATAATTCCACCCGGCTGTGGTGCATTTGTAGTGGCCAACATCCAGGGCATACTATCAAGTAGCCAAGGATGTGTCGCAGGGTGTGCGAATACTGCTGCTCGTTGATCCGATTTGTGAATAAGGTTCTGGTCGGGGCCCCCGTAAGACCTGCAAGCGATTTAATATTTGAAGTACACTTTTACGTATATTAAAACTCTCTTCAATTTACTTACTGCATTGCAAGTCAATCCACACTTTGAATTTTCAAAAATAATATCAACTTTGCGTTTTAGTTCTTCAAGTTTTTGCTGCACTTTGTTTTACTTTTGGTTTTTGCGTTCTCTGCGCTAGTGTTGCCACACGTGTTGGGTTGCCATCAATATTGTATGTTATCGATATATCGTGTGTTCAGAATGTGCTAGAAAATACCAGATCAAGCTTTATAAAAGCGCGCTGTTTCAGCAAATTTCAAATATTTTACATGAAAAGAGCAAAAGTGAAAGAAGTGCATAAACTTATTGTGACTGTGCAGTACAACCAACCAGAAACATAATAAAAAATTGTATTTACCCGAGAAAATAGGAAGAAAATATAACGATTTCAAAATGCGTTTCACAAAGTAAGTCTGTTAGTTATACATAAAAGTTTTTGAAGTAAATGTTAATGAAACATTGTGTTTACTTTACTCATTAAATAAAAATATTATTTTTAAACCGGTAATAATATATACATATCTTTGGTTTATAGTGATTTACTTATATCATATACAACCAAATCTCTAAATTTAAAGATCATTTTCTTTTATTTAAATAAAATAAAAATTTTTAAATACATCGAAATCCAATATGTATGTTAAAAAGCAATTTTCAATTGTTGAACTCAATTCATATATAGACTTCTGATTCGCTTTGAAGGTTTAGTCACCGTTGGCAGCAATTAACATTGTTCCAATCCATACGCCACTCACACTTTCCATTGCTTATCTGTGACTTTTTCGAAAATAACATGTTTTTCACAGCGATCACAGTATAGCAGATACACTACCCTAGAAACAACAGCATCTTTTGAGCAGCATCATCAGATTTAGTGACGCCTGCTGTAACATATGAGACTGTTTTTCCCGTCGGCTACTAGGCGTCAGTTACTAGGTATAACCGTACAAAAGGCGTGGCAGAGGGTAGGGTTGGACAAAATCACTTGACTTATCAATCGACAGATCGGTCCCCTGGAGATTTATTGACGTCACAGGCAGACTGCAATCAGATGTGATTCGTAAACGCGCTTTACGATTTCGTCATTTAACTTACAACAAAAAATATGTGAAGAATAAAAACATTTGTTGATTTTTATGTTTTTGATCTCCACAAACTTCTTGCAGTAACTGTAGTAGCTTTTTAGCAAACTTTAAGTCGCGCTCCCTCTCTCTCTCTCTTTCTCTCTCTGTCTCTCGCACTCTAACTCACTCTGATAATTTGTAGTTTGTGCTCGTTGTGGATAAAAAGCTCTCGAGCGCCCACCAAATTTTCGGCATGTGTATGCACCGATCTTATAATTGGGTTCTGCACGCAGCCCACCGAGCCAGTTCTATCAGTACCCACAACGAGAACAGTTTGAACAATTTCCGTTCGGGAAATTTACAGTTCACAAATTTTCATACGTCACAGGCAAAGGTAAATTGTAGATAAGCAGTGTGCGGAAATAACAAAATAAAATTAAAGTGTAGCCACAAAACAAGTCAGGACCTGTCCAGACAGTTTATAATATGTGATGGACTGTTTTCGATGAGATACGCTTCGCTAATTGTTAATCAAAATAAACAAACGCCGCTGCCTTTAGCTGATAAGAGGGACGCGCTGTCACCCGCACACGGTAACAGAGGCGTAACATGTGTTAAATATAACCGAAAGGGGTCAGCGATTGATTGCTTGTGTCTAATATTAATAACTAATTATTTAAATTATGGAAATAAATTAGATTGCGGCTCTCATTCTCTTTATCTGGATGAAACCTACACACGATTTGTCTCGGCTTTCGCATGTGTGCGTCGTCCCACGTGTGTGAGTTTGTGAATGTGTTTTCGGAACTTGCAATATCATCGGCAGTTTTCTTACACTCTTTTTCACAACCTTTTCTTTCTTACAATGTTAATTTAAATTTTTAATTTGTTTTCTGTTGCGCACACATGATTCATTTTATTTTTTTTTACCCATCGTGCAGTGTGTATCGAGTGCTAAGCAATCAGTAAAAATTTTTTGTTTAGTCTATAGCAATTTGTTGTATATAGGGAAAATGTGGAAAAGTAAGCTTTTCACATTTGTTGTTATGCCAATGTGTTGCCAACGCATACATCGGATGAGGATCGGTTTGCAACTGCATATGTTTTCTGCGAAAAACTATAGTAAAGTGGTGCATTTCAAGGCCGCCGAGTAAGTAATTGCAATGACATTGCAATAAAGAATTATGTGTGCGCATTTAAGAACTTGTGCATAGTATTTATTTTCCTCTTTCATATAATGTTAGTAAATTGTTATTCTACACACTTCTCAAACTCAAAACAATTCATAGAAGAAAAATGTAAGCACGTGCGTAACAATCGAACAGCTGTTACAAGCGTTGCCACTATTTGAGGCTGCCAGTATTTATGCAACGCAGCTGGCAACGCCATTATGTGTTGAATAAGTAATTTAAAATCCGGTTTTTATACGATTAACATGGTGAAAACGCCTGCGTTGTTAGAATAAATTCGAATGTATAATTAAATACATCGAATGCAAACATTTTTACTATTCACCTATGGAAAATCGGGATTTTCTGTTGCTGCCTTAAAAGCTCTACGCAAAGAGCTTAGAAACCTGTTATCATGCAGGTTTTACATGTGTGTTTGTGTGTTTTAGTGCCAGTGTGAAGCTGATTACTTGTTTGCGCTCATTTATTTCACTGCGCACAGTGGAGAATTTAAGTTATACGTCAGGTCGCTCGCTTGTGCATTTTTATTGTATAATATAAATATACACGTGTATGTTTATAGTATAAACATTTACATGTTGAATCGTAGCGTAAAACAGTATCTACTCCATGTGAATTCTACGAACAACTAAGCAAGCGACCTCACTCGTTGTTGTTCCAAAAAAAAAAAATCACACTCTGATCAAAATAACCCATGAGTCAGTGACGTGGTGCGCAACGAGCTGATAAATACGAACATACCTCTATACATATATGTATGTGCTTTCGCATGAAGTTTCCATTCGGAAAACATCGGGGAAGTACATTTAACGAATAATACGAACTAAGTTCGCACGAACAAACGACGATCGTCTCATTCGCGATTTGGAAGAGCATTGGAACGGTCATCGAGTCCGCGTTAACTGCGTCGTCGTTGTCGGACCATAATATATATAAATATATATATACATACGAATAGTAATCAAAGCAAACAAAGACGAAGAGAGAAAAGTGATCATAATTTAGCGCTCACGTGGAGCTTTTTTGCTGCATTGAGAATGAGTCAATATTTTGATTTTGATCAGGGCAAGAATGTGGCCTACGATTGTTCCAGTACCAGTGGTTATAGTAGTGGAAATTCACCGATTTCGATGACTTTATCTCCCGCCCATTCGCCCGAAACGATGGTATTGCAGAACGAATTCGCCAACCTCAATTTGCCAGCAATATCGAATTCACCTTCACCATTGTCACCATACCAGCAGCAGCAGCCACAAGCGAATCAGCTGTTAACAAATGGCAACCTCGGCGTGGGAATTGATGGCGGAGTTGCAACCGTAACATTTGGAAATATGTTGATGCCACTGGATCATTACTACGCAACACCAAGTCCACAAGCACCACTGACTAACGGTGGTTTTCCGGGGATACACGATGCTCGCACTGCCATCGGTGTTGGCCCAAATGCAGCAGATTATAAGCATGACTACACCGCAGTGCTACACATTGCTGAGCAGCCTGTTGAGAAGTTTCGTTTCCGCTACAAGAGTGAAATGCATGGAACACATGGCTCGTTAAATGGCATCAACTCAAAGCGTACACCGAAAACATTTCCGGAGGTAATATTGCGCAATTATGATGGACCTGCTGTGATACGTTGCAGTCTGTTTCAAACAAATCTGGATAGTCCGCATTCACATCAGCTTGTGGTGCGCAAGGATGAGCACGATGTATGTGATCCGCATGATTTGCACGTGTCAAAGGATCGCGGTTATGTGGCGCAATTCATAAACATGGGCATCATACACACGGCCAAAAAGTATATATTCGATGAGTTGCTCAAGAAGAAACAGGATCGTTTGGTCTTTCAAATGGGACGACGAGAACTTTCTACTAAACAAACACAGGAGTTACATAAAGAGACAGAGCGGGAGGCAAAGGACATGAATTTAAATCAGGTTGGTATAATGATATTGTAATATTGTGGACTCTTTTATTAACTTCTTAAACTCGATTATTAGGTACGCCTTTGTTTCGAGGCCTTTAAAATTGTGGATAATCACACATGGATACCCATCGCAGCACCCGTCTTCAGCAATCCAATTAATAATCGTAAATCCGCACAAACCGGTGAATTGCGCATTGTGCGCCTAAGCAAACCCACAGGAAGCGTTATGGGCAACGATGAGCTCATCTTGCTGGTGGAAAAGGTTAGCAAGAAGAATATTAAAGTACGGTTCTTTGAGGAGAACGAGGATGGTGAAACCGTATGGGAATCATATGCAAAATTCCGCGAATCCGATGTGCATCATCAGTATGCTATTGTTTGCCAGACGCCTCCCTATAAAGATAAAGATGTAGAACATGAGACGTCCGTTTCCATTGAGCTGATACGACCATCGGACGATGAACGCTCTTACCCACCATTGCCGTTCCGTTATAAGCCACGTGATGCGATTGTTTCGCGCAAACGAAGACGTACCTGCTCGACCCGGACGTCAAGTAGCAACAGCAGCGCTGGCAGCACACACAATTCAAAGGAGCTACCCAAGACAGTGCCTCAGCAGAATGTATCTCTTCATGATCAGACCATCAGTCAGGAGTTTGGTAAAGATTGTCACGTGGATCAGTTGTTGAACTCGGAAGTGTTTCGCAATATACTGGATAAAAGCACACTGGAGTTGGAAAAAATGTGTGTATTGGGTACACTCGAGACAGATGGACACGGTCAAGCTGACTCAATGGCCAGTGGTTCAGGCAATGCAACAGGACCGATCGGTCGCAATTTGACCAGCACTTATTTAAGTGAAATATTTAAGATTTTCGGTGCCATAAAACGTCCTAGCGAGAATCCCGAACTGTTTAAAACATCGCGCAAAAGGGTTGAAGAATTATTCACTGATCATGCACTCAAGAACGACAACAATGATACTCTGCTGCACGAGGTCATCAGCCAGCAGCCTGAGGATAATCTTAAGTTGGCAATCAAAATGTTTCAGGTGATGAACTTCTTCAAGCTGCAGGAGCTGGCGAACAGTGCACAGAACGCGGAGGGAGATAGTGGACTACATGTGGCTTGCCAACAGAATCGAGCACATTACATTCGTCCATTGTTGGCACTCGGCTGTAGTCCTAACCAGCAAAATCATGTTGGAAACACAGCATTGCATTTGGCTGTCAAGGACGAGCACATCAACTGCATCGAGAGCTTTCTGAATGGAGTACCAGCAGTCAAGTTGGATTTGTCACTGAAAAACGATGATGGTCTGACGCCGCTGCACATGGCCATTCGGCAAAACAGATATGATGTGGCCAAGAAGCTAATAAATCACGATCGCAGTTCCGTCAATGTGGCAAACACCAAGGACGGTAACAATGCCCTGCATATGGCCGTGTTGGAGAAGAATGTCGAGCTCATTGTCCTTATATTGGATGCACAGGATCTAACGGACATATTAACGGCACGAAATGCAGCGAGTCGTACACCGCTCGAGCTGGCACGCACCATGTCCAATGAGCGTTGTGTTCGCCTGCTGGAGGAGGTGCATCCGGATAAGGGTGAACTGGCGATGACTTGGATACCCATGAATGTGAAGGAAGAGGTTGACTCATCATCGGCTGAAGATGACGAAGACAGTAATACCGATGGATTGCCATCCACGGAAATCAAAACAGAGGAAGTCGAAATGGATTTTAAAACAGATGACGATGAAACCTCCACGTCCACTACGAATTATGAGGAGATATCGCAATCTTCGGATTCAGTCAATGATAATGTAGCTGGTCAGTTGGAGCTGTTGCTAAAGGACAAATTGAAATACGAGAAACTGGTTGCATTGCTAAATGAACCCAGTGCCCATGATCCCAAGTTGCCGCGATGGAAGGAGCTAGCCGAAAAGTCGGCGATGACTCAACTTGTCTTCCTTTGGTCCAGTTCCGAGGGCATGCTAAACTATATACATTACAAATCGAGTACCGTAGAGTCCCAATCATTTGCACGTGCCCTGAATGAAATGGGACTGCTGAATATTTAGGACTAGGTTCACTATACAAAAAGAGATCTTACTATACTGGTATATATATTAATATATATTTAAAAAAAATAATAATTAAATCGGAATCTTTATATCGATACAAATTTTCTTGTATTTTCTTAACAAATAAATTAATTTTGTACTAAATAGGGGGAATTTACATGTGCGTCTATATATATTTGTGTGTGTGTGTTCTGAAGGGGAACTACAAGTGAATCACCCAGGGGAAAACCATGCTGTACTTCCCCTTGAAGGTTATCAATAATCCAATGAACATTCTTTCATATGACACTGTGTTATATAATTGCAGAATATGTTTCAATCATAAAATGAAATAGTAAACTAAATATAGTATGTATGTACGTTGCTTATCTCTTATTTCTGAACATGACCTTAACTAATCTAACTGAACCCGTCATATCTCATTATTATTTTGCATTCTTTTTGATTTAATAGTAACATGGCCCAACTCATTGATGGCGCCGGCCTCGCAAAAGATATTCGCTGCGATTTGCGAAAGGAGAATGAAAAGTATATTGCCGCTGGAAATCGTGCTCCCCATTTGACTGCCATTATTGTGGGCGAAGATCCGGCAAGCCAGACATATGTCGAGCATAAAATGAAAGCCTGTCGCGATGTTGGCATCAGCAGCGAAACGAAATTTCTGCCCACAAACACAACTCAGGAGGAGCTGCTGCAGCTCATCGATGAGCTGAACAATAATAAGAATATAAACGGAATTCTGGTGCAGTTGCCGCTGCCAGAACACTTCCATGAGCGGACCATTTGCGATGCCATCTGTGTGGATAAAGATGTCGATGGTTTCAATGAGGTCAATATGGGACGTCTGGCCCTCGACATGGCGGGCATTATACCAGCCACGCCGTTGGGTGTTATGGCCATGCTGAAGCATTACAAAATCGACACATTTGGACGCAATGCTGTCGTTGTGGGGCGCTCGAAGAATGTCAGCCTGCCCATGGCAATTTTACTTAGTTCGGATGGCAAGAATGAGACCCAGGCATTGGATGCCACAGTCACCATTTGCCATCGCTATACGCCGCCTAAGGAGTTGGCCAAGTTTTGCAGCCAAGCGGATATAATTGTTGTGGCCGTAGGCAAGCCAGGACTAATAACTAAGGATATGGTTAAGCCGGGTGCCTGTGTCATCGATGTGGGTATTAATCGCATCAAGGATGAGCAGACAGGAAAAACTCGATTGGTTGGCGATGTGGATTTCGAGGGTGCGTTAATCTTTGCTGAAAATAAAAACAATAATATTCATTATCATAATTCCTTTGTAGGAGTTCGCCAAGTGGCCGGACACATTACACCTGTTCCTGGAGGCGTTGGTCCCATGACGGTGGCCATGCTTATGCATAACACCATACGTGCGGCCAAGAAACAGGTCGGCTATAACGACAATTAAATTGTTGAGATTCACCAGAGAAGACTTCTACAGAATTTACATTTGTTTTCTATAGTATTCCGTTATTTAATCTAACCATTATTTAATCTAACCATTAATTGCTAACTTGACCACCCCACAATTACTAGAATAAATAAATACATATATCGACTATATGTGTCTTTATATCAACTCCAATGCGTTCTCATTTGTTTTTTTTTCGACATTTTCGCTTCTAGGACGTAACCTAGCGTTGCCACATCGTCAATAAAATACAAATGCGATTCAATAAAATACAAATTGTATTTTGAAGTTTGTCATTATATATTGCAAATTATATTATACAATTTATAAAAAATAAGTATTGCAATGTATATTTCCTGCATCTCCTTGAAATAACATCAATGTTCAAATACCAGCGAGCATGCAATCACAATATGTAAAAGTCGTGTAATAATACCTGCTGATACTGAAAACAGTATTGACGTACATTTATGCCGACTGGCAACTCTGTTAGTCGGTTGTTATGGTATTTTCATATAAATTTGGTTTTGTTCTCAAAGTAGGCATAGCCCTACTTCTATTAATTTATCAAATTTTCGGGACTGCAATGGGTGACCGCAATGAATTATTGTACTCATGTAATTTTGAGGTCTTTGGACGAGTGCAAGGTATTTAGGAAAACGCATTAGCATTGAAAAAAATCTTAAAATTTACATTTTATTTCAGGTGTCTTCTTTCGGAAGGTAAGTCTTGCTTTGTGTGTTTATTTCCAGGGATTCTTGGTAAGCAGCAATAGAATAGTTCATTTTTTGGTACATATTATATTGTAGTACACTGAGAAGCAAGCCAATTATCTGGGAGTGCGTGGTTGGTGCAGAAATACAGATCATAACACGGTTGTTGGCCAATTGGAGGCACCGCTCTTTCAGCTTAACGAAATGTAATGCAAGTTTTGCTTAAAAAAACGTATGGTTCTTCTATGTACATGTCAAATCAAATGTTTGCAGGAAAAAATGGCTAACACAGCAAGGTAGTCCTAGCTCACAAATCGAAAGAGTTGAATTTTCGGAAACCAAGGAGATTCCTCAGTACAGTTTCAATGGGTTCGACATCAGAAAGTAATTTGAAAGCCGAACACAGAAGACTAGAAAATAACAGCAACGCTATGTGCAAGGCCTGGCTCTAATCAATGCGAGATGATGAAAACAAATCAAAAACAGTTGTATTTCCTGTTCACAACTGAATTATTGCAAATTGAGCAACACCCATAAAGTACTTTAGTTACGTATGAGTATCAACATATATAATCAAATTTTAATTGACTTCTTGGAAACCTCGCGTTCATAATTTGATGTTTTTAAGGGGCAGTTTGCCTAGAATATATATGTATATCTATATATAAAGTCTTAAAAACACCATTGCCTTAATTTTCAGCATTATTTTAATTAGAATCCAATAATGTTACAGTAAATATTTATTTCAATTGTTTATTTTCATACTTATTACATTTCAGAACAAAAACAAATTAAATACTAATTGGTAGACAGAGTTGCATTTTAAGTAGTAACGTGTATTCACATCGAGGTGTTGCCATTTGTGAGCGAGTAACGATTAAAAGTAACCATTTGAGGCGGCATCTCACTTACACGCATTGCAACACTGATGAGGAATTGCCTTTATATCACTATATGTGCGAACGGGACAACCATATGCGTTAGCTACGTACTTTGGTCTGGTAGCACAGAAACGAGTACAGCTCCGAATACACGTCGTTTTGCCAAAAGCGTAGCAGGCAGCATATGAAAAAAATATAAATGAGTAAAAAATTTCGTGAAATAAGAACGATAACTATACCAAGCGCGAGCATCGCCGCTGTAGTAAAAATCGTCTGATTAAATAAATACGTGCGTTGTGATAGCGTCTGAAATTGTGCGTATAAAAGTAGTAAAATAAATTTAAGCAATTACAAATTCTTGCTCTTGCGTGCTTTTTTGCTTCTGCATGTCGGTGTGTGATTGAGTGTGGATGTGTGTAGTGCACAGTTTGGTTACTTTCGCGCTGAAAACGTTTTCTACTACTTTTTCGTTAAAACGGAAAACACACATGTGTGTGTATATATATGTACAAACACATTGTGCTTACGATAAAAGCGAAACTGTTTGATATATTCTTTAATTTTAAGGCGTTTACAATAAAATTACCAATACGATGTGGTTGAGCAGACAAAAAGGAAATATTGTGTAAATAACTTAAAATAGTGCTAGGCATATGTACGTATGTACAAAGCTATGTACATAACACAAATACATGTAACCAATAGCCTCATGCATGGCTCTGTAGCCGTATGTAAGAATGTGTGTGCCTGAGTGTATGGGTGTGTGTTTTTATTTGTTTGTGTGTTCGTTCTGTGTGCGCGCACATATTGTAAAGGCGCGCGAGGTACTTAATTGCCAATGATGAAAAATTCAATAAACGAAATTACATAAAATATAACATGGAATCTAAAACATACACAGCCACGCACTAAAATATTTGCAGTAATACTTTGCGATTGATGCATGCGACAAAATTTTGATTTTCAACCGCGCAGCAAAAGATTTCGTCAGTAGTTTTCAATTTGCATTCGCTGAACGTTCTGTCTGTTCGACCGACACCGCAGTATTCTATACAGTTTTTTTTTATTGCGCATCATTGTGAATGAGCAATAGCAATAGCGCGCGCACTCTGCTCTGCTCTCACATACGGCACGCATAGGGCGCGCTCGGTAGGCTGGATGGGTGTACATGTGTATGTGTGTGTGAGTGTGTGTTTGAATGCGACACATATACACGCCCGCGGCACCGGAAAAAAACTTCCTATAGGCGTCAGTGTAAGCGGCCGTTGGGGCAGAGTGGACGAGGCAAATCAGAAAGACATCCAAAATAAATGAAATAAATTAGTTATCGTACTGAAAGTTAATATACACCCCTATATGTTTAAGATAAACCATAATCACTCCAACATTGCTAGCTTCTCTCAGCAGTAGGCTAGACTAAACGTGCCAAACTTTTTGCCTGTGAGTGTGTGAGGGGGAGCCTTGTATTTTGTGTGCTCTCTTCGTGTGAAAGTTTAAAAACAAAGTGATCCTTTGTTCGGTGTCAGTTTTCAAAATAAATTATCTCAAATTGATTTTGAATATTATTTCTCGTCTCTTTTGAAGCGATCATCGCGAAATCCCGATAATAACCATACCGGAGTGAAGTGAACCGATCGGGCCGTCTACAGTGGCTAATCTGAGAGGAGTCCGTGCCTGTAATGACAGCCAGAGTCTGGCAGTAGCGCCGCTTAAGTATGGCACCAGCGCTCACAGCGGAGCCATTGAGTCCCAAGGAGAAACTTACAAGTAGCGCCTCGCCAGCCACAGGAACGCGTCAGTCTGTCCGCAAACTGGAGCCAGCCAATAGTGCTAGCGGTGGAACTGGCGGTGATAGTGGCAGTGGCAGCGATACGATAAAAAAGCCAGCAGCAACTATTGCAACAACTACGAGTACAACAACATCAGTGGGAGCAGGGGTGCCAGCGGCATCAACGACTCGTGTTACACGCTCCAAGGATAGTGCGCAGCGAACTAACTCGCCCAGTGCGGTGCAGCAGCCGAATAACAAGCGTAAATCCAACAACAACAATAACAACAACAACAACATATACAACAGAAGCAGCAGCAGTGAAGTCAAACCAAGTGATGATCAAATGGGTCTAAGCGCCGCAGCAACACACACAAGCAATGACGGCGGCAACGCATCGGCTTCCAGCAGCAGCGGTGGCAACGAAACAACAGCAGCAACAGTTGAAGGCAACGCCAACAACGCCCCTGCCTCGAATCCCGGCGTAGCTGCTACGCCGGCGCAAGCTGTTGCTGCTGCTGCTGCTGCTGCTGGTGACGAGCACAACAACAACTGCAAAGATAATTCAACGGCAGAGCTGCTGGCGAATTTGACAAGCGACTTCAAGGAGACGATCACAGCAGAGATGTGTCTACGTAAAACCCTGCCCGATGTTAGTCTAAGCAAGGAACAGCCCATAGTAGTGGGTGCCACGGAAGCAACAGCAGTTACCGCGTCCACAGTCCCAAATAGCAGCAGCAGCAGCAGTGGCAGCAAATCCACAGCGGATCCATTGGAGGTGATTGAAACCGTGCCAGTGCTAGCGCCGACATCCGTGCCTATTAAAGAACCAGAGGCAGAAGTTGCAGCTATAATAGCATCACTAACATCCCCGCCAGCAACACCATTAGCAGCAGTTACCCAGAGTTCGTTGGATGCAAAAGTGGAGCAACTTGCGGCCAGCATAACCAGCAACAGCACAGCACAGTCAAATACGGAGGACGCGTCTGAAATCCATGATAGTATTGAGGGTAAGTCCTAAGCGCCCCCATCTAGATCATAGATCGTCTTTGGGTTTTCCTTTTATTTTTGCCAGTTGCACAAAGAACTTTATTTAGTTTTCCCAACAAAATTCCAGTATTTTTGTTATCTTCTATGAGAATTTTAAGCAAGCAAAAGTCAATTATTCAAAGACCCAGGCGAGACTGAATCCGGTATTATGTTTCCTCTTTTTTTTTTTCTCTCTATTTTCTGATTTACTGATTTTGAATAATGTAAATAAAGTAAAGCTTACATTAAGATGTTAAGTTTCTTTTAATAACATTTTGTTATTATTATAAAATGGCAAAATAATACCCAATATCATATTAAAAATATATTTAAAAATATATTTTCAATTTATTGATAATCATGAACTCATTTAATCTCTACAGAACGCCTCAGTCAACTCGATGGAAGTCCGAGCGTTGTCTTGCCTCCCATTGTGGACATAAGTGCAGCTGAATTAGAAGCCGCCAATGCGGCGATAACAGCAGCAGTGCCGGAATTGCAGCTGCAGCAGCAACTACAACAGGAGGTGGAGGAGGTGCAGCAGCAGCAGGAGCAGGAGCATCCGGATATACTCGCCACACCGCAGAATTCAGCCACCGCTGCACGGCAGGCTGGTGCGCTATTAACGCCACAAAGTACCGCTAGCTCAATAAATTTCCTTAAGGATGGCGCCACTGGCGCCGTACTGGAGGATCCTGATATTGATGAGGTGTTGACAGCTCTTAAAACATTGGATGGCCCCACTGTGCAAACGATCTGTGATTTCAATTTCTTTAACGAAGTGTGTTTCCTCAACGAGGAGGAGGCAGCAGCTACGGCAGCCGTTGCTGCCGCCACAGCAACAGGAACAGCGGGAGCAAATGTTGCGGTTGGCGGTGCGGGAGTAGGTGCTGCTGGAGCAGCAGCAACATCAACAGCAAGTCATATGCTGTCAATGTCACCAACAAAGGAAAACTATGCGGAAGGTATTACGATCAGAAAGCGTCCCTGGCAGGAAGTTCATGCCGAACTGGAAGAACAGCAGCAGGTTCTGACGCGAAAGGCAGATTTCCTGATCCGTCGAATGCGCAAGTTTCAGGCGAGACAAATGTGTCGTCATGCGAGCGAGGAAATTGCCGGCATATTGGAATGGTCGGCACGCACCTCCCACAAGGGTGTCCCAGTGCGCAGTACCAAACTGACCGAGCAGGAGGATACAGTACTCTCGATTGTCTCTGGGCGGCCTGGCAATAGTTTTTGGGAAGAGCAGACTAAGACTCCGCTGCCCGCCAGTCAAATGAGCAATGTCCTGCGGCACATTGAGACGGCGGCGCGTAAGCAACAGATCTGTCATACAATTGGTGGTGGTTCTGCATCGCTGGCATCCTCATCTTCCTGGTATAGCAATGCAGCACAGCCAGGCAAGCGGGCGCGTAAACAGCAACAGGCAATCGATGCCGCCAACGCCTCGTCGACGACAACCTCAACAACAACAACAACGACGACGACGACGATGGGTGGAACGGCAAGTAGTGATGCAATTACTATGCCACGTCCCGATGAAATTGTGCCCAACTTTGATAACTATGTGACCAGCGAGTTGACGCACATAGCCGGCTTGCTGCACACGGAACTGCGTGAAGTGCAAAACGCCATCGACTCAGATGCCACAGAATCGAGCTCTGGCGGCGAATCGGCCGATGAGATGGTCAACTATAATAATTCCCAGCAAACGTCATTGCCGATGTAAGTTTCCAATTTCCAAAATGCCAGTACAAACCTCACCTTATGATATAATGCCCCCCCTCCCCTCCCACCTACAAAAACTCCATTGTTTACCTTATGTCATATTTAACATTACGGCTATGTTAACTTAACAGCAATGTTACTGTTAGTAACAGCTCAGAAGGTACTCTACCGTAGTCTGTAGTGTAGTAGGTTCAATTTGGAACACTTGTGTTTTTGTAGTGAGAATGATGTGCGTCATCATGATTCAATCAGCAGGCATATACAATAATACAGATATAAGATTAGTTGCTATAGATAAGGAGACTCTAGATACAATGTGCATTAATAAATGTGTCTT
This sequence comes from Zaprionus tsacasi, assembly GCA_018904105.1. Lineage (NCBI taxonomy): Eukaryota > Metazoa > Arthropoda > Insecta > Diptera > Drosophilidae > Zaprionus > Zaprionus tsacasi. The sequence goes on from JAEIFR010000295.1 coordinate 4,061,174, forward strand.
GTTAGCTGTGATAATAATCAAAGATTAATTTTAAGATTTATAGATACTCGTATTTGAAAGTTTTTAGGGAATTTATATACATACTGAATATGTAAATAAACTTTATATTAAATATTTTATATTGTTTATACTTAACTTGAAGAGAATTTTAACTAAGCCAATAACGCAACAGATATTATAACACTATATTCTAATTGAGCTGCAAGTTGTTATGCAAATATTAGCTCAGCAAATCTTAGCTAAATTGTTACATTAATTCTAGTTATACCTATATATATGTATATTTTCTTATAATCGGTATTATTTAACAAATATGTCTTTAACATTGTGTCATTTCTAGAGCACAGCGAGCTGTGTGGCGTTACTTGAATGATCGTGCCGCCATTGCGCTACGCTGGTCCTGGCTCTGCACACAGGTGTCAGATCTGGAAATGAAAATACGTCAGCATACCGATGTGTACAACGATATGTGCCGTTCCAAGGGCGATGTGCTGCTTGAGCCAACGCCGGCGCCAAAGAATGGCTACAAAGAGCAGGCGGCAGGAGCTGGAGCTGGAACGGCACAGCCGGCAGAGCAGCAGCTAACGGAGGACGGTACGCCTGCCGATTGGCTATGCAGCCGTACGCGACCTTTGGTGCTGTCCGCGTTTCGTAAACGAAAACTCTTCCAGACAATCAATATGCATACAATATCGAAGAAGGCGGCACGACCGAGCAACATTAAATGTGGCTGCCAATGTCCGCAGGTACCTTGTACAATCTGCACCGGACGGCCGGATCCGACGGCGCCGCGTGAACTGCCCGAAACGCTAATGCCACAAAATCGTGTTGCATTGCTCGATCCGACGTACCATCCGGTGCTTAGCTTTACAGACGGTAAGTAGAAGATCATCTTTTAATTAACTTGCATTTCTTATTATCTGTACTCTCTTGTAGATGTTTGCCAATCAATACATTTGGAGGCGATCAGTCGCCAGCCAGATTGGCAATATAGGGTAATGCGGAGCCAGACCAAGGCGATTGTTAAGAGCGTTTGGAAGGCGGAACGTGAAACGTTGGCGGCGTGTGGTGGCGGTGTTGCTGGCACCGGGCGTCGTGTTGGCGAGACCGGCAAGCGTCGTTATGTGCGACGCAAGGAGCGCAATAATAATAATAAAAGCAATAGAAGCAATAGCAACACAAATGCCACATCTACAACTACCACAAATAACAATAATAACACAAACAACAACAACAGTAATATAAACAACAATAATAACAACAACAACAACAATAACAACAGCAAGGAATCAAGATTACAAAGCGGCATCGTTGGAGTGGATAGCGGAAATGGTACTGGTACTGCTACTACTTCTTCTTCTTCTACGCCTACTACAACGCCACTTGTGGCCAACAGTAAATTATTGTAAACATTGACAAATTCGATAATTGATTATTAACATAAAACAACAACAATTTGCATCTTCTTCTTTTTTCTTTTCTTTTTTCTTTTAATTTCTTTTCTGCATTTTCAACACATCTCGATGCACAAACACACACAACACTACACTCACGCACACTCCCCACACACACACACACACACTCCACATCCAAAATAACGAACAACATTTGTTTTGATTTGCAAATATGTTTTCGTTTCTCTTCGTATTATTCTCTGTGTGCTGCGCTCCTCGTCCTTTCAACTCCTCCCTCCCCCTCATCGTTTGGACGCTGCCCTTTGTAGTGGCCAAAAGGCAACGACAGTCCTCGACCAAGGCGAGTGGGAACGGTAGTTTAAACTCATCGTTTCCTGATTCCGGCCAACAACAACAGCAGCAGCAGCTAAATAATCCCTCATTGATCTCCGGCAATGGCAACGGCGTCAAAAAGTCACGCAAATCTGCCTCCACACAACAACAACAACATTCACACAGCACTAACAACCACAAAAACAATAACAACAGCAGCAGGAATCAGCAACCAGATGGTGGCGATGCCGTCGATTCCCAGTGGGAAACGCAACAGCAACATAGTCGACGCAACTCATCGGAAACACATGGACATCGCAACGATCGGTGAGTAATCTACTCTATATAATAGGCGAGACGCCTTCTATCTGAAAACTTAGTTGTTTTGATTCCCCTGATTGTCAACTACTTAATAACAATTCTTTCGCATTTCAGCAGCTTATCAGAACGGCGCAGTCGACTGATCTACGACATTGACAACATTGTGATACCCTACAGTATTGCGGCACAGACGCGTGTGGAGATACTGCCCTACAAGGAAATTCCGACACCAAAGTGAGTATATATAATATATTATTAAAGACAAATTAACTGTTTTATTCATTTGGAACGCAGGTGGCGCATTGTGGACAGTGAAAACGAGAAGAAGCAGCTGGTTCCATCAAGTGAAACGACAACAAACATGGTCGAAAAGTTGAGCAACGGTTGTGCTACGCAGGTGGAAAAGGAGCAGGCGAAAGGGGAAGCCGTAGGAAAACCAGCAGCAGCTGTAGACGATGCTGCCAAAGAAGCAGCAGCTGGAGAAGTCCCAGCAGGAAAAGCAGCCGCAGCAGGAGCAGCAGCAACTGGAACTGCAGATAAAACACCTGCAACGCCAGCGACCACAGATGGCAAGTTGAAGCTGAAACTGAACAACAAAAATTGCTCTGTGAAGGAGAAGGAGACTGCAAGCAAAGTCAATGGATTGAAGCAGCTGAATAAGAAGAAAACACAACCAGATAGTCATTTCCTGAAGACGCAAGAGCCGCCGAGTGAAGCACTACCACTTAGCAATGGGCTATCAAATGGAAAGAAACAGTCGGAAGAGGAAAAATCTGTGAAGTCAGTAGAGAAAGAGCAAGATAAGGGAAAGGGGGAGCAACAGCAAGAGGCACCTCTAGTCCCTTCAGTAAAACTAGCGCCACCCATCAATGGCAAAACTAAAAAAAACAATCATCGCATTCCTGTCAGCGCTGCAGCTCCCAATCCTGAGTCGCAGAGTGAAGCTGCAGAGCCGCCTAATAAGCGACCAAAACTGCAGCTACACGAGAAGATCATTAAAAAAACAGATCCGGCTATAATGCTACCAGAGGCAGCTGAAACAGCTCCACAAGCGCAAAATGAAGATGAGCTTGAGGACACTTCGGATGAGGCGTATCTTGTGCGGCATCAGCGTGCGTTAATTGAGGAACGACGTCGCTTCGAGACATTCCTTAAGTTGTCGTGGACAAATCGATCGCGTGCCAATCGACGTGCCGATAGTCGTGCTGAATCGAGTGGCGCCAACACACCAGATCCAGCCTCGCCAGCTGCTTCGTTGCATTTGGCGGGTCCTGTGGCGGACAACGAGAGCATACCCTCGCCGCTGGCACAGACGATGCCGCAGCATCCGCTCGATGCGATCAACAATGATGGCGCCAATCAAACCGATGTGGCACAGACAGCAACTACAAATAAACGTCAAGAGCGTCGTCGCACCACGTCTAGCAAGTTGAAGGAGCACGATCGACGCAGTGCAACACCGGACACAAGAGAGGTGAGCTTATGGCAAAGCATCAAAGGGGGATTAATATGAATTTTGTTTTTCATTCTACAGTTGCCTCTGCAACCAATGGAACCACCTCCGTTCGAGGAGCTTAAGTTTCCGCTTTCGGAGGAGGTCTATCAACATATGCTGGAGGAGATGAAAACTGAGCCGCGACAGGTTATAATGCACGTTCAGTTACATGCGCCCACCACCAAGCGAACCAAAAGCAAATCGGTGTCCTCCAATGGAGGCGATGGCCACACGGCGACGCCCAACGCCAGTAGTCGACGTAGCAGCAAGACTAAGGCCAGTAAATTGGCAACAACAGCAACAAGACTTAACGGTGGCAAAAATACGCAGCGAGGAGGAGGAGGAGCTGGTGCTGGCGGAGGGTCAAAAATAAATGGCGGCGGTAAAGAGGATTATTATGACGATGGCATTGACTATGAGCCAGAGCAAGACGAAGACGAGGAGGACGAGGATGTGCTGCTGCTGGAAGAGGACGATGATTATCATCATCATCTGGCGCCACAAGATGATGATAAGTTGCCCGCCAGCGGCATGGTGGGTCATGCAGCAAATGCGAATCTCTATGACTCCAGCATCGATGCCTATTTGGATCAGCAAGAGGGACTCGACGATGAGGAGCTGGCCGAGGAGGATCCCTTTGTCGACGATGATCCCAATGATCCCGAATGGAAGCGCAATGCTGGTGGAGTGCGGCACGAGCGTGTACGCAAGAGAATCTGAATGGGTAATTCGCAGATGAGTGAGAGGAAGGGAAGGATAAATGAATGCTAGAGCGGGTGGCAGCGGGCAGCAACAGAAGGAGAAACCAGTTAACTAATCCAAAGTTGTTAAGATCATGTGAAATCATTAATTTCATTTTTAGAATTCGTCAATTTTTTAAAGCGATCGCTCAAAAATCGATAATTGCGATTAATTTTAACTTGTTTTAATCGATTTTGTTTTTGTTGAAGAACCTCGGAATAACTCACCGGAAAAAAAGAATGAAAGCATTGCAGAATATTTTTTAAGCAATTTCTAAGTTATTTAGTTTTAAACAAGATGAAAAAGGAAGAATACACTCAACACACTCACACACAAACACAGCCACAACAAATTCTTGAAATATATTCAAATGTAAATAGATAAATAGAGGGCGGGCATGATGGGAGCTTTAGCTGATAATCGAAGATATGATTATGTATGTACGAGATGTTAATGATAAATAACGATAATGATAATAACGCTACCATAGAAAACACAAACAAACACATACACAACACGATCTAAAACTAGAACACACTTTGGCTACAAGTCGTAAGTGCGTTACGTTTTAAATATATAAATATATATATATAATTATTATATAATATTATGGTAGTTATATAGATCAAACGATCGCAAAATACAATGTAAACACGTTTATCTTGATTTTCGTCGTAATTGCGCACCTATAACAACAACAACAACTGTACATTATTGCCGTTTTCAAAATAACTACGCCTCTGATCGTTTCTCCAATTTATTAATATGTAGAAATATGTATATGATATCTTTAAACGGGCGAACCAGAAAAACAAAATTATGAAAATCAAGTGCGCCTCCTGAAATGAATTCTTGTATTTAGTTATTTAGTCGACTTCATTTCTACTTCTCTAGTTGTTAATTCCTAGACATTTAAATTTACAAATTAATCTTAACTTTTGGTAAACAACAATAAACACAGAAACACACACACACACATGCAAACGGAATAATTTTGTAATTCATGCGAAATGTTTATATTCTATTTTAATTTTCTTATATAATATAAATGTAAACTTGCTTTTGTGTTTTTTATTATTCTAAATATTAATTAAATACCGCAACCTCACAACATAATGTAAGACTCGTTGATTATTTAAAGAAGATAAACGATGTATATGCAAAAACAAAGGAAAGAAGAAAAAAAAACTATATTCGTACAAATAATTAAAAAAAAGAAGAAAATCCATAAATTACCAAAAAGTTTTCGTTAATTTGAAACACATGTTGGGGATGTGTACGTAGTTTCTCTATCGGATAGAAGACGCCCCAGCTCAACTTCGATTCAGTTTCAATTCTTCAGTCGATGAGAAAGGAACAAGATGCAGGTAAGACAGGCAGTAGTGGGGTAAATTGGAAAGATTCAACAATTCCCTTATATGGTACCATAGATATCGAAGGTATTTCTAGTTGCGCTCAGCTTGTGCCTGCTGAGCTGCGTTGCCAGCGTTAGTTTAGGATACACATTAATGCAAATCCAACGTACGCTGGCACAGCAAGAGCGCAGGCTAACAAGGATTGAGTTGCGGATTACCAATGTGGCCAGCAAATTGGGACATCTTGCTCATGTGCCAGAACTGACCATCGATTGGTGGGAGAGCAATAGCAATAGAACACTCAATCGTATGGATGAGCATGTTAATCGATTGCTGCAAGCTGTGGAACCCATTGGGAATCTGCAGGAAATACACTCCAAGCTTGAGCAGTTGCTGCAGCTGCAGGCAGCAGCAGGCACACAAGAAGACAACGCAATGGAAGTTGAAAAGGAAACGAATATAACAACAACAAGTTCCACAACGCAGAATGATGTATTAGTAGAAATCGGTAAGTGTAGAAATAACTAATTTTCCCATAATTGTACTCACCTCTAACATCATTGAAGTGCACGAGCAGCCTGCAATAGCGGATTGTTTCGAACTGGACGAGCTACTGCGTTTCGATGGCGTCTATAGGTTTGTGGAGCCCGAGTGGAATGAAGTGCGGCGCGATTTCAATGAACGATATTGTGCATTTGCCACAGATGGTCCAGCCTGGACTGTGATACAAAAGCGTACCATCGATAAGGACAGGGATTCGGAACTGGGATTACGCGAGAGTTGCAATTTTAATCGCAGCTGGGACGAGTATCGCGCTGGTTTCGGTAATCTTGACGAGAACTTTTGGTTTGGCTTGGAATTCCTACACCGTATTGTATATCGCGATGATTACGAGCTACGCATCGAATTAGAGGATCACGCAGGTGTTTACACTTGGGCCGAATATGGCCTATTCCGAGTGGATAGCGAAAGTTACAATTACCAGTTGGTGATTGGTAAACTGAATGAAATGAGCACAGCTAGCGATGCCCTGACATATCACAATCGCATGGATTTCAGGGCCTACGAGCGTAATAATGATGATGGTTGCGATGGATGGTGGTTCGATCGTTGCCAAGAGGGCAAGTGCAATTTAAATGGACATAATGGTATTATGTGGGACAACTGGCACAATGAATATTCGGTGAAAGCATCGCGAATGTTAATACGACCGCTCAGTAACAATAATTCGAGTAATCACAATACCGATTATTTCGACTATGACGAGGATTCAATGAGCAATAGTTCTTAAGTTCGAATATTCTATGATCGGCAAGTGGAACAATTTGTAACTTATCGTTCGTAGTATTCCACGTACAGGTTGACTTACAGCTACAAAATAAACGTTACCGACGAGATTTTGTATTGGTATCGCTGCTGAACGCATCCAGTCGTGTTAAGTATCGATGCTTTGAGTGAATTTCGCCTGTTGGTCACACCGAGAAATATTTTAATAATATTATATTAACATATTGTATGCCACAAATTCAATAACAAATTTAAATTTACTTTTATCGAATTATTGTGTTTACAAAACTATAATAAAAAACAATAAAATCATACATTTGCGATTAATATTTGAATCAAAATAATATTTTGAATTGTCTGGTATTTACATATACTTCGTTAATACTGATTTATATTTTGTAAATAAATAATTATCTTGTAGTCATAATATAAGAATGTTTTGTTCAATAATATTAAATAGTATGTACAAAACATTTAAATTTAGATATAGAATACGTCAAAAGATACATATAATATAATATAATAATATAATCTAGAAAATTGTTTAGTATTTATTGTTATTATCATAAGCTGTATTTTGACACTTGCAGCCTACGGTCACACATTCACTTGTTCGTGTGTGTGCGTGCGAGTGCGACAGCAGTACGGCCGAGTGCAGCGCGACTTGCAGTAAAGGAGAAAAGTTAAAAGAAGTTGTAAACTAAAAACGCAAAGTTTCTTCCACTGTTAAATACTATTTATACAAATTCGAATGTGTATAAAACATTTGAACCGACAAAGGAATGTGCAGGAACAAAGAAATATTTGCGGCTAGCGCAAATTAATCACAACAGATCGGCAGCAACAGCAACAAATACAGTGACAAGGGAAAGAACAAGACGCTGCCGCGGCCACTCCTTTTGTGCCCGTTGTCTCGTTCCACAAGAAGAAGAGGAAGAAGAAAAATGTGTGCGTGTGCGATGCGAGTGTTGTTTCGTGTTCGTGTGTTCGTGTGGTAATTGAAAAATTGTGATTACACTGTATGAATTAAAAAGTAGTAGAAATAATTGCATTAATTAAGCAAGTGAGTAGGCAATAAAAAGTGAAAATTCTACGCTGCGCACAAAATGGCAAAGATTGTATATTTTCATAGTGTCTGCAAAAGCAAAAGCTCAAGCTAACTTTAACTATCGAGTAGAGATAAGCGAGCGAACGTTGAAACATAGACACGCACACAGATACACATACATACATACAAATAAAAAAAACAACAACAACACAATTTTACTCGTACAATATATACAGTAGTAATACACATCGTGCGCGTGTGTGTGTGTGTATGTTTATGACTCACGGCTGGCCCTCTGTGAGTGAGAAGCAAACGAGTGAGAGTAAGAGGGGCAGACAGAGTGAGAGTGACACCCAAAGCGAGAGGGAGAATGAGGTAGTCGAGCTCTACCTACGGTAACAACAAATCGCGCTGCCGCGCTTCAATAGAATTTCCCAAGTTGAGCGCAGCTAATCGCATTTGAAAAAGAAAATTCCAACGTCTGCGATAGCAAGAAGAGAGAGAGAGAGCAACAGAAATCGAAGGCCCAAGTACGAGCCCAAAACAAAGAAACAGATTATAAAGCAAGGAGAAAGACCGGAGAGGCGAAAACATCACGAACATGAGTTTCACCAAGTGGTTCAAAAAGAAGGAAGCAATCTCCGAGATCGGTGCACCGACAAATTTCCAACGGCATTTTCATGTATCCCGCAATCAGGAGACCGGTGATCTGGAAGGTTTACCCTCACAATGGGTACGCCTTATGAACACACAGATCACCCGAGACGAACAGGATAAGAATCCGGATGCAGCATATCATGCGGTCAAGTACTACAACTATTCGATCAAAAAGAAGGAGCAAGAGGTCTTCAAGCCCTTCATCACCGAGGATGTCATACACGAGGAGTCCAAAGAGATTGATAATTATGTCAATTACAAGAACAAGCACAAATCACAGGATAATGAGAAATCCGATGATGATGATGGCAGCGGTAGCTCAACGGCCACCGAAAGCAGCAGCGGATGCGGTAGCTCTGCTCCGAATAGTAAAAGCAGCAGCATCGATAGTAGCCAACAATCGGTTATACCGTTAGATGCACTCAACGAGGTGATCAAAGAGCTGGAATCGAATCTGAACCGCGAAACCCTTAAGCCAGTCAAACCGTGCAGCGATCAGGAACCGCCACCGGTGCCGCCCAAGAAATCATCAAATTCAACTATAAAACCGCAAAAGCCACAACTAAAGCCAAAGCCAAGTAGCATAATCCATCAGAAGTTCCCTCGAGTCTCGGATCTGAGAGGCGATGGTGATGTTGATCGTGCTGTGATCAATACCGATACGATCATTATCAAACCAGCAGCGAGCAGTACGGCCAGCAATGATTTGAATAATGGGGATGGTGATGCGCCCGAGGAGACGATATTGCGTCGATCCAAGGAGAAGCGTACACAGAAAACCGATTCCGAGATCTATGATGAACTGCGTGCCATCTGCAATCCACAAGATCCGCGCGAACGCTATAAGACCACGCAAGAGGTGGGCAAGGGTGCATCCGGTATTGTTTTCATAGCCGGTGATATGCAGTCAGAATCACAGGTCGCTGTCAAGACGATCGAGATGAAGAATCAATCGTCCAAGGATCTCATACTCACCGAAATACGTGTACTCAAGGATTTCAATCATAAGAATCTGGTTAATTTCCTAGATGCGTATCTGCTGGAGCCAGAGGATCAGCTCTGGGTGGTCATGGAGTATATGGACGGTGGCCCGCTAACCGATGTGGTTACCGAGACGGTCATGAAGGAGCGACAAATTGCCTGCGTATGCCGTGAGGTACTCTATGCCATTAGTTTCCTGCATGCCAAGGGTATTATCCATCGTGACATCAAGTCGGACAACGTGCTGCTCGGCATGGATGGATCGGTGAAGGTGACAGACTTTGGATTCTGTGCGAACATCGAGGGAGACGAGAAGCGTCAGACAATGGTGGGCACACCCTATTGGATGGCACCGGAGGTTGTGACGCGCAAGAAGTATGGCAAGAAGGTGGACATCTGGTCAATAGGCATTATGGCCATCGAAATGATTGATGGCCAGCCTCCGTATCTGTATGAGACGCCACTGCGTGCCCTCTACCTGATCGCCGCAAATGGCAGGCCGGATATTAAGAGTTGGGACAAATTGAGTCCCAGTCTGCAGGACTTCCTCGATCGTTGCCTGCAGGTCGAAGTCGATCGACGTGCCACAGCCGATGAGCTGCTACGACATCCGTTCCTCGACGATTGCAGTGAGGTCAAGGCCCTGGTGCCCAACATCAAGGCCGCCAAGAAGGTGCTGCGACGGAATGTATAGTTAATGTGCAATCAACATCATCGTGCGGCCAGGCTGCTCTATGCGTGATGTGAACAATAGGGGGAGGGATCAGATCGGTCATCCTTCTGCCTCCACGCCGTAATACCATATACCATACATATATGCGAGGGTTATCTATTTCTGTCTGTAAATTGGAACTGGAACAAAATGCTGATTAGTCTTTCATTAGTAGTCTAATAAACTGAACAACCAACAACAACAACAACAACGATGGAACAAACGTTACGAATCGAGGATCGTCTGTCCAGCTAGCATGCGCTGTACATCGCTGGCCGATAACACCGTTAATTGGTAAGTCAGAGCTGCAGTGGGATAATCTAATTAGTATTATATGTAAGGCATGAATATTTATGAAATACTCTCTGGATGCTTTCTAAAATGATGAATAATCTCAAGAAATAAAAAAGAACAGATGGACTTTGCACTGAATGAGTTATGTCTTCTTGGAATTCGATGATACGACGACAATGATCTAGTTGTTTACGATTTTCTAATAAAATTTTATAACCTGACGTATTCGTTTTTCTAATGTTTCATGATCTATTGCAAGACAAATATTTCTCATATATTCGCTATATATAATACAATATTCATCATTGATTAGAAAAACATTTTTAAAGTGTGATTACATTCCTCTTTAAGATTAAATACTGTTTTACTCAAGAAATTCTTGGAATTCCTTTTGAAATTATAAAATGAAAGAAAAGATGATCAAAATAGTTCTCTGTAATTTATATACTCTTGCTAATTTTGGCGGATTCGGCGAACGCACCAGGTTATACTAAATCCCTACGTCAAACAGTGCGAATTATTGCAAAACAACAAACAGGTTTTCTCTTATTCAATGGAAATGACAATCCAATCCAATTCCATCCCATTTTATCTGTGTGAATGCTTTATATCAGCCTCTACTCTATTTAACTCTCTGCGAGTGAAGGGTTGGAAACACGCGTTATAGAAAATTTAATGAGTTGGCCTAAACTAATCAGTTGATAAAATACAAACTTGTGTAACTGAAGATTAAAATCGATCAAGGTCTCGTTCAAGTTTGACTGCAATCTACTTATAGGTTAAGTATGCCTGTGCGTGTATTATGTATGTGTGTATGTAACAGAGTGTATTTTTGTTTATCACACACACACATGCAGCTTGCTGCTGCTGCTCTGGGCCATTAGCATTTGAATTGAATGTTAAAAAGTCTGTGGTTATTTGCTCTTTGCTCGATTGTTGTAACGATTGGCTAAGAAATCGTTTATAAATGAAATGCGATATACATATGTCTACACTGTTTAACCGTAAATACCATAAATTGCTTAATTTGTGCTGATAAAGTGGCGCGATCTTATCTCGTAAGAGCATCAAAGATTCGACTTGAGCTTTCGTTTTGGCTACGAGGGTCGTTTGATAAGTCCGTGACTTTTTGTATTTGCCGCTTACTGCTCCTGTCAGCAGTTATCGATTAACAGCTGACTGTAAAATTTTGAGAAAGCTGCGTTTTTTGGTTTGCGTTTTATAGGCATTGAAAGCAGACGATCTCGTGAATTTTAACGAAAATGGAAAAAAGTGAATTTCGTGTGCTAATTAAGCATTATTTTTTGCGTAAAAAATCCATCACCGAAACCAAGGAAAGACTTGATAAATATTATGGGGACTCTGCACCATCAATTTCAATGGTTAAGAAATGGTTTACTGAGTTCCGTTGTGGTCGTACCAGTACAAGTGATGCCGAACGTTCAGGTCGCCCAAAAGAGGTCGTCATGCCAGAAATCGTCGACAAAATCCATGGAATGATATTGGATGATCGGAGAATGAAAGTGCGTGAGGTAGCTGAGGCTGTAGGCATCTCAACTGAACGGGTACATCACATTTTACATGAATATTTGGACATGAAAAAGCTTTCCGCGCGATGGGTGCCGCGATTGCTCACACACGACCATAAGCGCAACCGTGTGACCATTTCAAAGGAGTGTTTGGCGATGTTCAACCGCAATCCAAACGAATTTTTGCGCCGTTTCGTTACCGTAGACGAAACATGGATCCACCACACCACACCAGAGACCAAAGAACAATCAAGACAGTGGGTTTCTCCGGGTGAACGTGCACCAAAGAAGGCCAAGGTGGGTCTGTCGGCCAACAAGGTCATGGCCACAGTTTTTTGGGATGCACAAGGTATCATTCACATCGATTACCTTGAAAAGGGTAAAACGATCACCGGCGAATATTATTCAGAGCTTTTGGACAGATTCGATATTGATTTGAAGCAGAAACGACCGCATTTGGCGAAAAAAAAGTGCTGTTCCATCAGGACAATGCACGGGTGCACACGTGTGTAGTCAGCATGGCAAAATTTCATAAATTGGGCTACGAACTGCTACCCCATCCAGCATATTCTCCAGATTTAGCCCCCTGTGACTATTTTTTGTTTCCAAACATGAAGAAATGGCTCGGCGGTAAGAGATTCGGGTCAAATGAAGAGGTCATCACAGAAACAAACGACTATTTTGAGGGCCTTGAGAAAACCTATTATTTGGAAGGAATAAAAAAATTGGAAAAACGCTGGACTAAATGTATAGAGCTAAAAGGAGATTATGTTGAGAAATAAAACGCTTCTTTGACGAAAAAAATATATTTTATTCAAAAAGTCACGGACTTATCAAACGACCCTCGTACTTGGCTGAATTTTGTTTTGCTGAAAAGGCAAGGCCCATTGAAAACTAGTACACACACATACTATTCAAATATACATACATACATATAGTATATTAATGTGAAGCAACCAACTGCAATAACAACAGCCAACACTTGGGTTTGTGTGTATGTATGTATGTCTGTATGTGAGACAGTAGCTAACCAACGCCATTTAATACGCTCGTTCGCATTTCCTGTTGGACAGCAAAGAAAAAGACTTGGAATATCGCTTTGTCTGCTAAAATAAAAAAAAAATGTAAAATGAAAAAACTCATACATAATAATAAAAAAAAAAACTTCACTTCACACACTGCGCAGCGCAGCGCAGACATCATCAACACCATCTCACCTCCACCTACACACACATGCAATCAAGCTCAGTTGCTTTATTTTTTTTTGCTCTTATCATGCAGCACATACACACTGGCACATGTGTAGATGTGTTGTTGTACAATTCAGACACGCATACTTAAGCTATCGTAAGTCCCCCGCACTAGTGGACGTCGGCCGCCTCGTTGCCTTTTATCAAATTCTTAGAATGAATTTTGCGGAATTTTAGTTGATTTTGATAAGCGTCTGTATGTATGTATGTTTGACCAAAGAAAAACTTGCCGTGATGATGCTTGTCTATTCTACGCAACTGTATGCCAGTGTTGCAGAGCTACTGGCAGTTTCCCTGCCTGCTGTAAGTATGCATGTGCATATGTAATGTCTCGTCTCTCGACTATTGTCTTTTCATTCTTTTCGTTTTGTCTGCATTTTTCTTCACTCACCGCCTGCCACTTATTGAATTTAATTGCTTGTGCAGTAGCAACGACGTCGACTCTCGACTGTGGGCTATTTTTACGCTCTCACTTCTCTTACTGTTACTGAGCGCCGCCACTATGCTCTCCCTCACTCTCTCTCTCGCCCTCTTGCAGTCCCTCTGGCTGGTTTGTACGCTTTGTCTGTTTGCCACTGGTCTCACTAGCTTTTTCACTCCCACTCTCATAGTGCGTTTGCACTTTTCTACCGGATCTCTGGCTGTTTATTTGTTTATATTAGCGGCAAATACTTTTGCTTTCCGTTTTGTGCCGCAACTCCCGAAGGGAGCAGGCGGCAGCTGTTGTATACGTATGTATGTTCACACTTACATATGAATTATGTACTTCATACTTACATATGTACACATTATATTTGTATGTTTGAGTGTTTGAGTTGAGTGTCACATTTGGAGCGCAAGTATCACTTTTGGTTGCTTTGCATGCGGATACGTTTTGAGCTTTTGTATGCCAAACGTCTTAGTGGACAATGACAATGATAACAAACAGAAGCAGCGACCGGCAGCAGCAGCAGCGATTGCGCGCACTGGCAGCGCAATGAATAATCATTTTGCAAATATTTAACTCAGGAAATCAATATGGGCATTTAAATTGCATGTGTTGTACATATGTATGTACATGAATGTGTAAATGAATGTGCCTGCACACACATTCATTCTTACACGTTTGTGTTGGTGCATTTCCAGTTTTCTTGCAGCGGCAACTGCTGCAGTTGCAGCAGCAGCATATTGCCCCTTTTTTTTGCCGGCTGCACTGCTGGGAGTGGCACTGTTGGGGCCAAAGTACAAATTCAGTTTTATTCGTGTGCGTAAGCAGGCCCTACTCACTCACGCACACACATGCACACATGCATATGCAATATATTGCGTGTGCTTGCGCCTGCCTCTGTTTTCCAAACGACATTGAACGGCAGCCAGCCTTCCTTACACACACGCACACACATACACATGTAAATACATATTAGCTAAGTAGTGTGGCCAGGCAAACGCCCAAAAGACAAACAACAACAAAAACAACAACTAAACTGTGCAATGACTAAACCTCCGTTTATTTCCTTTTATTTTTCCCTCCTCTTCGCCCTCGTTCGTTTTCATTGTGCGTTCGATTTTCAAATGGATCGTCGACACTGACGTGCGCCCCCCAATTTCAATTTCACCTTGCGCGCAAAAGGTTTTACGTTTTGGTTTTTCTCTTTCTGTTTTGACTTTGTTTCGTTTATTGAACCACATGAGTCTCATGCCTTTGACTGTCTCTGTAGTTGTATTTGTTGTTGTTGCTGTGCTTGTGTAGCTGATACGCGGAATTTAGTGTGATGATTCATTCGTACTGTATGCCAGCAAGGGGAACTTCGTGTTGCGAGCTCGTTTTTCATAACAAACATGGCAACTGAGCAACCGCTCGACCGCCCGACCGACCTTCCCACCCGCCGTTGTCACATTTTGTGAGACATCACGCAAATGCCCAACTAAAATAATATAATTATAATAAAATTTGATAGCAGCTGCGTTACGTAGGATATTGCACAAAGTGCTCGACGTGTGTGCTCACGTGTATGTGTATATGTGGGATATACTCTACTCATACAGTGGGCAAACAGCAATTGCATTGTTTCACGGCGTGAACTTATTCAACATGTTCCACATGCACTCCACATGACAAAATACACAGGCAGCAGCAGTCAATGAGCTTTCAAAGCGGTCTGCAATGATATTAACATTGTGTGTACATTTGTGTGTGTGTGTGTGTGGATCTAGGCACTTTCGCACTCCAAAACTGGAGCATGGTGCTGGTTTTTTTCAAGACACAAATCAGCTGTCGTTTGTTGAACTCATTTGCATGAAAAAGCTACGGATAATTGCCGGCATAACTGTTTGTTTATACCCTGTAATAAACTGCTGCAAAAAGGGTGTCATATTTATGTGGAGATGCCTGTCTTTGGGCATGTGTGTATGTATGTATGTATTGCAAACTGCCTGCGACTGTGTGGATGGTACGTGAGTTAACAGACCTGCAATTGTGAATGCGAATGTTACGTTTACGATATTCAAGTACATTGTAGATATTCCCGAATTGTCAATGCTTGAGAATGAAAATTTGTTCACACATTGCTTCCGTCAATGGAAAATCGTTGCGGAAAATGTGCTGTATGCACTTGCTAGGGAGAAAAGCGCATCTGTCTTATCGGACCAGCTATAAATATACTTGTGTAACTCGAAATCCAACAACAAAAACAATGGGTCTCTCGACATACGACATACGACATTCGTGGCATATGGGATTCTCATTGAAATTGAAGCGTGACTTTGTCGTGGGCGCTTCACATGCCGATAAAAAAACAAAAACATACGAAAACTTGCACACACACATACATGCATATGTGTGTACATACAGCACATACATATAGACAATTAATGCGCCGATAATTGGCTGGCTCTCAGCGCAATAATAATAATAACAATAACAAAAGCAACGAGAGACGCAGACGAAGAAGAAGAAGCAGCAGCAGCAGCAGAATAACAAAAACAAAGCAAACTTGTGCTTTGTATGCGATACAAAACCTGTTGGCCTACAGAAATAATACATACAATAATAATATACTATGTAGGTAATGCTGCAAGGAGGAAGCTCTAAATATGTCTGTAATTATGCAGAAAACAAAAACGAAACGAAAAAAAAGATAGCGAAAAAAGAGTGCAATAAGAGAGTAATGATGTGGGCAGATAAGCAAAAAGTAAGCCATAATGTGAGCTGCATAATTGAATTCTTTTTGCTTCCTTGTGTATTGATTGGTGTCTAGTTAAGTTGATGGTTATTTTTTTTTTATTATTTATTTTTTGCTAATCAGCTAAACGTCCCCATTGTAATCACATTGATAAACAGCGACAAGTGATAAGACAAGCGAAGCGATTGTTTTGCCTCAACTGACAAATGTTCGTGTTCTGCATTTTACAACACTGTTTACGACAAGTGTAACACTGGTAATTCAGAGAGAGCGAAAGAGAGGGCGAGAGAGTGTGTTGGTTTTTGTATGTTGGAATTATGCAAGGCTTATCGCAATTAATAAAGGTTAAAATGTTAATTGAGATAAAGTTCAAGAGTATGTACAGCGTACACACACACACACTCACGTACATACACCTACATAGCGAACGACGTATTGACTTAATCCGTTCGTTGGCCAGGCTATCGATATTGTTTGTGCAGACTTCACTGCAAATATTTACCGTAACAGAGAGAGAGAGAGTGAGAGTGGGGAAAATGAAAGACTCTATTGAATTCGCCCAGGATTTTCCATGAGTCACAATGTTGCAGGTTTGCCTTGCTGAGTGCTTTGAAAGAAAAATTGTTCGCGCAAAGGTAAATCACAAATGTTTTTTGATGTCAGGCGTAACCTTGCGTACTGATAAGACTTATATGCTAGGAAATATAACGTAGTTGGTTATAGAGGTTATTGTGTCACTAAAAATAATGGATAACTACTAGTCGAGCATAGCAATCTAACTACTACATCTCTATGTTTCTAATGTTATATTTATAAAGATTAATAATATCAGAGTTTTTTTTCAGCAAACTGAGTACGTGCGAACTTAATAATATGTGTGTACAATCCTTTGTTTGTCTAGCAGTTATCTTTATTTCTTAATTATTATCGTATTATCTTAAATTCGTGAGTCACCATGGTGGGGTATCTCCTAGCAAACAAAATAATTAGCTTGCTATTTACGTATTTATTACTATTTCGAAAGAAAATAGAGTTTGATACAAAACAAAGAAATACAAAATATCGTAAATTGTGAACTTAAAAATCCATATCAATAATATAAATCGCTAATTTCAACTTTTTGTTTTCTTTTAATTGTAGCACAGAGCGACACGGATGAACTAAATATAACTAATCGCAATAAAATTAACACAGATGGAGCAACAGGAGGAAGAAGAAGAAGAAGGAGAAAATAAGAATCACGAGATCGCTGTTTGTTTCCTGCGTTTGTTCCACTGTTTCGCTTACTATTATAATTTTGCCTGATACGATACGATATATACATAAATACTATATACATACATACATATATGTAGGTACGATATGTACACACACACACACACACAAACAATAATTGACTGGTTGCGTGTGCCCTTTGTGTGCGTATGCCCTACCGGGGCATACGATATATTCACAATAACGATACAAGTTTACACTTACGATTAACGATAACTACTACGACATACAATACATAGTTTAATTATGTTTCATCGCACACAAACGCAAATATAGATAATAGTTGGATAAATGTTTACATAGTATATAAATATACATACATAAATGTGATTTAAGCGATTTTATCAAAGCTGCATTATGCAATTCTACATAAAATTCGTCGTAGTCTCTAAGTACAACAACTAAAAAAAAAAAACAAAACAAACAAGAACAAAATCGATAAACAGATTAAACATGCAATATTTGTTGTAAATTACCAAATACAAAAGAGAAGATGAAAGAAAAACGATATGAGATAAGGCGAGTGGAAATGAGTGTAACAAGTGCCATTAGGACTAGCTAGCAGCAGTTACTGACACAACAACAACGACAACGAATAAGAGAAAAATAACAACATCAGCAAAGCAAAAATTTCCCAACAATACGTATTACTAAACTTAAACCTAAAGAGATCAAACACTTTTACCCTATCAAAGTAAAGAAAAGAACCTCTGTATTCCATTTAAATTAGTACAAAAGAAATACTTAAACCCAATTCCAATTCAAAGTGTAGAACCGTCTCCCGTGCTATGAATTGTCCCGAAATTTACTGCCATATAACAATGCGCACAAATCTATCTAACTATCTATATACAAGTACATATACATATTCTTAATACTAATTGAACAATAGCGCTGTTAATTGTGTCAAAACTGATAGAACCTTATAGAGTATATGAGTATGCAGTATACAATATTTGTAGAGAACGACAACGAGACAAGGCACAACAACTAACCTATGTATGTAAAAGTAGTTCACGCAGTTGCCAAATAAAAATATGGGAAAGAAAAGAAAAAAGAAATAAGATAAAGATATACATAGTGTGAGATATGTGTAGTTTTTTTAAAGTATACTTTTTGGCCTTGATTCAGATTTAGTTAAAATATAATTAGCTCTTTCCAAAAATTCGACTAGTCTGAAAACTTAGAAAAAAATATATGAAAACTCGAGCGAGTTGGAAAGAGAGATTTTAATAAGTAATTGATGCCTTTTTGTAGCTTTGTTCTTTACTTGTTATATACATAGAATTGGGAAATGAGATAAATTTTAAATACATACAATAATTATGTTAGTAATTTTATTAGTTGCTTCGTAATGAGCTTAGACTTTTTACTCGATTCCCTTTTTAATTATGCGATATTAGTAGAAGCCATCGATTTGCGGTGCACAATACGGTCATAGTGAAATTTTTAAAGTCATATTTTAAAGAAACAAAAACCCTAATCAGAACTTTAACATGTGTTGAGTGAATTACAAGCGAGAGTATCGAGAATACAAGTTTTTTATTTAAGTATTACGATCTTGAAATATTTGTGGGTGAGGAATCTTTTTTGGTATATTATTTATACCCATCACTTGCAGTACAGTGGTCGATGTAAGAAAACATTCAGCAATTAAGTACGTAATGCATTTTTTGCATCATTTAGAGAGCTTATCTTAAACGATTTAGTTGATTTTTTATCGCTTACAGCATTAGACAAAGCAACGAACGAAAATTTTATTGGCATATTGCATATATGGTAGGACAAAAGTATTCTGAGCCACAGATTTGGCATCAAACGGAACGGAGACATACCCGAAAATACATAATCGCAAGCGCATTTAAAGATACCGAAAGGGAAAGAGAATAAGAAAAGGCAATGATTACCAATTAACTTAATGAAACTTAAGTCTTTAAATGGTAGCATAAATTTTTATACGCAATTTTTGATTGCAAATTGTAAAAAAAAAACAAAACAAAAACATATTATATTAACTATAAACTATGAAGAACTGTATGTCATCCAGAGAGAATTTTGATAAATCCTTAATCCGTTGTATTCATAACTTTTAGATATATACAAACATATGTAGAGCAGAGAAAGATAAGGTACAGACGATTGGCGCTATTTCAATTAAATGTAGTTAAATACTTAAATATTATGCATACATATACACACACGTACATAAAGAATAAGTATTGCAAAACGGAAATAATGAGAATGTCTTTTATCGCAACTTCGAGACAATTAATACGATGAGTATGAGTATATTCCGATTATTTTCAGTGTGTGTATTTACTTTCTTGTTTTTGGCCAAGTTTTGATTTAGTATTACGCACAATTCTACACACCTAAGTCAAAATCTTACACTCTGCTTAATACCACATTATTTAATTACGATTACGATAATTAATTATTCTTAATTTTTGCAATCTATTATAACACTTTTATTTGTAAACGATTACGTGAAGCAGGACAGGAGATTGAGAAATATATGCATATTATATTATATATACATATATATATGTAGTTACTCAATAAATAAATATACTATATTTAATTTTAATTGATAGACACGATGCACACACGCCCGCAGTTTTATACGCACACAACTCTGTATGTATTATTTTAGTTTGCACTGTCATTTTTATTTTGTGTTGTTAAATATATCGTTATTTACTTATTCGACCAAAGCACTTGATAATTTTATTATGGCATCACTAGCATGATTCGTTGGGGTTTCCCTTGAATCCCATCGATAATTATAGATATATTCAAGGTTTTTAAGTAAGTATACATTAATATGAACTGAAACTACCAAGAATTCTATAGATGTTGGAATTTATTTATAAAGTTAGCAACCATATAAAGCCCCTGTGTACATATTTTATATTCTTATAGATACCAGTTAACTAAAGCCAAACATCTTCACGATATTTGCCTTGCGCACGTAGTTCTTTCAGGCGCTGCATGGCGTCCGTCTCCTCCAAATGGAGAACAAGCTGTAGACAACGACGTAGTCCATCATCAATGGACTTGGAAATCTTGGCGCCATCAGCGCAAACATATAGAACACTACTTGGCTGCAGTAGCAATGTGACCAGTTGCTCGGCATCCTCTTCCAACAGTTCTTGCACATATTTTGGTGCTTTCTCCGACTCCGGCGTAGTCGTAGAACGTGAAAAACACATGCGTAAACGTTGCAGTACGTCTGTCTCATTCCAAGCCTGCAGCTGTTGTGGTTTAAGTATCGCCTGTGGTGTCTTGGCACCCACATACAACCAGGTTTGACCCCTAGGCAGGCCACTCTCGCTTCGTTGCTTATGTTCGAGGAAGCCGAGAAAAGGCGCCAGTCCAGTACCAACAGCGATGAGAATTTGATTGCCGCCCAGCTGCTCCTCTGTGTAACGGAATGCATTTTGAAGCCGTGGATATATTACCAGCTCGACAGGCTTTTGCTGTTCCTTTGTTTTGAACTCCTGGACTTTAGTTTCCAGCATGCTGGTCGTAACGCCTGGTTTGATGCCTCGAATAGAGTAAATGAAGCGCAATTGCCGTGGCTCCTTTAACGGGCTGTTGGCCATAGAATAGGGACGTGGCAACAGACGTGGTAGATGCTCCACTAACAGAGCTAGGGTGGGCATGCAGCTACTGCACAGTTCCAGCAGATCCAACACGTTCAAGCCGATCTCTAATATTAACTTTTGATAATGTGCAGCACCCTGCTTTGAGGAGAGACTTGCTAAAAATGAGCGCTCCTTGGTATCGCTGGTGCAGCTGGCAAGGGCGCTTAGGAACTGTTTCTGTGGCACACCATGCAGGGCCAGACAATGTGTAAAAATATCTCGTGGTGTTGTCGCTGGCGGTATATGAACTGGCGCCTTGGCGCTTTTCTTAGTACAGTTTTGGGCTAATCTCACTTGGCATGTGATGTCCGCGTGTTGCGTCAATTCAAGGCGCTGCAAAAGTTGCGCTACAGTCTTCAAGTCGTTGCTAGGCAAGATTGCCACAGTGTCACCGGGATCCAATTGAAGCTCGGAAAACGTACTTATATCTAGCGTTAGCTCCACTACGCGTTTTGTTTCGGTAGCTGCGTCGGCTTCCACAAGCTGTTTTGTCTCAGTTATGTGAACTCTTGTGGGTACATAATTAGCACGCAGAAATGGAAACTTCAGAGAGTCCCCACAACTTAGTTGACCACATGTCTCGCCTAGAGCCTGAAACGTGCACGTTATCAATACCTTTACTGAAGACAATAACACACTACACTTACCAGATTTTCTGTGGTGAAGACCACTTCAAGATTGCTTTCCAAGGGCTTAGCAGGCACATATTCATTCAACGTATATGCGCTTATATCCAAATGAGCTGGATATTCCGATTGCTCCGCGCCGACCATTCTATTCTTGTTAATAAGTGTGACCACACTTTGCAAATGTAAAAACACTCATTATGATTGCATTCACAGTGACTAAGACAAATAAATTATTAAGTTCACATTCATTTTAATTTTACAGTACATTTTAGATCTATAAAAAATTACTTTTTTTGTTTTTAATATACATGTGAGCGTATATATTTAAGATGCTCAAATGCATTTTGCTGAATATTTGAATACTACCCATCTCTAAGTGCGTGAGTGAAGCTCAGCACTAACTTTTTGTAAGTGTGCCCACCTTCTTAAAAATAGAAGGAGTTAATCTACGCACAATAACACAAATCATTTTAAAGAAATTTCGAGTAAAAAAGCTACGGAATGACGGAAAAAACTAGTAGTGAGGACGAATTCCAGGATGCACTCAGTGATATCAACCCAAATCTACAAAAAGTCATTACGAATTCACCAGAAAACGATAAATTAATTGATGACATTATAGAAAAGAATAGCAGCCTTCGCCTGGATGACGGAGAAGTTGCTGGTGCAATTGATGGTAACAAGGGAGCTGATGGCGACGTTGAAGATGTCAAATGCAGCAAAGAACCTAAAAAGATTGTTCAGCCCGATGACGAGTTAAGTCTTGAGGAGCTGCTTGAGCTGGAGAAAGAATTGAGCCCCAAAGAACTAGAAGAGAACAAAGAGAAGGCGGACAAACTGAAACTGGAAGGAAATGAGCTCTTTAAAAACGAGCATGCGGAAGAAGCCGTGAAGGTGTACACAGATGCCTTGAACGTTTGCCCGTCAACATACAGTAAGGAACGTGCTGTGCTGTTTGGGAACCGGGCTGCTGCCAAAATGAAGCTAGAGTCTATAAAATCGGCAATTGATGACTGCACTAAAGCAATTGAACTCTACCCAGAATATGTGCGTGCGTTATTAAGGTAAATATGTGGCTCCACTCCTCCATTAGTTAACGAAATACTCGACTGTCGAACTTTTAAACTTCAACATAGGCGAGCAAAGCTTTACGAGCAGGATGACAAACTGGACGAAGCGCTAGCGGACTATAAAAGCGTTTACGAGATTGACCCAGGACAACGTGAGGCACGCGAGGCTCAAGTGCGACTACCGCCCCTGATTAATGAGCGTAATGAGAAACTTAAAACCGAAATGCTGTCGAGTCTAAAAGACTTGGGCAACATGATTTTAAAGCCCTTCGGATTATCTACATCGAATTTTCAAATGCAACAAGATCCCAATTCAGGTTCATATTCCATTAATTTTAATCAGAATAATAGTTAGTACAAATTGCTGTGTCAGGTTTTTTAAATTCTGGAAATGAAATCGAAGAAACATGTACAATTTATATTGTTTTTAGTTATGTGGGCGCCATATGATTGATCTGGTGTGGCGGCCAGTGTAACCAAGTTGTTGCGTGCAGCGGTGTGACCACACAAAATAAAGAACAGCTGATTTTGACACCTGCTTGTGTCGTTGTTAAAACGGAAGAAGCAGAATCGTTTATAAAAAATAAAACTTCTTTTAATTTTTGCAAAGTTACAAAATTAGTCTGATAAAATTGGAAATAACACAATATAATTCTTATGCAAACCAAGTGTTTGATAGCGGAAATACTAAATTTCCAGTATCAATCTTCTATTTGAGTACCAATGACGTTGTAGAAAGTCATTTGACTCTAGTTGCTGTGCACTGTAAATAATTCGTTTGGATAACGGCATTACTAATGCCACTCTATTATTAGCGTTTAGTGCACATTTTACTCCTTGAGGTTGGGTGTTTAGATTGATACTTGCACCGCATCTGGCACAATGTTTCGAAGTCGAAGCTGGTTCGGTGGCCCTTGGGGCGGACGCCCCAAAAATCGACTCTCCTTAGAGCATCTAAAGTACCTGTACAGCATTTTGGAGAAGAACACAACGGTGTCAGAGAGTAATCGAGGATTGTTGGTTGAATCCCTGCGCTGCATTGCCGAGATTCTCATCTGGGGAGATCAACATGACTCTTTGGTTTTTGAGTAAGTGCGCCTGATATTTATATTATTTTGTACTGTCACCTTAATTTCTTAATTTGTCTTTCAGTTTCTTTTTGGAAAAGAATATGTTATCTTACTTTCTGCATATTATGCGACAGAAGAGCGGAGGATCCAGTTTTGTTTGTGTGCAATTGTTGCAGACCCTTAATATTCTTTTTGAAAACATTAGAAACGAGACGTCTTTGTGTATGTACACTTATGTCCACGTAAATGCAGTCTACGTTTAGCGATAAGGTTACTGTCTCAGTCTCCACGTTCAGTGGCGGTTATGTGTTTAAGCTGGACAGTGACTGCATCGTTCTTAGATTGTTGATTTCTTGCAATTCTTTTTACTTAGTACTAACTATTTTATTCATTTTTCATAGATTACTTGTTGAGTAATAACCATGTTAACTCTATAATGGTGCATAAGTTTGACTTCTCCGATGAGGATGTCATGGGCTATTATATACTCTTTCTGAAGACGCTAAGTCTCAAGCTTAATACACACACTATACACTTTTTCTACAATGAGGCAAGTGCAAAGCAATTTTCCTTTTAATCTTTGAATATGACTTAATGATTTTTTTTACCTTTGTAGCACACGAATGACTTTCCTTTATATACCGAAGCCATTAAGTTTTTCAATCATCCCGAGTCTATGGTTCGTATAGCTGTGCGAACGATTTCCCTAAATGTTTACAAAGTGCAGAACGACAGCATGCTGCGTTTCATCAGAGATAAGTTAGTGGCGAGCCCACTCGTTATATTTTTCAATCTATTATAATGTTTACTCTTTGTAGAACTGCTGCGCCGTATTTCAGCAACTTAGTTTGGTTTATTGGCAAGCATATACTGGAGCTGGACACTTGTGTACGCACAGATATTGAGTAAGATTTAAAACATATTCATATAAACCATTTAATTTAGTAATATCTTTTACAGCCATCAATCAAATCAAAAACTCTCAAATTTGGTTGCGGAACATTTGGATCATTTGCACTACTTGAGTGACATTCTGTTGCTGGACATTAAGGACCTGAACGCTGTGCTCACAGAGCATCTGTTGCATAAATTGTTTGTACCTTTGTATATATTTTCACTGACTCCGGCCCCGCCGCCGCCTTCCCTTGCTGTGGTCACGCAAAACCTTGCGGCTGTGTTGAATCGCAATGTGAACATTGATATACAAGAGATGCATAATCCGCGCGTCAGTTCCATTGTGGCGCTTTATCTATTGTCACTGGTATTTCTGGTGGTGACACATGCACCTCTGGTGCATGCCCTGGCTTGGGTCATCTTAAATGGTGATCACAGCGTGTTTAAGGAGGGCGCTGCTGAGATACTCAATTCGTACGTCGAACATCGTGAAGTGGTGGTGCCTGGTTTCGGTGAACCACATGAGAGCTTGGAACAGGCATTGGATACCGTTGTTGGTCATGTGTCAAGCAGTTCATCCGGCGATGCACAGAGCGAAGACAGCGGCTTAGAGTCAGCGCTAGCGACGACGTCCTCACCATCAAGTAGGCACATGGAAAGCATTGCTGAGTCGGCGGCCACTGGGCTATACAACATAACTGACGAGGAGAAACAGCGGTTGCAACAAACGACCTCATCGCCTCAAGTTTTCACTGAGGTGGCCAAACCGTTTCTGGACACAGTCTTGCAGGCACTTGATTGCACAGATAATGATTACCTGGCATTATTGTCTCTTTGCCTTATCTACGCTATGTCTCACAATCGAGGTGAGTCCAGTAATCTATGCATATACTTCATCAGATCGGTTCGGTTCTCAGCTAACTTTGCTTCTCTCATCTTTCTCACCTTCTTGATCATTTGAATGCTTTGTAAATGTTTGTATGTGGTGTTAAAATATGCTTTACAACAATAACAATGTGTATACATAACGGCACCCTGTACCTGTACCAGATGGTATGTAACTAAATCACTTCCCATACTAATATACTACAATTTTGTTGCAACTCGATTTACATAACCGTTTTCTACTCTCACTCTATAGGCATAAAAAACGAATGGTTCGAACAAGTGCTGGCCAAGTCGATGAACGGATCATTGAGCTACAAAACGGCAATAATCGAGCATCTACTCAACATCATCACGCAGTCCAGTCAACCATGTAAGCCGTTTGAATAATCGATGGAGAATATAAATCTCTTAAAATATTCTACATATATATTTAGCGTGTCGCATCCGTCTTATTACGGTTGAGATTGCATTGGAGCTGCTTCTGACATTCACCAAGCCAGTTGCTGATGAGGCATCATGCATAACGAGCTCCCAGCAGTCAGTATTGTTCAGTGCGCGGAACCAATCGATGGCTGTGCTGCGTAACTTTTACAAGTCCGAGGACATATTTCTAGATCTATTTGAGGATGAGTATAACGAGATGCGTAAAGCGCAGTTGAACGTGGAGTTTCTGTGTATGGACTCAACCATTTTGCTACCTCCGACGGGAACACCCTTGACAGGCATCGGTTTTACACGTCGTCTGCCCTGTGGCGAGGTGGAGAAGGCCCGACGTGCGATTCGTGTTTATTTTCTGTTGCGTCGCACATGCCAAAAGTTCTTAAACGAGAAGGAATCGTTGCTTCCGCTGACAAATGTTGTGAATCTGGTGCAGGTGGAGAACGTGCTTGATCTAAGTGAGTTTTTGCCCTATCTATGCCAAATAACGAATCGTTTAAATGATTTTCCTTATTTGCAGATAATAGCGATCTTATTGCCTGCACCGTCGTGTCCAAGGATAATGCAAAGCAACGACGATTTCTGGTTATCGATGCGCTCCAGTTGATACTTGTAGAGCCCGATGCCAAGCTCTTAGGTTGGGGTGTTGCTAAGTTTGTGGGCTTTCTGCAGGATGTCGAAGTGCAGGGTGACAAGGATGACTCCCGTTGCCTGCACATTACTGTGCATCGCGGCGGCGTCACACATAATCGTACACCGCTCCTTTCTGCCAAATTTCTGTTTGACGATCATATACGTTGCATGGCTGCAAAACAGCGACTGACGAAGGGACGCAGCAAGGCGCGCCAGAAAAAGATGTATCAGATAGCACAGCTCATTGAAATTCCGGGCCAACTGGATTCACCAATGTATGCGGTGTGTGGCACGGGTGCACCTCAACACAGTAGCACACAGTGTCGCTTAGTCCAAAAGGGTGTCAATTTGTCGGCGAATCGAGTCCCTGGATTTGCTGCAGTCCTGCGAAGCAACAATAGCAGTGCCGGAGTCAGTCGTACTCAAATGGCACAGAATCGATCCCTGGAAGGGTAATCACTCTAGGTGCTCCAGTTGATTATTTGATTTTAATAAACGAATCATTTTAGAATCCGCAATGAAAGCGCTGGTCGCTCACGACGTCGCAGTCCCAATGCCACAGGTCCGAGCTCACCTTCAACGCTGCGACCTGACATGGCTCGCGACCGGGATCGTTCACCCAGTGTTAGCGGCGGTAGCCACAGTTCTTCGCAGTCCCGAGAGAACTCTCAGGCACGGAATTCTACAAATCGCTCCCGTGAGGGCAGTCCACGTATGCCAAGACCTCGGTGTGTACACCCATATGCTGTTTCGAGAGGCTGAAAACAAATGTTTCATTTGATTTCAGATCCGAGGAAATACCCCTAGAGGATTTTCAACACTCACGCAACAACAGTCCACACTCGCGCAGCGGCCTGGCAAATCCCTCTCCATCCTCACGTTCCCATACTCCGTCTCGGATCCTGCATTATGATCAGATATCAGTGCATAGCGGATCACCCCGGGAACCGTCCCTATTGTCCACTAATGCATTATTAAGCCAACTCAATGGAGGTGTGTCGATTGGCAGGGAAGTACTGTCGGTTCAGAGTTCAGAGGAAACTTCCTTTATAGGCAACGATGTCGACGTGGCCGCCGATGTCGAAACCAGAAGAAAGGGAAGAGGTACAATTGAAACGGTTTAAATATAATAGATATGTGGCGATGTTGTAAGTTTAATGTTTATAATTTCAGAGTTTAATTGACGCTAATATTTTGTTATTCCAATTAATGTTACTTCTAGTTTTCATTTAGAAATAAAAGTTGATTTGACGAATTTAAAGTGCTCTTTTTAAAACCATTTCTATTCTATTCAAACAGTTACGACAATACGATTTCTAAATAATACATTAGTAATTTATAATAATACAGTTATTTGAAATCTCTTGAAGACCTGTGTTCAGCAGTTTAATATAATAATTTTGAGGACAATTAAAAAAAAACACATAAATTTACGTACAGATTATATTCTTTTCTGTGCCCAAAAAGTGTTTTGTGTTTTGAAAAGAACGATATTAGCTAAGCAAAAAAAATAAATAAATTTTTATGAATAGAAAATTATATTTATCGATATAATCGATATCATTTATGAAGAGTTGCTTGGACCGAAACGAAGAATTTATGAAGCTGATTTGTTTTTATGAGGTAACAAAAAATAAATTTATTGGTGTTCCTAAGATCAGGTCTGTTACTTATAAATGGAAACTAAGTGGATGTAATGGACACAAACAAGTATTTAAAACGTTTGCAGCGTTTTGAACACTTAGTTCGGGAGGAAAAAGTAGCATTAATTAATGCTGTAAAAAATCAGAATTGCATTTGGAACAATAAAACCAAAGAGTATTCCGATCAAATGGTAGTTAAGAGAGCTTGGGAAACTGTTGCTGAGCAGTTAAATAAAGATGGTGAGATTTTTACCGTTATAATACATAATTATTGTAAATATGTAATATGTTTTAGCAAACGAGTGTAAGGCAGCATGGAATTCACTTAGACATAGCCTGCGATACCATCGAGGGAAAATGTCAAAAAGTGGAAGCGCACTTGGTAGACAATTGAATCCACAAAAATTTGGCGTCTCTGCCGATTGGGAATTCGCACAATATATGGATTTTGTTCCGAACGCATCTTCGAAGAGAAGGTAGCCCTTATAAATAATGTTTTGCAATGTGTCTGTAATTTTGTAATATTATATAGAACGTCCAACAGCAAGTTAAATACTAATGAAAGCCAAGACAATTACTCAACTTCGGACTCCATGGGATTCAAGGATTATTTTGAATTTGTTTTGACTGAATCGAGGGAGCCAAAAGCCAACCAACTAAGCGAAGATGATCTTTTTCCAGAAAACAATTTGAAACAAAATCGTGTTGAACACTTGCTTCGAGAAGAAAAAATAGCATTAATCAATGCTGTAAAAAATCAGACTTGTATCTGGAACACTGAAAGCAAAGATTATACCAACCAAGTGGCAGTTAAAGCAGCTTGGGAATCTGTTGGTTTGAAGTTAAACAAAGATGGTGAGTTTATTTTGTATTGTAATCAATGACAAACAATTAATAAAAATATATCTCTCAGAACTTAAGTGCAAGGCCGCTTGGAACACTCTCAAAGACTGCCTTCGATACCATCGCGGGAAGGTATTAAAAAGGAAGGGCAGTAAATCCAAAAATACCGACTCTGTGGATTGGGAATTTGCCCAATATATGGATTTTCTACCAAACCATTCTTCGAAGAAAAGGTAGGCAGAATTAATAAAGTTTTGAATTGAATTTAAAATTTCGCTTATGCAGAATGAGTCGCAGAAAGGTGGTTGAAAATTGCAGAGAAAAGTCGTGTTCGCCGTGTGAACTTCCCATGGATTACCTGTTCGAAGATACTAACACAAGTGTCGAAATTGAGCCTGAACCTGTACCTGAAGCTATTGAACATGTTGATAATGAACAAGAGTTAAGTAACAAGAAAGTGGAGGCCATTATTGATAGGTACTTAAATACTCGAATGCCAAGCCGTAACATTTTTCCATTCTGGAACGAGTTGCTGAGCAAGCTCCCACCAAGTAAAGCAACTGAAGCAGAAATGGAAATTACTAATCTGATTTATGCTAAAGTAAAAGCGTATCAGAAAAGTCAAAATAAAAGATAATCAAATGTTTCAACTTATTTCATATTCTTTATTATTATTTTTATAGCTATATTTTATTATATTATAGCGAACAATATAAGATCGAATTTGAAAAGCGTATATCGTGATGGAATCATCGCATGTGAAAATAGATTACAAATTTATCGATAGCTACTTGTTGTTACTAATCAGCTGTTTTGTTTATCGCTGCTGTGACATAACCCCAATTTGTATAGTTTTACAAATAAAATTAGTTTTTTTACTCGGGTTGAATAAAATGTCCTCCTATAAATACACCGACCTGATAAAGCTTGGCACACAGTATGCGAGCCGCATGAACTATCTATCCAATCGCATATTTGGTGAAGTGGCGCGCACAACAAACGAAAAGTCCATGAAGGTAGGCAACAATTTGAGATCTTTATATAAATACAATTATTTTAACTATGCAATTTTGTCATCCAGGTGGTTCGGATGTTTGCAGAGGAGCCTATAGAGAAACGTGATTATGTTGTCAATTGGTATCCTCGACATGTAGAAACGCATTTGCTCATGAAAAACTTGAGGGACTATGGCCTGTTTCGTGATGAGCATCAGGACTTTAAGGAGGAAATGAAACGTCTGCGCAAACTGCGTGGCAAAGCGGCGCCCAAGAAGGGCGAGGGAAAACGTGCATCCAAAAAATAAACCAATAATACTAGAAAAAACTGTATGATACTTAGTTTATTGTCATTCACTAACTCGTCTCTTTCCGTGTCAACAACTTGGCATTGCCGGCAAAGACCACATCATTGTGTTGGCGACACTCGTACTCCACAGTGGATATTTTACGAGACTGCAAGAGACGCACTGTTACTAAGGTATCAGTTTCTATGCGACACGGTTTCAGGAATTTGAAAGTCTGTTCCAGCACTACGGTCCCCGGACCCGGCAACTTAGTGCCAATAATTCCAGCTACAACTGCATTAAGCAGTGCACCATGAACTCTACGTTCTGCGACAGGTACATCCGTACTGTGTATATGGTTAAAGTCTCCAGTGAATTCAGCAAACTTCTCAAGATCCTGTTGTGTGAATCGTTTTACTACTTGTACCTGCTGCAGTTTGGTCTGAGCTTGGATGCACATTTGACGACGCAGCTGGCGTAGCATTGTTTTTTAGCTGGGTAACTTCGATGCGACTGCCGAAATCTTCGAGTAGCACTTGACAAAGCTTCACAACTCGTTGGTCGTTAGACTCCTGACGCCAGTGTTGCACACGTTTAAGAAATTCCGGTGTTAAGAGTTGTTCCTTAGATCCTAGTCCTGCACCTAAGATTTGGTAGTTTAATGCCAGACTATGTAGTACAATTTCCGAGATTTCTGTCCGCAGAAAAAGGCCACGGATTACGGCTATGTGTTCTACTATGAATTTGGCTGCGTTTTTGTCTAGAATTTATCAGTAATTAATCTTACACGTACCGGTAAGTACTAAATATTCTTACCCAAACAAAAATTACACAACGCTGCCACTGCGTGCAGTTGAATATTTGGATTTGTATTTTCCAATGATGTTACAAAGACGTCTAATGCATCTGCCTCGTGCAAGTAAGGCCAATTGATGGGATCGTAGGCAAAATTCGCTAAATTGGCGGTTACCTGCTCCAGAGCCTCTGAAAGTAAATAAAAATAATTTCAATAAACAGGCGGCCGGCCTATGTTAGTTTAACTGCTTACCAACGTTTGTGGACGTATAATATTCATCAACTAAATGACCAATATATTCACGACGGTCTATTCCGCCTGCTGGTGTCTTTCGTTTTAAGTGTCTGTGACTGGAAAACATGTAAATTTGAAGCTGCATAAATGCAACAGGTATTTGTAAATAAAATAAATGCAATTGTGAATTCTTCTGTAAGCGTAACGCAAACATATACTTTAAACGAGTCACTCTTTGCTTCACATTTAGTTGTGACTTCTGTAAACGTTCACATTCACAGATGTAGATTAACAGAATTACTCCACCATGCTCCACATCTAACATAAAATGATTAGGCACGCTCGTTGTGATTTCAACCGAATGATTTATAAATATTTATTTCTTTGAAGTATCATCAATTAATTGAAGGCGAATTTTGTTTAAACATTAAGAAAATTTAGTTCGAAAAGTATATAAATATTGTACATATTTTCAGCTATTTTGTTTACGTCTATGTAAGTATTTACATGGTCTGGCAGTTAAAAAACGTTCTTTCTTGCACCAGCAGGTACTCTTACTGCCAGCAGCCTGCTTCCTGTTCGGGGCTATTTGTAAAATAAGATAACGCTGCAGCTACACATTTCGGTGGTATATTGAAGAGCGGATGGGTGGGTAAAAGTTCGTTATTTATGTCGCCAAGCACCTGAGGATTCTGCGCCGACTGTGAATGCTGTGCAATAGAGACGCCGCTCAGTGTGTAGCAGGTATGATATAAGTCCTGTGGTCTATAAGCAAATGTATTGTGAGTATTACATTCAATAAAAAAAAAAAAACCACTTACTTTCCGGGCTTGTCGATCAGTCCACCATTAGACTTCTGACAACAGAGTAAAATGTATTCCTGTAGCGCCTCGATATCAAAGAACGTTTGTTCCATGCTTTTGTTGGAACCGACTAGAGTTGCTTGGGTAATCGGAATAGTGGCGCCCACCCAGAAGGAGTAGCATCCATCGACCAGCTTGTTGGTACGACCCTGAAATCCGCCCTCGTAGCTCATTTGGCGTCGCAGTGTCCACTGTAGCAGCGACTTCTTGTCGCACTTGTCCGCCTCGTTGAGCATTGCGAGACCGGCGATGCCACAAAATGTGTAACCACCGTGGGCTTCTAAGTCTGGTGCACCACCGAACCCGCCCTCATATGTTTGGCAACTGGCAATCCAGTCGCCTGTTCCGGCGAAGAGTTCTTTGATTATCGCTTCGGGTATGTTGAGTAGCTTCGCGCACGAGATGGCACAGTATGCGCCTCGCACGTCTGTTTCGCCATCCACGTGCAAGCGATACGAACCGTCCGCATCGCGCACACTAAACAAGAATTTAATGAGTGAGTCCCTATCGATAGCTCGATATGCCTGCGCTGTGCCTATAATGCAGAGACTGTTGACGGCGGCGTATGTTGGAGCCAAGTGCGCATATTGTCCGGGTCCGCCGCCAAAACCACCAGTTGGTGCGCGACACCTACAAACATTGCGGAACGGAAGCCATACATAAGTAAATGGAACAACTCAAAAGAACTCATAGGCAGACCTACTTGCTTAGAAACTGTACGACGCTATCGAGCGTTTCTGTATCAAATGTGAAACTTAATAATTGCGCCGATTGCAGGATCCAGTAAACACACCATGGACGACTGCTGTCCAGACATTGGTAATGGGTTGGCAGATTGCGCAGCATGGTGTCCAGATATTTGTGGTGCTCAGCTCGATGAAGTTGCATGAGACGCGGATTTAGGAATTGGTTTTTCTCAAAGCGGTCGAAACATTTTTCCACAGACTCTTCAGTTTTTTGCTGAAATTAATTTGGTTTTGTTTTGTTATCTTCTATATCTTGTTGCTTCTTGCACATCGCCAGAAATTGATTACTCACCTGCTCTCGAGATGTAACTGTGGACACCTTTTCGTCGTCGAATTTAACGCTCTTAAGTTCCGCAAAGTTGCGAAATAATAGCTCGTCAGGCGACCACATGATTTTGGTATCCGAATTCTAAATTGTTTGCATTAAAAACTTGTATTAAAACTAATGCTTCTCTACAGAGGTGAACGTTAACATACATACCTGTGATTTAAATGCAAGTGCTTTTAAGTCACTTTTTCCGTCTTGTGACTGAAAATGTAACAGTATCACAGCTGTTAAAGTCACAGGTTTCCGCTTTTAAAGGGAATTTTCTACTAGTCACTGCGGATTATGTGTTAAAAAATTTATGTATTTTACTGTTTAATTTTTTTATTTTATTTGAAAGCTGTAAAATTCATTTTAATTGTGACATTAAACTTGCTGAAGTCATGAGATCACTGCTTATATTAAAGTCTGAGTCCCTGGTAGCACACGGTTTTATAATGCTTAAAAGCTGCATTAGACAGTATACAATAAGGGAAACAACCGCGTAAGTTATAATGGTGAGAAAGACCTGTAATAGAATGACCAATAAGATCTAAAACAATTTCCGATTAAAAAGTTCCATTTAATGTAATATTTATGTACCTTAACTCACAATGAGTAGCATCTCCAATAACAGAGTAATCCACTCACAAAAACTTAATACGGCAAGCCTTTGTAGCAGAGATTTAGATCCTCTCGATTGTGCTGCTAGAGCAACATACTTTTTCGCTTCTTCGTTGCTCGAAGGTTCGTAATTCTCGATTTCATCGTTATCTATTTCGCTCTCTGCATTTAGCGGCAAATACCAATCAAAGTAAAATCTTTTTAAAATTGACGTAGACTTTTTCCGTAAAGTTTTCTCGGCCTTGGAATAATTGTTAAAATGCTTATGAGGCGTCTCTGAATGTGGTTCATTAAGATGTTGAAAGCAGTTGTTGAAATCACGAAGAGAAAGCTTTGTGTCTAAATTGCACTCAGTTATTGCGTTCTTGTGCTGATATTTATTTTTGTTATTTATTGCACTGACCAAAGGTTTCTGTTTTGATAGATGCTCTTTCCTAACATTAGGCAAAAAAAAAAAACAGGATTAAAAAAAAAATTAATAGCGCATCTTCATTCGCTATAGGCCCCGGCGAGATTCGAACTCACGATCTCCTGTTTACTAGACAGGCGCTTTAACCAACTAAGCCACGGCGCCAACTGCCCAGTGTGGGATATTTTACACACTAAAGCAAGTTCGTACGCAACGCTACTAGTGGAATTCAGCGAAGTTGGCTGCACCGCTGTAGTTCAAACTTAAAACGATAGATGGCGCATGAAGCGTATTACAGTAAAAATATATGAATAAAAAAAAGATACCCTAGAATTTTTGCGCTTTTCGGGCATGCCCGTGAAGGAACGAACTTGGAAATTTTACTGAGCGTGCTTGAGAGTACAATTAACAGTTTGCAAAAGATTTGAAAAACATAACGCCCACCAGTTATTTGCAAAAATTCGGTAAACACACAGTTGGTTTTCCGTCTTTTTGCACTTTGGGCGCGTGTGCAGACCATAATTTGCAACTTTTCGGGAAACCCTCGCGCACACACGAAGCTGCGGCTTTTCTGAAACGGAGAAAATTCGAATTTTCCATTTTCACTTTTCTGCTTTTGAGAAAACTGGCGAGAACTTTGATCCCCTGTCAAGGTCGTCGTGCACACGCTGTGACCTTGTGAGGGTTGCTCATAAGCGACAAAGGAAAACTGAATCCGTTTCAAAAAACCGCATTGCGCTAGCTGCGTGCGTTTTCGAACAATTCAAAATTTAAATTTAAAAAAAAATGCCGTTACTCGAAATTAAAACTGCTTTGTTTTTGGCAAGTCGATAATGCAGGGCGGCACACGCTGCACCTTGCACTGCTTGCTTTGGTAAAAAAATTATTTATCGCAATATCGATTTGAAAAATATCATTCGATATGTCGATATTTTGATATATTTCCAACATCCTAATATACAAAAAAAAAAACAAATATTCAATGTACGTTCTTACCATTTGACTCGACAGACCATCATGCAAAACCAAAAAGTTTTCATCATATTTTCCCTGTTTGAGTAATTCAATGTCTTCGTCCATTAGGTAATTATTTTTATCGATACACTCGTTTGCATAGTAATCATAGATGACATTTTGGCCGAAACAAACCGGAACCGGTTCACATTGCTCCGATGTGTGATTGTAGTAACTCCGCTTGCCAAAGTATCGCTCCTCGCAGTCGAGGGGCGTGCAATTTTTAAAGTAATTCTGATCCCAGTTTCTACAATTGACAAAATCTTTGCGTTTACAGAGCGAATGATTTCCCGGATCCAATGTCTCGAAACGCGTATCAAAGTACAATGTCTGCTGGCTCCTATTAGCCACGTTCTCATGGTTAACGGTGCTCACGGTGATCGGGCAGCTGCCGACGCGATTGTAAAGCGACTGCAAGATCAGAATCATATTAAAGGGAGTATATATCCGAATTGCTTCATACTCACCACAGTGGGCCACACCAGCGAGACGGTCATGCTGTTGCCTGGCTCAATGGAACCAAAGTCACCGCCAAAGATGTGCCCCGCCAGCACCTGTTCGCCCCTCGACGTGTTTAGCGTGCAACAACCTTCCGAAGTAACGCTGAACTCCACCATCTCCGATACTCCCGATTTCTTATTCGAGAGGGTTATGTCTAACGGGACAATTTAGTTGAGCAGCAGCAGCGCCTCGAGGGATTTGAGATAGAACCTAGTTAGAATACTTACCAAAAAAGAGACCGATATCGTTCTCCCTGGGTATTCGCAGTAAGACCCGAGACACACTACAATCGCCATAGACGTTGCTCGCTCCGAATACTATAGACATCCAGTAAAGCAGCAGCTGTCGTAACATTTTCGACTGCTCTAAGTAAATACGATCTATGACACTATTTTCCTTGTTTAATGGGTAATACAAAAAGCTTCTATTTTCTACATTTCTGTCTGCCTTGGGTTAAGGATACATATGTCTTTAGGTATCATCAGCTAAAAAAACATACACATTCACTTGGAATGTCTTTTTCAGTTTTAGAAAGAGGAAAAAAACTGAAAAACGCTAATGGCTCGTTGTTTAATTAAGTGTAATTTTACTGCGCGCCAAGTAACCCCTTAACTATCTACCCTATATGCATGTGCTATGTAGATCTACTGTAATATCATGTGAAGGGTTCCTTGCAATTCCGCATCCATTGCAATTTATGTTTTAATCATCAAACGCGACCCAATTGATCAACGTTGTTATTGCTCCCCCTCCCCTCCTACCCATCTTAGCGTAATTTATGCGGCGGAACAATGTTTTGATGTATACATAGGTAACCCTCTCTGTGGATCGTAAGACTGCGGCTGCAGGCTGAGTGAGGAGCTGCAACTGCAATGCGACAGGTGACACTTTCGGGCCGGCGCAACTGACAAGTGTCTGCCTTGAGGTCTGTCTGTCTCTCGTCTGTCTGTCTGTCTGTCTGTCTCTCGTCTGTCTGCTTGTCTGTCTGTTTCTGTTTCGGTTTCTGTTGCATATTCATATCTGGCAAACGTCGAGTCGTAATTTATGCCGAAATTTCAAAAACTAATTTGACAGGAAATAATTAATTTGGGCTCCAAGTTGGTCTGCTCCTCTATAGAGTTTCGACTTTCGAGTCGCTATAAGAAACAGAAGAAGGCGAAGAAGAAGCAGCAGTCGCGCTGCAAACAGCCCAATTAAAATTATTTCGCTTTCATTACCCAATGAACCGGGGCGTAATAATAAAAGAAAGAAAAGAGCCCAATACAACGTTCAAGTCGAGTAAGTAACGACGACTCGACCCATAGAGACTGCATATCCCAGAGAGACAGAAACAGAGACACCAGCTCCACCAACACCATCGCAAGAGCAGTAGCAACAAGAGGCTGGAGTAAAAAAAAAGTTTAAATAATGAAATCACTTCGCACCATCTCGAAATTGCTCATTAACATTTTGTGTTTGCGATATCAACTTGTGAAAATCACAGAGCAGAGCAGAGCAGAGCTGGCCAGGCCAGCGCAGAGCGGAACGGAGCAGCCTCCTTTGGCCAAGTTGCAACGTTTATGCGGCGACAGTTTACGAAGTGTTGCTGCTGCATATTGTGAGTTTATGTTTTATCAAATAAAAATAAACTGCATTTAATAAGATGATGAAATAATTATATAATTCAATATAAGGTATTAAAATATGATTTTAAAATTTCATTAAAATCTGAAATAAAAAGAAAAACGTGAATTTAGCAAACTTTTTGCATAAAAATCAATCCAAGTCGTAACAGCTGTATTTAAAAACCCATTTAGCATTAATTATATCAAGAATTCTTTGAAAAAAGCCTGCAACATTTGTGTTAAGTGAAGTCACAATCATGGCAAATTTGATAAGGAGTGTGAAAGGTTTTTTGTAATAATATACGAATGGCGTGCAGTGTGCACTTGAGAGTGGATCAATAAAGCCAGCATAGGGAATAATACGTCTAATGGCAAGAAGTTGTATATATGATATTGTAATTACCATGGTAGTAGTATCTAAGTAGTTGATCATGATAACGCTCTACGCATGAGCGTGAATTGGCCAGTTTTGGTGGAGGCAGACTCTGAGGCAGCTACTCGGCTTTTATTTATTATGCCAACTTGATGTTGTTGTTGTTGTTGTTTTTGTCGTGGTCTCCTCACTGTTGCTTTGGCTTATTAGCTGAGTCAGCGCATGTGGGGGAGGGGGAGGGGGAGGAGCAGGGGCAGGGTAGGGTTCTCTCTTTGGCCAAATGACAGTTGCCCTCTGCGGGTCGTGATTTGTCTGCGCTGTCTGCGACTTGTAAAGGTCGTTTGGCCAGCGCGGTTGCTTTACTCAATGAAAATCATCGCAGGAAGAGGGAGAGGGAAAAGAAGACGACGACGACAACTGGCCAGAGGATTCAGGACGCAGTGCAGCAGGCAGCAGGCTGCA
The DNA here is from genome assembly GCA_018904105.1 of Zaprionus tsacasi. Taxonomy (NCBI): domain Eukaryota; kingdom Metazoa; phylum Arthropoda; class Insecta; order Diptera; family Drosophilidae; genus Zaprionus; species Zaprionus tsacasi. The sequence goes on from JAEIFR010000295.1 coordinate 4,099,974, forward strand.
GGCCACTGGCCAAGATAAGCGTACCTGCTGGACGCGCTAACGTGTATTTCCAGTAGCCACATTCGATTTATGTTAAATAAGCTCGACGCGAGCCCCATGTTTGTTGTAAAATACCAATTGCAGGGCCCTCATCCCAGCTCAGCTCTGCTTAGCTGCTGTGATTCACGTTTCCAGACACACTAGAGAGAGAGAGAGAGAGAGAGAGAGAAGCAGGCTGCTGCGGGTGGACTCTGAGGGAAGAGAATCATTGGCACTGCATCAGATTTCTTAATTTAATTGGCTTTATGCAAGGAATTTCGCGCCTGGGCTTGCGCTCTTTATAGACAAGCTGTCTGGCCAGGTGCCTGGACAGTGTACTCTCCGATTCTGTGTGTGTGTGTGTCGCAGCCAAGCAAAACAAACCAAGCTACTACACTGCGATATCATCTCTTGGTTCGATCCACGAAACGTGGGAATCGCGCGCTCTGACTTTTTACCTCTTGTTCTCGAAACTAATTTTTCAATTTTTTCAGCTTCTTTTTTAATTTTTTATTTTTCTGGTAAATATTTAAAATGAGCTTTAATGAGCAAGCAATAAATCAATAAAATGTTTGGAACAATACCAGACCTAACAAAGTATGCATAGATTGTAATTGGAGAAAGTATACCACGTAAATTATACCCTGTATTTGGTGCTAAAATATACTATTAGAAATCTTAATAAATAATAATTTTAAGCAGCTTTGAATGTAGCTGACCGAAAGATACCCTCTGTACTGGTTTTGAAAAACTAATTAAAAGAAATTGTAAGGTATTTGCTTAAGATACTCTGTAGGTAATTGATTTAAATCATCTTAAATTAAATCTAATTGTAAAACATAGATATAAATTTATTTATTGCATATAAATTTGAAAATAATATGCTTTTATATCGTTTATTTTTAATATTTTCTTTAATCTGCATGATATATTATAAACTTTCTCGAATGTATAGTGATTAAATGTTTATTTTCATTTTAATTTATACCAAACTGTTTAAGCAAATCTTCGTCTTAGTATATATATTTTAATTTTCACACACCCTCTCCCTGTTCGTGCATACCCCTATGCCAATATGCCCAGTTGTAGGGCATGAAAAATGAAAATAGATGAAGTTTTCCATCATCGCGTGCAGCGTGTGCATTTTAGGTGCAATTGCAGCGCATTTAAGCATAAATGCAGGCGAAAAGTTCAGAGCGAGTCGACAGTGAATAACTCTGAATGGGTGTTTGAGTCTCAGTCTCAGTTCCAGTGTGAGTGTGAGTGTGAGTGCGAATGCGAGTGTGTGCGACAGTTAATCATCAGCGTGAAATGAAGTACAAGAAATGCAGCTTGGCTCGGGCGCAGCTCGGTTGGTTTTGGCCTGGCCAAAACTGTGGCCAACTTGCCGCTTTACTCTCTCATCTATATGTATATAATTAAGCCATAAATTCAGTTTTTATGATTTTCCACAAAGTTATGAATTTATGGCAAGAGCTGCAACAACGTAAAAAGCCAAGACGCCCCTAACACACACACACACACACACCACACACACTTACACACATAAACAATAATTTGCGAAAAAACGGAAGTGCATTTAAATGCGCGCGCATGCGAAATGGCCTCTCTACAGAGTGTGAGCGGGAGAGGGAGGGAGAAGGTGGATAGTAGAGGGTGCGCATGTGTGTGTGTGTGTGTGTGTGTGTGTGTGCTGGCCAGTCCAGAGTGTAGGCCAATCCGCTGGCGACGCCATGTTTGTCCATAAACGTTGAACGTTTTTCTGCCAGTTTCTCGTAAATTTAACGCTTTTCGGTTTTACATCAGGCCCCTTCTTGCTTGACGATGTTCAAGGGGGTCTTACAGGGTCTTTGTAAAATTTGAATATTTAGTGCATATACTCTATATTTTGCGACAGCCCAGGCTATGCAATTCGTTATGCTAATTTCACTGTGCACTTGCCCAAAAAACAAGAGGAAAAAAACATGTACAAATTTGTTGCATTAATTGCGCTCGATTGGGGGTAAATCTTTGGTTAGTTCTCTATGTACCCCTTGGTACGGTACGCCTGGCTTGTTTGTTTTCCCAGGCACAGTGTACTTAAACTGTGTTTTGTTTATTGTTAAAACAAACTCTTGCTACCATTCTGTATTTAGACTATTTTCATTAATTATTATTTTAGTATTATAGATAGACGCGTGCCTGCAACACGTGCTTAAAATAAAATTCTTTGAAAAAAAACGTTTATTTTTTCGTTTTTCTAAGTTTTAGTACTTTTCGTGAGAACTTCTTGACAATATAACTAAAAGTAAGTTCAAGATTTTTAGTTCAGTTTCTTATAGTTATTTATAGAATGATCTCTTACTATATTACTTTATTCTCCTCTCTTATCGCAGCTACCTTATTTATGTACTCCTTGATCATCTCCCATTGTTTCTTATCATATCATATCTTCGTATCATATCTGATCTTCTATCTGTTGGCGAAGCACTGCAATTAAAGAAGATATTACATCGTGTATGAAAAGTGAGAGGCATGGCCCTACTATATATACTTGCTCCTCTTGCGACCCTCTCCGATGGGATCGGTTCGTTTTGCTGTGCGGTGCAATTAGCATAATCGCTCCTAAAATTGCAAGTTGAGCTGGAGGCAACTGCCGCGCTGCCTTGCGTATCTGACATGGTTAATCGCCGCCGCACAGTGCATCCAGAGTGGTGCAAAAGGGTGAGGGTTGTGGCGCGGGAACACTCTTTCTTTCTTTTTCATATATTTTTTTTGGGGTTATCGGGGGCTTCGGTCTAGAATTGAATACTATAATTAGGGCAATTAGGCAAAATGCTCGGTGAGTGCTCGTGTCATGGCTGCTTCCTAATGCGAAAATAACGTCATTAATTTTTGAGGGCAGCCGCGAAGGAGATACGGCGAAAATGATCTAGTACTTGAAGTTCCAGACAACCCCTGGGGTTGTGCCGGGGGTTGCCAAGCCGCACGTCATAAAGCGAGCGAAGACAAGTGGAGCGCAGAGCTGGAAGGACAAGCGCGATGTCCTGCTGGGGTGCAGGACATGCGCTAAATGGGGCAGGTGCAACACATCGAAGCGAAATTGCAAAAAAAACATGTAATATAGGAAAATCTTTAGGGGGGCAGCGGAGAGGAGCGTCGGGAAGGACGTGTGACTCGCTTACTCATTACATACATACTTTGCCATTGGATGCAATTATGCATGCAGCTGCTGCCCCCTACCCACCCTCCCCCAGCTACCAGCTAGCACTTTCCTTCTACCTCTCTCCCCACTCATGCCTGCAGTGGCCATGCAATAATCCGCTTTGTGGCTTAGCCCGCGAGCCGTGGCAATTAAATGCGATTAAATCGCAAAAGCGCAAACTCTTCAACTTCGAATGAAATGCCAGAAAAGCACTCGCAATTATATTTGAAAATGCATGGAAAACAACGACAATAAAAAAATATGGAAACAACAACAGCAGAAGCAGCAACAGCAACAACAGCTGAGCTAAATTTGCATAAATATTTGTAGCAAAAGAACAAAAACAAAGCAGAGAGTTTGAGAGTGATTGCACAACTAGCAGATATCCCGCAATCTCAAAATCAAATATTATTCCCAGGCTTATGCATCATGCACCACTGTACGTTTAGATAACAGAATTATCGATTTGCAATTAGCAGCTGTAGCAATCGGAGTTAACAGAAGCAAGTAAGTTAACAGTTTGATTAACATTAACATTTATATGTTTTATAACAAGTGTAAATTAACAGGAGCATAAAAGGGAGTTGAGGTTGTGGTACATGTAATTTTTTTGAAAATGCTCGAACATTGTACTTTATATTTATTAAAAGATCAGCCCACATTACATATTACTAGTACCAACAGCATACCCACTTTGCATTGGCCTAGTTAATGCGGGGTATATCAACTACAACTAACGAAAGGCAGCAATGGCGAGGCATAAATTACACTCTTGGCAAGGCAACGAGGTTGCCGGCTTATCTGAAAGGCGAAATTAGCTGATAATATGCAAAACATGGCGAGAAATTGCAGCCTGAGCCAAATTTCAAAAATTATTACTTTGCACAACTGCACACACACACACACACACAGCATACACACACTGATACAGCATACACACACTGATGCGGCTACTTTGTATAAATTTATATACATACATATATTTACGTATTCTTCTCAAGCATTTCTAAAATTAGAAACATTCAATGAAATTAATTCTCATTATCACTCTCAAGCACACGAGACTACAATAAGATAGTAGCACTATCTCGACACGATTTTCCAATACTAAATTGGGCCCGCAGCAGTATATTAGAATTGGGTGCTAACTCGAGTGATCTTTAAATAGAGCACTCTGCAGGCGGCGGACATGTAGGCGCCGTGGCTTAGTTGGTTAAAGCGCCTGTCTAGTAAACAGGAGATCGTGAGTTCGAATCTCGCCGGGGCCTAGCGAAGTGAACTTCGCGCTGATTAATTTTTTTTTTATTAATTTTAAAAAATATTTGTTTATTCAAAGACTTTTTGTTAATTTTCAGCAATAGTTTTTATGGCTCTTAATGTTTTTACTCACTGATTTTATGTTATACCAATTTATGTACATGCATAATAACAATTGCTTCTGCGAATGATTATTATGTGCATTTTAATATGTGTATTTATTTAAATGCGTATAATAATTTTATTATGTTGTAAATTAAAAATATTAATAAGCCGTCAGAGTAAACTAGCTTCAAGCTCTGTTAAGCCATAAGAATTTTATATGAGTTTATAATATAATACGCGTTATGTGTGTAAGAAATAAAGAAATACTTATAAAGTAATTAGAAAAATTGAATAACTTGCTAAGCACAGCCAACTTAACACGTTCAGCCCTTGTAGCTCACGCATGTTATCGATTAACGATCGTTCCACGCACACTGAAAGCTCCCACGACGTGTATTAATGCGTAACTTACTCACGCGTGCCTAATGATGCTCGCGCCGTGCCGAAGCTTTCGAAGCTCCGAAGCTTTCGTATTTTTGTTGATTTCTACATCTCATGTAGGCTTAACGTGCTAATCGTTGTGTTTATAATCCGTGTAGTTTATTATGCATTAATACGGCTAATTGAAATGAAGACTGCGAAAGACTCTGATGATTAATTGATATGATTTGAATGAGTGCATATACGTTCGTGCGTGCCGCGTTCTCCGATCTGCATGTGTTAATTTTTGAGCAAGTAACGGACAAGTTGCGATTTTTGCTATGATAAGAGCGATTAATTTGCATTTCAGCATGTTTCTTATTTTATTTAATTAACGTAAGTTTTGATAAATGACTAGGTGAGTCAAATTTGCATTGGTACAATAAAGAAATGTTAATAAAATGTTAGTTTTAAAACGGTATATAATACGGTTTGTATGCAGATTTTATTCATTAATACTATTATATTACTATACTGAATTATTCCAATAAATGTGTAGAACACGCAATAATTAAAATCGATAGCAGAATTTAAATGAATAACAGGTTTTTTTGCAATCGATTATTTTTTAACAATAGAATGGATTATAAAAAAAACATTTGCATTGCAATGTAATTGATAGAAAATTTGAAAATCAGACTAGAATAGAAAACTTTAAAAATAATGGAATATCATGTTTGTTTATCAAATTTCTCGGTTTCATGATGCTTTATCTACCGGTTTGCAACAAATTGTCTCATTTAAATATTAAATGGCTTCTGATTTTCACAATTGCGTTGTCAATAACAATTTGTAGAGCTGTCAGCCGGAGAATTGAGATTCTAATGAATGGCTGACTGACAACAACAAATAGCAGAAAAAACAACAACAACAACATCGTAAACAACTCGAAGTGGAACTCGAATTGCAACTCTTATTTGATTAGCGCGAGGCCAGTAGCAACAATTTCACAGGCTGCAAGGCAGGGGCGTACTGCGAGGGGGGCTGGGAGACTACAACAATGTGCTGGGTGCAGCTTTTTTTTGTAGCCCAAAGACAACAGCAGCAGCAAATGGAAACGGCAGCGGCGGCAAATGTCCATCAAATGTCACGATCAAATGCTGCAGATCAATCCAACGATCGATCGATCGATCCAAGCCGATCCGTTCGTTCGTTGGGAACGCTGTGTACGTTGCATATTGTATGGCTCGAACTACCGATCAACCGATCGACCAATCGTCCGCTCGACTGATCGACCGATCGTGTGGGTAATTACATGAAACACGCAACGCTGCTGGACGAGAACGGGATCGGGCTAGGCCGATCAGTTGCCCGCCAACTGGCCAGTTGCAGTTGTAGTTGCAGATCCTCTAGCTCTGCCCCTGCCCCTTTCCCCTCCCACCACACTTGGCACTTTCGCTTGACCTTGCCTAAGCCTCTTGCAATTTTCCCAGGCCGCTGCAGCTGTTCCAAAAGGCTCAAGGCGCATCAATGTCAATGTCAGCGGGCGTTGCCTCATCCGTTGCTTATCCGGGATTAACTTCTTCCACGGCGCTTCCAACACATGCTGCAAGTGCAGTGCGACAATAGAACACAAAAGATGCAAAGGTCGATGAAGGAGCAGGAGCAGGAGCGGGAGTAGGCAGAGGAGGAGGAGCACACATTGACAGGGGGCACCAGAAATTATGTTGCCAGTGCAGAGAGTCGCCGCAATTATTTATTATCCTGCTTGCGCCTGAAGCAAAGCAAAGCCATCGCCATCGCCATCTTCTTTGCCTGTCTGCGCCGTCTGCTGCTTGCCCTGTCGTCATAATTCTCTGCCCCAGCTCCTGCACCCCCCCTTCTCTGCCCTGCTACTCTGCGCCACTGCAAATCACCGTCGTCGTCGTCGTCGCCGTCGCCATTGCCGACTGTGGGCAACATTTTAACCTCTTCTTTTCCTCCACTTTTGTGTTTCATAAATTTTGTGGTTGCTGCTGCTGTTCTTCTTCTGCCTGTTTTTTTGTTTTTGTTGCTCTGGGCTACGCTTTGCCTGTGCTGCGGCCGAGATTCTTTCGCTCAACAGTGTGTGTGTGTGTGTATGTGTGTGAGAGAGAGGCAGTTTGAGAGCATTTTGCTCGTGTGTCTCCTCCCATATTCCAGTGACCAGTTACAGCTTACTCACTCACTCGCCTTGCGCGCATTGAGTGCATTTTGAGTGAAAGTGTGACCCTTCTGCAACTGGCCGTCGCACAGTTCCATTTCCAGTTTGTCTCGCTTGCCACAGCGACGGCAGCTGCCAGTATTGTCGCCATAGCCACGGTCAAGAAAAATAGGAGAGGAAATGCTCTTTGTGTGGGTTTTATATTTAGGACTATCGACTTTTTGATAGTCCAAAACATTTCGTAATGTAGTCGAAACATATTAAAATTATTTAGGGTGGTTTTTACAGCGTCATATTGAAGCCAAACGCGGAAAGGGAGGATCTTATGGAGTTTTTATTGTTAAGAATTAATGCCTAAAATATATAGTATTACATTAAATATGTACATGATTAAAATTATTATCGTTATTGCTTACCCTAACTAACTAATATATTTATTAACTAATTCTTGCTGAGTAAATTGCATGTGCAGTGCGTGAGTCTGTTAATCACACAGATAACATAACAGCTTAATGTTAACATTGTTAACAATATGTTGGTCACACTATTCTTGCCATGTAACTGGCTTTAAATAAATTAATTTAAAATACATTAAAATAAAATAAATATATGAAATGAACGGTTGTTTGTTTTCAATAATAATAATACAAATATGTGTATATGTAATTCATGTATGTCTGTATGTATCTCACATAGCACATGCGTTCCTCCATAATTTTCTTAGTCAGCGATTTTCTATGTGAAGGTTGCGTAGCTATTGTTATTGTTGCCCGCCAGTTACCCCTTCGTTTCACTTCTCTTCCACGTTTTATTGCGTTGATTTACGAAATGACAACACAGTTTGCTGCTGTTGCTGGCAGCATGTGCGTGCGCCTTCTCGCCCCCGTTGGGCAGCACTTTTGCATCTGCATTGAATGCACTTTTCAATGGCATTTTGATTGCAATTTGGCGCTGTAATTGCTATATTTAGCTTAATAGCCTGGCCAAGAACACGGCATTACGTATGGGCCGTACGCCTGTCCGTGCCACCCACACGCCCACACAGACACGCATAACTTTCAGTTTCTATGTCGCTAAGGCGGAAACATACTCCTCGTAAAGTGGGTTACATTCCGAGCCAGAGCAAGAGCTGGAGAAGATGGAGCAGGAATGACAAAGGCGAAGGCAAGAATCGAAAGATCGTAAATCACAAACTCATCGACACATTTTTACAACGACAACCATAAATTCACGTTTATTTCTTGTTGCTTTTGAATGCAAAACAAATTTTCACAGCATCGCATTGTCGCATTTGCCTGTCCCGCTGTCTCCCTGTCTGGCTGTCTCACTGTCTCCTTTTCCTGCTGTCTCTGTCTGCGGCTGCCCTGGCCCCATGTCAAAGTTCCCGCAGCGGCGTTGCAGTGCCAACAGCTTCTGGGCAACAACAACAGCAGCAGAGGCACGGCAACAACAGCACGAGTTCTACACATGTCTGGCATCCCATCCATACCTTATGCACGGCATTCCTCCCCCCAACACCGTCTGCCAACTGACCATTCCCATTGGTAGTTGCAACAAGTCAACAAGGCTGCTGTCGAGCGTGTTTGACTCTGAGATACCCAGAGATATTCCCTTCTATAACTCAGTTATTTCTGCTTTAATTGTTGTCAAATTTGTTAAGACTTGAGCTGGAATAACTATCTAACTTTGTGTTTAATCTTTAGAATGTAGCTTTAATAGAAACTGAATAAAATTATATATACATTTAACTTAGGAATATTCTCTGGATATTCTCTCTGTAACTCAGCTATTTACTTACTAACTTCTATGTTATCAAAAGTAAAATATAATAATAACAATATTTTAGTACTTTATTTTTATTATATTACAATATTCGTTCTATAGCTCATCCATTTATGTTTCCATTTTCATGAAACTACGTATAACTACTGCTATTTCTATTTAAAATAATTCTGCAAACTGTTAGTACATTATACCCCACATGGCCTTTAGTACAGGGCATAACAAGCGCCAGTTTGGACTCTGTGGCGACTCTGGCGCGGCTTTTCGCCTTGTTTACGCTAAGATGGCGTATTGTATAACATCATTATGTGGACTTCGTTCATGTTCATGTCATAATTTTGCAATGCTCGGTCAGCCAAGTCAGCCAAGTCAGCAGAGTCAGCGGTGTCGCTGCAGTCGGAGCTGAGGCTGAAGCTGAAGCTGAAGCTGGTGGAGTCTCGTCTCGCATTCCACGGTGTGCCACGGTGTGGTACTTTGTATAGCGCCAGTCGCATCTCCAGCCGCGCCATCTCGCTCAGATCGCAAGTATAACCTACCTATAGGAATATCTGCATCGACATCTCCGATCAGAATGTTGTGGCCGCTGTTTGTGCCATGTTTTGGGCTGCGTAATTAAAAATAAATTTTCGCGCTCTGCGTGCGACAGGAGCGGAGCGAGGTGAATTTGAAAAAGAATAACAATGCAATAGAGTAAAATAATAATTTGATTACAGAAGATTAGCTAAAGAGTGCCGAAAACGGTATGATATGCGGAAAAATATTCGTTTAAAGGTATAAAGACATTTTCTACGCATTTTGCATGGTCATGCTGCGTAAGAATAACGATGAATGAAGAAATTCTTGCAAGTCACTGCTTAAATACCATTAAATAAATGAAAACGAGGGATGCAAAACAATTTTTATAGCTAATAAAAAGCGAAAAATGAGAAATTAAGTGTAATTTAATTTGTGCATTTGATCCTTATTAGTTTAATTATTATGTTACTGTGATTTTAAAAGTATTTATACATTAAAAATAGCTTGTACCTATGTAACAGTTTGTAATATTTATAGAGAATATGTGCGCAAATTTAAAAAGGTTATAGATTTTATTTTTTTTAATTTAACTAAAACTTTTATTTAATATTCACTAACTATACTCTTAATAGGTTTTTTGTTAGGCATTTACATACATTCTAAAATATATAATAATAAATCTTTTAAAAAATCATATTTTATTCTCTATAAATCCTGCTCAAAGTAGATTTATTCTTAGTATATATTATGCTATGACCCTGTGTGTTGTCTGGTTTGTACTTGCATTGTGCCGCCACCTGTTGCGGCGCCCAATGCACCTCGCAGCGATAAGACCGCTCCTGTTGCCCTCGGCGAACTTGCTGCACAGTTTTGTTACTTTTTAATTTAATGAATATTCTGGGACAATTTATTAGCCAACATATTGATTTCAGCGTTTGCCGTGTGTGTTGTCTCTCTTTTGCATGCGTTCTGTTGCTGCTGCTGCTGTTGTTGCAGTTGTTGTTGCCAAGTTTATACGGTAGTTACCGACATAAATAGCAGCAATTTGGCCAGACACCAGGCAACATAGCCAGGCCAAGCCAGTCCGAGAGTCGAGCCAGGCCGAACAAGCTCACAATTAATATGCCCAGCCCGCCGCCCGCACTGCAGGGGGTCGTGCGCGGTCAGAGGGTCCTGTGGGTACCTGAACCCGGCTCGGCCCGGCCCCACGGGCTACCCCTGGGAGAGACTTATCGAACCTCGCCTGTTGCCGCTGTTGGCCGATTTATGGTTAGCTTAGCGGATTGTTAATAAATATTTTATTTATATTGATGAGACAACACGAAATTATTCACAATTTGTGGACTACTCTGATGTTGCACACACACACACATACACATTGTAGTTCCTTTGTTGTTGTTGTTGTTGTTAATTGCGGCACATTTGGAAACTTGCGATGATGTTGATGAAATAATTTCCAGCAGCTGCACATTTGTTTCAATTATCCAAACCGAATGCGAACTGACCGAACCGAACCGAACTGACCAAATGTTATGCGCCTCATATAGCACATTCCCGTTATATGATTGATCTGTCCATGTCCATGTCCATGTTGTGCGATATACCATGTGCCAGGCACCCTGTAATTAGTGCGTGAAATACTCTGCACGCAGTACTCTGCTCTGGACCATTTGAGCTACCGAGTGTGGTTGGTTCGCATTATAAAGGGATATTATACGTGTAAAGAGTATTTTTATTTACATTTATCATTAATTTAATAAACAAGGCTTTGCCCAATTTTAAGAAATTTTGTGTACATATCAGATAGGTCTGAGACTCCGCGAAAAACTTGACTTCATGCCGAAAAATGTTCTGGAACATTCGCTATTGCTTTAACAGATTTACGCGCTGTTAACCAGAAATACGTCGTTTTTAGTTACTGTTAACCGAAAATACTTACTGTTAACTTGGAATAGGTCGTTTTTTCTCACTGTTAACTACAAATAGTTCGTTTTTAGTCACTGTTAACCGAAAATATGTTATTTTTACTCACTGTTAACTAGAAATAGGTCGGTTTGACTCACTGTTAACCACAAATAAGTCGCTTTTTAACAACCTACACACTATCTACTACATTTTATGAAGTGTTAACATTAAAAACTAATAGAGGCTACATACTAGGTAAGAAGCATATAGTCAATAGTGAAAAATACTTCAAGGGAAGTAGTTTTAAGAACTTCTTCCAACCTTATATAGTTTCCTGTATTTACTACACATTTTGCAGGGTATTTACTAGCCGCATTGAGCCTAGCTGGCCGGACCTGTGCTTAATTCACAAGTTTTGGACAATTGGAAGTGGAATTTAAATGAGTTTAGTTGCGGGTAGTGCAGCCAACCCAGCAGCTACCGCCTCACCCGGACTCACCCGCTCCTGCCACACGTCCCTCTCTCTTTCTCTACCCGGCTGTCTTTCTCTACCTCCTTCCAAGCAGCTGTCAATCACAATGATTTATGTCGCCGCCAAAGAGAGACAGAGTGAGAAAGAGAGAGAGAGATAGAGAGAGAGAGTGATCTTGAGCTGTTTGTATCTTTGTGCATTTGCCTACATCAACGCGTCAATTTATCTTTCCGCAGTTGCAACGAAACTCATCAGCGGCGGCTTCTTTCTTCCATATAATCGGTGGGGCATACCCTGCCTGCCCCGCCCACCCCTAAGCGGCGCCTACACGCTGAATTCTCTCTCATTCGTTTTTCATTTGAATTTCATTTCGCTGGGCAAGCTTAATTGTCGCAGCTTTTGATGATGAACTGTTTGTTTGGATTTGCCGCGACAGTTTCCATCTGATGATCTTGACCCCTTCGAGGCACATTGCACAACCCCCTCCACACATGGAATCCCTGCATGAGGTGTGCCTCTCGTGACACCGTCGCCATTTTGTGCTACCTATTGAAGCCATTTACATTCCAATTGTCTTGCAACTCAATTTACCAATCATCTGGCAAATGCCAAAGCCGCCAAAGCAGCCGTAGCTGCTTATTAATGGCGGCCAAGAAGGCAACAACGGTTCATTTGGCCCCGCTGAACCCCCCGCTATCCTCGCCTATATAATTTCCACGAACCTCTCCCATTGTCGATATAATAATTGATTTGATTGATGCTTCGACGGCTGCTGCGGCGCTTTTTCAATCTTGATTGGTTCGTCTTCGATTTTTCGTTATTCTCTTTTGTGCTCTTCCTTTGTGCCTCTCTCTCTCTGTCTCGGCGTCTTATTCCCTCTCTCTCTCTTTCCCACTTTGGTTAGGTTGAACTTGCGAGTTTGGTGAGATCTGTGGCAGGTTACGCAGCTTCTACTTGATAGTGTGACGTCACAATTGTTATTTTGTGGAAAATGCGTTGTATAAGTCTTCAAAAACGACCTATTTTAAATATTTGGTTGAGTACCAAAAAAACGGTTTATAATTTATTGAATATGGGTAGTATAAACCTTTGTTAACAACCTTTTTCTGATATTTCGTTGAAAAAGTCTTTTAAACGACCTATTTTTCATATATATTGTTGAATATGCGTAGTATAGGTCGAGAAAGTAACACCTTTTGTTGATATTTCGTTCAATATACAGTTCGCACAACTGAGAAGTCAAGAAAGTACGACCTATTTCTAATATTTCATGGAATACATATAGTATATGTCTTAAAAAACGAACTATTTCTTATATTTATTGATATATATTGAATATGAGCAGTATAAGTCATGAAAAATGACCTATTTTTGATACTTTGTTAAATACGATAGTATAAATCTTAAAAAAACGATCAATATAAAGTTAGCACAGCTTTTTCCTCGGGTTCTTTCGAGAGATCCAAATGGCCAACCGCAACGCAGGGCTCTCTGACCTTGGTGATAAACTAACCTACGGTGCTTGTTAACAAATTAGGGGGATCAATTTGCATGCTACTCAGATTACGATCAACGATCAAGGGGAGAGATCGGGGACAATCGGAACGCATCGCTGACCTGAGGGGAGAACGCGCCTCGGAGCAGAAAGAGAAACAAGTGTTGGCAAATTGAGTTTAAGCTCAGCGAGGGAGCGTGCATGTGTGCTGTGTGTGTGTGTGGAGACTAGGGTGTTCCCCCCGAGGTGCCCAAGCAAAGTTTCGGTTCCTTAAACAAAAATATCTGTCTTAGTTTTCGCACAACGCGCCAAATTCCACTTAAATTCAGCGCGATGCTTTCAAAACCAAATTAATCTTCATTGGAAGCCATCGACAGGAGTTGTCCGAGTGACTCGAGGCCAGGAAGGAGCAACCATACCAGAGAGACCAGAGAGACCCGCTGGCCAAGGAGAAAAATTAGCCAAAATGATTGACAGCCTAAATGAGAATTTAATGGAGAACTCTTTCGCTTTTCGCTTCGGTTTGTTTTCAGTTTTTGTGGGGCCCCTCATGGAGACCATAAAGACCCACACGGGCAACGGGTCGCTCTCCTCCTGCAGCACTTCCTGGTCATCTCCACAACTTCAGTTCGCTATAATTTGGACGCCGACAACGATCGCATCGTATCGCTCTCTCTGTAAAAGTAAAAGCAAATTGTTTCTTCAAAAATAAGACGAAATTGATACGAAATTGATGTAGGGCCGAAACCAATTTCCCATTTGAAGTTCTGCAAAATATTTGTAGCTAACAATTATTAACCGTTACACAACACTGTTGTTTCTGTGTGTGGCCTAGTTGGGTTGCTTTGCTTGTCAGGTTTGTTAGATTTCAGATACTTTTCAAGGTAGACTCTCGGATATAGAAGATCCAGTACCTAGTGGAGGGTTTTACAAGTTAAACAAGTTGGTAAGGTTACAATAGAGCATGCCCGACAGTAAGATACCCTTCACTCAATTCCCAAACCCCTTTCAAACACTTAAAATTTAAAACATAAGGCTTACTCGCTCCTAAAAACTCCCAACTTCCCAACTTAAAAAAAAATTTGTTGCAAATTCATACATAATAATATCAATTTTGATATTTTTTAAATGCAGAATCACTCAGGTTGTTAAAACATAAACAAAATGTCATTCCTCGTGAAAATCGTTTGATTTTTAAGAAAGTTACGATCGGTGGAAAATGAAGGTATGAGGCCTGTTGAGTATGTGACATGTCTAATTTTTTGACCACTTCGACATGATTTTTGAGCCAAAATGAAGTATCGTTTAAAATCGATTTAAACAATTGTTTAGTACTAATTTTGACCTCCGCAATCGATTAAAATCAAAAATTCGCGATTTAAAATGTTGAAAAAAAAAAAATTTTGTTGAAATATTATAGGGGGGACCATTGTCTAAATTTCAAAAATATCGAAAATTTTCAAAATATCAATATTGCTATTTTTTAAATGCAGAATCACTCAGGGTGTTAAAACATAAACAAAATGTCATTCCGCGTGAAAATCGTTTGATTTTTAAGAAAGTTACGATCGGTGGAAAATGAAGGTATAAGGCCTGTTGAGTATGTGACATGTCTAATTTTTTGACCACTTCGACATGATTTTTGAGCCAAAATTAAGTATCGTTTAAAATCGATTTAAACAATTGTTTAGTTCTAATTTTGAACTCCGCAATCGATTAAAATCAAAAATTCGCGATTTTAAATTTTGAAAAAAAAAATTTTGTTGAAATTTTACAGGGGGGACCATTGTCTAAATTTCAAAAATATCGAAAATTTTCAAAATATCAATTTTGCTATTTTTTAAATGCAGAATCACTCAGGTTGTTAAAACATAAACAAAATGTCATTCCTCGTGAAAATCGTTTGATTTTTAAGAAAGTTACGATCGGTGGAAAATGAAGGTATGAGGCCTGTTGAGTATGTGACATGTCTAATTTTTGAACCACTTCCCCATGATTTTTGGGCCAAAATTAAGTATCGTTTAAAATCGATTTAAACAATTGTTTAGTACTAATTTTGACCTCCGCAATCGATTAAAATCAAAAATTCGCGATTTAAAATTTTGAAAAAAAAAAAATTTTGTTGAAATATTATAGGGGGGACCATTGTCTAAATTTCAAAAATATCGAAAATTTTCAAAATATCAATTTTGCTATTTTTTAAATGCAGAATCACTCAGGTTGTTAAAACATAAACAAAATGTCATTCCGCGTAAAAATCGTTTGATTTTTAAGAAAGTTACGATCGGTGGAAAATGAAGGTTGAGGCCTGTTGAGTATGTGACATGTCTAATTTTTGAACCACTTCGACATGATTTTTGGGCCAAAATTAAGTATCGTTTAAAATCGATTTAAACAATTGTTTAGTACTAATTTTGACTTTCGCAATCGATTAAAATCAAAAATTCGCGATTTAAAATGTTGAAAAAAAAAATGTTGTTGAAATTTTACAGGGGGGACCATTGTCTAAATTTCAAAAATATCGAAAATTTTCAAAATATCAATTTTGCTATTTTTTAAATGCAGAATCACTCAGGTTGTTAAAACATAAACAAAATGTCATTCCTCGTGAAAATCGTTTGATTTTTAAGAAAGTTACGATCGGTGGAAAATGAAGGTATGAGGCCTGTTGAGTATGTGACATGTCTAATTTTTGAACCACTTCCCCATGATTTTTGGGCCAAAATTAAGTATCGTTTAAAATCGATTTAAACAATTGTTTAGTACTAATTTTGACCTCCGCAATCGATTAAAATCAAAAATTCGCGATTTAAAATTTTGAAAAAAAAAAAATTTTGTTGAAATATTATAGGGGGGACCATTGTCTAAATTTCAAAAATATCGAAAATTTTCAAAATATCAATTTTGCTATTTTTTAAATGCAGAATAACTCAGGTTGTTAAAACATAAACAAAATGTCATTCCGCGTAAAAATCGTTTGATTTTTAAGAAAGTTACGATCGGTGGAAAATGAAGGTATGAGGCCTGTTGAGTATGTGACATGTCTAATTTTTGAACCACTTCGACATGATTTTTGGGCCAAAATTAAGTATCGTTTAAAATCGATTTAAACAATTGTTTAGTACTAATTTTGACCTCCGCAATCGATTAAAATCAAAAATTCGCGATTTTAAATTTTGAAAAAAAAAATTTTGTTGAAATTTTACAGGGGGGACCATTGTCTAAATTTCAAAAATATCGAAAATTTTCAAAATATCAATTTTGCTATTTTTTAAATGCAGAATCACTCAGGTTGTTAAAACATAAACAAAATGTCATTCCTCGTGAAAATCGTTTGATTTTTAAGAAAGTTACGATCGGTGGAAAATGAAGGTATGAGGCCTGTTGAGTATGTGACATGTCTAATTTTTGAACCACTTCCCCATGATTTTTGGGCCAAAATTAAGTATCGTTTAAAATCGATTTAAACAATTGTTTA
Source organism: Zaprionus tsacasi (assembly GCA_018904105.1). Taxonomy (NCBI): domain Eukaryota; kingdom Metazoa; phylum Arthropoda; class Insecta; order Diptera; family Drosophilidae; genus Zaprionus; species Zaprionus tsacasi. The sequence continues at coordinate 4,116,728 of JAEIFR010000295.1, forward strand.
GTACTAATTTTGACCTCCGCAATCGATTAAAATCAAAAATTCGCGATTTAAAATGTTGAAAAAAAAAATTTTGTTGAAATTTTACAGGGGGGACCATTGTCTAAATTTCAAAAATATCGAAAATTTTCAAAATATCAATTTTGCTATTTTTTAAATGCAGAATCACTCAGGTTGTTAAAACATAAACAAAATGTCATTCCTCGTGAAAATCGTTTGATTTTTAAGAAAGTTACGATCGGTGGAAAATGAAGGTATGAGGCCTGTTGAGTATGTGACATGTCTAATTTTTTGACCACTTCGACATGATTTTTGAGCCAAAATTAAGTATCGTTTAAAATCGATTTAAACAATTGTTTAGTACTAATTTTGACCTCCGCAATCGATTAAAATCAAAAATTCGCGATTTAAAATTTTGAAAAAAAAAAAATTTTGTTGAAATATTATTGTCTAAATTTCAAAAATATCGAAAATTTTCAAAATATCAATATTGCTATTTTTTAAATGCAGAATCACTCAGGGTGTTAAAACATAAACAAAATGTCATTCCGCGTGAAAATCGTTTGATTTTTAAGAAAGTTACGATCGGTGGAAAATGAAGGTATAAGGCCTGTTGAGTATGTGACATGTCTAATTTTTTGACATGAAATCGATTTAAACAATTGTTTAGTACTAATTTTGACCTCAGCAATCGATTAAAATAAAAAATTCGCGATTTAAAATTTTGAAAAAAAAATTTTGTTGAAATTTTACAGGGGGGACCATTGTCTAAATTTCAAAAATATCGAATATTTTCAAAATATCAATTTTGCTATTTTTTAAATGCAGAATCACTCAGGTTAAACAATCAAACGTTTCATAATATCAAACAGAGAATTCTGCACAAATAATTCTACTAAATAAGGCTTACTCTCTTGCTTTTCAGTTTCATTAAAATAGGTTTTTCCATTTCGAAGAAAGAAGGAAACTATTTTTGATATATCATGTCATATTAAACATATAAAAGAGTCCCCTGCTGCTCATTATTACTCCCACACGTATTTACTTCTATCTAGTTAGGATCCTGTGCCTTCGAAGACAACAAGTGAACAACTCAATCAATCGGCAACTGCCCTAAGTGAGTGAGTGCTGGTTCCATTATGGCACTGCCCACTTGCGCTGCACTGTCTCTCACTCTACCTGTCTCTCTCCCACACACTCCTCACTGTCCTCTGTCCCCGTCCCTGTCCCTCCTCCTCCCCCTGCGCTGGCACTCATCGCAATCTGTTTGTGTTGTGCATTTGAAATGTTTTATTTGCATTCTGATGCGAATGCGACGAAAAGTTCTGCGTGCCTCCTCCTCGCCAGACATCAGAAGTGCATTTTTGCACGCGATCCTTTCGCCTGCTCCGGCTCTGGCTGTGGCTCCTTGGCACAATCCTGCCCTGGCCCGCGCCTCTGCTGACTGACGTCACTTGGCAGCAGACAATTTATGCGGCCAGGACCCAGTCAGGCCCCCCGCCAGTCACTTGACTGTGTGTCCCTACTAGGGAACGTTATCGATACGTATATATATATATACATATATACGCCCTGGTTCCATGTGCGTGTCATCAAGTTGGCCTAAAGTGACAGTCGCGATTTAATGGCCGTGGTCGGCTGGCCAGGGCCAAGTTACAAATTAATAAAGCCGCAGCCGTTGGGCAGCACTTGCAATGAATAATCAATCGATTTCGGTTCAATTAGCACCTCGTAGTGTGCAAAATAGCGCGCCCAATCCGCGGCCCACATTCCCAGCCAACTAGGGAATGCAGTGCTACGACTCCAACTCCGACTCCGACTCCGATCCCGTCAAGGCGCCTGTCAAAACTTAAGTGGAAGCAGGGCAACTGCTTGTGAGCCGAGATTGCAGTGAGTATTGCTGCGTGGGTCTGGGCCAGTGCTGCCCCAGTTCCAGTCCCACTCCACGCCCAGTGCTGCCCCCTAGTAAGTCCCGTTTGACTGGCCTGCAAATTGTGCAGTTTAACGTAATTTCGCTCTTATATGACATCAACTTTGCGACCTTTGCAACTCCGCTTGAGCTAGGGATGAGAGCGTGAGATTCAGATGGAATGAGTACGAATTGATGAGAGTTTGAAAAAGTAAGAAAGGTTTAAACTATGGGTACCTTTTTATTATTACGTAATTTCTTAAAAGTTACTTCTTACAATATGATTTTATTCCATAAACAGGCATAGAATGCAGCATACCTAAACTCTAAAATGAACTTTGGAAATATATGCATATTGTCACAAAATATTTAGACTCTAGCTCTTATAGTCTCTGAGATATTGAAGTTCATACAGATTAAAAAAACAATGAATATGCTGTGTGAGAGCGTGAGTTGGAGATGTAATGAGTACGAATTGAGGAGAGTTTGAATAAGTAAGAAAAGTTTTAGCTATGGGTACCCTTTTATTACGTAAGTCTGTAGTAGTTTCTTAAAAGTTACTGCCTTTAGTATGATTTTATTCCATAAAGAGATCATGCCTTAAGTCTAAAATAAACTCTGGGAGTATATGAATATTGTCACAAAATATTTAGACTTTAGCTCTTATAGTCTCTGAGATATTGACGTTCATACAGACAGAAAAATGTAAAAAACAATGAATATGCTCTATTATATAGCATATCAGTTGTCTCTAGTATCTAGACCCACTCTGCATGTATTCAATGTCAGTTAGTCGCACAAACTGCAAATTACGATGCGATTGCAATGAAAATTGATGCAGTTTTCCGTTTTCCACAAATTGCGTCGTGTAACCTTCACATAGAAAATCTTTCAACAAGAAAATTGCATACACAGCAGACCGCAGAAGGGACCCAGGGACAGCAGGCACAGATGGGCGTGTGGTTGGTATTGGAAAAGGGGGCGTGTACGACTTTGACAATTGCACATGATGCCAGAGAGAGAGAGAGAGAGAGGGAGAGAGAGAGAGGGAGAGAGGGTCAAGGGATTAGAACTGCGGCGAACCACAGACCCAGAGCAAACCAATTAAGCGTCAAAAAATGATGATGGTTATGATGGTTCTCTGGGTCGAGCGTAATTGCTGACCAAATTGAGGTAAGGGCACAGTGAAGGAAAATAAGATAAAGAGAGAGAGGGAAGAGTGGAGAGAGAGAGAGACAGTAAATGTTGCGGTTTCCGCCGGGGCAGTTGTCAGAGACGACAGAGTCGATGTTGGATCAGCTGTACCTACATTCACATCCGTCTCACTACTTTGTCTCTCTACCTCTCTCTCCCCCCCTCTCTCTCTCTCCCTCTCTATCTACAGATAAACCTAATTAATAAACATTAACATGGCCGTCTGGCGCTTCCACTCGCTCTTTAATTAATAATTATTTACATAATTAATTAAAATGGGGGCGCTTGCAACATGTTCATGCACAGTTCTCATTAGCCCCCTCTCTCCCCCCAAAGGGGAGGCGAAGGCGTGGCACGTCGTCGCAGAAAAATCGTTATAAAATGTTGTCGAGCGCATTATAAATTTTATAAGCGATTTGACTAAGTCGGATAACCGGAAAATCTTATGTCTTAAAATTCAAATTCAACTGGGAATACCCTGCAAATTATAATTAATATACTTCAAATTAGTTTAAACAAAGCAAAAGGTTAAATAAAATGATATATAATTATATAAAGTAAGTATATTTGGTTTATAAGATTACATGAGTTTATAAACTTTAAAGAAGCAAGAAAAGGTAAGTACAGTTAGCAGAGTTATCGATTGTAGGGTGTTTTATTCAGGATACTCAAAGAGCGGAGTCTTAAGCCTCATAAAATGCGGTTATGTTGGGCGCCGGCTAATTGCAATTAATTATTTAAGTAATCCATCACAGCCGGCGACGTCGTCGTCGAGGCCTGCACTTGAAGTTGCTGCTATGGAGTGGGAGGGGGGAGGAGGGTTAAGCCAGTGGCTTAGTTGGAGGGGGGCTTTAAGATGGCCGAAGTTGGCGGCTTTTTGGCAAAAAAAAAAAACGTTGGTGCGCCAAGCACGCGAATGTCGTATAAGTAATTTTCTTGTTATTCTTGTTGTTGTTTCCTTTGTGTTTCTTCTGCAATGCAAAATGCAAATTAGCAGAGAGAAATAACGAGGAAAATGCGAAGAAGAAAAAGGCGAAAGAAAAGAAACTGTAAGTCACATTGAATTGGGCTTACATCATGTAGATATGGCCCAAATAAAGCGAGAGAGAGAGAGAGAGAGAGACCAACTTTATGAGCCTTGAGAGCCTTGAGACCCTTGAGACCAGATTCCCTTGTATAACGGTGCAAGTAGGCAGTGGCTCACACAGTTCTCACGACGCCCCCCTCTTCCCTCTCTCTCTCTCTCTCTGGCAGCCATTTGCGTGTCTTAAGCCGCAATTAAAGACATTTCAATTAGAGCCAAACAAATTGTTAACTGTTTGGACTTAAAACTTTTGCTGGGAGAAGAAGGGAAGAAGCCTCCCTCGCCTGCCTTGTGTGTTGTGACGTGTGCATGGCCCAATTGGACTCAAACGCGCTATTTATCGTTTTCCATTTTCACATTTCCCCCATTTTCCCCATTTCTCCCAGCTGCTCTTCTTTTCCCAGCGTGGCTTAATTATTTACTAATTGTTGTTGAATTATGAAGAACTGTGTCGTTTAATTACCCAACAATTACAAATTGTTTGGCAGCCTGTGATTTTTGGGCAAAGTTTTACGTAGTCAATAAAAAAAACAACAATAACAACAACGATAACAATGTTACGTAGTTATTCGGGCTGCCTGTCTGCACCTCTGCCTCTTGCTCGCATTCACACACACACGCATTCACATGCACATTCACAGCGAAACGTAGCTCCGCCCCGCAAGACGACGCTGCTGTGTGAGTGTGTGTGAGAGAGCGTGCGCGCGCGTGAGAGAGAGTAAAACTACCACCAGAGACGCTCGCTCAGACATACAACATGGCGTGGTCCCATTCCCATTTCGTTTCGAGTGCGCTCGCTGGAAATTGAGTGAAAATGCGAAGCGAAACGAAATAAAGAATTGCAGTGCATACTTATTAATAATTGTGTTTTTGTTTTGTTTTTTTCGTTTCTTTTATTTTTCTTTTATTCATTTATTTATTTCTCAGCTTACACGTTCTGTGGCTTGTAAGTCAGGCGGCAGGCAGGGAGTGAGGCGTGAGCGCGCTGCTTAGACGCACTTAAGATGGCCAACTGCTGATAAGGCAGTTCTTCCCTCTGTTCTTTCATTCCCCTCCCCCCCACCTGTCTGTGTCTGGTTAATGCGGCGCAAATTGCTCGTGTTCTCCGACAAAGACAACTTACACCTTCGGCTCGGAGACAGACTCGAGCGTAGCAAGCAGACACGGCCATTAAATTTACATAAATGAAGCGTTCTTCTCGCCCTCAGGGCGCCAAGATTGCCCAGCTGCAGCATGGTCTACCGCCTCCCTTCCCCCTTTACCTGGAATACTCCTATATATACTCGTATATTTGGAGAGACATTTAAACGCTGCCATTGTCTGTAATTGCCACTGTGCAAATAGAAGACGCTTCTAATCGACCATATTTACCTGTTCTTATGGGGGTTGATCTATGTAGGGGGAACTTCTGCACTTGCAATTATGGTGGGATGGAAAGTGAGCAGCGAGGGAGTCCCTTGTAGTTTAAGCAAAAACAATTAAAACTAAATTAGCAAAAGTCTTACATACAAAAAAAACTCTAATATGGTTTGATATTATAGTAAAAATTATTATTTTGTTTAAAATAAAGGAAAAATATTGTAATATTATATATTAAATTTTGTTTTTTATATTTGCCTTTATTTAATATCATCAATATAAATTTACATATTATAAGTCATAACGGGTTAGAAATTTACGTAATACCAACGTTTTTTATTCATTTCTTGCATCTCTTATAAACTAAAATATGTAATATAAATACATTATTATAGCCTATGTAACAGAGAAAAACATATCGGAAATATAGTCTATCAATTATATTTATCTATAGCCTCACTTTATGTCTTTCTTTAACTTTTACGAGTCTCTTCCGCCCAACTTTGCGTTTGGAAGGAGTCACAATTAATATTTCATTTTAATTCACATAATTTGTTTACGATTATTGGTAAACACAATATTCGGTTATTTTTTGGGGGGACTCGAGTAGAAATTCGCGTGATAAGCTCAGTTTGTGGTGGGTTAGTTGAAGAAGGCGTTGGTGGTAAGGGGAGTTTAATGGCCTTATTGATCGACGCAGAACGTGGCGGTGACAATTTTTACTTTATTTATCATTACGACTTTGTTCAGTCTGCAGTCCAGCTGGGCGATTATCTTGATGGATCCATTTCTTGGGCACCCTTGCCACACTTGCCACATGCCACATGCAAATGAGTTTGCTCAGGGGTCTCTTTCCCAGCTAATTTTCGCCTCTCTTTCGCTCTCTCTCTCTCTCTCTCTCTCTCTCTCTCTGCACTTTTTGCGGTGAGCAAAGCGTTAAAAACGCATTTAGCATAATTTCATTTTGCGCAAACATGAATTTTGCATTTGCATTTGTAATGAGTGCACTCATGAGTGTGTGAGTGTGTGTGGGTACTCACACTCCCCGCTCGATCGCTGTCCCCTCCCGCAGCTGCTCAACACAATTAAAAACTCATAAGAAATATGCATACAAAAAAAAAAGAAAAAAGCAAAAAACGATCGCAAAAACGATGGAAAGAAAGAGAGAGAAACGCGCACTTTTAGACCCACCTGAGGCGCACCTTCTGACGGACACCCCTTCCCCTTCCCCCTCTACGTTCCTGAGAGAGCAAGAGATACATAAATAATCAAATAAATTGTGTATAAAAATGCGCGCCAAGGAGGCGCATAAAATAAAGTCATAATTTCAAAATGATTTATGAAATGCACTCGGAAACTCGGCTCAGAAAACTGCACAAGATCTCCGCTCTCTCTCTCCCTCTTACTCTCTACACTCTTCTTCTTCACTGTGTATTGCTCTTTCTTCAATACTCTAACGAGAAGTTAGACTAGCTACACTAAGCAGGTATGTATGCTTATAATGCATAGAAATTTATTGCTAATAAAATAAATATAATACAAAGTATATAAAATAATATAATAAATAAATTGAGAAGAAATGATTTAATTTAATAATGATTTAATGATTTAATATAAATTTAAATATTGTGTAAGTATATTTTAAATAGTAAAATAATAAATATTAAAAGCAGTATAATAAAATCAAATATGATAATATATGAGTTGAGAACTTTCCTAGCTTATTTCAATTCCCCAGCTTCTCTTTCTTCTGTACTCACATTTATGCCTCATTGCAGAGTATCTGCTTATTCTACCTAACTTTGTCAGTTATCTATAGTTATATGTGTATATATATAAAATATATTTTCTGACTTGTAGCACACATTTTAGATTATTTTCTTTAATTTCTCGTCTTAATGCAGCGCCTTTCTGAAATTAATTTCGTGTATGGGCTGCATTCGAGTTTCCAGATGCTTCATTCATTCATTCGCCTCGTAAGACCTCCGCATTAGCATAACCGGGCACGCAGGGTAACTATACATAGGTGATAAAGAGGGAGCGAGAGGGAAGAGGGACGAGACGAGGCTCAGGACTTGTTAAATTTGACATGGCCTCTTATGATTAGCTGAATTATGCTTTTCTTTCGCTTTGCCATTTGCATTGCGATAAGATCGCCCAGTGCAGACTGCAGAGCTCTATCTATAGTATAAGGTGGCTTTATATATATTATATGTATATGTTGTGTAGTGTAGCTTAGCCAAACGGTAAGTGAAAAGGAAGTTGGCGCGAGATAATCATGCTATTATTTCGCCTCATTTCTGCTCAGCGAATGCAAAAAACAGAAAAAAACAAAGAAAAATCAAAACGATTTTCTTCGCTTTTCTTGACTGTCTGACCAGTGGCTTTCCCGGTCCGTACCCCCTTCCCCTCTATATATACAATGTACGGGCAGCAATTAAGCGAAAAAAGTAACATTTTTCTTAAGCTTTCAACAGTGCGGCATGCAGCAAAAGGGGGCGTGGAGACACGGTGGGAGGGGCAGCAACATTTGAATTTGCATTTTAAATTGTATATTACACACACACACACATGCACACATACACTATATATATATACGTATTTCGCTTTATTATTTATTGCTGAAAGTGCAACAAGGCGTATGCTTAACTTTGTTGATAATTGGAGTGAGAATAAGCATTCATAATTTGCCTTTTCTGCTTCTCTTGTTGCTTCTCCCTCTCCCTCTCCCTCTCCTTCTCCTCCTTCTACATACTTCTGCTTCGTTTGCTTTTTAAAAAAATAAGTAGAGGCAAAACATGGCAGCTAATTAATGTGATTTGTGGGCAATACAGAAAACTTCTTGAAGTTACAATATTTCTTTTGTCTAGAAATACTTGTAAAGGCGGAAGATAACAGAATATGAAAGAGGTTGTTCTGTTAAGTCAGCGATAGCGGCCTTATCGATAACTCTATAGTATAGAAACGAAACGAAAAGTGGAAGGGGGGAATTCAGTCGCGCTGTCGCTTCAGCAGCGAATTTCTTGATACATACACACTTTGACACTGTGGCCGAATAGCGTGATTTTTCATATGAATGATTGTGTCCTACACACATTTGGTTGAACCGAAGCCGTTCTCTGCTCTATACCATAATCCAAATGTGGAAAGTAAAAAAAATAATTGTTATTTTCAAAAAAGCAACAATGATAGCTGATTAACTACATCCTATCGATATTATCCATAGTCTAATTGAATTAAAAGCGGCATATGCTAAGAAAAATCAATTAAAGTCAATAATAATCACACTTAAAATTCAAAACGTTTAGCTTTGTTGAAAATTCATCATTCCGAAATATCGAAAATTTTCAAAAGGTCCATTTCGGTATTTTTAAAATGTAGAATCATTCAGGTTGTTAAAACATAAACAAAATGTCATTCCGCGTGAAAATCGTTTGATTTTTAAGAAAGTTACGATCGGTTAAAATCTGGGTACCATGCCTGTTGAGTGTGGCACATGTCTAATTTTTTGACCACTTCAACATGATTTTTGGGCCAAAATTAAGTATCGTTTAAAATCGACTTAAATAATTGTTTAGTACTAATTTTGACCTCCGCAATCGATTAAAATAAAAAATTCGCGATTTGAAATTTTGAAAAAAAAAATTTTGTTGAAATATTACAGGGGGGACCATTGTCTAAATTTCAAAAATATCGAATATTTTCAAAATATCAATTTTGCTATTTTTTAAATGCAGAATCACTCAGGTTGTTAAAACATAAACAAAATGTCATTCCGCGTGAAAATCGTTTGATTTTTAAGAAAGTTACGATCGATGTAAGTCGGGGTACCAGGCCTGTTGAGTATGTGACATGTCTAATTTTTGAACCACTTCGACATGATTTTTGGTCCAAAATTAAGTATCGTTTAAAATCGATTTAAACAATTGTTTAGTACTAATTTTGACCTCCGCAATCGATTAAAATAAAAAATTCGCGATTTGAAATTTTGAAAAAAAAAATTTTGTTGAAATATTACAGGGGGGACCATTGTCTAAATTTCAAAATTATCGAAAATTTTCAAAAAGTTCATTTTGGTATTTTTTAAATGGAGAGTCACTCAGGTTAAACAAACAAACGTGTAACCACACTCATAATTTCAACCATTTGTTATAAACTTGATCTGCCTATGATACGAGTATATAGGAACCTTCATGACAAATTTGGTGTCTCTAGCTTTTATGATCTGTTGTCTCAAACAAACAGACAGACAGATAGACGGACATGGCTCAATCGACTCGGCTAGTGATCCTGAGCAAGAATATATATGTATATTCTTTAAGGGGTCTGGCACGCCTCCTTATGCCTATTACATACATTTGCACTAACTTAGTATACACTTTTTTGACCATTTTCAATGTTCGAAGGGTATAAAAACGCTGACAAATTTCGAAAAGGCGTAGGGAACATGGGGGGGGATGTCACCGGGGGAGGGAGAGGGGCAGGGAAACGAGTGCGGGCAGCAACGTGTGTGGGCGTAATATCGGTTACGAAACCATGCAGCGTCATCCCAATGCGGTCGCACTGCAAGAAACCGCAATGCGAGAGTCAAATTCAACTTGTGGCGCTACCTGCCACATGGAGGGGCACAGCCACAGCCACTGCCACAGCCACTGCCACAGCCACTGCCACTGCCACTGCCAATTGACAAGTTGCTAATCGGTTAAATTAGCCATGAAAGAATGCACAAGTCATCGGGTTACAACGGGGCAACGTGCTACGCCCTCGCAACGTGAGAACGTGTCGTCGCTGTGGACGATCCGAAGTCGATCGACGAACTGATTTATGATAGACGTGTGCCACACTCACCCGCTCCCGCTCCCGCTCTCTCCCAGCCACTGCGCCTTCTTGTGGTTCGCATCGATATCAATGTCAACAGGTTTCTCGCTGCGTTCGCATCGCATCTCTTCTTCAGCGTCCTCGCATCTTGATCTCGAGTTTCTGTGTGCAACCTGTGCACCCTTTGCTGGAGCATGCTCTCTCTCGAGATGGGGCAGAGGGGCTGGGTCGGGTTAATCATTGTTATTTGGATCCATTAGTCGCGCCATCCGCGACGCTGATGTTGCTGCTGGTGTTTCGCATTGCAATTATGTTGACAATTCGACGGGAGAGTCCTCTCTGGGAGATTACAGCGATGCCTCCTTTGCTTTGGGGCCTAATCATTAGGCGCAGTTTATTGAAAAACTTTTTGGCTGATTAATGGGCCCAGTGCGGCCGACAGGTGCGCCACATCTTTCAGTTCCCCACGGTTGTTGTCTCTCTCTCTCTTTTTTTTATTGGCATTTAAAATATCTTAAAGACTGTCATTGGGTTGAACTGTCTGCAATCCAACAATTAGGCTAATGCCGAAGTCTTTAATATCCCATTCCGATCTTTCTCTCTCTCTCTCTCTCTGGGGCAGCTGCAAACAGGAAGCAAACCGTTTGTCCAATAAACGTCGCCCCAAAACGTTGCATATAAATTCTCAATTATCGCCCACGCCCCGAAGAGCCGGAGGAGTCTGCAATTTGCCACAGTTTAGAGGCGCATAAATAAACTCTTGTTGCAACGTTGCAACGTGTTGCACTGCTTCCTATTTAGACATCACCAGAACAGGACACAACAACATATGCAAGCATATGTGCAGCTGGGAGATACCCTGCAAAGAAACAAACACGAAAATAATATCTAAAAATTCTTGAGTAACTTTGCTTTTTTTCAAATTCCTTCGAAACAGCTCAACCGATTTTAATGAAACTTTTTGAGCACTTGGGAAAGGTCTAAGTATCGGCTAGTATATTATTTTTATACGTTTAAGTCTACTGTTAAATGTGCTAGTGCCTTAACAGTACAGCTCACTGTTAAGTACTACTCACTGTTAAGAAATAGGTCGTTGCTGTTAAAGCAAGCTCGTTAGACCTATTTAACATTTACTGCGATTCAATGTTAGTTTGGCATATTTCAGCTTATACACACTATCTCAAGAGCTCATTACAGGGTATGCTGGCGCAGCACCAAGCCAAACGCCTAGCAGAGATTGAATCGTTTGGAAAAAGAGAGTCGGAAAACCTTCTTCTAGCTTCGCCTTAGCCAGTTCAATATGGAGCGCAATTTGATTACTATTTGCTTTTTTTTTGGGGCCCGCGGTGCTGCAATTGATCAGGAGCAGGCGAGACAGGCAGGGGGAGGAGGGAGTAGGGAGAAGCTTCTGCCCAGCCAAATGCGGAAACGTGCCGCTCTGTCTGAGCTGAGCGAGTATCGAATCGAATGGGGTGTCTGGAATTGAAAAGGCAGCACAACAAATCCATCAGGAGTTGGCGCTCTTGAGAATGCTCTGCCCTGGCATTAGAATGGATACCCTGCTTCTTCTTCTTCTTCTTGTTGCTGTGTAAACACCCACCGAAAGCTGTGTAAAAGGCACTTGGTTCATAAATCATCGCGATAACAAATTACCCCGTCTCCGTCTCTGACTCCTTCTCCTGCTCCGAGTCCAACTATGACTGCGGAGTTCGCGCAGAGTGCAGCTACGTCTCGTCTGCGGGCCAAACAAAAGAGTTGGAAGTTACAAAAGATCAATCTTATTTGCGCCCCGAAAAATGCATTTGCTGTTGTTGTTGTTGCTGCCTTTTTTTTTGGCCAAAATAGCCAAAGAGGCGCTTGGCCATTGGCAATCATGCGGCAGACGGAGACGTAGAGCAAGAGAAGGAGTCGATTAATTTGCCCGATTTGTGCGCCCATCGCAATGCCAGACTCGACTCGACTTCGACTTTAGTTTGCGCATTATTATTATTATTATTATTTTAGTTGCTGTTGCTGTTGTTGCGACTCGCATCTCTCTTTCTCTGTCTCGTGTAGGCTAAACAAACTTACAATTTAGATTGAATTTATTTGTGCGCCGCCAGCCGCCTGCCGCCTGCCTAGACGAGGAGCAGCCCATTGAGATCTTCATTTGCTGATCTTTCTGGGAACATCTTTGCGGCGTTGACCCCAAGGCAGGCAGCATAGTCTACGTAAAGCACTGAGCGAAACTAATGAAGTTTAGTATGATAAAGATATTCATAAATAATGTTTAATTAGGTAATAGTGATATATTTTATTTTATTTACATGTTTATCTTTTATTTTTTGCAGTTTTTATTGTTTTTTTGAGTTAATTTCTCTTAAATATCATGCAAAATACTTTTATATCTAAGCAAATCTTTTATTTAAACAAAATAACATTTTTGCCATTCACTTGGAACATTTGCACAGCCTCAAATGTTATTAATAACAACGTCTACAGTAAACTGTTAGTTAACATAAGTTAATGCAAATTTAACATTTGCTTGATAAGTTAGCAGAAGATGGACGCCTTGCCATTCTCCTGTAACGTTAACATTTAGCTTACATTTACAGATCGCTGTTAATTAACATGAGTGCCTGCAATGTTACCACATCAGATGCTGAAAAAGGAGAAAAAACTCACTTATTGCACTAATTTTAAAACACTCTCGACTATTTCGCTGAGTGCATACGATTCCGATTCCGATTCGGACTTGGACTGCGTATTGTCTGCCTCACTCACTGACCAGTTTCCAGTTTGCTTTCGGCTTTCGCCTTGCGTTGCTGTTGTTGTTGCCCGCTGTTCCTTTTGAACTCTATTAAACTCAGCGAATTTATTAATTTCGCTGCTGATTAACTGTTTCAGATAGCGCGCTGACCATTGGCTGCATTCTGCTGCCTTGGCTGCCTGTGTATCCGTTAGTCGCATCGGCCAATAAATCATTTTGCCCGTTTTCCTTTTGGCCACAAATCTGGAATCTCCCTCCTGCCCTGCTGCCCTCCCCTGCCCCGGCTGCCCTCTTGCTGGCGCATGTCTGCTGGGGCCACACTGCGCCTGACAGAGTGAGATTGACACATTTGCCTTTTCTGTCACACACTAATCAACATGGAGGGTGAGGAGGGGGGGAGGAGCATGGCAGACATGGCAGGGGATGCGTATTAACTCTAATGACAGTGTCAAACAGCGTCAACACACGACAATCACATGCAGCTACAGTTATTGCCATATTCCAAGCTATAATGCAGCTTAACTACAACCAGAAATCGAGCGATATACACCTGCAGATACCTATAGTATATATATTGTGTAGATATGCGACAAAACAAACAGACAAAAGGCGAGTGAGACCAGCGACAGCAGGTCGAAGTTGCCAATGCCCTCGCCTTGGGTTACGTCAGACTATGTGAGGTTATGTTATGGTAATAGTAGTATAACTTACTAAATCTCTTTAGCAACTGAAGTACCTTTATTTATACACAATTTTAGAAGTTTATTTTGATAAATTTTCCAGTTTAGCTGTAGATTTAATTTAAATACTTAAATTATTACGGGAATTTTAAGGTCTCTTGCATAAAGCTTCTTTTCCTTTCTAGTTTTCTTCAATTTGTCCAATAAGTTGACCTTTAACTGCATAATATGTGCCTGTAGCATATAAAATCCGTAGGTCACGTTGTTTGTTACTAAATTCCTACGAAACGGCTGCACCGATTTTTATGAAATTTTCTATACTTATTAGATAGGTCTCAGAAATTGACAAAATTCAGTTTTCATAGCCCCAAACTTGCTGTACGATCCGCTAATGTCTTAACAGTTGCACGCACTGTTAAACAGAAATATGTTGTTTTCTTTCGCAACCTTAACAGACCTAAATGTTCTTATTAATGTTAATGCTATTCTATACAGATTTTTAATAGTCTATACATAATTTACTATATATTTGTTACTATATGTGGGTATGCTAGAGTCTCAGGCTCAGGTTAAATATTAAATATTTTATTATGTAAGTTTTCTAATATAATATATAAAAATAATTTAATATGGTATTTTTTAGCTTTGTTGGTTACAAACCTTGGCACAATTTCTGTGTACTCCATGTTCTCGCCCTGTCGACCTGCTGCAGGGCAACTCAACCCTTCAATCTACCTCTCTTTTCCCCTCCCCCTCTCTTCAGTCTGTCTGATTGTGGGGAAGGGGCAACTGTTACAATCTGTGAAATGTCCGCAATGCAAAGGGCGCAATTGCTGTCGCCGTCGCCGTCGCCGTCGCCGTTGCTGTCGCTGTTCGGCTTGGTTGGCTGTGCTGCTCACCTGTGCTACCTGTGTGTGTGTTTTTTGTTGTGTTTTGGCTGAGGTTTTGTTGTTGTTGTTGTTGTTTTGGTGGTTTCGGTGGTGTCCACGTTGACGTTCACGTTGACTTATCTCGCGCAATTGATCGCTCGCTCGCTCGCTCGATTGTTGTTTTTGTTGTTGTCGGCCATTGTTTGCATTCCCCGTGTGTGTGTGTGTGTGTGTGTGAAATGACATTTGCTGCTGCTATTGTTTTTGTTCTTGGCTTTTTTTTTCGCCACAAAGGCGGCCATTTTGCTGCCCCCTCAACCCCCTTGAACCCGCCATGGACTTGTCACAAATGGCAATTAATAATTGCGGCTACTTAGCGCAGTGCAGCAAGGGGGAGGAGGGGGAGAGAGGGGGAAGAGGGGGGCTGGGGCAAACATGGTGCAGAAATGGTAAATATTGGTTTATTGTCGCCGCGACGGAGGCCATTAAAAAATTGTGCATTTTGTGTTATCCTTTATGGCTTTGCCTTGTTTTTTGCCCCCCTCCACCTTCTGCCTGCTTGCTAATTATAGCTAGTTGTTGTATGTGTGTGCCTGTGTGTGTGTGTGTGTGCTGTATGCGCAGTTTTTTCCTAGGCGCCTCTTTATAACTCCCTGTAGTTTTTTCGGAAACTTTTCGCTAATGTTGTCAGTCTTTGACAGATGACGATAGGCATCTGCCAGGGGCGCAGAGTGCAAGGGGGGGCTACTTAATTGGCAAATTACTGCGCTTGTCTAGATCCTCATGGACAACCATCAACTTTGACATTGATGCCTCCACTGCAGCTGCCTTTGCCTTTGCCTCAAAAACAAAAAACTTGCAACGCGCGCGAGTAGCCTGTGCGCCCCCCTCCTCGTCCCCTGCTGCTCCTCCTGCGCGTAATGAGAAACTTGTTATATGAAATTAGGCAGGGAGCAGGGAGCAGTCTGGGCAGGAGGGGAAGAGAAGCATATTAAGCGGCTCGCGGCAAAAAACGTTGAACAAACACATAATTCCTCATACAACTTGCCTGCAGAGAGAGGGGAAGAGGGAGAGAGAGAGGGGAAGGGAAGGCGGCTTGAGTTGGAAATTGATATGCGAAGACAGGGCGCAGGGCATACTCCCTCTCCCTCTCTATCTCTCTCTCTCTCTCCCCTGGTAATGCCAAAAGGCACCTGCAGCCTGCAACTTGCAAAGACTGAAGCGTAAATTGATAAGCTGCAAGTGCCAGTGGCGTAGGCAAGGGGAGGGGGATGAGAGAGGAATGAGAGCTGTGTGTGAAGAGGGGCAACTGCTTGACCGGTTGGCTTATTAGTGACTGCGATTGACATTGCCTTCTGTTTTTTCGGGTTCTCTGCAAGCTGTGCCTGTTGCTGCTGCTGCTCCTCTGCCCTCTCCTCGTGTCTCTCCTCCTCCCTCTCCTCCTGCTGCTTGCTCAGCGTGAGTTTGCGCTTGCGCAGCCAACAAGGTAAGCCTGGCCAATCCCACTCTCCTACCGCCTCCCCCCTGACGCACCATGCCCATGCCCATGTCCAGTCCCAGCCCAGACGCTCTTCCTGCTGCCCAACTAGACCAGACGAGATAAACCTTCGGCTGCTGCTGCTGCGCTGCTTCTGCTGCTGCAAAATACCTGCACGCAATGTAATTCGCTCCTCTCCTGCTCTAGACACCTTTGCTCTGACGTCATGAGGCATACACTGTGCAAAAAGCAGATTGAGTTCTGTTCTGAACAAAAATAGATCGTTTGCTAAAAAATTCCTACGAAATATGTATATGATTTTTATTCAACCTAACCTGCTAAAAAAAGTTGAGACAGTTTAAAGAGTTACAGTACCAAGTACTAATACCAAGAACAAATTACCAATTCAAAATAACAATAGTTTTAATTTTATAACAATTTAAATGAATCTGTGCCAATTATGTAAGCTGGCAACTTTTGATTTTTTTTGAATATTTTGAAAATATCTTTTGAAATTTTATGTTAATTTGAAATTTTTCTTTCTTATTTAAGAGCCCACAGCATAGGCTTAAAAATGTCATTTCAGTTTGTTTCTTTTCATCAACATTTAATAAAAAAAATTGTTTTTTATACGTAAATTTTTTTGTGCCAATTATCCGCCCATAGCTGTATATAATATTATATATTTTTTAGTTTTAGGGATTGTTATGTTATTGTTATGTGGACTTATGCCACATGCAGTCATTATATGATATCTGCATATGTATGTATATCATATTAAATATTTATTACTTTTATGGATTATTATGCTTTTAAATAAGTAAAATAAGTGTAGACTTATGCCACATGCAGTCGTGCTATAATATCTTCATATTTCTTTTATTTTTTTCCCTTTAATCCCTTAATTTTCTCGCAGTGTTGCCAGCATCTTGCACATTTGTTGCATTTTCTGCTCTTTTGCAATGTTTGCTCTTCTGGTCTTCTCTCTCTATCTCTCTCTCTCGCTCTCTGACTCTGTGTCTCGCTGTTTCTCTTCTCTAGCTGTGCCATCTGTGGCAACTCTGCCTGCGGTTATGTATCGACATATGGCGGCCTTTTGTCAGTTATGCACTCGGCTACTATTTTCCCTGTTCCCCTGCCCTTCTCCCTGCTCCTGCCTGTTTCCCTGTTTTCCCCTCCTTTGCCCTGAGTGCGGACATTTTGTTTGGGGGAGCCTGAAATTACTAGGAATTCTGTGTCGCATTGTGGCACAAATAAATCATTGAGATAAGTGGCAACTCTGAGTGTTGCAGCCATTACAGTTGTTGTTGTTGTTTTTGTGCATTTATGGCAACACTTTAATGGCCTTTTGGCAGTTACAAATGCAAATCGCGCGCGGCTGCTCTAATCGCACTCGGATTCGTTTCCAATTGCGACTTCCGAGTGCAGCAGGAGATGCCACAGAGAGAGCGAGAGAGAGTAACATCGTGCCCGATTGGCGATTGGGCGACAGAGATAAGCATAAGCAGCAGCCACACACAAAGAGAGAGCAGCAGCAGCAGCTTCAAAGAGAACAAAGACTGCGCTTAATTACAGCATAATGAATTAGTAAGCTCGCACACACACACGCACACACATGCACGCTCTCTCTCTCATGCCGAAACAATGCAGCAGACAGAGTCGGCCGTATAGCGCGCACTGTGCTGCGTTTGTATTGGTGAGCAGAACACGCCCCGTTACGTTTTGAGCGCAAAGTCAGCTGTGAGAGTGAGACAGCGCATACGCTTCCATAATTGGCGGCAGCACAGCACAGCGCACGACTTTCCAACGCAACGAAACGTTGAGAATGAAACACAGCGAGCGTATCGCTCTCTCTCGCTCGCACGTTGCGCGACGATCGCGTTGCCAGGACGACTGGAAAGCGCACACAGCGTGTGCCGCATTCCGCAGCGTTTCAGGCAGGACGGGTTTCAGTTCAATTTCGTTTTCAGTTCTTGTTGGATTCTCGAAGCGTCGACGTGGCCGCGCAGTTCGCAGTCCGCAGTCCCGCAGAGAGAGAGAGAGAGAGAGGCGCTCAAAAATAATTTCGGCAACGCCGACGGCGCTTCTCAGTTGCCATTTACACACAGAGAGACAGACAGAGAGTGAGTGAGCGAGAGAGAGACTAAAGCAGGCCGCGTTTCATTTCAATTGTCGCGTCGTTGTTTAGCTTTGACTTTGGCCGCGCATTCACATTGTTTCATTCGCATCTGCCGCTCGCGTGTAGTCGCTGCTCCCTAACGGTGCTTTGCCGTCGTCATCGTTAACGTCGTTGCCAGCGCCAGGCGCCATCGCCTCGCCCGGTGCGCCCTCGATCACACACACACACACGCACACAGTGCTCGAAAAAAGGTGCGTGCCCTAAGCGCAAGTGAAAAAAGTGTGCGAAAACGCAAAATAAATGAAATAAAATAATAAAATAAAATAAAATACAAAAAACAAAGCAAATTCGAATACGAATTCAAATTCCTGTCACGCGATACCCTGCAATCCGGTCAGCCGGTCTGGCATAGTTCTTAGTTCACGCCACACGCAACAGTAACAACAACAACAAACGCAACGGTAACTTGAAGAGACAAGTGCAAGTGCAAGCGAGCCAGCTGAGCTTGCAGTTGCCGCCGGCACTCGCAGTCGCCGTCGCTGTCGCAGCCGCAGCCCAAATGTCACTTTGACAGCTGCTAACGCCGCTGCTGACGCCTCTGCCTCGGCCACGGCTGCTGCTGGAATGATTTGCGTGCCGTTCTTGCGTTTGGCCTGCTGATTTGTTGCATGCGTCGTTGGCGTCGTCGCTTAGCTAAATACACAACAACAACGGCAACAACAACAGCAACAGTGGTGCAAAAGCAATGCGTGCCGAGTGAAAAGCAAAAGTGTTACAAATAGCAAAAAATAAAAAAAAAAAAACAAAAAGAAAAGCTAAAAACCCACAACACCAACAAAACGAACGAACTGCTATCATATTTGATTTGCAATTTTCTTTGCTAATTTTATCATTCATTCAATTTGATTTGCACTCATTCGCCATCGCATATCGTGATAATTAGCATATCGTGATAACTTGCACTATGCGATAGTAATGTGACAATATTTGCCATCAATTGACTGTTTTCTTATTCTTCTTTTTCCTACTGTAATTTCATTTCGAAATGATTATCAACAGCAGATATCTCTTTATAAACAGAAAAATACGATAGAATATTGTGAAAAGCAAAGCAAACATGAATTACTTTAATTTCAGGGAAGGAAATTGGCAATTTCATTGGAATAACTCTTTATAGTTGATTACAAAAATAGTACAACTTTGTTTAAAGTTTTTATGGATATCAACAGTTTTTAAAATCATATAGCAAATAATTTCATTGCATCGCATATAATAGAAATATTTTAAAACATTCTATACATCTCATTTTATCTTAAATTATAAAATTATCCTTATATCTCTATAGAAACTGTTCCTATTTACAATTTTGTGAAGCTTCGATAGTCCAATTACAAATAATGAAAGGGAACCCTTTAAAAAAAAGTTACATTTTTAAATATTGTAACTATAAATCATATTTAAACATTTTTGCTAGAAGAACATGTACTTTTTGCGTTCTGAATTAAATAAAACTAAAGAATCATCTCAAACTTCAAAAAATAAAAACAAATCGTGTTCCACAGTTGAATATCCTCACTAAAAAGTTTATACTTTCGGAAATTAATAAAGATAGCGTATTTGCTTATAAAAAATTATATACTGATATAACATTATAATATAGGCTAAATAATTGCAACTCCTTTCTAAAAATTTCTTCAGAGTTCAAATCAAATAAGAATGAATGAAAAAAACCAGTACAAAGTATAACCTAAAGAAAACTTGAAGAAAAAACGCAACTGAAGCAAGTTCGATTGTGGGAACCCTATAAATCATGCTCGTGAAGATATCATAATAAATTTCAATCTACAATCTTTCAATTAGCCCTGCGAAAGTGCAATAAACAAACCGAAAACAGTTGAAAAAAAAACAAAGCGAAAATGGAGGAGGCGTGATGTGATAAGCGAAAGCCAGAGCAAAAACGTGAAAACGAGAACGAGAAGAAGGAGAAGAATAAGTAGAAGAGAGATCCTGGCAATAAATCAAAAGAAAACAAAAACGAGAAGCAGCAGAAAATATCAAGGAAAAAGAAGACAGTGAGAGCGAGAGAGACAGCGAGAGGAGTGAGTGAGCGAGAGAGAGAGAGTCGCCAACTAGTTGCACAGTTGCCGCTGCAAACGCATTCACCACGGCGACCATAACGAACTCCGCCCTCGCGATGAGCCAACTGGGCACAGTCTACGCGACCAAGCGCAGGCGACGCAACGGCAAAAGGTGAGTGAGTCTCCGCAGGGCAAGACCGCCCCCAGTCTCCACTCCCCCCCTCTGTGTGTGGGAGTGTGTTATTAGTCGACCGATTACAATCGAAATCCAATCTGAGATTACCTTGTCTCTTGTCTGCCCCATGCGGCGTTGTTATCAATCTGCGGCTTGTTGGCCGCATCAATCGGCGTAATTCAGGCAGGTGAGATTCAGATTTACCTGTGGCTGATAAATGATGGGCCCCATACGATCTCAGGGTCTGCTGCTGCTGCTGCTACTGGTCTTGCTTCGATTATTAATGAATTGCGAACGGGCGCACGCTGCGTATACGCAATGCGAGAGTTGGTAAGATCAAGGTGGGAATTATGTGAAATTTATTATGCATGTCCAGGCAGAGCAGAGCAGAGCGTGAAATTACCTGGTACTCGCTCACCCAGTGTGGCCCCTCAACATATTTTCCTGCCCTCGATTATTATAATGCTATCTCTCTCCCTCTCTCTCTCTCTGTCTGTCTCTATCTCTGTCTCCATTTGCGCCTTATCGCAATGTGAAGATCAAGAATCGCCGCGCTGTCTGCGGCTGCCCAAAAGTGCATATAATTTCTGATAATTTTGTGTACTTAACTTGTGCAAAATACTTGAAGAAAGAGCAAGAGGCAGAGAGAGAGAGAGAGAGAGAGGAAAAGAGAGACAGACTGAGAGAAAGAGAGAGAGCGAGAGAGGCAACTGCGAACTACACGCGACGCTGTTAATATGCAAAGGCAAAAATGAAAATATTATGAAAAATATGTAATAAAAAATAATAAAAGCAGCAACAACAACAGCGGCAACTGCAACATCGCAGTAGCTGCTGCTGCTGCTGCAACTGTGCCACGCCCACCAAACACTGAGCACTGTAATTGCGCCCCAACTGATCAGCGTGCTCCGAAGATAGCGACAAAGTTATTAATTTCTTGCGTGTTTTTGTTTCCTTTGCATACCCTGTAGAGATTGGGGTATATTGGTTGCAGCGAGATAGAGAGGGAATTAAAATTATCGTATAAATATACTATTTACATAAAGTATATTTACCAATCTTCTAAAACCAATCTTAGATCTCTTAAGTAGCAATAGCTCGTAGTAGAGTAGAGATTTAAAACAATAAAATATGGCTTAAAAATACTATAAAGGAAAACTAATAAAAAAGGCATGTTCTTAAAACGAATTTTAAAGGAATATTAGGTATATAGCGAATATATTTAAACACTTCATTTAAATCAAAAATTAAAAAACCTAGACTTTTCTATGGATATTTTAAAATATTATGCATATACTGCATATTATTCTTTGTATTCGTTATTATAAATAATTCTTTATATTTATTATTACTAAAATAAATAAATATAAACAGAATATAGCATATATTTTAATGGTTATACTTAGTTATAAAGGATATAATATATTTCCTTCACAAATTTCATATGTGCCTTATCTGCAAACAGTTTTCTACATTCCTAGGGTATTACTGCGTCGTTCACACTGTCTTTCACACGCTCTCAGCCGCGCTGCAGTTTTTTTTATCGTTTTATTTGTGCCGCGGCGCAGGCAGCGCACATAATTTGCAGCGTTCGTGGCTTAAAAAACAATTACTTCTCGCCAAAATGCCTGCCCCTTAGCCTGCCTGCCTCCCTACCTCTCTTTTTCCTCTCTGGCAGGCTGCACCCCACCTGCTGCCGCTGTTGCCGCTGCTGTTGCCGCTGGGGTGTGCAGAGCGCAGAGCGTCGCGTTGCTCGCTCGACTGACGCAAAATTGTCACCTTGCCATGCACACCTGCAATTAGCCCGACCCCTGCCCGGAGTCGACTCTGCTCGGGGTACTACATGGAGTACTCTATATAATATTCAGCTTGAGTCCTATTCCTCCCCCTCCCTTCTCTCTATGTCTTTTAATGAACCGATCAAATGGTGTCCTTTATTTTTTGGCTATTTTAATTGCTTTGCTCGCATATTGCG
Source organism: Zaprionus tsacasi (assembly GCA_018904105.1). Lineage (NCBI taxonomy): Eukaryota > Metazoa > Arthropoda > Insecta > Diptera > Drosophilidae > Zaprionus > Zaprionus tsacasi. Next base: position 4,139,211 of record JAEIFR010000295.1, read on the forward strand.
CATACGACGCGTGTTGCCAGTGTTGGAAAATGCGTGTTGCGTGCTTGCGTGCGAATGATTCTATTTTTATTGGCAACTTATAATTTCAATTAAAGCACACATAATCTGCGACTATAAAGCCGAGCAACCCATCGAGCCTCAAAGCTGCCCCAAGTACTATTACAATCGTTGCATGATATGCGAGTTTAGGGTTGTATAAAGCTATGAAACTAGATTGAGATTATTGTTTATATTTAATTTGATAGCATCTTGCAGTTCTGCGAAAGTTTATTATGTTCAATTTGCCTATTTAAGATTTATAAGGTTATTATTTTAAATTATAAAACTGCAAATGATATGATGTTAAAATAGATTTATAAAATTTGCTTGCCTAGCCAGTGTTGCAAAGTGCTAAGAGTGGTAAATAAATAAAACTATATAATACTTTGAGTTTGAGCTGCGATTAAACGTTTTTTACAGATTTAAATTTATTTCTTTTATTATAAAATTAAAAACTTTATCATTCTACAGTTAAAAATATATAAGTCACTTAAATAATATTCAATCATGTTATATTTGCTAGAAATCCCTAGTCAAATAGTTAGAAAATAGATATAAAAGAAAAGTAGTTTGTTTTCTGCATAGAATATTATGCCATATCATATAATCTATGGAAACTTAAAGAGATTTGTTTAAATTTGAGTTGTAATCTGCAACAAATTGCGCAGCTTCTGTGTGTGTGATTTGATCTGTGTGGTTTGCCACTCCAATTTGCCACATGTGGCACGCGTGCTGCAAGTGTTGCCTCGTATATTCTCCAAGAGATTAGCCAGAGAATTCATTGCCATAAGCCATGGCGATTCGATTTGGTTTCAGAACCCGCTGGCAGCCTTAACCCACTCGAGCAATGTGCTGTAATTGTTGTTGTTGCTGTTGTTGTTGCGACATGCTTGGATGGGCGAGGGCAGCGCTTTGCCAGCAATTACCACAAGTAGTTAAAGTTCGCTCTCTCTCTCTGTCTCTCTCTAACCCAATGGAGATTCCCCCCAATGGAAACAATGTTGCAAGCAAGTTGCAAGTTGCAGCTGCAGCTCCCTTTAGCCCTGCTTCCCCCTTCCTCCTGCCATATACTTACCCTCTAACCCCCTGCCCCCCTCTCGGCGGCATCGACTGTTGGTTCCACTTGTTGGTTGTTATGGATATTTGAGTCCTGCTTTTGCTTTATTGATTATCAGCATGTTGTTGTTTATGCCATGTTGCTGCTGCTGTTGTTGTTGCTGTTGTTGCTGTTGTTGTTGTTGTTGTTGTTGCTGCTGCATGTGCCTGTTATTGATTGCAGCAAGTGCTGTGCTGCCCCCAAGACCCGATCCCATTCAGTTACAGTCCTTGTTGCTATTAGAAATTGTAATTAGCCAAGTTGTTGCTGTTCCTCTTCTTCTTCCTGTTCCTGTTGTTGTTGTTGTTGTTGGTAAACTTTAAAGTTGCAGCTCTCATATTTTATGCGACTCGATTGAGTTGCCAACAACTTGCGGGTGCAAAACTGCGTGAAACATTCAACCAACTTTGAACTAACTATGTGAAGAAAGCAAGTCATGGGAGCTGCAATTGAGCCTGCTCGACAGCAAGATACCCTTTGTGAAATTCTAGAAAATTGCTGCAAAATATTCTGGTACTTCTCCTACTCTTGTCAAGCGACGCGTAGTTTCATAAAGAGCGCTGCTAGGAACTATGTAGCACGTTTACCTCTATAACTTCTATATTTTTAATGCTATCTGTTTGAAATTAAGTAAAAATAAGCATATATCGTAGTATATATCTATGTACAGGACAAGCATAAAGTTGTAACTCAAATACTTTGCGAAATAATTCGAAATATATTTAATAATTACAGTTTTCAGGGCAGTAAGATGTGACAGCCAATATTTAACACATCACTCAATAAGTCCGTAGGATAACTAAGAAAAACACCTTTTTTTGGGAAAATTATATTTTATTCATCAACGTACATCCCTTCAAGAGTGATACAATCAGTCCAACGCCGCTCTAGCATTTCGACACCTTTTTTGTAAAACGATTTGTCTTTGGCCTCAAAATAAGCCTCAGTTTCGGCGATCACCTCTTCATTCGAGCCAAATTTCTTTCCAGCGAGCATTTTCTTCAGGTCTGCGAACAGGTAGTAGTCGCTGGGGGCCAAATCTGGAGAATATGGTGGGTGCGGAAGCAATTCGAAGCCCAATTCGTGCAATTTGGCCATCGTTGCGATCGACTTGTGACACGGTGCATTGTCTTGGTGAAAGAGCAGTTTTTTCTTCTTCATGTGTGGCCGTTTTTTGGCAATTTCCTCCTTCAAACGCACTAATAATGCCATGTAGTATTCACTGTTGATTCTTCTTCCTTTCTCAAGATAGTCAATGAACAAAATGCCGTGCGCATCCCAAAATACAGACGCCATAACCTTACCAGCCGACTTTTGTGTTTTTGGCCGTTTTGGACGTGGTTCTCCTGCTGCAGTCCACTCAGCTGACTGCCGATTTGACTCTGGAGTATGGTGGTGGATCCATGTTTCATCCATTGTCACATACCGACGCAAAAAGTCCTGCTTATTCCGGTTAAACAGCTTCAAACATCTCTCAGAATCATCGACACGTTGTTGTTTTTGGTCCACTGTGAGCAAACGCGGCACCCACTTTGAGAACAGTTTTCTCATGGACAAATGTTCATGCAAAATAGTGTGCACACTGCCTTCTGATATCTTAAAGGTGTCAGCTATCTCACGCAATTTCACTTTTCGGTTTTCCAAAACGATTCGGTGGACTTTTTTGATATTTTCCGGTGTAACCACCTCAATCGGCCTCCCAGAGCGTTTAGCATCGTCAGTGTCTGTACGGCCACGTTTAAATTCAGCAAACCACTTCTCCACCGTTTGCCTCGATGGGGCAGAGTCCGGATAACACTTATCAAGCCATGCTTTGGCTGTGATGGTATTTTTACCCATCAAAAAGCAATGATAAATCAACACACGAAATTGCGTTGAATTCATTTTTTTGAAAAACACAAAAGTAGCGTCACTTGAACCTGCGTAACTTGTAAACTAATCGTCCGATTGTCATGAAATTTTGACAGATATCTTCTTAAGGTTCGTACTTCCTAAGAATCATATGGATAATTACATAGCAACGCCGTCTGTGTGTCATCCTACGGACTTATTGAGTGATGTGTTAATATAAACACTAGCAGCTTATGGTATATAGCAATCTATATGCCAAATTTGATAGCTGCAGTCTTTTTAATAAGTGAGATCTGCGTGTTCATACAGACGGGATAGCCTGAAAGCTGAAAAAAGTAGCTTGCCTTTTCTATTGAAGCTTGAACAGGATTATGGCCGAAATGCATATATATAACAATAATAAATATATACCCTATCAAGAATCGGTTCCCACATGCCAAATACTTTGCTAGAGACCCTCACACGCCCCTCTCCGTCCGCCCTCCTGTGACATATGTTTTCGCTGCCCGTTGAGAACTCTCTGCACACGGCGCAGGGACAGGGTCAGCGGACTGTCCAGCTGACCATATGCCAACTGAGGAGAGGAGAGGAGTGAAGAGGGGAAGAGAGGGGAGGAGTGCGTTGTCCATAGCGCACACCATAAATTTCCACCCAAAGAACACAAAGTTCACTTCGAGCGAGTCGAACGTCGGCGAATTGACCAAAAGGACCAATAAAGGGGGCCGCCAATCTACTATATGATATACTATAGACAACAGTTGGCCCTTCTGCTTGGTGGTTGCTCTCGCTTCTCTCTATGAATTCATCCCCGACTCCGTGCCCCCTTCCCCTTCCCCTGCCCCTGCACTGCTGCTGCTGTTGCTCATTAGTTGCGCCTGCGCTGCTGCTGCTGCTGGTTTTGTCTTTCAAGAGTTCAGTTGGGGTTAAAAGTCCTTATATCGGACGAGTTATCGCCGGACAGTCGGTTAATTACAGTTGTCCAGGGGCCCGAAAGAGAAGGGGGTGTGTGTGTGTGTGTGATATCGGTCATAGATACAGCACATCTCTATAATGCACTTCATTAAGGTCAAAGAGTAGGGACGAGGAGGAAGCGGGGGGAGGTAGGGCGAGCAGTACGAGCTGGCATATGCCATGCAGCGGGCCTCCTTACTTAGGATCACAATTGGAATTCGTCCAATTCCGTGTGACGTCTGCTGTGGGTTTTCTAATCAAAAGGTTTTATGATGTTCTTCCTAACGGAATCTCTAAAGAGTAAGCAACGATCGCTCTAAGATCACTTGATATACCTTAAGAAATCTAGTATAATTTTCATATATGTCCAGCGATCGTAACTTTCTCAATCAAATCAAACGATTTTCACGCGGAATAACATTTTGTTTATGATTTAAAAACTGAGTGATTCTACATTAAAGAAATAGCTTGATGGATTTTTTAAAAATTTTGCGAAATTTTGGAAATTTTTTGATGATTTTTCAACAAAAATATTTTTTTTTTAAATTTTAAATCGCGAGTTTTGCAGAATTTGTTGTTTTATAATAATAGTTTACACGTTTGTAATGGGTTTTGGCAATTGGGCGAAGGGTATTTGACTGTTGGGCACACTCAACTGTAGCCTTACCGACTTGTTTTCTATTTAACTTGTCTCTTAAACTTAAATCCTTAACCTTTCTAGTTTTTTTATACTTTTTCAATTGGCAATTCGATATCAATTTTGCTACTGCTGCTGCTACTGCTTTTCTGTCAGTGTAGCTGGGGCTGTGATTAACTGTTTTCCACTGGTTAAACAATGTCTCGATTTACGCCACAGTTCTCTACCCTCTTTACCCCTCTCCTCCTCTCTCTGCCAACTGGCTGCCATCCTCCCGTTAGATGGCAACGTCTACTTTGCGATTATCTTTGGCTCTGGCTGTGGCTCTGGCTGTATCTGTATCTGATTCTTACTGTAAGTTACTGTGTATCTGTAGCCGTATCTGTGTATCTGTGTGTGTGTGTGTGGGTAATTAACACCATTGCGTAATGCAGCGTATCGAAGCCTAAATAGTGCTGCTCCATATGGCCAGCACGATGGGAGGCAGTCGGGCGGGCGTGGCAGCCATTAAAAGCGCCAAAGTGTCTATCCGTCTCTCTTGCTCACTCTCTCTCCCTCTCACTCTTGGCTGCAACTTTGTGCCTGCCCTCGTCGACAAGGTGCTAAAACGTTTCGGACTAAACGTCGCTTAATGTCGGCTCTGTCTCTGGCCTACGGATCGGATGATTAATCCGGAGAAGCGTCCGCAGGGCGAGGGCATTCAACCCGCGTGTGAGAGGGTGCCCTGCCCCTTCCCTCCCTTGACCCTTGAGCTGGCAATCCTGCAGCTAATCCAGCATAAGTCACCTCAATGTGCCTGCGCTGCTGCTGCTGCTGCTCCTGCTGACCACCTGCGCCTGCTGGGCTCGAGAATTTTGAATTAACCCAAAGCAGGAATGAAAACCAACCCCAAAACATAAAAAACTAAAACAGGATCAGAACGCGGCTCGCGCGGTGTGCGCTGAAGTGGAGCGCGGCGCAGAAGCAGGAGGAGGAGGAGGCGAAGTGGGGTGAGCCAAGGCGAGTCAAGGGCCTGGCCAACAGGGCGTGTTCCGGCCCGGGCAGGTGATACTTTTTCGGCCAGGAATTGCGAGCGAGTGAGGAATTTCTCATTTGGTTTCAAATCAAAAATAATTTTTTATAATTATGCCATGAATAAATGATAAATTCAGGTAGCTTACATCGTAGTAGACGCCCCATCCCCATCCCATATAGCTGGCTGTGGGGCGGGTGGCAAGCCGCGCCCACACAGCGCGCAGGGTGGAACCGGCAGCTGAAGCTACTCCCCGCTCCTCGTGCCTCGCTCCTCATTCGCTTTGCAGCTGTCAAAAGGTTTTCAAAGTTGCTTTGCCCGGCGCTTTGAAGTCGACTCCGACTCGCTCACTCGCGCTAAACTGCTGTGTGTATGAGTGTGTATCTGTGTGTGTGTGTATCTTTTAGTATGTGTTTGTGTGTGTGTGTGTGTGTCAGTAGATACATTTTTCCAAGCGCGCTGGCTCGTTCAAGATTCCGCTGCGCGAATCGCAAAAATGTTTAATCGATAAAATAAATGAGTTGCTGTTGTTGTTGCTGCTTTTGTTGTTGTTGTTGTGATTTCGAGTTGTTGTTATTGCCACATTTGTTGCCTTAGTTGTTGTTGTTGCTGTTGTTGTTGCTGGCACAGTTGACGTTATTCTTGTGCGCAACTTTTGCCGCCTCGCAGATGTCGGCGATGCCTTTGGAGCAATCATAAAACTACACACACACACACACTCAGCTTACTCACACACATACACACCCGGCCATAACTGTATATTTATGTACTGTGTATCCCTGGTATATAAACTATTTAACGACTTCGCTGAGATCATAAAAAAAAACAACAAACATAAAGAGAGTGCGAGGTGTTCCACGTGATGTTGTTGCAAGCAAATCACCGATTGCAGTAACTGTTACTTACCCCAAAAGTAACTGTTTAATATGAGTTGAAAAACTAACGAAAAAGTAACTAAAACAAGAAAGCAAGGCTACCTTCGGCTTGCCGAAGATTTTATACCCTTGCAGTTGTACACAGCTATATGTAATAGTACTCAGATTTTCATTAAATTGCAACAGATACCTTCATTAGGCCGATCGTTGATCGTTATAAGTTATAAAACTTCGATTTTGATGAAACTTTATTATTAAGGACATACTTAGATTTGGATGTGGTAAGCCTGATAGCTATATCTTGAAATATAACGAAAATCGACCGATAGGCTCCATGACAGCTGTACGATATATCAGTCCGATCTGGCCCGTTCCGACTTATTTAATGAAGGCAGAATTAAGAAGCTTGTGAGCCAACTTTTATGAAGATAACTCAATACTGGGGGACTAATTTGCGTTGCAACAGACAGACGGACTGACTGATTGTTCCTATAACAGCTATAGAATATAAGCGTCTGAGATATTTAAATGGAAAAAATAAGGGCGGGTTACTGTATAACATTAAAAAGTATTGATAATGTGCGGTATTTCCAAGAACAAAACAGGTTTGCATACAAAAACCCTAATTTCAGCCGATTGTTCCTATGGCAGCTATATGTTATAGTGGTCCGATTTTGATACAATTTTGACAGCACATTAGGAACGTAATAAGAATAAGATTTGCCAAATCTTGTTGCAATATCTTGAAAAACAACAAAAATCGGCCGATAGTTTCAATGACAGCTATACGATATATCGGTCCGATCTAGCTCGTTCCGGCTTATTTACAGCGCGCAGCAATAAGAAGCTTATATGCCAAGTTTCATAAAGATAGCTCAAAAACTGAGAGACTAGTTTGCGTTGCAACAGACGGACGGACGGACGGACGGACGGACGGACGGACGGACGGACGGACGGACGGACGGACGGACGGACGGACGGACGGACGGACGGACAGACGGACATCCATTTTTGGACTCCTCTGTTTATGCTGATTCAGAATATATATACTTTATAGGGTCGGAGATGTCTCCTAAGGTGCGTTGCAAACTTCTGGCTAAAATTAATATACCCTCTGCAAGGGTATAAATATATGGAAATCTATTATCAGTATGATATACATATATGTATGTATGACTTCAAAAATATAAACACCATTTATATAGTGCTTTGTATGATATTCTTCTATTCTTATGCAATTAAACTAAACTCTGAAGTCTTTCACAAAAGTTACTCTATAGATCTTAATAGTTAAGCAAACTGAAAAGAATATATATTTCTTATAGCATAATTAGCTGTGTCTATCAGGGTCTAAGAGATCCAAAAACAATACGTAGCTCAATTAATTTAGAAGAATATAATATCTAAATTAGGCAAATATTATTATATGATTTGATTTTCAAAAGTATTCTAATATATTTCTTTATTATGTATCTAAAAATAAATACAGTTTAGGTTTTTAAATAGTGACTATATTAAAATATATACTACTTCTATATATGAAATTTCATTACCTTTAAGCAATTTTTACTTATGATATGCAATACCTATAGATATTTAAACATATTTAAATTGAAAATACACACAAGTAAATTAGATTAAACCTCCCGCATTTCTCTCGCCTGAATACCCCTGCTGAGAACGCGTGTCTTTTGCATATACATATATATTATACGATATATTTATATATGTATTTTGACAGTTGTCATTGTCGGATTCGCATTTCGCATAGTTTAAATTGCAGATAGCTCATCTGGATTCTCGGATCTTTCGGATCTCTCTGCGGTTTGAAGTAGCCGCAACATTTATCACTTCATTAAGTGGGCTCGACTCGACTTGGCTCCATGTTCGGGTGTCACTTGAATGTTCTTAAAATTGTTCTGCACAATTAATATGCAAATGAGAGAGGAGAGCGGAAGGGAAAGGAAAGGATCGGAGGAGCGATCCAACCAAGCGACCGACCGATTCGGAATATGCAAATAATGCGTTAACAACTTAATTCGAAGATGCCTAAGAGAGAGAGAGAGAGGAAGAGGGAGGGCAGCAGGCGGTACGATTAGCGCGGGTCCTGAACCACAGGGCAGCTACCTCCCCCTCGCTCCCCTCCCCCCTGCCTAGCTCTGTCTTATCTGTTGTCTTGCAGGTCGTTCCTGCTGATCGTTTTGTAGTGCGACGACGGAGTCTGCGTCGGGGCAGCTACTGCGATTCTCTCGCCTCGTTTCGCCTCGTTTCGATTCTGTTTTCGGGTTGACAAAATTAATGAGCATAGAAAGAGAGGGGGAGGGGGACAGTAAGGGGTTACCTCGTTAAATTTAACAGCTCAACGTTCCGCTTTTCTCACCCGACTCAATGGCAAATTTATGCGTGAATTTGGCGCAGATCCATTAAGTGGTCCATAGATTACGTTGTCCTACCTGCAGCTGGTTTGCCTGTTGTTGCTGTAGTTGTTGTTGTCTTTTAAGTGGCCCAACAGTAGCAATCCCCCCCCCTCCCTCGGGGCACACCCCTTGTCATGTTTCCCACTGACAGCCTCTTTAAATGGCGATGGCGCTTAACTTTTGTTTTGACATTTCCACTCGCTTGACATTTCGATCTCTCTCTCCCTCTCTCTCTCTATGTCTCCTTCTCTTTCAATTGTATTTGTTGCCACTGTGCATGCAAATTCAATTAATTGTGACACTGTCGGAATGCCAAAGTGACAAACGGACACAGTGACTGCAAACAAATATGCGAAATGTGTTGGATAGTGTCGTATTGGATGATTAATCATGCTGTTTGCAGTTGAAACGGATTGTATATCATATTATATATGCCTTACTAGTCTTAACTATATGATTAAACTATTATTAATGCTGTTTCTAAGGCCTTCTCTGTGTGTTTGTCTGTATGAACGCTCCGCTCTCTGCTAGTAAGTGAGCTAGAGATATAAAAGTTGGTATGTGGATTCTTCTGTAGCATATGCAGCTACTGCATATTTTAAATTTTGCTTAACACGTGCATAAACACCGCGAAAGGAACTTTAAACTTTGTGAGTGTTTTTTGAAAAAAATACTAGGACTAAATGGTTTTTATTTGTGATCTATATAACTTACTTTAATATGTATCTATGCTTTGAATTTCAAGTTGCTTATATAAAAAAGCATTTCAATTTATCATTTGCAGTGTTGCATAAAAACAGAAAAAAGCAGGAAAAAAATGTAAATTTCTGAGAATAATTTGCGTATTTGTATTTTTAAATAATTTAAGATATTTTATTGTTAAGATTCTGTTCAGAATTGATAAGAAAACTGCAGATAGTCGGCAGGGAGTGCAGCGGGGGTCGATGAATCGTCGACGTTGTTTGGGCGTTAATCAACACTGCACACGCTTTGCCCTTAGCAAGGCTGCACTTGAAAAAACGCAACAAGAAGGGGAAGAAGTAGCAGAGGAAGAAGAAGGGGAAGTAGAAGTAGCGGCAGGGGCCGGGGCAAGCATGCAAAATTAAATTAGTGAGCAAAAAAAAAAAATTGTGCCATGCAGTAAAAGTGGCAACGCTGCTGCTGTTGTTGTTGTTGTTGTTGTTGTTGTTGTTGCCACTGTTGCTGCTACTTGTGTTTTTCCCTGCGTTGTTGTTGTTGTTGTAATTGTTGCGTTGCCGCCTACGCTGCTCAGCTGTTGCTGCTGTTGTTGTTGTTGTTTATTTCGGACATGAGACACGCCACTTTGCGTTTTAAGCCGCCGCCAGACGAAGACAGAAGCCGCCGCCGTCGTCGCCGTCGCTGCTGCTGCAGTTTGCGGCACGCAGCCTAACGGGGCACGCATAGAGAGCGAGAGGGAGAGAGTGAGAGAGCAGCATGGCATGTATGAATGAATTAGCTGCTTGCGTGTGTCTGTGTGTGTGTGTGTGCCGAGATTTTTGGCGCCAAATTGAGCATGCAAAAGAGATCGCTGAGGCAACATTGCGTATGCGTAATGTGTGCCATGCAACCAGCTAAAACTCACGTGCCGACACCTGCTCGACACACCGCCCCCCTGCACCCCGCTCCCCCCTCATACATTTACATGCAGCCCCCCAAAGGATTGCGTGTCATTTGTTTATAAACAAACAGCAGAAGCGGAGGCAGAGACAGAAGTAGGAGTAGGAGGAGCAGGCCGACTAACCCAGCGCCCCAGTGTCGACCTTTGACCCGTTGGCAGCGGCAGCAACAGCTGATGCAACTGCAGCTGGACAGCTGGATAGCTGGAGAGAGCTGCTGTAGGCCTAGAAACAGAGAGGGGAATGGGCAGGCGCAGCAGGGAAGGCCACAGCCGCAGGCGCATTGCAATTTCAGCTGAAATCGAATTCCAAATGGCAAAAAGGGGCAGAGGCAGCGACTCCAGGCGCATGGAGAGGGAGGAGGAACAGAGGCAGCGGCTGCAGGAGGAGGGACGTCAGCAGTGAAGGAGCAAGAGGAGCAAGGGGCTGCCGCATTGTAATTTCTTTAAAAGCAATTCATTTCATAATGGTCCCTGGGAAACGGGCGCATAAAAGGAAAAAATAGAAAGACAGAGAGAGAAAGAGAGAGAGAGAGAGAAAGAGAAAGAACGAAAAGAAAAGCAGCTAAACGAAAATGGCAAAAATAATGCAAGGAAAATGGAATGAAATGAGCGAAGCTAAATGAGAACGGGGAGCGGGGGCGATGGAGGCGGAGACGTAGAAGTTGTGTCTGTAACTTTGGCAAGAAATGTTGCCACACACACACAGTCACACACACATACATACACACACACACACATCGACATTCCTTGTAGCTATGCAGTTATCCTTTGTTCGCTAGGATTCTACGCCATTTTAGCACGACGTTTTATGGTGCTGCACCCCCTACCCTGCACCCCGCCCCCTAAATACCTCCAGCCAGTCGAAAAAAAAATACACTCCACCCAAAGAAAAGCTTTGTTTCCATTTTCCTCTGGCTTTTCCTTGCCTGCCTTTCCCCTCTCTCTCTCTCTCTCGCTGTCTCTCTTACATTTCTTTCTTTCTTTCTTTTTATTTTTTTGGGAAAGTTGTTTATGGAATTCATTTTATTATGCCTGCCCCGCCCTGCCCTCTCGACTCTGCAGTCCCGTTGTCCCGTTCTTATATAGATAATAAGAAAATTATACATTTTATTCCATGCTGCAGTCTAAAAAGGCCGCAATGCCCTCAATTTGAGAGCTCCTTAATTCGCTCCTAACTCATTCCCCTTGCTACCTTCCCTGCCCCGCCTACTCTGCCATTCAAATTGCATTCCAATGCGTCTAACGGTGCTCTTTGCGATCCTAAGTATATACATGTGTGGCACAGATATATATATCTGCTATATATGCCGATAATCACCCCAACTCCCGCGCCAATTGTCGTTTATCCTTCGTTCGCCCTTCGCCAGGGCAGACACCGATAATTTTCTAAAATTCAGCACGTTTTTGCCGCAAATTGGCCCTGGCCAGAGCGAGAGTGTGCGAGCGAGACAAAAAAAGTCTCCCTCTCTTTCTCTCTCTGGCATTTAATTAGATAAATTAGCGTTTATTTAGCTTATTTCACTCTGTGTGTGCATTCGGTTCTGAAGAGTTTTGCATTCCTTTCCATTTGCTCGTAACTGTGAATGAGTCAGTGGCGTCGCAGAGAGGGGGAGGGGCGATTTAGAAATAATTGCGAAATGATTGAAGGGGGTTAAACCACTCATATATGAGATTTATAATATACCAAAAGGTCATATAATAAGGGAGAGATAAATGTATAATTTGAGATAAATAAATAAATTGCAATTCACTTTATTATTTAAGGGGATACTCTCTAAAAATGCTCTAAAATGGTCTATCAATTCGTGGAAAGTGCTTGTAGGAAGCAGAAGCTGCCTGGTAGAGTCCACTAAGTATAAATATACCTCAGCAGCATCACTAGCCAAGTGTATAAAGACATTTTCCTTTTTTCTGTCTGTATGAACGCGCTGATCTTCACAATTATAAGAGGTAGAGTCAGCAAATTGCTTATAAAGCTGCCTGTATGCCAGACGCAGCTGAAGTGTATTTAAAATTAAAGATGTCTTGTGCAATGATAAAATAAAATGGTACTTTGTGTTTATTAGGCAATGTATTATAGTCTCAAGTCTTCTACTTTGACAGACAATTAGATAAGTACTTCATGCTCTTGTTTATCAAATTTCAAGCTGATCGTAGTAAAAACTGAGCAGTTATTGGAGTAAAGGTGGCCCTGTTAATTCCCCCCCTTCGCCACGTCGCGCCCCTGCTATGAATCATCGCCATCATCCACATGGCGTCAGTGTTCACATTCTGCTCGTCGCTATCTCTGGCGACAGTTGCGCATTCCTGGGCACACACCTCGCTCTGCTGCAGCGGGACTGCGGCTCCTCTTGGTGTCCTGGCGTCCTGGCGCTGACACCGAACGGACATGCCGCTGACAATTATCCAAGGAGAGTAAAAAGTGCCAAACCGAAGCGGAGAAGCAGCGCAGACCAAACGGAACAGTAGCAAAAAATGTCGGGGCAATTAAGTTAAATACGTTTTCAACTGAGGCGACAATGTCCTGTGTCCTGGTACTGCCACACATAGTAACCCATACACACACACCTCTCACTGTTGTGTGTGTGTGTGCAGCCAAGCAAAAAGTTGAGAGAAAAACGCAAAATGAAAAACAAGAGAAAAACAATGAAAATGTTCAATGTGCTTGCGATATAAAACGACAAATATTTTGAAGAGGGGCAGGAGGGTTGGAATGGAGGGGCGGGGGGAGGTCAGCGCTAGCCAGCGTTGGCCCTGAAAGGGGTCGCTCATAAATTACAAGAGTAATTACATTTAATAACCGCAATTAACTTTGTAATAATGTCAATGAAAATGATGAGACAAAATATGATTAAAAACAAAGCACAAAAGCAGCAGCAGACAGAGAGAGAGAGAGGCAGAAAGAGAGGGAAAGAGAGAGAGAGAGAGAGAGAGAGAGAGAGAGAGAGAGAAGACAAAGCAGCATAAAAAAGCGCAGCAAATCTGCTCGACTTTAGCCGCTTACGGCTAAGATAAAGCTGATTTAGCCATAAGCCAGCTAAGTCAGCCAGTGGCGCAGGCAAGCAGAGTATCAGAGGGGTTAGAGGGGGGTTAAGGAGAGACGCCAGTGGCTCCTGCGCTATCATAAACGTTGCGGGCACTTTACGCATTTATGAGTCGGGTTCCAGCTATCATATCTCGTTCAGCATTTGGATTTACAATGGTTTCCCTGCATTGGATTCCGTTTTTATGACATTTAATTGGATCCAGAGATTGGAGCCGAGATCTACTCTACATAATTTGTAGCCAAGTTAGACGGGTTGCTTTATGATTTGATTCGCGGAAAGGCAGCGAGACTCGTATCTCTTTCTCCCTCTATGGCCTGGCAAATGATATTGTAATTAGCAGAACGAGTGAGAGACCCCCTGACTAACCTAACCTCACTCAGCTCGAGGGAGGTTTCTGCCCCTGATAAGTGCAATTAATAATTTGGAAATCGTGCAGAGCGTCAGCTGTGCCATCGCATCTGACTTGAGAAGTGAAAATTAATTTTATCCATTTTTCCGCTTTTCCTTTCCTCCGCAGCCTGAAGCCGCCGCCCAAGGATGGCGTCACTAAGAGCAATCCATCAAAACGGCATCGGGAGCGGCTCAATGCGGAACTGGATCTGCTTGCGTCGCTGCTGCCCTTCGAGCAGAATATACTGAGCAAACTGGATCGACTGAGCATACTAAGGCTGTCCGTTAGTTATTTAAGAACCAAAAGTTATTTTCAAGGTGAGTAGTGAAAGCTATGGAGGGTTCCTCCACCCACCTTATATACATGTATATCTATCTGTGTGCCGGATACTTTGCCCCGGGCCCATATGGTGGGTTCTCTCTCGCATTTGCCATACGGCGCGTTACATTCCGGCCTATTAAATCGATTATGCTGACTGACTGAGAGGGAGAGAGAGAGAGCGAGTGAGAGAGAGAGGGGGTAACGGTAACTGCCACTGAATGGTGGCAGACCCTAAACATGACTCATAAATGATTCAAAACTAATTTCAACGCCACAGCGGGTAGTCCTGCGTCTGTGCCTTAGTCTTTTACCAGTCCCAGCTCAGGGATATACTACCATATACCATACACCGTATGGGTCCACACACCCACACACACACACACTCACGCACGTGGCGAAATTAGGCTGTTGACGGATTAAAGTCGCCCGATGGCAAAACAGAAAAAGGAAGAACTAACGCACATTTCATTTCTCTGTCTTTGGCTTATTTCACATTATCATCAATGGGGTACTATAGGCTAGCCCAACTCTATAAGTAGTCTCTATTTTATTAAGAGTATTCTAGTTCGTCCATTTGCTTGTTGACTATAGCTATGTAGGTGTGAGAATTAAAAAGGAATATGCATAATTTAATTTTCTGAATATATCTTTAATTATCATGAATTATTTTTTAATTTGGCTAGAAAAAAGTTCTTTAAATAGGACATTTTATTTTCTGATATTATAAATAATATAATAATAATTAAAGATGTAAAAAGAATCTCATTAATATATAAATTAACTAGCCAGACTACTTGATAATTCATGGATAACCTAAAATAGGTCGTTTTTTAACGACCTAAACAAGATTAGTTTAATTTGGGAACCTAAAATATCTTTCGTCTTAAAAATAGTTTAATTATTGATCATAATAGCGATCTGCCAAGAATATATCCTTACAGTTTACTATATATAATCTCTATACATAGTTCCACAATATAATGTAGGCCAATCCCAGCTAATTTTCGTCTCTGAAAGAGTATTTCCTCTTCGTACATTTCCCACTATTTTCGGCATTCGTTTTAGTTGCTGTCTCACCTGGCAAATGAATTAAAGGTGAGTCCTGCGCGAATAGGAAATTCAGGAATGGGGGGATGGGGATAACATTCTCGAGGCAGGCAAATCGAATCGAGCGAGGACCTCGAACAGACTTTGAGAACAGAACAGAGAGAACACATTATTTTTCGCTTTCAGGGCCAGGGAGGTTTTTCCAGGCTTTGTTTTTTGTTTGTGTTTCTTTTTCGAGCTATTCCCGCTGTATCGCATAAATATGGCATTTTTTCGGTATAATTTAAATTAATTAAAACAAAAATGCAATAAAAGGAGAACGAACTCGAACTCGAACTTTGATGGCTTTATTATCGGAGGCCTCTGCCTAAGAGAGACGGTTATTCGCGCAGTTTGCTTTGTTTAACGACATCAATTTAATTGTTGAGGTCTTAAACCACATAGAGGGAGTGTGGGGGTGGGGCAGGGGGGCAGGGGGCGGCTTGAAGTGGCCGCACACAGCGTTAATTAAGTCTAAGTGCAAAAATTCGAGGCAAAAACTGAAAGAAAAATGCGGCGACAAGGAACTGTGGCTCGAGGAGGAGGAGGATGACGAGGATGAGGGGACAGGTCAGCAGGAGATGGCGGGAAGGGAACTGCCCACCGTGGCTCATCCCACTGCAGTGTATCGACAAAATACTCGAGTAAATATTTTGACAATTAGCGGTCACTGTGCGCGTGGGCGGGCGTTAATTGCAATGGCAAACCTTCCTCCCCCCTCTCTCTCTCCTGGCCACGTGCCGCTGCTGCAGTGCGTCAGGTCAATAGAGTTTCCTTGTGAACAAATCCCAAAGAAATGCAGACAGCGCCACGCGCTCTCTCTCTCTCTCCCTCTCTCTCTGTATGTGTTTCCTTTGCGCATTTGCGTTTGTTTGCCCTTCCCAAAAAGGGAACAGCCGAAGGAACCAACAACATCAACAATGACGACGGGTTAATGGACCAGAACGGTTGCGCCGTGTGCCCCGGTGAGTGCCAGTCCAAGTCCAAGTCCAAGTAGTGTGTGTCCACTACCAGTTCCTGTCCCTTACTCTCTCCCTTTCCCAGTGTCCTGCTGCAGGGGAGGTTGACAAAACGTCGCCTCTGCCCTGCCCTGCCCCCGCATCGCACTCCCACGCGGCACGGGTCAAAGTTTGTTTACTTTTCGGCTTTATTTGTTTGTCTTGATGTTTTTCGGATATTATCAGGATCATTTAATTTACAATTAGTGTCTGTTTCTCTCTCTCTCATGCGAGTGTGTGTCTACAGGGTATATCGAGCGTGTGCCGGGGATTCGAAACTTAAGCACTCCGCTCGATTAATTGACAGGCGACTTTGTCCAACTATGAATTGAATTGAAAGTACATTTATAAAGTATATATATTATATTTATACTGTTCGGATGGGTTTCCATGAGACTTATAAGTCGAGTATTTAAGGTGATTAAGCTGATTGTGGCTTCTGCAGGAAATAAAGTAAAGTAGATTAAGGAAAGTTGAAGAGATTTGAACTTGGTTTGTATACAGGATATTGCCTTTAACCCTTAAGCTAGACACATATATAAGCTAAAATAATAAAATGAAGGCGACTAGTTATTAAAATATAGATTATATAGTATAAAACGTTTGAAAATAAGTTAAAATAGAGATATATTGTGTGGGGTATGGTAAAAAAACTGAATTGCATAGGCTGTAAATGACATATCAAAAATTAAAATTAAAGTTATTCTGCGCAAGGTACTTAAGCACCTTCACGAGAAATTTTATATCTCTAAGTGCTTTGGTTGCAGAGTTATGCGCGTTCATACAGACACAAAGCCATTAGGCAGCCTCTATCGGCGAACCAAAGCAGCTTTATAAGTGAGATGGGCTGCTGCATGCCAGAAGATTTCATTATCGGAACGAGTGCCTCCTCTGACAGACGTGTATCACATGAACGATATATGGAAACCCTGTTGTCCGAGTATATACTACATAGAGAATATAGAGAAGTGTTTATGTACTATACGAACACATACATATCAAATGGGCCACAGGGGGTTGCTTGGCAGACAAGCCGGGACTGGGGACTGGAGGTCTATCCTCTCCTGCATCTACCATATAGGGGCAGTTGTTGACCCTGACTTGCGCAAAAGCGAAACGGCGAAAAAGTTCTCTATACGTGAAGGGAAATACGAAAAAAAAAGGTGAAGAAGAAGAGAAGAGAAGAAGAAGCAATAAAACCAAATAAAAACTGGATAGAAATAAGGAAGAAGTGGAAGAGGAAAAGCAAAGTTCGTTTTCATTTTCGCCTGGCTTTTCTAAGGTGGATTCCATGTGTACATAATGTGCACCACCCGACCACCAA
Source organism: Zaprionus tsacasi (assembly GCA_018904105.1). Lineage (NCBI taxonomy): Eukaryota > Metazoa > Arthropoda > Insecta > Diptera > Drosophilidae > Zaprionus > Zaprionus tsacasi. The sequence goes on from JAEIFR010000295.1 coordinate 4,156,895, forward strand.
ATACCCCACACACATTAAACTACTCAATGTTTTAGCATTTTTCTTTTCCTCTCCCTGCCTCTCTCCCACTCTCTTTCTCTCTCTCTCTTCCTGTCAGTCTCTCTCCTTCTCTTTGGCTTCGGTTTTCTTGCAAAACTAAATAATTAAAGCGCGCTGCTAATGGCCCATTGTCTTTGGCCTTCTCCACCACCCACCTCCCCCCCTGCTCGGCCGCCCACACTCGACGTGCTCGTATCTAAAAGGGCCATAATTGCTGGCCAAGCTGCTTGGCGCCTTATGGCCAGCAATAATTGTTAAGACGCGCAATTTGTACATTTTTAATGCACTCGTTTACTTCGGCCCTTGCTACAGAGCTGCACCCCCTACCCTACCCGTACCCCTACCCTACCCCTATTCCTACCCCCTACCCCTACCATCGCCTGCCTAATTGATGAGTTGCGTAATTAACTGCAAAATGAACTGAAATGTTTGCATTGATAGTTCAGTTTAACCATTTGAAAAGCAATTGCACGCAACCCGACAAGCTGCTCATTCGTCTCCCCCTCTCCCCCGCCCTGTCCAGCACCATCTTATGCCCCTCTTCCTTCCACACTTCCCTACTAAGCCCTACAACATCAAACTGAGCACTCAAGCTGAGCCATTAAATTGCCCAATAAACAAATTGCGCCTAAAGCTGCTGCCAATTTTTTTGGGTTCAGAAGTGCTGGGTGGATCGATTTATAAGGATAATTTGGATACAAAGTCATGGAAAATTTAATTATTATTATATCAGTTATAAGACACAACTTTAACCTTGCTGAGAGCCTTATCTATCTAGAACATATCTAAGTTTCAATAAGTTATGGTAAGAAATAAAACTTTTGTATAGAATTTAATGGGAAATATGTTTTATCATATTGTTTTTAATGAATTTCTATAAAATGTAAAGAAGAGAGAAGAATTTCAAATGTATACAACTTTATTTAGATGTGTTTACTTGAAGTTCCTGAATTAATCTAAACTGAACCGAAACTTTAAGTTATTCTTCTGAAAAATGATCTATTTCTGGTTAACAGTGAGTAAAACTGTTAAGACGCTATCAAATGTTACAGATAGTTCAGATATATGAACATTGGACATTAGACTACTCTGAGACCTACTTTATATGCAGACAAAATATCATAAGAATCAGTTCAACCGTTTAAGAGGAATTTGGTAAAAAACACTAAGACACGGGATTGAAATCTACCAAAGTTCCTAAGAAGTATAGCAAAATCAGTTCAAAATTACTCAAAAAAATCTTCCGTAAGCCCAAATCTAGCCCAAGATCTTAATTTAATTTAATTTCACAATTAATTTATTGATTAATGCAATTCTATGTGCGATTCAGAGTTGCCTACGGCATCGAAAGAACTTGCTTAAATGGACCACGGCGAACAATGGAGATTGGAACGGAACGGAAAAGAAAAGCAAAATGAGTCGCATTTGATTTGCCGCTTTTGGTAATTCGAGCCGCGAGTGGGAACACTGGCGAGTTCGGTTGGCAACCAGAGTTCCCACACATTATTAAAATATGAGTACTTGCTGAGACTGCAACTGTGACTGTGACTGGTTCGGCGCGATCTGGTTCTCTGCTCGTGGGAAGCAAATGTGACGTGTGGCAACTCTGTGGCGGATTACAAGAGTCTGGGAACACTGTTAACAAGGTCACTGGGCAAATGTTAAGCTGCAGAAGAAGCATTCGTTCCTATAGGGTTTCTGCAGGGTTGTCTAGTTATGCTATTATCAAAATTGCTGTTAAACGTTTGTTAATGGAGTCCATGGCCATGTGCTGGCTATGTGTGTGTGTGTGTGTGCGAATCGTACACCCCAAGGGGGGCCAAGGCTCAGCTCTTAACCTATAAACATACTAAGCCCAGAGCGTTGCTACCCTCTCCTAGCCATGCCCCTCTAGAGTTGCCACAACTCTGGGCGAATTTCGTGCATTGTACATGACTTTCGTGCGTTGCTCCAGTTTAGGCCCATTAGCGCGGACAGCAGACGATGAAGCGGGGTAGCATGGGAGGGGGAGAGGGAACACGGGATACGTTAGAATCCATAGCCAGACAATGGGTCGAAATCGCCGCCAGAGCGCAGGCGGACATGCAATCAGTCAGGCGATGCACTTTACTCACCTGTCTCAGCTGGAAGGTTATTCCTGATGTTGTTGTTGTTGCTCCTGCTGTTGTTGTTGCTGCTGCTGTTGCTTGTGAGACGTCGCATTGTCACGCCGCAGCCGCAGAGAGTTTCAGTTTCGGTTTCAGAGAGCGCAGAGCAGACAACATTGCGTGACTTACGTAGGTCGGTCAATACTCCACTTCGTCTCCTGCCTACCCTATACCCTGTACCCCATCCCTACCCCTTGCCACATGCAACAACAACAGGTACCCTATCTAAAGGCCTAGTTCAATTTAAAGCACTCAACGTGTTGAAAGACACTTGCAAATTCGAAAAATCAATAGATTTCAAGCGTACCGAAGTTAACTTGTATTATTTAAGGTATGGCATATTTTTGGAAATATTATCATTAGCTTATATAACAAATTTCATAGCTATAGCTTATACTATACCAGAGATCTTTAAATAAATGTAAATAAAGTGTATTTTAATTTTGTTAAAATACAATTTGATTAATTTTTAAAATATTTTCTTATATTTTTTAGCATTTTTAGCAAAGATTTAACTTTAGCTTGCCATATTTATTTTCCAGAAAGAAAATATAGTTTCTCTTTTGCCCTTTCATACTTCTGTATACTCGTATTACGAAGGCATCCTACAATTGTCTTTAAATCACAGTACCGCCTCTAGCAACTTTAGGCTCTTTATGTCAGTTCCTACCCACTCCCTGCTCTCCCACTCCGGGCAGAAGTCAACATTGCAGTCAGCTGTCAGTTTTTCAATCAATCGCGTTGATGAGTTTGACATTTCCATGACATATTTGCTTAGCAGCACGAGAGAAATATTTGCCAAAATGTCAGAATTTAAACTTTAGCATATTCTTTATTGTTTGCGCCATGCCGTGCCAAGGGACACGCCCCGAAAGCAACGGCAGCAGCAGCAGCAGCAACGGCAGCAGCAGCGCAGCGCATAATTGACGCCATTTTTCACAGGGCGCATCAGTCGCACAAGTCGCAGCTGCGTCGCTGTCGGCGTCATCGCAGCCGTTGTGTATCTGCGCACGCTTTTCCAATGGCTTTTCCGACCTAGGAAGGGGGTGGGGTTTGTCTTTGCCTTTGCTTTTGTGTGTTGCTTTTGCCTTTGTCCAGTCGCCATTTTCGGAGCGTGTGTGTATCTGTGTCTCTGTGTGTGTCTGTGTGCCTGCGCTCAACCCCCACCACGCGCACTCTGTCTGAGATTTCTCGCTTTTCCGCCGCGCACAAGATTTACGTTCATCCACCAAAAAAAAAGCAGTTTTGGTGGTGGATTCCGCTGGCGACTTGCACTGGAAGAGCGAAAAAAGCAACGCAACGTTAAACGTCCAAAACCATTTTCCCATTTTTCCACTTTTCCATTTTCTCATTTCCCTTCACCATTTTCATTTTTGCGAAAAATGTCGCGACATTTTTGAGTGGTGCCGTCATAAATTTGCTTTATGCTAATCAGCTACGCATAAGTGCAATAAAACAACGACGTGGGCCATGCCCAGAAAATGTGGCAGATTTGTTACTGCCCCCTCCCCTCTCCAAGCTGACCTCTAACCCCCCACCTCTATATACGGCAACCTGAGGTTAATTAAATGTGTTTATGCACGTGAATATTTTAACCGCAACAATAAAAAATTGTTGCCATAATAACAACAACAACAACAGCAACTGCGACGGCAGAGTGCGATGTAAACTGAGCCTAATTAAATTATGAATAATTACGGCCAAAACGCGCTCAAAGAGTCCCTTCTCTAGTTGTTGTTGTAGTCGCTTTTGGCCAGGATCACACGCACATGATGCAATTTGTTTGCGCCACATTAGCAGGCAGGCAGGGAGTGTATGTATGTGTGTGTGTGTGGGTGTGGGGGCAGCAGAGGGTCAACTATTTGTTTTTTATCGCACTTTCGCTAAAATGAACACACTAACACACTCGCACACACACACCTACACACACACGCAGCGGCACTTTTGTTAATTTGATAAAAAGCCAAAGCAGCGCAGAGATTAGCCAAAGGGTCCCCCGAAAACGTCAAGTGAGAAAGGGGCCAAACCTCAGTGCACTGCAAAAAATAAAGGAGTTAGAGTTGAATTTAGGTTGAAGTTTCAAATTGTGGCTTAATAAGAATAATTTAAGGAAGAAAGATATATATTTAATTTAGGTTGAAGTAAATAAACCTATTTCATATAATAAATGCTTATATCACGCTATGTGTTAGTGATTTCCTCCAAAATGACTATACCAATTTTTCTTAAAATTTTAGAGCATATTGCTAAGGGGTAATAATCGGCCTAGATCTATTTTTTAAGCCTCTAAACTTTCTAGAAAACAGTTCTACGCACTGTTTACCAGCAATAGGTCGTTTTTCGCAGCCTTAATAAGTTTTAATTTAGTTTTAATTAAGTTTACTTAAGTTTCGAGGACCCTAAAAGAAATCAATGAAAAATTTTTAAAAATAAACACATTTAATTATTTAAATAAATATAATTTGATAACAACTCCAACTAGTTAGCTAGTTTAAAGTTAGTTTTCAGAATTAACTAAACAAAAGCCTTTATCAAGGAGCTATAATAAAATATGCCAAAGTCGAGACTCAAATAAAATATTTAAAATATTCCCAGTATATTTCAACACAAATTACGCTCAGTGTATCGCTGTAGCCAGCGTATTAGGGGTAGTCCGCATTTTCGGAGCTGCTAATTGAAATGAGAAACCCTGCGACTTGGCTGTGGTTGCTGTAAATTGTTGATGTTGTCGGGGGTTGTTCGTGGGGTCTAGAGAACTTGCAGCAAATTTAGTCGGGGACTTTGCCGTGCGTAAATTAGGTTTAAGTTTTAGTCTTTATATACATATATAGAGTAGAGTTTTCCTTTTTGTTTCATTTCTTTTTATTTTCACTCTCATTATACCCTTCGACCATTGAAAATGGTCAAAAAAGGGTATACTAACTTTGTGCAATGTATGTAACAGGCATAAGGAGGCGTGGCAGACCCCATAAAGTATATATATTCTTGCTCAGGATCACTAGCCGAGTCGATTGAGCCATGTCCGTCTGTCTGTCCGTCTGTCCGTCTGTCCGTCTGTCCGTCTGTCCGTCTGTTTGTTTGAGACAACGGATCTCAGCTATTAAAAAAGCTAGAGACTCCAAATTTGGCATGGAGGTTCCTAAATTTCCCAAGCAGACAAAGTTTATTTCAAATGTTTGATGCCACGCCCACCGCCCCCGCAAATCGGTAATTTACGATTATTAAGCAAACTATTAAACTTAGAAAGTTCTGCTTTGGTATGTATAATGCTAAATGCCATATGAACATATCCCCAAAATTACAATCCGATCGGACCAATAACACAGAAGTTATTCAAGTCAACGTTTTCAGTACAAATGTACGAGCAGCAGCCTGCGCGCTGCTTTCAGTAGTTGACGCCGACGTCGACGTCACTCTTAACGTGCGTCGCTGTGTGAGTGTGAGCGAGTAAGCTATATGTAGTAGAAGTATTTGTGCAAAATTTCTGTTTGATATTATGAGTGTGGTTACACGTTTGTAACGGATTTTAAAAATTGGGAGAAGGGTATCTTACTGTCGAGCGCTCGACTGTAGCCATATCCACTTGTTTTTATTATTTCCATTTGCGCTGATAAAAATCATAATTTATGACATCAGCTGCCACGGCATATTTTATATCAAGCCACGTATAAATTTCGACTCGAGAAATATAATATAGTATACTTACTATATAGCTGAGAGTAGACAAACCCCTTACCCTTTGCCCTCCCTCCTGAGAGTGCTGGAAAAAAAAGAAAATATTAGCTCGAGGTTTTCTTTTCGTTTTTATCGTTTATCGCGCATAAATCAATTTTTGTGACAAATTTATTATAAAACTTGAGGCGCAGCGAGAGAGAGAGAGAGAGGAGAACGGAAAGAACGCCCAGACCAACCCACAGCGCCCTCTTCCACCCCTCCCCTTCCCAAAGAGAATCGTTTCTAAAATGGCGGCTGCCTTTTCGAAGGGTGTTTGCGAGCGACCCCACGTGGATGGGGCAAAGGGTGTATACATAATGCTATGGAAGACTGTAAGCCAGTGCCAGGCGCTGGCGAAGGCATCTCAGCCAGAGTGTAGGGAGAGGGAGTGGGCTGTAGGGGGGGTTGGGTGAAGCAAAGTTGCCTCATAAAATATTACAATGACACCATAAACAATTTTTAGTACTTTTCCATGCCAGCTGTAAATATTTATTGTATATCCAGACACACACACACATATATACATAAATATATATGGTATATTGGATTTTTACGAAGTAACTATGGTTTCAAATTGTCCTGCCTGAGGCGGGGCAGGGGCGTAGAGGGTTAAAGCGTTTTTTGGAGCCGAATTATTTATGGATCGTCGCTCTAAGAAGTTGTATAAAATATTAATGGCCAATAAAATATAAAAAGTCGCTCGTAAATAGTTAAGCTCTCTTCCCTATATATGTTGCTCTCACTCACTCTTCTCTTTCTCTACCTATCTCTCTCTCTCTGTCTCGCCTGCAGTTGTTATGCATAAGGATAAGGAGGAGAACGGAGTGCTGCCGCACATACACGCACACGATGGCTACAGGACGCGCGAGCTGGGCGCCTTTGAGCACGGCCTGCTGGATGGTGATATGTTCCTGCAGGTGAGTTCGAACTACGTATATATACCCTCTCTAGTATCAAGCCCCTTTACTGCTCCCGCCCCTGTGCTTAGCTTAATTTGTCTTCATCAATTTTGTTTGGGCATTTGATGGCTTCATCGCCAGGATATGCCGCATAATCAATCAGCGCTTGTTTCGCAGTGGCAGCAGGGACCAGGAGGGGGGGGGACTTCTATATAGCTATTGATAAATGTCTGTCTGTCTGTCTGTGTGTGTGTGAGTTCTTTGCGAGACACGCAAAGTTCGAGCTGGCGATTGGATTGTGAATTCGTGTGATTTGTGTAAAAGTGGAAAATTGCTTAACAATGAGTGCAATTAGTTAACGTCCAGTTCAACTATAGTTCGACCGCGTTCACAGATTGATTAATGTCTAATTGCTGGCTGGACATGTGTTACCATAATATTTATAATTAATTTCGGCCACTTGAGCTACCCAATTTGCCAGTTAGCCAAGTCTAACTCAAATTATGCACTTCAAGTTTATGTGCCACGCGCTCGCCAGCTCGAACTTCAATTAAAGTGTCTCGCACACACACACACACACACAGAGAGCACACACACACACATACACAGCTGCAGTGTTGCATGTTTTTGCTGAATTAAAGCGCATTTGCAGCCCAGACCCGACCAGGCCAGGCCAAGCCAAGCCAAGCGGCCACATGCAGCAGGCAAGGCGCGAACATATGCACTTGTCACAGTCATGACAGTTTAATTTAATGCACACATAGCTCACCAGCCAGACAGAGACAGCGACAGAGGCAGTGCAACTAGACAGAGAGAGAGCGAGTGAGGGAGCGAGAGCGAGACAGAGGCACGCAATTGTGCAACATGCGCTTTATGCACTTTTTTATTTCGTCGCTCTTACTCCACAATTCAATGTCAAAGTCTGAAACTAGCAAAGCGTAACGACGCCTCCCACTCAACCACCCACACGCCTTACCCATCCCCCCTGTACACACATACACTGCTACAAAAGGTGTGTGTGAATATGATATAAAATTAGGGGGAAATACACACAGAAATAAAAGATTTAAAATCATTTTCAATTAAGCAAGAAATCTGTTAAATATTTGTAGTTTTAAACAAGAAATTAAAATTAAATTATTAAAATTCTAAACGGAATTTTTAATTTTGAATATATATATATAATTGCCAGCTAGAATATACATATATTCAAGCTAAATAATTTATCAATAACTCTTCAAATCTGCTCGATCCTCAGTTTCAGCAAGCTTCTTCATTTTCCCTTGAAAGGATTTCAAATATATTTATTATATTTATTCCTAGTCAGAGATTTATTTTTATGCACTCAAGCTCCCAGCAATTCCAACTAAACTCTTCGATTAATATTTTATATATGTATAATTCTTTATAAAAAATTATTTCTGCATTTATTTCTCGAGATATTTTCAAATTCCACAACAGAGATTATTCTTATATAAATCCTTTTATGCTTGCACACTTTTAACTCGCAGTAATTTCTCTCAGTGTGCCTCTAAGGCATTCGGGGGCAGCACAAACTGCACTGCGCCTGCTGCAATGCAACTGCATTACGTATACGCAGCATGTGCAATGGCAAACGACAAATGCAACAGGACACAAGCTACTGTCTACTTCTACTTGGCCAATTTGAATGCAAGCCAAAAACTTGTATGTTTGTATGTTTCCCCTCCCCTGCCCCTGCCCTTGCTTGTCTTTTTCTATGTGTGTTTCGCCTTCCGGCAAATGGGCGACCTGCAGCTAATTGCCGAGCTGCACAATTGTGCATTTCCTTGCATATTTTTGAGCCGCAGCAAGGGATGGCAGGAGGCGTAGAGAGGGGTATCTAGGGGGGTATTGGGGGCTGCATATTTAGTTTTAATAGCTCAGGTATTTGTTACCTGTTGCCCGTTTCAATTGCTCACGAAGTTTTACTTTTGTTGCTCGCGTTCTTGTTGTTGTTGTTGTTGTTGTTGTTTATTATGGGTCACATATTATCATTAGAAAATGGCGTTTTGTCACGCAGCCAGCGCGCTGCTCATGCATGTGAGGGCATCTCGCTCGCTCGCATGCCGCACAGTTTTGCAGGCACTGTGACACACATTTCGCAAAGGCGGCCAAAAAAAATTGTTGCTTAATTAATTAAATGCGAGCAAAGACATTGATTGGAAACGACAGACAGACAGAGAAGGAGAGAAAAAGAAAGAGAGAGAGAGAGAGAGGCAGGCAGGCACGCGACGTATGCGCAATATGGGCAAATTTAACGGACCCGACTAGACCAGGTGATTTGTGCAGCATCCTCATCATATCTAGCGGCTTTATTAAGCAATTACCGCGCACAGCCACAACGAGGCAAACGCAAATTGGCCCAAACTAGAGAGAAAAAGCTGGCCAAGACGGGTCCGCTGGTCTGGCCAAGGAAATGGCTAAATAATCGCCGCCAACTTATCAAAACACAAAACTGTAATGCAAGCCGACAACCAAATGACTGCATAGATAGCCGACTGAGGTATATCAAAAGTGTGTGTATGTATTATATATGTATATATATATATACATATGTATATTATAGCGGGCCCTGCCGCACAAGACGGGCGTGTATTATTAAAAACGCATTAGAAGACGCCGCTGCCACAGACCACATCAACGCGGACAGCTCGGACAGTTGCCTCGTATAAACTGATGCAGACAGATGAGATGGGGATAGAAAGAGGGAGAGGGAGATACAGACAGAGATAGCGAAAGAGACAGAGAGTGCTACACTGAGAGTGAGCCAGAGCATAGTGCGAGAGAGAGACAGCCAAAACAATTAGGCAGCAAAAAGAAATCTCTTTTTCTGAAAGTTTTATAGAGACAAAGCCGCTGCTGGCAATTGCCTGACTAAAAAATACCCTAGCTGGCATATTTGTAGAGTATATGCAAAGATTTAGCATACCTTGTTCTTTTTTATGACATTTCTAATAAGAAGTCACTTTGTTTTGGCCGCTACTGTAATTATGTGACAACGTGAGGAGCAGCTCTGTTGTGGAAGGAGTAATTCTGTTAGCTGCTTAACAGCGCTGTGCGCCTAACATTAACATGTTAATTAACACTGTTATCGCTAATTAGATGCATATAAATAACTGCAGTGCACATTTAAGAGTTGAAACAACCCAGTTGGGGCGCTTGTCGGGCTACAGGGTATACACAGACTGAAACAAAGAGCCGTCACAAGCAAATCAAAAGCATCCGTTTGCCCCTGCCCAGTCACACAACGCGATTTCGGTCTCTCTCTCTGTCTCTCTCGATCTCCCTCTTACTCACTGCAGCTACCGTTGGCAATCTTTATGAAGATTATTGATGCTCTGCTGCTGCCGCCGGCACGATGACAATCCAAGCAGACCCCGAGAGACATACATACATACATAGCAGACATATAACATAACATACATATCCATATCCATATCCTTTGGCGGGCTGTGTTGATGCGTTTTAAATGATGACGCCACTTAGCGTTTATGTCGGTTAATATCAACTCTGGACAAGTCCGAATCGACACTCCGGTCCTGCCCAGCCCGGCCCTGCTCTGCCCCCGGGAGCAACCCAACCGGCTGTGTCCCAGCTTCGGTTTCAGCTCTGAATTCGCTGCTCTGTTATTAGCAGCAATCGCGCACATTTGTCTCAACCAGGCCCAGCCTTTTGCGCAGCGCAGCGCAGCCCCGCACACCTGCCTCACCTGTCGCAAATTGATATTTAAATACGCGCATATTAATTACAATCGCAATTTCTCCTCTCTCTCGCTCAGTTGAGTTTATTAATTAACGCCGCAACGTCCTCAGATCGCCTAATGAGAGCCGCGGCGAATTTGTCTTCTCGCCGCGTCGCCATTTTGCTTAGCGCCCGTTACGGCCATTAGCAGCTTGTGAAAAAAGTGTTTTAAAACAATAATCAAACGAACTAAATACAAAGCAAGAGTATATGGTGAAAATGTGTAAATAAATGTGTGCTTTAAGTAATGTTAGGTTATGTTTCGAGTAGAATTTGCAGTATTCTTTGGAGTGTGTGGAAAGTTTTAACTTTTATTGAGGTTAGGTTGAATCAAGTGTAGTTTCATCTGCTTTCAATTGCAGCTACCGAAATTCGAAACATTCCAAAGTTGAGGTTAGGTTTTTGGGGATCAACAAACAAATCCATAGGTAATTACAATGCATTATAATGCTGCCAGCGAAACCTGTAATTATCCAAAGGAACAACAATAACTGAAATCTGAATGTGAATCGGGGAGATACTTAAGGCACCACAGACCCAAAGGGAGACAGAGAGAGAGCGCATCTTCTGCCCAGGTTCAGAGTCTGCATTTAGTTGAAACTCATTGATATAATTGCGCATCATTTCCTGGTTGTGTTTGATGTGGAACTTCAAAGTTGTTGCCCCCCTCCCAAGCCTTCAGAGCGTCTCTCTGTCTGTCTCCCTCTGAAATACTGTCTCTCTCTCTCTCTCTCTCTCTCTCTCTCTGTTTTTGTGGCTCCAATGAAATGAGCCGCTTAAGCGCTGATTACGTTTTAGCCTCGAGTTAGCGCCGTCTTCTCGTCTCGCCTCGTCTCGTCTTGTCTCGTCGTTGGGTTCATTCATGCCAAGAGGTTCCTCTCGGGTTCATCTAGACCGCGAAATGATGGATTAATCCATTCACAAAACATCAAAAAACCAGCAGCTACTGCAATTACGAGACTCACTCTCTCTCGCTCTCTCTATCCCTCTCTGTCTATCGATTTTCTCGTCAAGTCTGGCAGCATTTAATTCGTAGTTTTGATTTAATTTCTGTCTTTCCTACCCCCCTCTTTCTCTCTCTCTCTCTACCTCACACCCGCTTTGTCTCTCGACTTATCTCTGTGTTTGTTCTTTCTTCTTTCAGGCTCTAAATGGATTTCTAATGATACTGACATGCGAAGGCGAGGTCTTCTTCGCCACGCACAGCATCGAGAGCTATTTGGGTTTTCATCAGGTAAGTGGATGAAACTACAGACTGAGGGGATAAGGGACTGGATGAAGGGGGGAGGGGGCAGTGCGGTCATCTGTTTGATTGATTTTAATTGCACGACAAATTTCTATGAATGATACTCGCGAGTTTTTGGGTCAAGCTCATTGCGGAAACGCTACCAGATTTGGCCGCAGGCACAGGCACAGGCCCCAACAGGTTCCCGAAGAGCAGAAGAACAAACAGAGAGAAGAGAGTAAGGGAGCAGGAGAGGAAGGGGAGCGAGGAAGCGAGGCGACGGCGTGGCAGATTCATTGGTCATAAATAAAAATCAGATCAGCGGGAGGATTGCGCAATCGCAAACTGCCACAAGATTTGCTTACGCAGTTGCCTTCTGTGCTGTGTGCACGATTGAGGAGGATGTGCCGCGGGGGGCGTGGCAACCAACGACCAGCAGTCCGATCCTCGATCTGTATATATGTGTGTATAAGGTTGCGACGCCTCGGCAGCTGCTCAACGAACAACATGTTTTGGGCCTAACTCGAGGTATCTTCATCGTCTTGAGGCGCCTCCCTGCCCCTGCTGGCGTCTTCTGGCTCACATTGTGTGCCTCCGATTGCCTCGTTGCATTTGTTGTTTTTCGCCTACTTTATTGTATTGGCGCTTGTCGAATGGAAATTGAAAATTGCAGTTAGCTTTCTTCAGTCTCTCAGTCTCTCAGCGTCTCCGAGTCTCGGCAAAATCTCTCGAGGTCTCTGTGTCTGTTTTCGCTCGGGTTTGTTTTTTTAATTTAGTTGTAAATGTGTAAAGCGGCACTTGACACGCCCCGTTTGGCAGCTCAATTAAAAACGTAGCTGCCTATTACCATGGCCATTGGCCATCCGATTGGCTCAGGCGCTGCACTGCACCTCGTCCAGCTGCCCGCTCCCTGTTCCTTTGCTCTGCTTGCAGACGTAGAAAGTGCAACACGTTGGCAAAGCGCTGCTAGTGATGCACGCGTGACACGAGGGAAACGATTATTATCGCTTTAAATATACGATAGGGGGCGTGTTCTTATTTGTTTAACGTTGGCAACACTAGCTCACGCGCTCATCTCTAGTGCCATCTCTATATAGGGCTGTGTCTGTCACTCTACCTATGCAGCTCCTGCTCGCTCTCCTCTGCTTCTTCTTCCTCTGCCGCTCCCGGCGCGTGCAGAATTTATGTCTCAATTTGTGGCCAACATGGGGCGCATTTTCAATTTGCTGCGATTTTGATTTATACGCCCCGAAAAACCGAAACCAAAACCAAAATCAAAATCGAAAACGAAACGAAACTGAGGCGAAAGCGAAAATCAATAAGAAGTTGACTGAACCGCAGCTCAATGGAATCCCAACTGATCTCTCTCTCTCTCTCCCTCTCTCGCTCTCTCTTTGCAGTCGGACATTGTGCATCAATCGGTGTACGAGCTAGTGCACTCCGAGGATCGTGAGGAACTGCAGCGCCAGTTGCTGTGGAACAGTTTTCTGCCCGCGGACATGTCCAGCATGCAGCTGGCCGAGACACTGGCTCCGGATAAGGCTCTGTATCTGGAGCGCAGCTTCACGGTGCGCTTCCGCTGCCTGCTGGACAACACATCGGGTTTCCTGCGCCTGGACATACGCGGTCGTATCAAGATACTCCACGGGCAGAATCGCAAGACGGAGGAGCCGCCGCTGGCACTGTTCGCCTATTGCACACCCTTTGGACCGCCCAGTTTGCTGGAGATTCCGCACAAGGAGAACATGTTCAAGTCCAAGCACAAGCTGGACTTCTCGCTGGTCTCCATGGATCAGCGGGGCAAGCACATCCTGGGCTATGCGGATGCCGAGCTGGTCAACATGGGTGGCTACGATCTGGTGCACTACGACGATCTTGCCTACGTGGCCAGCGCGCATCAGGAGCGTAAGTGATTTGATTCCTCTGCCTAATCCTCAGCATGCCTCAGCCCTCCTCTCTCGTTGCAGTACTCAAGACGGGCGCCTCGGGCATGATCGCCTATCGCTACCAGAAGAAGGACGGCGAATGGCAGTGGCTGCAGACCAGCTCCCGCCTGGTGTACAAGAACTCCAAGCCGGACTTTGTCATCTGCACGCATCGCCAGCTGATGGACGAGGAGGGACACGATCTGCTGGGCAAGCGGACCATGGACTTTAAGGTCAGCTACCTGGACACAGGGCTGGCGTCCACCTACTTCTCGGAGGCAGATCAACTGGTGGTGCCGCCATCCAGTGCCAGCGTCTCGCCCACATCGCATTCGCTGCCGCCTCCGGTGACGCCGACGCGACCCAATCGACGCTACAAGACGCAGCTGCGCGACTTTCTCTCCACGTGCCGCAGCAAGCGCAAGCTGCAGCAGCAACAGCAGCAGCAGCAGCAACAACAGCACCATCACCTGCAGGCACAGCAATCCTCGCCCCTGGGACAGGTGGGCTCACCGGCTCCCGCTGTCGTTGAGTATCTGCCCGATCCGGCGGCTGCTGTGGCCGCTGCCTACTCCAATCTGAATCCCATGTACACCACGTCGCCATATGCCACCGCCGCGGACAATCTGTACATGGGCAGCTCCATGCCGGCCAATGCCTTCTATCCCGTCAGCGAGAATCTCTTCCATCAGTACCGGCTGCAGGGTGCCGTCGGTGTCGGTGGCTACTACACCGACTACCCTCACTCGGCTGCTCCCGCCTCGGCGTACGTGACCAATGGATTCCTCTCGTACGATGGCTACGCGATTGCCTCCAAGGCGGACGAGAAGTGGCAGGAGACGGGCAAATACTACAGTGGCTACAGCAGTGGATACGGCAGTCCCACGTCCACGCCACAGGTACTTCAATTGCCTTCACTTTTCTCTCGGCCCGGGCACAACAACTAATCTCTCTTCTGTTTCCCTTGATCCCTCAGCAGATTCCCTTGAAGACGCCCAAATCGTCACCGCAGGTCATGGAGGTCATCTCGTGCTCCTCGGATGGACCCTCGCCGGTCGCGGGTGGTGCCGTGGCCACGCCCAATGGCAGCAGTGTGACGCCCAAAGTGGAACTGGCAGCGACAGCAGCTGCGGCGGCAGCAGCATCCGCATCCAGTCAGGATCAATATGAGCGGCAAACGGTGCTCATGTGGGGCACGGCTCAGTCCAGTGGGGTGCCCCTCAATAGTCGCATTGCCGGCGGTGCAGCTGGTGGTTCTCCACAGCGCACCACGCCCCTCTCCAACGGGCTCAGCTACGCCAATGCCAACAACAACAACAACAATGAGCTGGATCCGGTTGCCACAGCCAAGTGGAATGGCAACAAGGAGCTGGCCGGAGGCAAGTCGACCAGTGCCGGCACACCCGAGAGTTACCAGCTGCAGCACGACGACTCCGGGCTCTACTCCGCCTCCTCGCACACCACGTCGCCTCAGCAGCAGCAGCAGCAACAGTCGCATCCTGCGCGTGGCATCGGCTCGAACGTGAGCAGCTCCAGCAATACCATTGCGCACTCCACCACCGAGCACCACACCGGCCACGCTCAGCAGCCACACCCGCCCAGCTGTGCCGCCAGCCACCAGCAGCAGCAACAGTCGCAGCCGCAGCAGCAGCAGCCGCACAGTCACCACGCTCATCCACACGCACACACGCAGCACCATCATCATCAGCAGCCGCAGCAGCAGCAGCAGCAGCAGCAGCATCATCTCCATCACCAACAGCAGCAACACCAACAGCAACAACAGCAGCATCAGCAGCAGCAGCACCATGAGGCCAACTCATCCGCATCTGCATCCGCCACAGCCACCGCATCCGCATCCGCACACCACTTGCCAACGGCCAACGGCAGCGAGGTATGGACTCCTGCCAGCTACACGCAGTACTCGCAGTATTTGGCCTACCACCACCACCACCATCATCACCACCACCATCCGCACCACCATCCGCATCATCCGGCAACAGCAGCAGCAGCGGCGGCAGCGGCAGCCACAACTGCTTCCGGCACAGCGCACCATCAGCACCACCAGCACCATCTGCACCACCATCACGGCCAGCACACGGCAAGCCGCTAGTAGAAGCACCGTAGACGCACCACCAACACACACCACACACACACTCACACACCACACATACACACAAATGCACCACCGAGTGCCAGTCTGAGACTAACCCGCCCTCCCTAACTGCTACTCCCACATAGATTCTAATCAACAATCAACTGCAACATCAGCAGCAACAGCAGCAGCAGCAACTGGCTGCCTACCCGCTTCACCACCAGCAGCAGGTGGAGTCGCCACCACTGTGCCGCACCACGCCCACGCCCACGTTGCCGGCAGTGAGCAGCCTGCTGAGTGGAGCTGGCAGCGCCACAGACGCCGTCACGCCTTACCAGCAGCTGGCGGTGGTCTCTGCCTCCACCCCGCTCATTATCTGTGCCGATGAACCACTGCAGACACCGCATCCAAGCACGGCACGTGGTGCGCGCAAGGCAGCGAAGCTACAGCAGCAACAACAACAACAACAGCAGCAACAGCAGCAGCAACATCAGCAAAACTACCAGCAGCAGCACCACGCGCAGCACCACCTGCTGTATCCGGCCAACATTACGGCCCACACTGCGCTGGCCTATGCGCCGCCAACGGTGAGCGGAGCCGGAGCCTACATGGATGCCAGTCCGCTGCTCTCCTTCTCGGAGGTGACCAATACGCTGCTCAATCAGTAGAGCACGCACACACACACACACAACCATGTTCAACAGTTTTGCCAAAATGTGGACTATGACTATCGTATCTTCCATAATATCAACTCCCACACACACACACACAGACACTCACACACAGAGAGATCAACGCAGGAATATAGCAATAATACTGTAGACCAGTTTATAGACATACATAGCTCAGCTGGGAAGAGAGCTCGTTGTGATTATATTTTAAAATATACGGAATATGCCGATATATACCAATATATATCGTCTATAAAACTATTTTCAAATTTACAATCATTTCCTAATTATTTAACATATATTTTAGCAAGTTTCTTAACCATCTGAACATGTTCTTCAATAGATTAAATCAATCATTACAAATTTACAATGATTGCAATCTTAGCTATTCTTCCTAACCGAGCTTATTCCAAATAGATTCCGATAAATGAAAGTAATCTCAATGCAATAGTATTATTTAATGAAAAGAAATAATCGCTGCAGGCGTCTCCTAAGTTAATCCCGACCAGACACACAATATCTACGAAGATAATTATATTTATTTTACTGTGATAATTTATATAAACATATTGTACACATATTTACCAATACTAGATGGAGTCAGGCAGGCAACAATTCCTTTTCGTATATCTGTATCCGTAACCGTTACGTAATTCCAATTACTTCCGTTGAAAGCGTTGATCGAGCGACAGATGGCATACATATAGGCATAGATATAGAGAAATAGAAGAGAATCGAAACCTGCACAAAGTACATAATAAAACATTCCGATTCAGTTGTAGTTACAACCAAAGATTTATACTAATGTGAAAGTAAACTAATATTACTTGCATAATACATACTGCATATATCTATGTAATTAAATACCAGTTACTCGTGACTAGTGACTCGTTACTCGTAACGTATTTAGCATATGAAACGATCCACTTTTCGGCTTCGGGTGGTTGTTGCGCCAAATTTTAGTTACATTCTTCATCAGGCAATATAGAAGGGAAGATGGAGAGAAAGAGTAACATAAATCAAATCACATGATTATTGAATTGCAATTAAGTGCTTAAGTAGTGATTAAGTCTTAATATAAAACTAAATACAGAATACACATACGTCGATCCGAATGCTTGTATTTAAATTATGTTATAATAATTTAACTTTAACTAGATGTAAACAAGAAACAACAAACAAATCGAATGCAAGTAAAAGTAATTTTCATGATTCCTATCGTCTAGCATGTAATTCCTTAGATGAATAATCCGAGAGTGTGTACATTTAAAGATTTCTTGAATTTCTAGTCGCCCGCATAAAACATTTACTATTTACATACCTATATAAATATATATATACTTATGCAGTTATAAATATAAATACGTAAACTTAAACAATTATTCAAATAATTCAATTGTACATTTTTCCAATTTGGCTGCCGTGAATAAAGGCTACACAAGAATACAATAATAAAATTTGCTAATCGAATTCAAGATCTATTACTACAAAGATGGTTATTAACTATCAACTCACGCGCTAGTTAACAACGCAGAATCTACGAGTTTAACTTAATAATCATCTCTATCAATTTTAGGGATAAGTTGAATCCAAGTGCATGTACTCGGGAAGCGCATATCTAAACAATCAATCAGAGCGTAATAAAACTAGAAAATATTCAATCGAAATGTTAAAGTAAATGTGTTTTATATTTATTAACGGGTGAATAGCATATTAGCCGGATTTATTTACCTGGAAATAGGAAACAAAAGGATCTACTTCCCGTTTACCTTATTACAGCAACCACACAGTATAGAGTTCGTTGGCAAATGTTGCTGCATTTCTAATTCCTTTACCGGTACTCCAGTTATTATAAAATATGAAATCTACTTCTATTTAGTTTCAACGTCAATATTAATTTGAATTTATAGTTGTAATAATTTTCTTAGCATTAATTTGTTTATCAAATCCAGCGCCAGGGATGCAAAGCACAGGCAACTTCGGCAAAAAACAGCTGTTGAGCGGCAACCATTTTACAACACTCAATAAAATCATACGATTGTAAGCAGTCTATCGAAACCACATATCGATATATCGAGTAGTATGTGGCGCGCAAATTGAAGGGAGTAATCAGCTGTTAAGCTAGTGAAGCCATTTAATATTACATTTTGAATAAAAAGTGCCTATAAAAATAGCAATAATAGCAAAATAAAATAATAAAATTATTATTATAGATGTTATAGACCATTTAATGACAGATTTAATTTTTTTAAGGCGCTATTGTAAATACCAGTAAAAAAGTCCGTTTTGAAACGATCTTGATTATATTTTAATTAAAATAAATGAAAGAGGAGTAAAGTAAAATTAATAATAATAATAAAAATATTACATTTATTTAAACATATTATTAATGATCAGCTTACTCGCTACTTCTGTAGTCTTAACTGATTAAAGCCGATAGCTATTAATTATTATTATTTTAGGATTCAAGATGTACTTAAATCATCATTAAATGTGTCTCCTCCCACTATAACTTATATAATATTGATAAATATTTTCATTGCTGAGTAATCAGCCCAGCTGCAGCATTTGTGAGGCGTTTTCATGGGCAATTCAACCGCAAACAGTAACCGCAACTGCAACTGCAACAGAAAGAGCAGACTGCATTTTGTTGCAGCTTAATTGGAGACTTTGCTGTATTAATTGACAGCAAACAAAACGCCTTGATTGACACCTTACAGTAACATATTACTGCATACCCTTGCCGAGGGCATTATAAATTTGCCATCAAATTTGCAATAGAACCTGATTGCCTGAATAAATTACTTTAAAGATCAGCTAAAATAAAGTACACAGATCTCGCTAGCTCAACTTACCTTGGCTTAGCTCGTGATATAGTTTGACATCAAGTGTATCTCTCATTCGGCGCCTCAGGGATATTTGTTCCTATTTTTTGTGGTATTGTTTGCATCTTTTCTTCTCATAATCTTTTCTTTATGCAGGCATAAACGCCACCACAGAAGCTGCTTAGCGTCAACGTCAGCGTCAGCTTTAGCTTGAGGCGACTGGATAATAGAAAACGCTCATCAATAGCTGCCGAATGAAGACTTATTCGTAAAGGTTTAATCATCCAACGGGCGCCACAATGGAGCACGCCTCCCGAGTCTCAAGCAATCATATGTGGGTTAAGTTATTGTTGTTGTTGCTGCTGTTTGTGATCAATATTAAATGCTTGCCATAGGCGAACGGAGATCATCATTATGCCAAGTACACAATGCGTACATCGCATACAGTATATAGTATATAGTGTATATATATTTTGTATTTGTATGTACGCTGTGGCAGACCAATTAATCATATACTCTAATTTCTGTATGCCATACATCATTGAACCGAATTGTTGTGGAATCTCTCTCGGCATTAGCATTGAAAACACTCTCGGTTTGATGGCTTCATTGTTGAAGTGGAGCCACTTGCCATGGGTAGCGATGCCTTCTGGGCCTAGCGAAGCAACGGCACTTGCTCCTGCCTCATTGCCATTTGAAGGTCATCGCATTCGAAACACAGTTGTTACCCCACCCCCGCCAACATACAGCACACCCTGCTTTAGAGAAACAATGGGGGTTTTGTCATTTCAGAACTTGTGCCGTACCCCGCCGAAAATTGATTACCAATAAGAAGAGAGCGAGAAAACGGCAGACAGATAACGGATCCAACTTAACTTATATAACACACTATACAACATTGTTTTAATTACGGACAAAACATTATAGATTCGACATGGGGAATAAAGCGAAGATAAAAACTTTGACTACATCATAAAAAAAAACACAAAACAAAAAAACAATAGTAATAATAATGAGAGTGTTATTGTTGTTTATTTTTGGCTCGGAAATTTGTTATTGTTGTTGTTACGCTTTTAACTGTTTTCCATGTCGGTTCAAGAGGGTGTCCAATTTTATGTAGCGTTGCCAACTCGATGACAAAAGCTACAATATCATCCTCGAGGGTAGATAAATATTGCCTTAGCCTGTGCCTTTGCCTAACATATTGTTCAGGTGATGCTGCTGCCTGCCGCCTGCTGCTGCTGTGAGGCATTGTCTCGCTAGTTCGTGCCTTAAGTCTTTCGTTTGTGGAGCATTCTCTGGCAGCGCAACAAATAGACAACAATTAACAGAGTGTGCGGCATCGCGTCGCTTGTTTATTTGTTTATTCATTTGATTTACTTAGCGTACACAAAGAGAGAAAGAGAGAGGGAGAGAAAGATGCCGAGTGACCTTTAATATTCGTGTTATACATTGCGCCAGGGGCGGCAGACGCCGCTGAAGACGCTGCTGCACAATTGAACTTCAGCTAATGGCCGTTGTAAGTGCAATGAAACGTTTCCAAAGGTGATAATCGCGGCTTATTCAGTGCTCTCGATATGCCGTATGTATCTGGAGTATCGTCACTTAAGGTCAATGATACAATTCACGAGTCTCGCGACTCGAGCTGACCGCAGCCGGATGACGATCGTCATGATCGTGCCCGTTGACCTTGCAGCACGGCTGGCACTTTGACAAATTTGTAGCATCGCAGCGGAGCTAGAAGAATTGCCACTTAATGTCGCTCGCTGGCTGCTGCTGCTGGTGGGACCGGATGCGCGAGACTTAAGCTGCGAACTTGGACTTGCAACTGGAGCTGGAACTGAGTCAGCGGCAGAGGCAGTGGCAGAGGCAGAGGGAGAGGCAATGGCAAGGGCAAAGGCGAAACTGTTTGCACAGTTAGCTCACACTCGGTTTGTTTGACTTTTGACTTCAGTTCACAGTTGCGAGTACAATCGGACGTATACGCGTTATTCACATGTGGCGTATACGCAATAATTGACACATTTTGCCTGTTTAACTGTTTAGCTCTTATCAAGATAAGATAATGCGCCTATGCGCCCCAATGTACTTACTTTCATTTTTCATGCTTTTCAAGCGGCTTATGTTGCCGCTGTTGCCTGCGGCTTTGTGTCGCCTCAAATGGTTTTAATCAACGTGTGAATCTTTGTGTATTGTTGTTGTTGTTGTTGTTACTGCGGCTGCTTCAATGAGACCTTGCGAAATGCGAGACGAGCTGAACTGAGCTGAGCTGGCGGCTCGTCGGGCTATCATGAATTATGCCGAATTGCACCAATTTGGCAATTAAACATATGTTGCCCCATTGCGACAGAGCGAGAAGTAGAGAGAGGGAGAGAGCGATAAAGAGGCAGAACAAATGAGCTAACATAAATGGCAACAATTGTTGCTGTTGCCGTTGCTGCTGTTGTTATTGTTCTTGTTGCTGCTGCTGCTTCTTCTGCTTTTATTGCTGTGACCTTCAATAGAATCACACGCCTTTGCCTCCCCCGTGAGAGCAACAACAAGAACAGAGAGATGTCGATGACACACCTCGCCTGGGAGTAGCATTCTACTGCCACTCAGAGACACACACACACACACACTCGCACACACTCAGTGTGTACACACCTACTGTGGGCCATCATTGAACCCGTTGACATCGCTCGCTAATTGCCAAAAAGATGCGCAAGCAACAAGTTCAGAGCAGGCGCTCGTGATGTGTTAGAACCAAATCTCGGCTTGGCATTCACTCGACCCGACTCGAGCACCTTCAGCACGTAGCGCGAAGAATGTCAGACATGTGAAGAATTAGCCGCAAGAATATTGAATACTAAAGACACAGACAGACAGACAGAGCGAGATACAGACAGACAGCGCACTTGAGCAGCATTCATGAATATTCGTTTTATTCGCTTTATTCGTTTGTGGCTCTGTCACATTAGCCAGCTTAGCCAAAGACGTAGCTGCATGTCAAGAGATGCAGATGTATCTACAAGATAGACAGAGTTGGTTATTGATATCTGTAAACATTAGATCAAAGAGACAAACTATATAAATTATGACAACCCAAAATAGGAAACTCTGATATCATCTCAAGGTACAACACATATTTATGGGTCATATATTTGGTATAGATAAATTACCAATAAACATATATTGTGCATTCTACGATCACACCTGTTTGTGAGAGGAAGAAGCTCTAGAAAGTTATTAAGTTTGGGAATTTATACCAAAATCAGATATCGTTTAAAATCGATTTAAATAATTGTTTAGTACTTAAACTACTAAAAAAAATTAAAAACTCGTGATTTAAAATTAAAAAAAATAATGTTCGTTAAAAATTTCATAGGGGGACCCTTACCTTAATTTTCAAAATATCGAAATATTTCAAATAATCAAATGTGCTAATTTTTAAACGTAGAATCACTTTGCTTGTTAAAACATAAACAAAATGTCATTCCGCGTGAAAATCGTTTGATTTATAAGAAAGTTATGATCGGTGTAAAATGAGGGTACTAGGCCTGTTGAGTGTGTTACATGTCTAATTTTTTGACCATTTCGACATGATTTTTGGGCCAAAATTAAGTATAGCCTAAAATCGATTTAAACACTTGTTTATTACTAATGTTGACCTCCGCAATTGATTAAAATTAAAACCTCGCGATTTAAAATTTTGAAAAAAAAAATGTTTTTGAAAGTTTACAGGGGGGACCATTGTCTAAATTTCCAAAATATCAAAAAATTTCAAAAGGTCTATTATGATATTATTTAACTTAGATAATCAAAACATAAACAAAATGTCATTCCGCGTGAAAATCGTTTGATTTATAAGAAAGTTATGATCGGTGTAAAATGAGGGTACTAGGCCTGTTGAGTGTGTTACATGTCTTATTTTTTGACCATTTCGACGTGATTTTTGGGCCAAAATTAAGTATAGTCTAAAATCGATTTAAACACTTGTTTATTACTAATTTTGACCTCCGCAATCGATTAAAATTAAAACCTCGCGATTTAAAATTTTGAAAAAAAAATGTTTTTGAAATTTCACAGGGGGGACCATTGTCTAAATTTCCAAAATATCAAAAAATTTCAAAAGGTCTATTATGATATTATTTAAATGTAGAATCACTCAGATAATCAAAACATAAACAAAATGTCATTCCGAGTGAAAATCGTTTGATTTATAAGAAAGTTATGATCGGTGTAAAATGAGGGTACTAGGCCTGTTGAGTGTGTTACATGTCTAATTTTTTGACCATTTCGACGTGATTTTTGGGCCAAAATTAAGTATAGTCTAAAATCGATTTAAACACTTGTTTATTACTAATTTTGACATCCGCAATCGATTAAAATTAAAACCTCGCGATTTAAAATTTTGAAAAAAAAAATGTTTTTGAAAGTTTACAGGGGGGACCATTGTCTAAATTTCCAAAATATCAAAAAATTTCAAAAGGTCTATTATGATATTATTTAAATGTAGAATCACTCAGATAATCAAAACATAAACAAAATGTCATTCCGCGTGAAAATCGTTTGATTTATAAGAAAGTAATGATCGGTGTAAAATGAGGGTACTAGGCCTGTTGAGTGTGTTACATGTCTAATTTTTTGACCATTTCGACATGATTTTTGTGTTAAAATTAAGTATAGTCTAAAATCGATTTAAACACTTGTTTATTACTAATTTTGACCTCCGCAATCGATTAAAATTAAAACCTCGCGATTTAAAATTTTGAAAAAAAAAATGTTTTTGAAAGTTTACAGGGGGGACCATTGTCTAAATTTCCAAAATATCAAAAAATTTCAAAAGGTCTATTATGATATTATTTAACTTAGATAATCAAAACATAAACAAAATGTCATTCCGCGTGAAAATCGTTTGATTTATTAGAAAGTAATGATCGGTGTAAAATGAGGGTACTAGGCCTGTTGAGTGTGTTACATGTCTAATTTTTTGACCATTTCGACATGATTTTTGGGCCAAAATTAAGTATAGCCTAAAATCGATTTAAACACTTGTTTATTACTAATGTTGACCTCCGCAATCGATTAAAATTAAAACCTCGCCATTTAAAATTTTGAAAAAAAAAATGTTTTTGAAAGTTTACATTGTCTAAATTTCCAAAATATCAAAAAATTTCAAAAGGTCTTTTATGATATTATTTAAATGTAGAATTACTTAGATAATCAAAACATAAACAAAATGTCATTCCGCGTGAAAATCGTTTGATTTATAAGAAAGTAATGATCGGTGTAAAATGAGGGTACTAGGCCTGTTGAGTGTGTTACATGTCTAATTTTTTGACCATTTCGACATGATTTTTGGGCCAAAATTAAGTATAGCCTAAAATCGATTTAAACACTTGTTTATTACTAATGTTGACCTCCGCAATTGATTAAAATTAAAACCTCGCGATTTAAAATTTTGAAAAAAAAAATGTTTTTGAAAGTTTACAGGGGGGACCATTGTCTAAATTTCCAAAATATCAAAAAATTTCAAAAGGTCTATTATGATATTATTTAACTTAGATAATCAAAACATAAACAAAATGTCATTCCGCGTGAAAATCGTTTGATTTATAAGAAAGTTATGATCGGTGTAAAATGAGGGTACTAGGCCTGTTGAGTGTGTTACATGTCTAATTTTTTGACCATTTCGACGTGATTTTTGGGCCAAAATTAAGTATAGTCTAAAATCGATTTAAACACTTGTTTATTACTAATTTTGACATCCGCAATCGATTAAAATTAAAACCTCGCGATTTAAAATTTTGAAAAAAAAAATGTTTTTGAAAGTTTACAGGGGGGACCATTGCACTATGGGCGATTTGTCGATTTTGGCGGCATAAAGTCTAAAAATAAAGCTAGAGACATAAATTTTTTTTTTAAATGTTCGTTATATTTAACTTTAATTTCGGAATTTTTTTTTCGACATTTGGGTCACCTCTTTTTTTCCGCATATGTGTAGGCCGCCACTAATATGTGCATTTATTTAAGAGCAAATTATAAATGTTCAACTAAAATTGAAACAAAATGAAATGGTTTACTTTATTATACTTAGACATAATATTCAATAAAAAAGATAACATATTTTTATTCATATATGTAGTTATATTATTACAAACATTAAAAATAAGCAGTTAAAAATCGATCGCTGTTGGTAATCGCAACAACAACTACAAGTGCATTTTTTGTATAAACGGGGGAAAACGGGGAAATGAGATTTTTACCAAATGAAAATAGACATTTAAGTTAGTAACTTGCCATTATTAGTTGCCTGTTCTGCCTTGCTCTTGATATAGAAATACCTCATGGAACACGATTAAAATTGTTAAAATTTTAGTTCAAATACAACCAACAACAACACTGGACAAAAACAACAACACAAATATTTATGTAATTTTGCCATAACATACAGATTACATATACCTTCATCTTTGTTTTCCATACTAAATACATATATTTAACTGCATAAAAACATACGCACACTGATCGATTGCAGAAGTAAAATTTTCGCGGTAACTTTTACAATCAAAATCTGCTTGCAATCAGCCGACTTTAAGAGGCTGCCACATAAAGAGAGTTGCCACCCATCGAAAAAAAAAATTTTTTTTCAAGCTTCCTGAAGTGTTTACTATTAATAAATAACAAGGTTTTTTTAATATTCTACCATCAATTTTTTGACTTTATGCCACTTTTTTGGGAAAATCGCCCAATGTGCATTGTCTAAATTTCCAAAATATCAAAAAATTTCAAAAGGTCTATTATGATATTATTTAAATGTAGAATCACTCAGATAATCAAAACATAAACAAAATGTCATTCCGCGTGAAAATCGTTTGATTTATAAGAAAGTAATGATCGGTGTAAAATGAGGGTACTAGGCCTGTTGAGTGTGTTACATGTCTAATTTTTTGACCATTTCGACATGATTTTTGTGTTAAAATTAAGTATAGTCTAAAATCGATTTAAACACTTGTTTATTACTAATTTTGACCTCCGCAATCGATTAAAATTAAAACCTCGCGATTTAAAATTTTGAAAAAAAAAATGTTTTTGAAATTTTACAGGGGGGACCATTGTCTAAATTTCCAAAATATCAAAAAATTTCAAAAGGTCTATTATGATATTATTTAAATGTAGAATCACTCAGATAATCAAAACATAAACAAAATGTCATTCCGCGTGAAAATCGTTTGATTTATAAGAAAGTTATGATCGGTGTAAAATGAGGGTACTAGGCCTGTTGAGTGTGTTACATGTCTAATTTTTTGACCATTTCGACATGATTTTTGGGCCAAAATTAAGTATAGTCTAAAATCGATTTAAACACTTGTTTATTACTAATTTTGACCTCCGCAATCGTTAAAATTAAAAACTCGTGATTTAAAAATTAAAAAAAAAAATGTCGTTTAAAATTTCATAGGGGGGACCCTTACCTTAATATTCAAAATATCGAAACATTTCAAAAAATCCATTGGATAAATAATTTTCAACCCTTCGATACCCTTTTTTCTTGTTCAAAAGACGCAAGACACAACCTGAATTAAATTATAAATGCTTTTTGCAATGAAATCGCCACATGTCACCGGCAATTATGCGACCTTATAAGCGGCTTTTCGGGATCGTTTGTCAAATGGAACCAACCAAAAAGACGCTGTTGTTGTTGTCGCTGTTGCTGATGATGATGATGAGCCTGATGGGGGTCGTTGTGGTGCTGCGGCTGCAAGTCATCGCTCACCCAATTTCATAACACATTAACCCACACACACACACACACACGCACACACACTCAGACTCATAGAGAGGGACGGGCCTGCCAAATCCCTGCTAAGACAATTCAAATATGTAAGTTGCCTTGTGGCATTCGATTTACGTTTCAAATTTCACTAATAACCACCGAAAAGTCGAGGTACTTCGATTCTGATTTCGATTTCAGTTTCAGTTTTCGATTTCGATTTGGTTTCAGGTTTCGATTTTCGAGTTTCGATGTTGAAGGTCGCTGTCGAGCTGTAAATTCAATTCAAATGTGAATTACATTTACATTTGTTTGGCCAAGTAATTACCAGATGATTGAAGATGCACCGCCAGAGCCTCCATCTACATACATATATCCATACTACTAACATACCATAGACAATATTACAATTACAATTACATGAGGCAGTCTCGCGTTCCTCTCGAGGTTACGCTGCTCTTTTGTTAGTTACAGATTGTAAACTGTTGCTTCCGAATGATAAATGGGATGATTTGAACTTGGCTCGTTAATATCGAATTGATCGATCAGTATATATGCCTCCCCTTCCCACATTTCCCAACTTCCCTCTGCTAGAAGTGCATATCTGTCGATTTCTCGATTTATCTATAGATTCCAGAGACCACAGCAAGCGTTGCTGAGAGATCTAGAACTCTCTGAAAAATACTTTTTATTGATATTGAAATTCTGTGCAATACTGTTCGGAAAGTAAATTTGTTTCTGATTTTTTTGGTTATCACATTTTAAGGAAATTCTTCACAAAACACAATTAGTTGAACCGCATTTGATATCAATAGTCTGACAGTAATATAGCATACCAAAGCCTAAATAGAAAGTTATTAATCTATCTAGTTAGGCGAATTAAATTTAAATATGAACGAAAAGGATACCGATTCGGGCACAAATCTAACAAATCCAAGTTATGAGGATGAGATTTGCTGTCAGTATACGGATTTGAGTGCAGAACTGGATGAGTCCACCCAGGTGCTGGACGAGCAGCCGATACGTGTACGTGATATGATAAATCTCTACAACTTTGCAACGAAACAGAATCAGGAACTGGAACATGCCAAATTGTTATATTTCAAGGATATAAAGGCTTCCCAAGAGCAAGAGCAAGAGCAGCAGCAGCAGCAGCAGCTGCTCCTTCTCGAAGAGGACTCCTGCAGCGTCGGCGGCGGCGGCAGTATCGGCGGCATTGGCAGCGGAACCGGACTATGCATTAATATGCCCAATATGGAGCATAGTGCAGCCGATGTCGATGGCGTCCATAGCAGCAGGTAAAGTGCTTCTCTACACAACTGTTTGCTCTTGACCCCGATCACCCTATAGCCAACCCATATAGAAATATGGCGAGTAACTTTCGTTTGACCACAACGGATGATAAGGACTCAGCACATCAGTCGAGGCACTCCGACTGTGCAGATGGCAATACCGGGGAGGGTGACGCGATCGAGAAGTCCTATCAGAGCAGGACAACCATCAGGCGCACCGAGCAGGGTATGTGTCTATCGAGAGATCGATAATCGATAATCGTATATATATTGGTTCTCCCTCCTTACGCTGCAGGTGTGCGCATCATCATCGACATCTTCTTTGACAAACAGGAGAGCGAACTGGACATCGTGGGCAGTCGCGTGGAGACAGACATTCCAGAGAGTCGTATACTGGCCGAATTCCAGAAGTTATCGTTGGGCATGTGCCCACAGAATCTCAACGAAGCCACACAAGTTTAATGTTTCATAGAGTTTTCCCCCTGGCGTTTTCTTCATTTCATTTTGCAGTTTGCATTTTTCCGTTTACCTATTTTCCCACTCGAGAAAAATGCCACAAAATTTCAGTTTTCACAATTTCATGTTTGTTATACTACATATTGCCAAAAAACCGTTCCTGACAAATCAAAACCCTAGCCCCAACTAAACTCGTCTCGTTTTGGTTTCGTTTTCTTTTTTGTATTTTTTTCGTTTAACCCGCAGCAGTTTTCCAACTTCCTGCCCGGCCCAGCGTCAGCGGCAGCGTCACGATCCAAGAAAATGTAAAAAGAAAAACAACCTAACAAAATAATCATAAACGCTCTCGAGCCGCTGCCGCTGCTGCTGCATATGAATATGAACCTAGAAATGCAATGAGGCAACAACTAACGGGGTTCATCCATGCTCCATCCATCCATCCATCCAGCCCCCTTCCCCCTCCGGCTGACGATTCTCGGCCATGCCGCACGACAAAGGGCTTCGTTGGAAAGGCGGCGGCAAGGCGAGTAAATAAAGGCGGCATGAATCGAAAATGGAAATCGCGGATCGTCTTACAAAACTCAAACTGAAATCTGAAGACGTTGCCGACTGACGCCAACACTCCAATGTACTCCAAAGTAGTAGCTGAAGTAGTGCCAGTTTAGCTTTCGTAATCCGTGCGCCTAATCTGACTTAGATCTCCGCCTGCTGCCTGCCCTGCTGCCCTGCTCTGCTGCCTGCCACTCTTCTCGATCGCTCTATTTAGCCAACTATGTGGCGGGGGTGATCCAATAAATTAGGCAAATAAACACACACAGAGAGAGAGAGAGAGAAAGAGAGGGGGGAGAGCGGTGAAGGGTTTCACCCTAAACGGTGGCAGACCCCACACTAATAGCCCCAATCTAGCTGAGCGAATGGAAATCGAAATGGAAATTGTAGTTGCAATGTTAACGCTTTTGCCCGCTACCCGCTCCCTCTCTCCCTGCCTCCCTGTTCGATTCGGGCTCGAGATCGGGCTCCGACTCGGCCTCCGACTGTGAATGTGACTCTGGCTGTGCTGTGCTGCCCACTCGGCTGCGTCAAGACGAACTTTGCAGCAGCTTCGCCTTCGGCTATTAACGAAGATGTTTGTTGCACAGTGGTCGCAGGCAGTGTAACACTGCTCGAATTTATATTGTTATTCAACAGAAATTATATATAGTTTTCCAAGAATTTATATAAACATTGTAAGACATTTCTCATTGCCAATTATGTAAATTTGTTTTTATTAATTATTTTTAAATTTGTATTACCATTTTCAAGAATTTTTCAAGCGTGTTTAAATACAAAAATCGAATTAATTGTAACATACACATACAGATCTGACAGTATTCTTAAGATATATAATGTTAGTAGTATTATAGTATACAAAATAGTTAAAATAATTGAGAAAACAATTACAGCTGATTTGAATATGTAAATAAAATATAAAATTTATGAGATTTTCAAAGATATTTTGACTAACCTGTTGCCTACAAAAATAGATGCATATAGATAATTTGAGCGTGTTTCAAAGTTACACATTTCCGTTAACCCTCGACCCACTGTGCGCACAACGACGTCGACGCCGATGACGCGACTCTCGCTTGGCGCTTCTTTTGTGCTTTAGCGGGCGGACTTCGCCAGCGGCCTAATGTGAATTTTAAGCCAAGTCGGATGCATTCGCAGGCATCAGTTCTGTGCGAGACTTCATCCGACGCGGTTGCCGTAGCGGCTAAAAAAAAACAAAATCAAATCGAGAAAAAGATACAAGCAAATCTTAAGATACAGATACGTTCGAGATAGACAAACGGCATAGAGAGAGACAGAGATAGAGAGAATAACGTTGAAAATGCATCGCGATAGGCATTAAGTGTTAATGGCAAACTGTAATCATAAATATATAATTTATGCCACTTGGATCTGCCGCGGATCTTTAACAGCATCGACGTGATCGCATCAAATTCGAATTTGGCGCGTGTGATCTTGACTTTGTTTCGAAAATCGATCTGTAGCTCGATTCGGGTTCGGAATCAGACTCGGTTTCTATTTCTATTTCTGTTTCTGTTTCTATATTTCTGATTCGGTTCTGCTCGCGGCTGCAAGTGACATTTGATCTTTGAACAAGATCGAGGCTGCATCAACTGGAAACGCGTCGAAATTGTTCGATGTGCCAGACAGACACAGAAACTAACAAGACCATATGGAATATTATTATCATCGCTCGAAGCAGCCCCACCTACTCGATCGTTAACGTTAACGTTTCAGCCGAAGGTAAGGCCACAATCGGAGCTGGATGAGCAGCTGATTGCCAGTTCCATGGGCAGGTTAATAACTTCCTCTCTCTACAATTGCAAGAATGCCAACTATGAAGCTCGAGCTCGAGTCGTAATCGTAATCAACCTGTAATGCCAGCTAATTGGTACAGTAATTGTTCTCCTACTCGTTGTTTTTGTTGTTGTTGTTGCTCCTCCAGCTCCGGCAGCAACCACGGGTTAAGTTCGCACTGCTCTTTCTGGTTGGCAAAAATGTCAAATAGGCTTCTTGGCCGGGTTCGCTTTGGTAGTTGTTTTTGTTGTTGTTGTTGTTTTCTTGGCTGGCAGGCACAAAACGGCAATAAAAAACGAAACCAGCATCACGAGCTGAGGATAAAGTTGCAAATATTTGCAGCCCGTTGCAGTTGTTGTTGTTGTTGTTGTTGCTGCTCGTCGTTGTCAAAAAGGTCAACAAAAGGAGAAACCAAAGCGAACCGTAGCTGGAAGTCTTTGGGGGGATCTCAATTATTGCAGCTTGGATCCGCTGGCGTATCCAGCGAGCTGCAGTTCGTCACGCACAAATGATCTTGTTAACTGATTAATCGAAGACTGCGCATCGAATTGGGAATTTCGGCAAAAACAAAAAAACGGAAATCACAAACCAAAATTCAAATTGGAAATTCAAATTGAAAATAAATTTACCCAGCGCATTTGAGGGCCAACAAAAAGATATTCCAATAATCTGATTTATTTTGTGTGAAAATTAAATCAAAAATAAAAAATAAAAATCAAAAACTATTTGAATATTCAAGTTGTCAAGCAAGGAGAACCATGATTTGCATATACCCTAGCCATGTGTTAGGCATGACTTGGCATACCCCACTCACGCATTTACACGCACAGGGTATTCGAATATAGTTTAAAGTTCAACTGCGACTTATTTGGAAAGCGCGGAAAGCAGCCACAATTGCACTTTGCTTGCACACAACAAGCGACCGCATGTGCGTGTATAAGTGTGTGTGCGAGTGTGTGTGTGTGTGAGTGTGTCTGTTGCAAGGTTGTAAAATTGAATTGTAGGTGGAGGTCGTGGCAGCAGCAGCAGCAGCAGCAGCACCACCGTAGAGTCGGCTACAACGTCATCTCAAATGCGTTGCAAATT
Organism: Zaprionus tsacasi; assembly: GCA_018904105.1. NCBI lineage: Eukaryota > Metazoa > Arthropoda > Insecta > Diptera > Drosophilidae > Zaprionus > Zaprionus tsacasi. The sequence goes on from JAEIFR010000295.1 coordinate 4,189,130, forward strand.
CCGCGAGCCATAAACAAGCAACAATTTACTACTACATCCCCTACCCCCTACCTCCTCAACCCTCTAACTACCCCCCCCCATCCCATTCGAAACGATTGTAAATGTTTTTTTAAGTCTCTAAATTACAATTAATTACGAACTTCACGAATCGAAAATTGTTTTCACCATGGAGCTCATCAGGGCATTTTGTGGGGGAAGGGGAAGGCTTGTTGGAACCATTGTTAGGGTTTCGTTTATTTTTATTTTTTATTTTTTAGTGGAAAGTTGTGTCTAAAGTAAATCGCATTACGCAAAGATCGACCACAATGGGCAGTATAGTGCATAGGTCTACCATGTGTATGTCTATAGGGCAATTAGCAGTCGCTTTCCAACAATTGTGCTTACATCGAGTTTACTTAACACTTTCAGTTATAAAACGCAACGAAATCGACGTCTATTGATACGGAAACTGAAGGGAGAAGGCGAATAAAAGAGAATACAGAAAACACAAGGAAGACACGCAAATCGAAGGAAAACAAAAGAAATCACAACGAAATGACGAATTCGAAAGATTTTCGACTCTTTACCATCGCATTATTCTGCTCGATGCTATTTCTGGCCTGTGAGGTAAGTTCCGAGTCGAGTTGCCTCTGGCTCTCCCTCCCATCCAGTCACCCTGCCACCCCCTACATATCTCGCCTATGTCTCCTATCTATCTTCATCTAGGGAATGTGTAAGCTATGCCAAAGGCGAAGATGATGCTGCTGTGCGGGCACGTGAGCATTGAAATGCAAATTAAATTTCATTCAAACACAATACCCATTTTGCGCAGTGTACGTGCCGATTAGCGTGCCAATGATGGCAATAATTAATTGTTTAAATAATATACAAAATACTTGTCTAACTCAATTCAATTACAACTATGTAAAACGCCTGCTCAATCGATTTATCCGATGAGTATTCAGATCTCTATAGGTCGGCAGAAATTACGAATCTCTCCTAGCATCGATTTCTCAAGTGTCACATCTAATGTTATTTTCATTAATTACTTGCACATCGATTAATTTAATTTCTCCATAGATTATCACTAATTATAGTTAATTTTGACTTAAGCTTTTCGATAATATATTGAAGTATTTTGTAGATAATTTATTTTTTAGTTGGTAATTCGTATTTATACTTTATACGATAATAATAATATCATATATAGCATCACATTCTCAACCTTTGGCTCCTCAAGTAGCATTATTTATACTCCGATTCCATCTGGTTTTTTGCAAATATACCATATAGATGTGTGGTATGTAAATACGGAAAAACTACATTGTCTGACCAGTTTAGATCTGATAAGTAAGCAATTTCCACAACACATAATTATATTTAGCATACGAGTATTTCGTGACAAATTAATTTCTAATAATAAGCAATTTATTATTTTAAATATTACCTGTATCTTTCCCATCTTTCTTTCAATTTAAATTTGCTCACAGCTAGTGGGCATTATTTATCAGATCTATTAATATAGTAAAAACAAAAATTAACAAATACAACTTTCAATTTATTCAAATAATAGTCTACAATTATTTGAAATATCTTGGTAGACATACAAATTTGCAATTTTTTTTCAACAATATCTATAAATATTTCTATTATTTTCCGTAAAAACTTTACAGCTTGCGAATACTAACTTTTTTTTGTCTTTACTTAGGATTTCCTTGCAAAAACTATAAAATTCTTGTGCTTAAAATCAACATTGAAATTCTTTTCTTTTTTGCTCATTACGAAAATTGAATTTTAGCAAAGCTGTAAGGTTGCAGAATTTGTTGCAGAATATTTTAAATATTTGCGAAATAATAAAAAAAAGAAACATACACAACAAAGTTGTGACAAACAAAGCGAGTTTTACGAGCAAAACCCACTGTACCCCTCGAAGCTGTGATGCGATGTCATTGAATTAGCCCAAAATCATTGGCAATAACTTTGCATCATATAGTATACCATTATTGTCTTCAGGTCTTCGGTGAATTAATTGATTTAGACGCCCATACATATGTATGTTTCAATTAGGCTTGTGTTTACGATAATTGCATGGTTGAAGAGACACGTTAAGAGGCTGGTTATGATTTTGAAAATTTGCCAAATCTGCCACTTGGGGCATGCAAAGTGTGTGTGGCAATGCGCCGCCCTCAACTTTGACAGCTTCTGCGTCAACGTCGCTGTCTTCTCCTTCTACTTCTTCCTCTTCTTCTGGTTGTTTGTTGCTTTTTGTTTTTTTTTTTTTTTTTTTCGTTTCTTTTGCTGTTTTTGAGCAACACAGCGGAAAATGTTGTAATTTTGCGCTCTTTACGCTTTGTTTCATTTTTAATTTATTCTATGGCCGCCTCGATGTGAGTGCACCCACTCTGCGTGTGTGTGAGTGCCACTCGTTCGCACACATGCCACAGTGTACAACAACAACATGGGCAAAGGTCTTGGGGCATATTAAAACAAAGACGCAGCCACTGGAGCCGGAGACGAAGCTGAGTTGACCAAGTGACCTTTTTACTGACACTTTTGCAGCTCCGACGAAAGGCCGGAATAAAAAAAAATGGAACAAAAAAAGTTTCTTGGCCAGAAAAATTAAAACAAAAAGCACAAAAAGGCGAAAAAGAAAATGAAAACGAAAACAAAATGAGGCAAAGTTGAAGCTGCTGCTAAACTGAAGTTTATGAAGTTGGGTAACAGGCAATTCGACTCGGCCCAGACGCAAGAAGCGCTGCCAAAAGTGCCGGCCAAATTTCCACAACAATCTTTGGCAACAAACAATGCAACAACAATCACTTGAGAGCTATTAACTATGATATAAGAAGGTACTACGGAGTAAAAAGGTACACACACAGCTTGAGATCGAATCACATTAGCCGCAAATTACCGGCAATATGTCACGTCAAAGTTGGTAACAACATTTCGGAATGTCAATTCACAACGATCTGAAGTGATCTCAAGTCAGCAGCTTCCCGAGTTTCGGCTCGTTAGACAATGTTTCTCTTGTCTTTTCTGTTTTTTTTTACCCCTCTAAAAGGCGCAAGCAAAATCATTTAAGCAGCCCACAGAGTCTCCCATGAATGCTAATCATCTGTTGCCTTATAAGGCCACTACTAGCGGAAACCATCCCAAAAAAGTTGGCTTGTAAAAGTGCTGACAGAACTGCTAAGAAGACAAATCGATGTGCTCCAGTTAGGTGGGTGTAAGACATAATATACCCCGAATTAGGTTTCAAAAATATATTAGATTATTTCTACTTTACTATTATAATAAAACATATTTAAAGTTCTCATCTGCAGACCGTCGAGTTCAGCCTGCAACTTGACGTCAATCTGACAAATACCATCTGCAATGTTTAAACAAACAAACAAGTTGGTCCAAATGCGGCGATTAAGTAGAACAAGCCCAACATCGATGGATACTTTAAATGCTAATGTCTGTAATCCGTCCGGCCGACCCATAGTAAATGCAAAATGTGAGATGTCATCATTCGAAAATTCCAACAAAAATGTTGCCTCTTCTCTCTATCGACTTATAGTATTATTTGTGAATGTGTTTTGGGCCATCCAAAGTTTTCATTCGCAGCGAATTGCAAATAGCTGAGGAATTCGAAGGGTCTCTAGGCAAAAAATAAAAAAACAAGTGTCCAGTGAAAAAGTGGCAAAATACAAGTATTTATACATATATATATACTTATGATAGTTTTTCTCAATTTTATTATATAAGACCGGGCCGTAACCGTAGGGCCAACTGTTGGGCGGGTCGCAAACAGATAGAGACGGAGTTCATATGTGGTTTTTTTTTGTGACTGTTGTTTGTTAGTATGTTATATTGTTTTCGAGTGCTGGGAAAATATTTTTCACGGACTCGGCGATACGGCGCGGAAGCTTCACACGTGTCGCAACCTGGTGGCAGATTTCGATAAGTCATTGGGCTACAATTTGCCACTGCCACTGCGAGACTGCAGACTTTTTCTCTATATAATTAAACTGAAAAACTAAAGAGAAGACATGCTATTTATATATACATACATATACGTTTAAATAGTGTGTAAGACTGTTCATACGAAATTGACATTTCTCACAGCAACAACAGCAGCAGGTCGCGGTCTGAGGTCTGTCGTTGCATCGGTCCCTCCGTTCGTCTGTTGCAAGCCAGCAGCATGTGGCAGCATGTGCCAAGTTATGACATCACATCAATTCATCAGAGCAAAGCACAGCACCTGCAGCAGCAGAGTCGAGTCGAGTCGCGAGTGCCCGTTCGAGTACCCGCTCGAGCAGCCGCTTGAGTACCCGTACTCATATGCAGATATCAATCTGCCAAGGGGTATCATTTGTTAGACCGCCACTAATAGGTTTTCGCCTGGGAAAGCGCCTCGAGGCAGCATCCCTAAGTGTTCCGCCTTCACCCTTTGCCCGCCAAAAATAAAACCTGCCATACCTGTCACACTATTTATCCAACCCTCGTTGCAATATTTTTACGTATTCGATAAATTATTAAGCACAACTATTATCGATAACTCGATTAAGGTGCATCGCAAGTAAAAGTCCTTCTCGATTGTACCGCCAAATTGTTAATCCTAATACAATGGCACTATCTCTGATACTATCTAATCTTCGTAGTGCCAAAATGCCAGCGTGTCCAAGCAGATGCCTAAGACCTCCTTCTCTTGCGCAGGACGACCTGCTGGCTACTACGCGGACGTAGAGACGGGCTGCCAGGTAAGTACCGATCCGAATCTGTCCACAGTCTATTAGGGTATTGTGTTGCAACTCTCTCTTGCAGGTCTATCACATGTGCGATGGTCTGGGTCGCCAGTTCAGCTACACTTGCCCGAACACGACGCTCTTCCAGCAGCGCATGCTCATCTGCGATCATTGGTACATGGTCAACTGCTCCAAGGCGGAGAGCAACTATGCGGCCAATTTGCTGATCGGTTAGTTGGTAGACTTGTGGCTATATATCTACTACTATATACTACTCTCTCAGGTCAGCGGGACAAGCCCTTTGTCAACGACGAGGAGAACAATCTGCGCACGCCACGACCCGATCTCTTGGATCGTCCCTATGCGCCTGATTATGCGGGTGAATCCTTTAGAAGTCAATACAAGGTTAGTTTGCTTATGTTGATGCACATGGTCCAATTCAAAATCTTTGCTTTCGCCAGCAACTGACTCCAAGCCAGAATCAAATACGCGATGAGAGCTCTAAGGGATCAGGGAAACTGGACGCACAACTGGCGGCACAAAGCGGACAGACACGCTGGCGCATTCCACCTCCTCCCAGTCGCACCATACTACCGCCTGCCTATGAGCCGCAGATTGAGTTGCTCAGCAGCACGGCCAGACCGCGACCCATTGTCGTCACCAGCAGCCGTAGCACCACGCGCATCCCCAGCACCACCACCACCACCACACGCCGCCCAGTGTCTACTGTGCCGCCTGTAACGAAGCGCACGGAGGCACTGCATCAGCGCAAGTCAACGATTTTCGTGTCAGAAGCAGAGTCGGATGATCTGGGCACCAGCCACAGCACGCGTTACAATACCTCGGCAGACTTCAACTCCGTGGAACAACCGACGTTGGCAGATGCCAAAAGGAACAGCACCAAGCTGGTCCAGTTCATTAAGACACCATCGAAAATCTACGAGCCTCCATTTGTGTATCCCATATACAATCAGGATGATGTGCAGCCGGCTACAGAGACACTGCGCACCTCTTCGGCTGCACCCTTTAGCACCGCCTCCAGTACGGTACGCTTTACAGGAGTAGGAGCTGCTGCAGCTAGCCAGGCAGTCGGTGCGGTAGCCAATGCATCACCACCCAGCACCACCGCACGTCCAGCCAGTCGACCAACCACTTTCGCAGGCCTCCCCTTTTCGTTCACCACTCAGGCCACTGCAGTGAGCAGCACACCCAGCTATCGACCTGCTGCCGCTGCCTCCTTTAATCGTGTAGAGAATCGCACGCCAACGCCTGCACAGAGTTTCCGTCTGGCCACGCCTACCTCAACAACAGCTGCGCCAAGGTTGCAGCCAAAGTCCGAGCTACCATTTAACGATCTGCTGCCTCCTTTTGTGGACTTTGTGCCTCATGACATTGCCACCACGCAGGGTCCACCCATCTATTACGAGTGGAAGGTTCCTGCGAATGGTCTGGAACCACCCAAGTTTGATCCTCCCATCGGCGTGGATGGACGTGAGTATCCCGAGACAACAGGAGACTACAAACAGGACTCCAAATTGAATGACATCGCCAGCCATGGTGCAACCAGCAAGCGCCTACCCATCTCCAGATCGATCAAGACCAACGAGTTGCCCGCTGCGCCGCCGGCTGCCACAGAAAAGGCACAACGTCGCTCGGATTTGGTTACTGCCAGCTCCACGTCGACATCAACAGACATTACACAACTGCGCAAACAGTTGCTGATACCAGAATATGCCTTCCCACTGGAGACAATCGGACGCACCGGCTATGCACCTGGCGGAGATCTCTACAATTCGTTTCAGTTAAAGATTCCCGAACGTCGCAGCAGCAGCAGCAGCAGTAACAGTGGAAACTCAGCGACGGCAACGTCGAAAGGCAGCAGATGGTTTGGCGAGAATCCCAAGTGCCCCGAGTGCCATCCATCGTTTGTGCTCCCTGGCACCTGCGAGCCGTGTCTTCGTAGATAGTTTTAATATAAGATTCATATATGTTCCGTGCAGCAGCTACTCCTAGTATTAATCGACATCCAATCTAGCCCAAGATACCTACTTCCACTCCTTCTCTTACCATCCCGTCCTCCTCCCCATCCGAGAAAGTGTAGAGCGTGGTGCATCTTTCATGCATTTAAATGTTAACTTTATTGTATATTCACAGTAAAAATAATGCGCATTAAATAGTGTGTAAAAACTACGTAATTTCTTAGCGAATCGTGCACAGTAGTCACAATCGTCTACGTTCCAGGTGGTAAGTAGTAAGATCTCTACATGGTATCCTCAACTGGTTTTAACAATAGCTACAAATCATCTTCTTCATTTTCTTGCCTAAAACGGCAGACCTAATATACATATGTAACATCTTATTGCGTATAGAGATGGGCGATAAGAGGCTCTTCAGACATACAATTTTGATTTAAGTAGTATCTGCATGAATGGGTAAGTATTGTGACCAACCACTGATTATGTGTTATTCGTGATAAACTAGATAAAATGACTTAATCTCAGGACTTTGATTTACTGCGATCGCAACAATTTCTAGGCAAAGATCAGTGTATAATCTTCTTCATCACGCTCTTAAATGCAATTGAGCCCTAACTTTTTGTGATTCGCCATGTTCTGTTTTTAAATTTACAATATTGAATTAAAATATAATTTCTGTATACTTATTATTTATTTACGTAGTTGTCCTCTATTAACTGATCGATTTTGTTTAAAGATATGGTACTCATTTCGCCCATCTCTAATCTCAAGTTAATTTTCGTCGTTTTACAGATTATCAAATATATAGAACAACACAACTATCTATATAGATCTGTATAGAGTATGTTTATAACATGTGCATCGTCAAATCGAGTGCATTGTAAGGCACATATTTTTGTGGTTAGCACGCATCGTGCCAACCTTCAATTCCATTCAGTACATTCAGTACGTATATTCCATATTTCACGTTATTTCACAAGTAGAGTAAAATATTTAAACTACATTAGTAGTAGTAGTAGTAGTCCTTTCTTCCAAACATAAGCAACACATATTCCGACTAACATAAACATGGTTTTTTTTGTGGGGTTTTTGAGGGGATGAAAAACGAGACAATTTGGTTGACTAGCGTAGCGCACATAGAATCAAGGCTCATATATATAGACACTGGACCGCCAGGGCGCAGTTGCGCCCACCAGCAATTCGGGATGGGCACCGACCATTGCTTTGTCACAGGCACAGGTAACATCTTCGGCAAATTCATGACCCACCGCCTGGGCTCGCAGTATGATCTGATGAGGTTTTGTCACATCGACATCGCTTATGACGCCAGCCTCATGACGGTAACTATAGAAACGGTTCGTCAGGTTTCCATCCACATAGATCTGTTGCAGGAATAGAGGAAATAGTTATACATCTATGCGAAGCCTATTCCATTGGACTCACCTCGTAGCCACCGATGCCAGCGCAGTCGAGCAACTCCCAGCGTACATAGAGTGCTCTACAGCCTAAGCTAGAGACTTGGGTTATGATCACCGGGAAGCTGTTTCCCGGCTCACAGCCCATGGTTGACGACGGTTTTTGACGCTACAAAGTAAAAACAGGAAGTAGTTAATTCTAATTCCAATAGATGATAATAACACTCTCGGTTTTACCTTGGGGCAAAGTTGATTTTTTTTAATCACATGTTGCAATGCTTTAATATCGCATATAATTGAATCGACGAAATATTTCTGCAGAGTATGGAAGAAAAAAGGTTCACATTAATAATTTTCAAAGATATAATATACAGACTTACCATTTCGTCAACGGGATTGCATACTATCGGGTTCAGAATCTTGGCCACAGTCTTACATTGATTGTCACATATCATGGCACGACAATGACAACAGAGACAACCTTCACCGGAGTGCGCCCCTTTCTGAGCATCGGTCGCATTGCATTCATCCTGAGCCTGCCCCTGGCAGATTTGACACATTCGACATATTAAATATTCGCATAGTTGATTTTCTCGATCCGTCAGCGGATTCCCATCTACTTGACAGCCTGCTTGAGGATTCCCCGAACTGGTGGTTTCGACTATCTGGTTGTTCGGAGCATCTTCTGCACATTCTTCACAATGACAGTCTGCATAGACCCCAGACTCTATGTTGGCAACGCCTTCACATTCACATTCACCATGGTATTCGGGTTCAGGTTCAGGTACAGGTTCCGGTTCAGGTTCTGGAATAAATTCTGAAACGGTTCCTTCATCTTCATTGCATGCGCATGAGGGTTCAGTTTTCAAACACTCTTTAGCTGCTTCAGCCGCAGCAGCAGCTTCAGCAGCTTCGGCAGCTTCAGCCGCAGCTAGTTTAGCTTTGAAATCCGGATCGAATTCAAATGCGACAATTTCGATCTCCTTGGGCCCTTTCTTTGGTGGGAAACAAGATTCCAGGCATTTTTCCAAGCGGTCCAGACGATCTTTTGATTCTGTCTGCATTGCTTCCTTTTCGGCTTTGTTCTCCTGGGCAGGACTTCTGCCCGCCTTAACTGCCTCCATGCACTCCTCATATGACATGCAGGTACAGGTCGCCTCTTCCTGATGCAGCATCTTGCTTAGTTCCTGTATTATTTGATGTACGACCTCGACACGATCGATCTTCATACCTTTAGCATCTGACACCATATCCAATATGTTCATGATGCGTTTCTTGGCACAGCATGGTTTATCTTGTGCCGCCTTTGCGGCGTCACATTTTATGCAGGAATCCACCGGCTTGTCATCGTCACATGTCAGATCTTGGGCAGATTGCTTCGATTCGGAACCACATTTGCAGTTTTCTGAGCCATCGAATTCATCGTCTCCCTGCTTTGGAACGGGACCATCGGATCCTTGGGAGCAGGTGCAAGGCATCTCATCTGTTGCCCTACTAGTGCAGGAGCAGGGCTTACTTGTAATGGGTGGTAACGAGGTGTTCGAGGTGTTCGCACAGCAACAGATGAATCCACTCTTCTTCGACTTCTTCTTCTTGTTGTCATCTTCATCGGAACAGTAGCATGGGGCTTCATCTAACGACTTACTTGGGCGGGGACAGGATTTACCTTTGGTGGGTGGCAACGAGGTATCCGACTTGGCACAGCAACTACAACTGCTGAATAGACTCTTCTTGGAACGCCTCTTCTTGGTGATCTCTGTAGTGGAATTATTTGATCCCGACTCACACTCACAGAATTTCTCACCCTTCCAAAGAAACTTGGTACTTTGACTCTTATCTCCAACCACGCCGAGACAGGGACAACAGCTTTCCGTGATTCTCGAAAAAGGCGGACCCGTTCCATTCGTTGCACCCAGCTTGGCGCGCTGTGTGGACGTGCAGAGGCAGGTGATTTCAGCCATAACCGACTGTGATCTCGACGAGGTTCGTGTGGAGTTCTGCAACGACTTGCGGTTTTTGCTTCTTCCCGAGTTACTCTTCGCCCCGCAGACAGCACCTGAAGCATTATGCGGCCCATTTTCCTTACAGATGTAAAAGTTCGTCTCTTGCGGCTTTATCGATGTACAAATATCAGAGCTGACATGCTGGTCGGGTACCTCATCTTGGATGTTACAACTGCAACCGCTTCTCCCTGAATTTTCCGCAGATGCATATACCGAGGTTGCTTTATCTTCAACATCGACATAGTCGGACCCAAAGATTGTGCTAAGCCCAGCACCCTCTCTGCTATCCTTAAGATCGGTGCAGCCACAGACTCCTTGGGTATCCTCATACTGTGACTCGGATGTCTTGCAATTATCCATATTCGTGTCGGTATCCTCGCCTGTTTTGCCGGAGCATGGACATACACACATTCCCTTAGATGCAGTACCGCAGACGCAACGTTCCGTCTTGGCGGATAATGCGGTCTTATAGGATGTTTTCGATGTGACTGGCATACCGTCGCACTTGTCTGATTCATCAGATTCAGGATAACAATAACAAGATTTCATCTGGTAGATGTCCTTGCTCGATGGTATCGGTGCACATTCACAAGATTTATCCTGATCCTTCTTGACCGAGCAGTTGCTCGATCCCTGAGATGCACAAGCACATGATTTTGCGTCTTTGATGCTGAAATCGTGTTCCTCGTCGCGGCACACACATTGATTTACCTTTCCGGATGATACTTTTTTCGCAGCCATAGGAGCCTTAAGTGGGCAGGTCTCGCCTCCTTGGGTTTTACAGCACACGAAATTACTTGGCTTCGAGCTGGGACAGAAGACGACTTTGGAAATACACTTTTCGTCACCCAGGGAATGCCAGTTCGATGAATCCTTACTTTTTCCAGAATGTTTTGATGGTTGCTTGCACGAGGAGGGCAGGTTGGGCACAGATTTCGATTGGCATGCGCACATCTCCGACTGCTTTAGGTTTGGCTGGGATTTCGGTGCACAGACACAGAAATAGGATTTCCGATAAGTAGGAGCATATTCATCATTGGCATTTGCTGGACAGGGCACTGTCGACCCGGAAGTATTTTTGCCTGGTTTCTCGGACACGTTACATCCGCTGATCTCTTCTGTTCTGTCTATCTTCAAATTTATATCGTCACATTTGTTCTCATTGTTTCCTTGGTTGGGTTTCCATTTGTCTTGCATGTGGGATTGGTCGGTCTGCATATGCTGGGAGCAGACTTGTGCGCATACATTATTCGGTTGTTGTTGTCTCTCATCCTGCATGTACATCAGAGCTGGGCAGCCTGCAGAGATGACATGGAAGAGATAGAAAGAGAAGAAACCACATTAGATCACTCATTGTATTTTGGTTTGGTTCGTACATTTTATTCTAAAAAGAGAGAGAAAAACAAAATTAAAGTAAATATAAACAAAAAAAAAAAAAAAAATGATCCAAAATATAAGAGCCAAAAGATGGGAGAGCCAACACAAGATATTTCCGGAATAAGGAAAGCTAAGGAACAACTTCCGATTATGTTAGGGATAATAATTAATTTTCCATATCGAAATCTGTTATCTCCACGATCTCGTCCAGCGATATCTCACGACCGCGTGTCGCATCCGGCGTAGACCACATTTCATAGTGATAGAGCTGCAGGAATTTGGCTTCGGCCTTCTCTCGACATGGACAGAAATCAAAGTAGGATGTCTGGCTGCAATTCTCCCGCTCGTCGAATGAGGTAAAGATCGTGCCACGCTGCACACAGCGACACACCTTCACATTCACATGCTCATCGTTCTTGTCAAAGGATCGCACCTTCCAGGCACACTGGCAACAGCCACAGTTGCCGGGACAGAATACATTGCCTTCCTCATCCATAATGGGACTGGGACTGAAGCGACAGGGGCAACAGTTGGAGAACTCCTTGTGCTGCGGCAATGCCAGAAAGTAGCGTTTCACAACAGGGGGGCCTCGTCCCTCATTCACAATGGGCATGTCAAGGGTTTTCTTCTCTACTATTACTTCAGGCTCTTCCATTGATTGTCTCTTATCCGGGCTCCAGCCTTTCTTCAATTCTTCATCGGAAGATGGAGGCAACATTAACGATACCGATCTAGTTCGATTGACAAATGAACCACTGTCTGCTAATGGTTCTTCTACTCTTTCTTCTACTCTTTCTTCTACTCTTTCTCCTACTGTGTCTCCTACTGTGTCTCCTACTGTGTCTCCTACTGCGTCTCCTACTGCGTCTCCTACTGTTGGTCCTACTGCGTCTCCTATTGTGTCCACACTTTGTTGTTCTCCTGCATGTTTACCTGTTGGCTTCGACTCCAACGAGCGTGCAGATTTCGTGGCCATGTGTCCCGTCTGTGGATCGAACTCCAATGGCATTTGCACCGTCACCGGGCGACCCTGCAGTCGGCAATTGGGATTGCTATTCTTGGGATTCGGAATAAGACGAGCGGTTATCTCCAGCGTGGCTGTGCATGGCTTCTGGCAACCGCACTGGCCCTGATCAAAGTTCTGCATTATCATGTGAGCGGCCTGGGCAGCTCGTTGCACCGTGTTGCACACGATTTCCGCATCATCATATTTATTGGTGCCCTTGGAGGATTCATTATCGCCAAAGCTCTGGCAGTCATAGAAAATATCCTCATCGCTGCGATGGGGCTGGAAGTTGGCTCCACGATACAAGACTTGGGCCGGACACTTCGGTTTGCCGCATTTCCCTGTCGCACTCTCTTTCATATTGTTATCCTTGCCTTGATGTGCGTTGGAACTAAGTTGACAGAGGCCACTGCCGGCAGCCTGATTGGCAGCACGATGAATCTCCTCCTGCCGTATACTTCGTAGATGTATGCACTTCTCTGGATGTGGACAGCCGCCGCAACCGGAGTTGTTCATAACGCATCTGTCTCTCAATTAAGTGGACAGTCCAATCCTAATCCTCGGCGTGTGTGTGTGTGTGTGTGGTGTCGTCTCAATTGTGTTTAGGCTTTGATTTCAGAATTTACATGAAATTTTTACTTAATGTTTTATATTCAAATTAATAGTACGAACTGAACATTTTGATGAGCAAATTCCATGACGTTCGATGTAGCCCCAACTATAAATACAGTGCCTACTGCAAGTGATTGTCCGGCTGATAATTATAAGAAATACAAATAGAGATTCGGAACTCTACACACTTATGTTTAATCATAGCAAAGAACTGTACACAGAAAGTCATTAATCAAATATCAATTCTCCAAACTGTCCACGCACACAGTTGACATCGGGCCAGCGCACTTTCCGCATACTCTTCTTCACTTTCCCCTCGGTTCGATGAAGCGTTTTGGCCATAGCACCGCCAGCTGATCCCCATCCCTTTTTGGAGGGCGGAGGACTCAGGCCGCGCTTGTCGCCTTCGCCACAGACCGGTCGTGGCCTGAACACATTCACCTTAATCTGCCCGCTATGTGGATCCAATTCCACTGGCAGTTTCAGCTTGACCGGATCACCGCGCAGAGCACCTTGTCGCTGTGTCCCTTTATCCGAGAAGAGACGCGCAGACAGCTCCAGCGTGGCCGGATAGGATGAGCTGCTAATCGCATTGCGATCCTTCTGACTACCGCCACAGACAGTGCACTTGCTGCCCACATTGTGCAGCCAGTCATGAGCACCGGCAGCTACCCGTTCCACGACCTCGCGTATCTTCCAGGCATCCTTCATGTTCGGCTGCAGTTCCTCCATAACTTGGGTTTGTTTTCGGGGTTTCAGTTGCTTGAGTTGCTTAGCATCCCGGCGTGTAGTGACTGCGCCCCTGATGTCCCGGCTGAAGGTAGCGGTGGCTGTGATGTCGCCACGTAAGTTGGCGACCTCGACATCGCGCTGGAAAGTGGCAGCTTCGCGGTAGTTGGGTCTGTATTCCACGTTAATGTCCTCGGATATTGAGGGATCTGCTAGGTAGCGGCGTGCTGATGCGCCCTCAATGTCTCTGGGACCGGTAGCTGCTTCGATGTCTAGGAACAATGCGGCAGCTTCCTGCGGATAAGTTGCAGATTGCACTGCTGCCTTGAGGTTCAAGTGTTTCCCTGCTATGAGACGAGCAGGTAAGTCACAAGATTTAAGGACAGTCGGTATAGCGCTGGGATACATAGCTTCGGGATCGATGGGATATGCCGCTTCGAGGTCAACATCGCCATCGCTGCGACAATCGTAATAAACATCGCCGTATTTAGCCTCCATTTAATCCTCTTGTTGCTAATTCAACTATTCTTTACTTTATTTATTTACACACAATTTAGATATAATATTCTGATGAGATGGAACAGGAAAGTGTGACCTTATTGAAACTTGTAACTGAAAACCTGATCGGGTGGGGTGGGATGTGGGGAATCGGAAACGCGTCGCCTGTTACGCCCCAATCTCTTTCTCCTCAAACAGTTTGGATGGATTTGGTCGCTCCACGGGCAAGTAGATGGTACAATAGAATTCCGACTCAACCTTGCGATGATGATAGTTGACCAGACGCTCATTGATTCGCTCCTCCAGCTGCAGCAGCAGAGCCGAGCTGCAGGGCTTCAGGGCCAACTTCAGGGCGTGCACACAGCCGAGCACCGCAACGAAGATATCGTAGCTAACCTCCAGATTGGAACCGGTGTTGGGGGTGTTGAGATCTTGCAGTAGCTCGATATGCTCACGAAACTCTTCGCTATCCTCCCACAACTGCAGGATACGAGACCGAAAGACATCCACACTGAAACCAGCTTCGTCCACAATCTTCTCCTGCAGCAGCTCAATAAATTTGCGGGTGCGCAACGGCAGCAGCAGCAGACGCGGTTCTACGCCCACGTTCTCCGCCTGAATGGCACAATCCTGTGTGCCCCAGAACGCATCCGTCTGCTGCCCCTCATCCAGCATCATGGCAGTGGCCTGCACCAGCTGGCTATGCCACTCGATCACCTCCTTGTAGTGTGCCTCTCCCCATTCCACATCGGCGACTCTGGCGAATTGCGATTGCGTGCCGCGATCCATGTGCATCGAGTAGAAGGAAGACATGGAATGGAAGCTTCTGTTCTCTCGCTTCCGTTGCAAAGGCGGCAGCAACTCTATGTGTCGATTGGTGGCTCCACTGCGTCGCACACGAGTGCGATAGAGGCGACGACAGATGAAGCGTTTGCACTGGAGACGGCGACGATGCAGAGATTTCTTGTCAACCGGAAGGCTTCGCCTAAAGCTTTTTCCCGCACTACGCTTGGTGGCCGAGCTGACCGTGGGACTTGAGGTCGGCTTTGGACTTGTTGTCGGACTAATCCTTGGACTTGACCGCGAACTTAGCTGCGAACATTCCTCGACCAGAGCCCGATTCGACCTGCTCAAGCAGGTGAGGAACCTGAGCTGTTTGCTCAACTTTTGGCTCAGCATGGACATGCCATCCGCCAGATTACTGCCCCTATCACTGCTGGTGCCCCCTTTGAAACGTTCCTCGGATGCGGCTGCTGCCCTGCCAGGTGAAGGCTCTGCTTCCGATTGACCAGCAGATGTACGACCGCCGTCAGTCGCCTTTGTTGGCTGCGCCATACAATCACACGGAACATCTTCGTCATCCCCTTTGGGAGGAGCCGATGGAGTAGCCGATGGAGCAGCCGGTGGAGCAGCCGATGGAGCAGCCGATGGAGCAGCCGATGGATCAGCCGATGGATCAGCCGATTTACTCGCGCTTCCTTTCTCTCTTTCACACACCTCTGGCTCGGGTTTGGCCGATGGTTCATCATTCGCATCATCCCCCGAGCAACATGACTTTGCACTCACCGCGGACTTGCGTGGTGATCCCTCGCCATCTTTCGATGTCCCTTCTTCACCATCTTTCGAAGGTGATCTCTCACCATCTTTCGACGCCCTTTCTTCACCATCTTTCGATGCCCTTTCTTCACTTACCTCTGGCTTCTGGGCAAATAGAATCTTGTCCGCCAACTGCTTCACGCTGCACGCGATCGTCTGGAAGTCCTTGTGCGTTGGCAGCTCCTTTTCGCGTCGCTGGAGAGGAGGAGCAGGAACCAGAAAGAATGTTTATAAAATATTATATGGTATATCCATCAACTTACCTCCAAATCTCGCAGGGCACAACCAAGACCCTGACTAGCTGTCTCCAGATCGGCAATCTCTTCCCGCTTGGCACGTTTCTCTGGGCTATCGTAGAGCTCATCGGCTAGACTGTATCCCTCGGGGCAGACGCCCAGCTTGCGTTCCATTTTCTCAATTTGTTCGTCCTTGGTGCGCAGCTCATCCTCCAGGCAGAAGGCATGATCCATACTCCCCTTGAGCTGTGCCTCCAGTTCACTTATTTTGGCTTCTAGCGTGCTCACCTCCTCGCGGAGCTCCCCATTGGTCACCTCGATGTGCATCAGTTCCTTTTTGAGTTCATAGATCTGCTGGCGCAGGCAATCGGTCTCCGCCTTCAGCTGCTCCTCCACGCTCTGCTGCAGCTTCTTGGCGAATGCGAGATCATCAATTAGAGCCTGACTACGTCGCTTCTCTGACTCCAGCGCCTCGCCAAGTGGTCCCAGTCGCTCGTTCGACATCTTCTGCTGGGACAACTGCGCCTCCACTTCCCTTTCCATGGCGCGGTTCTGATCGATGAGGTCACGATGCTCCTTTGTCAGGCGCACCAGGCAACATTTTAGGCCCTGCTCCGTCTCCTCCATTTGCTGGATCTTCTCGGCCGCAGCGCGTGAATCCTCACGCAGGCATTCCTGCAGCTTGACAATCTTCTGCTTCAGGGACACCTCCTTGGCACGATACGCATCCTCACGTGCCTTGTACTCGCGCTCCAGTTCCACCCAGTGCGAATCGGCGGTTTCCATGGCCTCATAGTGCCGCGTGTTGAGCTCCTGCAGCGAGCAGCGCAGGCTCTTCACCTCCTCCTTGAGATAGGCCACCTCACGTGGACTCTTGCTGCCCTGGTTAGCTGATTGCATGCAGGGACAATCTTGCTGCATGCCCGCGGATGCACCGCCAGCTGTGCGATTTTCCTTATTTTCACATGCGGATTGCTCATTGCCCATGATCGCTTGGCCGGATCTGGTTCTGGCCAACGCCAACAGGCGACAGATAAGCAGAAGTGGCAGGGAACGTCTCAGGCTCTCCAGCTGCTGTTTGGCCAGCTGTCGTTCCGCCTGCAGATGCTGCAATTGTGTCTCGGCAGCCCCGAGATCCTCACGCAAGATGAGACACTCGGCCCGGCAGTCACGATACTTGGCTCCCAGTGCGTCCTTGCTGAATTCCAATTCAACGTTACGCTGACGCAGTATCTCCAGCTCCTCCTCGTTGCGCTGCAGATGCAGGCGTGTATCGTTCTCGGCCTCCTCGAACTCGCACTTGGCCTCGTCCAGCAATGCGTTCTGCTCCACCAGCAGCTCCACGCGCTCGATCAGCTCCTTCACCTGCTTGTTCAGTTCCAGTTCCCGCTGCAGACGCTCGGCCAGATGCTTGGCCTGTGTCTCGCCGCTGCTCTCGTACACCAGCAGCTTCCCCTCCAGCTGCACCAGACGTTCCTGATAGTATTGTAGATGTGGATGCGGATGAGGATGCGTATATGTATGCGTATGTGATGGGGAAGACGTCAGGGATTGGGGTAACCTTTCGGTTTCGGTTTCTGCCTCGTTCTCTATGTGCGTTGATGGAAGATCACATTCGACAAAGACGCCGCTCTCGCTGAGACTTGTGCTCTGCCAGGACGAGCTGTGGCACGCTCGCTTGCTGGGCGTTGTTGGCGCACTGGGCGTGGCACTGTTCGTATAGGGCTGCACGGTGGCTACGATCCGACTCTGATTACTCTGCCTCAGACGCGGCTCAGACTTGTTCTATAGGCAAAAGAGAGAGAGAGAGATAGAGAGATAGAGAGAGGGAGAGAGAGGAAAGCAATCGATGGTTAACTTTTATTGATTTTGAGGCTTTTTTTGTTTTAATTCTTCTTCCCCAAAATATTAAACTGCCTTGTTCCTAATGCAATTAAAATTCGAATTAAAATCGTATTGTTACGAGTTTTAAATAGTTGACTGACTGATTGAGCTATGTATAGATCGTACGGTCTTCAACACAAATCCTGTCTTGAATTCTATTATATAACTGAGAGAGTTTCTTTAATATTTCATAAAGATGTTCGAATATTTTTGTAGCTTCATGAAGCTCTTTTGTAAAAACGTAATTCGTAAATCTGATATTAATATAATATTATAATATGTATAACTCGAAAATCTGTCTAGATTCTACATAATACTACTCTGATTTGCCTGCTAGGCAAAATTAATATAAATGAATAGTTATTAATTGGATCTGAATACATATGATATTCGACTCTATCTGGATTATATCATACTCTATGGAGCAGGAACCCATACGCACCACTGACTGCCAACTATCGTACTCGGCCATGGCGTCCAGATCAAGCTGTTGCACGCACTGCAGCAACTGTTGCAGGCATCTTTTATCTTTGTCCTCCAATTGTCCTCCGATTGCGCTTTTCCGCAACAGATTCTCCAATCGCTGACAATGATCCTCGCATGTGCCGTCCATCTGTGTAAGGAATAAGTTTAGTTTAGATTCAAGAAAACATAAGATTGAATATCTCCTGTATTTATGTTTCGATTGATTTGAAATTTGGTAGATAAGTGCATACAGTGCACATCTATGAGTGTGTGGAAGCAGTAAATTAAGACTCTAATACTTTGCTTAATAATCGCAAATTATTAATTTGCATGTACGTTGAGAGTGGCATGTCAAATTTAAAACAAGCTTTAGAAGCTAGCGGTATATAGGTATACTCAAGTTGAATTTAATCTGTATAGCTGCTATAATAACTGAGATCTGCGTGTTCATACAGACGTACAAACAGATATAACTGATTGTAATCAACAATTGAATACATAGCAAGAATATGCATACTTTGTGGGAATCGCAACGTCTCCCCCTTCAGATATTAATGTATTATAATACCATACACAGCTGCCTAAGCAGATTCAAACATTTCTTTATAAATTACAGTTATTGTTTGTGTTAAAATTAACACAAGTTGCCGCTTTGATTAGCATTCGCTTAATGCACCGCTGGCTAACGATGCTTTTCGGGCTTCATTTTCACTTTACCTCAGTGAGCACCCCCTTTCGGGCCAACTCAGCATAGAGTATGCTCAGGCATATAGTATATATTGTATATTGTATCGTACTGCATAGATTGTAATTACATTGGGCCATTGCAATTAAGCGAACGAATTGGATTTTCAAGCTGAACGACTTTGCCAGGCTCGTTCGGCTCTGAAAATCAAGCAACAACAACAACAACAACAACAAATACCGCACACAAAAAGGTGTGGGGAGTCAACAACATAAAGATATATGAGTAATATCGTCTCTGTCAATAGAGAATCGAGTTGGAAGTGTAACTAAAAAGGGGCACAGGCCCTTATATGTTATGAACTCTTAACAAATTCAACGAATTTGGCTAAAACCACTTGGTATTAACTTGGAAATAGATTCACCTTGAGAGCCGTGGTGGATTTTCTTGGCTCAGATCGAATGATGGAATATATTCAACTAACTTGGTCAATAAATACATCATAATTTCCAGGCATATACAATATAATAACTTGCACTCTATGCGGAGTATAATCACAATCATAATGCACATTATTTGTTGCTGCTTGGTGCTGGGGTTGCTCCAGTAAGACAGTTCCACAGTTGGAAATTGATATGGAAATTGGAATTACCGTTTGCCGTTGTACAATCAAAACAATTTCCGCACACTCGAAGACGCCAAACAAAACTGAAGCATTGTCTTGGGCACGACGCGAGCAGCTGAGGCAGCTATGTGCCACACACACACACACTCGCAGACACACGCACACCTACATACCTAGATACTCTACTCAACACACGATTCATTCATTCATTCACAAACTTGCAGGCGAGCGAGCGCGCGTTTTATTTTGAGTCACACTTTGAGTGCTTTACAAACTGGCTTTGAGTCACTTGTATGCGTTGCCTGTGTGAGTGACTCGCTGAGTGAGTGTATTCACCTTATCATCCTCCAGCTCGAGTATACGAAACTCGAGCAGTTCATTCTGCTCGCGCAGCTCATCGGCCTCGCTGCTCAGCTGCAGCTGTTGCTCCTCCAGTTCTTTGATGCGTTGCAGTAGCTCGTTGATATGAGACTTGCTGCTGCCGCTCGCCGACAGCGCTGCCTTCTCGGTGCTGAGCAATTCTTGCTTCATCAGCTGCAGCTCGCTCTGCAGTCGTTCGTTCTCCTTGTGGTAGATTTCCACTTCCTTCTGCAACTTGTCCAGATCCTGCAGCTGCAAAGGGGAATCGAATTCGATTATTGTTTATCTTTTTGTTGTTTAGTTGCTGCAGCTGCAGCACTTACCGCTTGCCACATGACGCCGCTGTCGGCGCCACTCGAAGGCGGCTGTGGACTAATCGAGGGCGGGGCCGAGGATAGCGCTGAGTCTGTGTCCGAATTGTTGTCCTGCAATATTAAATTGCAACAATATATTGATTGATTGATGAATTGATAGGCTAACAGTTTGATATATGTATAAAAAGATTGAGAGTAATAAATTGATATACTGACAAATTTATAAATATATTGAATGATTACTTGATTAAAAAATTTAATAATTTTTATATTGATAGAATATTTTATCCTCAGATTGATAGCATTTTTTATATTTCTATAAGACTCCAAGTTTTTATTACTATATAGTTTTTTTTAACTCTTGCATGGTGGTTAGGATGTATAGTTAATTTGCTCATGACGTATATGATGTTCAGGTCTCTTTGGATATTGTTGTTTCGGACATATCAGTGTGACCCTGTGATTATTCTCAGTATCCTTGATTGATATCTTTTCATGATAATACCCGAGTTTTAAGATAGCCCTAAAGAGCAGGGAAATAGTGCATAAAGCACAGTGTGGGAGCTCGATAATCATCTTTGGGTTATTAAGAATACATCCTGAGGACTTTTTCGGATTTAGTTGTATATATACGAGGGTCGTTTGATAAGTCCGTGACTTTTTGAATAAAATATATTTTTTTCGTCAAAGAAGCGTTTTATTTCTCAACATAATCTCCTTTTAGCTCTATACATTTAGTCCAGCGTTTTTCCAATTTTTTTATTCCTTCCAAATAATAGGTTTTCTCAAGGCCCTCAAAATAGTCGTTTGTTTCTGTGATGACCTCTTCATTTGACCCGAATCTCTTACCGCCGAGCCATTTCTTCATGTTTGGAAACAAAAAATAGTCACAGGGGGCTAAATCTGGAGAATATGCTGGATGGGGTAGCAGTTCGTAGCCCAATTTATGAAATTTTGCCATGCTGACTACACACGTGTGCACCCGTGCATTGTCCTGATGGAACAGCACTTTTTTTTCGCCAAATGCGGTCGTTTCTGCTTCAAATCAATATCGAATCTGTCCAAAAGCTCTGAATAATATTCGCCGGTGATCGTTTTACCCTTTTCAAGGTAATCGATGTGAATGATACCTTGTGCATCCCAAAAAACTGTGGCCATGACCTTGTTGGCCGACAGACCCACCTTGGCCTTCTTTGGTGCACGTTCACCCGGAGAAACCCACTGTCTTGATTGTTCTTTGGTCTCTGGTGTGGTGTGGTGGATCCATGTTTCGTCTACGGTAACGAAACGGCGCAAAAATTCATTTGGATTGCGGTTGAACATCGCCAAACACTCCTTTGAAATGGTCACACGGTTGCGCTTATGGTCGTGTGTGAGCAATCGCGGCACCCATCGCGCGGAAAGCTTTTTCATGTCCAAATATTCATGTAAAATGTGATGTACCCGTTCAGTTGAGATGCCTACAGCCTCAGCTACCTCACGCACTTTCATTCTCCGATCATCCAATATCATTCCATGGATTTTGTCGACGATTTCTGGCATGACGACCTCTTTTGGGCGACCTGAACGTTCGGCATCACTTGTACTGGTACGACCACAACGGAACTCAGTAAACCATTTCTTAACGATTGAAATTGATGGTGCAGAGTCCCCATAATATTTATCAAGTCTTTCCTTGGTTTCGGTGATGGATTTTTTACGCAAAAAATAATGCTTAATTAGCACACGAAATTCACTTTTTTCCATTTTCGTTAAAATTCACGAGATCGTCTGCTTTCAATGCCTATAAAACGCAAACCAAAAAACGCAGCTTTCTCAAAATTTTACAGTCAGCTGTTAATCGATAACTGCTGACAGGAGCAGTGTTGTATTTAGAGCAGGTGCGCGGCAAATACAAAAAGTCACGGACTTATCAAACGACCCTCGTAGTAAAATTAATAAGAACTATAGCAAATTTATCTACATAAGCCTTTTTAGTATATTCAAACTAATAACACTTTAAATCAAGTCAAAAAAACGTAAAGCGTGAGAAACCTTCATTAGAGAACACCGCAGTCTCTTAGCGTGAGAAAACTCTATTAAGACTGTCAAGCTTTTTAAAACTCTCAACTCTCGATTGACACTTTTCAAAATAAATTGCATAAGTTGTTGCAAAACTGAAACTGGAAAACAAACAAGTTTTCAGATTGTTGCAGCTTAAGAGCTTTACGTTTGGGAGCTACCAAGCGTATTAAAATCTGAAATCTGTTATTTTATTGACAGTGTAAATATTTCGAAAATATCTTCAGCTTAGCTACGGGGAAATTCGGTTTATAAGCTACGATGAATTGGATTATATTATATTATTATTATACAATATTACCTTTGTTCTGTATTCCACTGTGCTTGGCTTTGCTGTTGTTGTACTGTTTGCGAGCAGTGTTTCCATCCATGCTGTTGTTGCTATTACAGTTCCCTCATCTGTTCTCCTCCTCATGATCTCCTCCTCGTCTCCATCGTTCTTCTCTTCGTGTTGCTTTGCCTTTGTTGTTGTCTTCGTTGTTGTTGTTGTTGTACGCATTTCAAGCGTTGATTTATGCACATTCTTCATATTGTTGATTAGCTCAATATTCTTGAGTTGGGTTATCTAAGAGAGCGAGAGATAGAGATGGATGAGAAAATTGCGGTTTCGGTCAGTTTGGCCACACAACAATACAAAAGATTCTCTCGGGGAAGAGGGAGGAGAAGCGTGCAACACACACGTTCCGCTGACGGCAATGCACAGTTATGACTTGATTTCTTGCCCCAAAATGCCCCAAAGAGACCGAAGAAAATCGCCAATTCATTGTTATAGAATGGCTTGTTAACTGGCTTGATATGTGAACAGGTTATTGACCCGCTCGAGACGGTTCTATACAGATGTATGTGGTCTGAATCTATTATTGTGGACAGCATTGTTCTGCAGCGAATAATGTGTACAAACGATGATTGGCCGCAGCTTTATAGAGTGTATGACAAACAATTTTCGAAACTATTTTGCTTTTCATCTCTAACTATGTCAACACGGAACCAATTTCCATTATATTACTATCTTTACTCACTAATTTGCAGATACTTTTTGATTTTGGTTTCTTTTTATATAATAAATAATAATCACAAATAAAAAACAACATAAATTATAAATAAAAACTTACATTTATATGGAGCATGACTAAGTTTTTTGGAATTTACATTTATCTACATCGGGAGCCGCAAAGAAATGCTTTTAATGGGACATACTAAACTCTTAACTATACACTTTAGACCCGACTTAATCGCTTTACAAGTATTCATAACAAATTAACTAGTCATGAAAACTTTCAACATTAAGAAACCCATTATAATGTGATATGTTCCACTTAATAGTGCATTTAGCCCATAGTTGCTTGGCTGGCCAGATATCTTGTTTTACAGTTGTACCCCGTATGTACATACTTAGGGGCATATCATATATCGTATATCGTGATTCCTTTAAATCACCAGCTACACGCAAGTTTAGCCACACATAAATACTCAAACATTTGGATACATTCACGCCATTCCCCCCATTCGCTGTTTATCTTTGGGAGCATGTCACGAATTTCACGGTCACGAGCGTTGGTCTCCCTCTCTCTCTCCCTCTCTCTCTCTCTATCTCAGCTCTTTGCCATCCAGTTTACTCCATTCTCCTCTATACCGCATGAGTATCATAGTTAGAGTTGGCTATCGGGCCTAATTGACCCGTGCAGCGCAGACAAATCAAAACTCAAATCACTTTCCAATCAAGCACGCCCATTTCTATAAGTCTCCAAGTATTATATATGTATGTATTTATTTACGTCTATCTCTCTCTCTCTGTCTTTTTCTATAATTTCTTCACTTTCATGTCAATTTCAATTTCCTTCAGTTTTCCCCGCCCCTTCTCCGTTTTTATATAACACCCATAATGGTCATGTTATACGCATATTGAAGGCATTATGCTAATTTGCGACGTTTGACGTTCCAACATAATGAAAATGGGAATGCGCCAGTGAAATCATTAATCAATTGTGAAATGAGGTGGGGTACGCCCAAAAAAACGAAAGGAAAAAATACAAAACAAATAAATACAAAAATACCCTAACAACCGATGGCGTATGTCTTTGTTAATGGTTTATATACTTATTATGAATATAATATATGGTTTAAACAAATAAACCTACTTTAAGATTACATTTTATTTATGATAATCTTGATATTCCTCTGAAATCTACATAGTAATAACGGAACATATGATATATGTTCGAGATCTGCTCAGTTTGATAACGATAGTTAGAGTTACGTTCGATCTATAGTTTTCTTACGTAAAACTGATCTGTGAGATATATTCATGCGTAATAATATCATTTTCCCCTATACAACTAAGTAAATACTCTAGAAAATCGAAGATATATACTTTTAAGCGATACAAACTTCTACACAAAATGAATATACCCTTTGCTAGGGTATTCAAATACGCCCAGTGCAATGACCAATCGACAACTCTTATATCGCTCCGTTCGGTATCGTTGCGTTTCGTATCGTTTCACAAGAGAGCTATGAATACCTAAGCAGCCCGGGTGGCCCTAGCCGCCCCTACCCGGGTTCCAAATCCAGCAATTCACCCAAGTACCAGACCTCAAATGGAGTTGGCGTCGCGCTTGAATGCCAGCACGTCGTATCGTATCGTCTCATATCGGCGTCGACTCGCGTAGCCGTCTCCGATCGATGTGATGATCGTCGTCGGGTAACCGTTATGGTAATTTCTTCAATAAATTCAAAGAGAACATTTTGCGTAACGGCGCAGCACGTTAACGAACCCCACAATCCCCGACAGATTAACGTGCCTGGCAAATTAAGCAAGTATCCACTTGGACAAAGCGATCACGGACTTAAGATCGGCAACGGCATCGGCATCGGGATCGGATCGGATCGGAGGTAGCAAAGTATTTTCCAAATTTGATGACTTTATCTCAGAGCGAGTGATGCGATGATGGCATCATGTAAATTGTGTCTAATACCTTGCGGCACAGTGGAGCAAATGCTACATTTTGTGTAACATATTTAAATTTCAGAGAGAGATGAAGTAATGTCTTCAAAGTGAGTCTAAAGAGACGATATATTTTTTAAACTCGAACTTAGTTACTCCAGGTACTTGAATATTCGAAAATTAAATCTATATGATTGTTATATAGATTAAATATTTAAAATTTTAATTTTTAAACAATTTAATATATTTTCTAATTATTTTAAAAATATATAAAACATTTAAGCACATTCTAATAGGAATAGACTTTAATATACTCTTCAAAATGCATTTGATCTACGTTCCAGATTCCAGAACCTTAACCTCTAAAAGAGAACATTATACAGCAACTACTTTAATGAACTAGAATCTTGTCTATATGTGTTGTGCGAGAGTTCGCAATTTCACTTGACATCAAAAATGAAAATTACAATTAGAATAAATTTTCTAATTGTATTCCCCGATTTCCCTGGGATAATTATTATGTATAGCTTTGAGATTTTTCCGCCTGTAGTCACTGTGCACAGTGCGACGCATCGTTGACTTGCAGTGCAGCGCGAGATAAGTTTCAGGCGATTGTGTGTAAATCTGTCGACAACTTCCAACTATAGAGCTATAGACGGACATGTGTACAGAAAGACAGGCAGGCAGACAGAGAGACAGGCAGACAGACAGACAGGCAGACAGACAGACAGGCAGACAGACAGACAGGCAGGCAGACTGCAGTCAAAGTCTGGCAGGCAGGTCTATCCATATCGCAGGGACGGACAAGTGTTTGGTTTTGTGTGTTGTATGTTGTGTTTGCTGCAGTGTGTGTGTGTGTGTGTTGGAGAGTGTGTGTGTATTTATGTTGTCTCAACATCGGTTTGTTTGCACAAGCCACAGGCCGCAGTGATTGTTTGTGTGAAATGATTTTCCTTTCTGCCACACGGCGGACAGGTTTCACTCGATCGACTCGACTCGACTCGACTCGGCCCAGTCGGCTGCAGTTTTTGGGTTCGGGCAACGGCAACGGCAACGGCATCGTGCCACGTTCCGGGTTCGACTCCCTCCCGTTGCACGATTACGTGTCGCGATCTGCCGCCGCCGCAGCGATGCTTTATGGCCAAACATATACAGTAAACTCTATATATATATAATATACACATCTATCTATCTGTCTGGCTGTCTGAGTATGTATTTATTTATACCATAACTGTATATATATTTGCATTTGGCATTGTAATACTGGTTTGCTCTTTGCTCTGCGCTCTTGTGCATTGCCAACTCCATTTGATTCCATTCGAACCGACTCGATTTGATCTTGCAAAAGCGAAAGTTTTATTTTTCATGTATATGCGCTAATGAATTATATTGTTTATCGGTCGGAACCCAACCCAATCGTTGGATCGTCCACCAAATCCAGATAGACAGCCAAAGCCATCGGGCTTAAACAGGCTAATTGAACTAATGAATGGACAAGGTATAATGTTGACACGATGGTCATTAATTCGCATTGATATCGGGTGTATCTCTGCCGGCGATGTGTGTGAGTATGAGTGTGAGTGTGAGTGTTTGAGTAGCTGTGGTTAATGCAGTCGCCTGTCTGTGGTCTGTCTGCCAGTTTGTCTGCCTTTCCTTTCCAAAAAACAACAGCGTTAATTTCTCTCCATCTTCCTCTATCCCCAAACTGTCTCTCTTTCTCTCTCTGTTTCACACTCTCCTTCGCTCTTTCACCTGTCAACTACGCGCCAAAATGTTATTAATCACATAATCATACGTCAACCCTGGTTGGGGCTATACAAAAATAAAAATAAAAATAAAAAAAAAAAAAAACAGAAGCTTACTTATTGCCCAAGTTTGTGTTGAACATTTTGTGCAAATATACTTAAACTAAATAAACATTTTATACCATCCTATACCTCATGTATAGCATACCATAATAGAGATATTGAGATAGCGTTTTTGCCTAGCAGCGGACCAGGAAAGTTCATTGAGCAAAGTCAACATTACTTTGCCGATTACAAGGCAAAAATTTCTGGTCTCTGAAGGTATGTGGATTTCATTTGTAGATGGAGAGGTGGGAACTTGACCATGGACTGGGGAGTAGTATTGCTAGTATTTATATAAAAGCTAGAAGAATTTTTAGCTAATGGAAATAGGTTTTTAAATAAATGATTCAGAACGAAAAATTAATAAACAAAGTTTGATTTATAATATTTAAACAAAAATGCTTGAAGGGAATTAAAAACAAGAAAAATCTGCTAACTTTTTCAAAATTATTGTAACTAATTAAACCCTATAAGAATTGCAATTTTAGTGTTCCAGTTTTAATGAAATTTGAAGAATATATTCATGTAAATGCAAAGAATCTTTAGAACTAAAACTGAAATAATTCACTGGTAGTATATAGAAATATTGGCTGATGTAGATGAAATATATGTATATGAAACAAATCAAATATAATTTATAAGAATTTTATAAAAAGTGTTTATTAAATAGGAAACTGACCTATGGTATAATTAGCTCTATTATCTAAGGTAACAAGTAGAGTTTCTTGAATCGAAATAGAATCTCTGATAAGCCGACTGTTCTACAATAAGAGCCGTTACATTGTACGGACCTATAGCTATTGTATTAAAAGCATGTGTAATGCGTGTCGTGAGTAAAGTGATTCAACAATAGAATGAGTGTGTGGAGGAATGTTCTCGGCATGTAACTATTTCTTAATTGCAGTATTACTTATTTTACCTTAACATCTCCCAGCTGGTAATAGTAATCCATTGTTACTCCTCTGTAGATCCTTATATTCGCAAACTAATTCATTATTATTCATTCATTCATCAACTAAATTTGATGTGTTTTGCAAAAGGTTTTTTTTTTGTTTTCTTCCACTTTCAGCATAGATTTCACCGTAATATTTTCACTATGTAGTATGATCGTAATAAAACATTGAAATTTATGGACACATTTTTTTTGGCGCAAAAATGAAAAGAAGTTAAGAGTGAAAAACGCGATTCCCAGCAAATTTGCATATGGTTCACATTTCACACACCCCGTTTAGTTATTTTTTTCTCTTTCTTTTTTGTTTTTATTTTTTTTTTTTTTTTGTCTAGTGTGTTGTGGTTACTTTGCATATTGGAAACTTGGACCATCTTGTTTTTAGCAACATCATCAGCATCAGCATCATCATCATTACGATGAGCCACGCGATGATCGTCTTCGTTTTGGGGGGTTTCGCTTTTACTGTCGTTTGACGATGACGACGATGACGATGACGATGAAGATGGCCACAAATTTTGCAGTGTGTGGCTAAGACAGTGCGTGTGTGTGTGCGAGTGTGTGTGTGCGAGTGTGTGTGCGAGTGTGTGTGAGTGTGTAACAACAACAAATCGTATTTAAAATAGCGTTAACATTTAAAAACGCTTTTCACTGACCCCAATTGGAGGTGCACACACTACACACACACACACACACACTTATTTATCGATGCCATTGCTGGTTGTGTTTGTTGTTAGATGACATGGTTCCGCAGTTGTTGTTGTTGTTGTTGTTGTTGCTGATGCTGCACTCGAGCTATGCAAACGATGTCGCGGCATAAAGATCTCGATAAGTCTGTCTTGACTACTTGAGCAGAACTGTGTGTGTGTGTGAGTGTGAAACAGTTAAAAGCTGCTGCAATATCGAAAAGGCATGTCATGCATCGATAACAATCGGATTACTCTGAATATCGATAAGCAAAGCAGCAGCAAATAAACAAAAACAATTACGAGCGGGTGCGATTAATGAACTGTAAAATTGAATTCAATCAGTGGAACGAAACGGAACGGATCGATCCATAGACAATTAATTTGATAGCACGATTTTTTTGTATGCTATACAAATACCCTAGAGCAAGAAAATTAACTAAATGGGCTGCTAATTGGTGTAGATAATGCCAGATATAGATTTATATTTATTTAACTGGTTAATTTAAAGGGTATAAAAAATATCTGCATTATCTGTGCAAGTTTAGCTAATTAAACCAGGCTACAGGGTATACCCTAGTCGAGTATTTTCTATTTTCGCTCGCTTTGAAATTTGGTGAAATTATGAGTACCTTCTACGCCGCTCCGCCCGAACCCAGCCCACTGTACTATGTTTGTGTGTGTGTGTGTGTGTGTGTGTGTGTGTTGCTCTCTGCCCACGGTGCGTTAAACTTAACAGTTTTGCAAAACAATAGGAAAAGTGAAAGACAAACTGTAAATATGTTTGTATCCATGGCTGTCTTTGAATCAAAGGTAGCAAAAACAACAACAACAACAACTCAAGCGATTGTATGTATCCATTGATGTGCACTATACAAAGGTTTTTTTTTTGTTTGTTTCTTTTTGTTTGTGTTCGATTTCGGCATGCACTTGCGGCACTTTTCAAAAGGCAACAACAAATTTCACCTAATTATGACACATTGTTGAACCCCGTTTGACATTTGCCATGCGACAATTTTGATTATACATTTTCGCATGTGCTTTGCATGAGAGTTTTCAATTATACATATGTGTGTATATTTAGCAAGAGAACAGAAATAAAACTCTCGCATACACTTGACACTTGGCTGCTGCGCGGCGACGACGACAACGCATAAACGACGCACTCAATACGAACACAACGACGACGGGGGCCATGCGCACCTGCGATGCCCGCGAACTGAAAACAAACTAAAACTCAACTCAACCAACATCGCAGTCGGCTGTCGGCTTCGGCTGCGGCTGCGGCGTCGCTTAGGCCTCATTCATGCGCTCGTTGTGAGCTGCGACTCCAGCTGCGACGGCGACAGCGGCAGCAGCAGCAGCGTCTGCGCTCTTCACTCTCATCACAGGTAAGAGAAAGTGAGTGTGAGTGAGTGCGTTGTGTTGTTGTTTGTGGTGGTGGTTTATGCTTGCATGCGTGCAAGTGCCTGTGCCAGTGCCTGTGCCTGTGCAAAACCGGCTTTTACTCTCTCTCGCCCTGCGCGCTCTCTCTCTCTCAATTTTTTGCTCTCTCTACCTCTCCTGCCTGTTCGATCGCTCGTTGCAACACTTGCGCTGCAGTTCGCCTGCAGCGTGGTGTGTTATTTTTTTTTGTAGTTGCTTTTGTTGCTTTTGTTCATTCGTTATCTGTCTCACGTTTCGCAGCAGGTTTTTATCGCGCGACGTCGATGTCGATGGCGATGGCGACGGCGATTGTTGTCTTCGCCGTTCTCATAACTAACGCAAAATTATATCATAGATCATGCCAATAGTGCATAACCGCAGTGAGAGCAGCAACAATGCTACAATTTCAGTTACATATAGAGTAGTACATACATATGTACATACATATATACTATATAGATGCGATCTTTATGAGCGGTTAACCTGTGATTTAACCTGTCTGCCTTTTGAAACCGCTTCGTACATTGGACAAGTTCAAGTCCCTGGCCTGCTCTGGCCTGGCCAAAGGCAGCGGCAAAAAAAAAAAAAACAGTCGAAAATGACACGAGCTTAAAACGGAAATTGGAAAAGCTATGGGTTTCTGGGGGCTCGTAGAGGGGGCCCTACGGGAAGTGGAAATGATGCAGTAGCAGTTCAGTAATGTGAGATCTTCCAGCTAATTGAGATAAAGTCTCAGTACTCACTCATTAATTATATATCTAGTTTTGCTAATGTTCCTTCGGCATGCTTAAGCTAATGTTTACCCTAAGTATCGTTCTTCTTCTTCTTCTTTTTTTTACTTTTTCTTAGTCACGCTAATCAAAGATAAACATTGTTTCATTTGGAAGAGACTCTCGAGTCGAGAAACTCCTCAATGAGTTGAACTATTCAACATTTTTTTACTTTTAGCAATATATATATAATTTGAGGTTATTCACTTGAGATATTTGTTTATTTAAAGATCAAGCTGTTAAATACGTAAGTATTCAAGAATTAATCATATACTCAACCACATATCCCTGACTCATCAATTTCTTTAATTTTGTAAACGAGAGATTATAAAGTATTTCTTACGACTAACCAACTTTTTCAATCTAAGGATTAATCCAAGAGAGTTTTCAAAGAACTGTTAAATATACTATAATCATATATAATTTATAATAAATAACCCCCAATTCGAACTGCAAGTTCCTGGATTAATCCAAGCTTCAGCTGGTATATTTAGATCATAATCGAGAGGGTAAAGGGTATTTACGACTCACCTCACTTGTAACTTGAGCCTGGTATAGGGGATTCGGTGGTATATCTTCTTCATTTGTTGTGTCTGTTTCGTTTTTAGCTTTTGTTGCTATTGTTATTGTTGGTATTCCTTCTGTTTGTGTAGATGATGATGTTGTTGTTGTTGTTTTGGTTGTTGTAGTATCTTTCGTATTGGGCTTCTTTGCAAGCTTTTGGCTTGATTCGTTCGTTTTGGGTTTCGTTTTGGCTTCACTTGTTCTCCTGCCATTTTGCAATGTCTGCAAATCCTTCTTAAGTTGTCCTATATTACGTTCTTTGGTTTTAATTTCCTCTAGCTGCAAAAAGACATATAAAAAAAATAATCAATATTTCTGTATTGCCAAGTTTTGTTTCTCTGTCTTTATTATAATCTGTCGAGAGACCCAGTTAAAGCTACGAAATATACTTGTCTCTGCATATACTATAATACGCAAGAAGAAGAAGAAAAAAAATATTGGTATATACAGTATGAATAAAAAGTTGCCCGTCCGCTTCTACGACAACAAGACGCGTTGTTGCGTACAGGTTCCTCACTGGGGTTCCTCACTGAACCGAATTGTGCGTAACTTACCAAACGTGTTATTTCAATTTTGGCTGACTTTTGTATCTGAGTCAATCGGTTTTCATATGCACTTTTCAATTGGCGCATATCAGCTGCCTTCTGTCTGTCAGCCTGCCCAATGATCTGCAAGAAATCACATCATATTCATATACATATATCATATACATATATGCTCTATAAACGACAATCGTCATCAACGTAGGGGAGGAGTACGGGGCAAAAGCGTAGCTGTTAGTATTGCACTTAGCTGCAATGTCCATTAGGCAAACGAGACACATAACAAAATAATATCGCAAAAAAACAATATTTACTCCCTGTCAGAGATGGGGCCCAACATTAATGGAATTAGTATTACCAAAGAGAGACTAGTATAAAAACAAAGCTTTCGGCCATAGTTCGCCATAGTTGGCCAATGTCTTTTGGTACAATATGTTAGGTTTATCTTGGCGCTGGCTCCTCTTGGCTTTTCTTCTGCCATGTGCTGAAAATGGTATCCCAGTTCCGGTTGAGACTAGTCGCGATTCAGATCTAATGCTTGAGGTTAGCAAGATATTGTGTCGTGCTCGCATCAAGGTACTTTTCGTTTACTTTGAGAATCGGCCAACTCACGATCATTCGGGTGAAATACTACGACTCGTCACCAAGTGTGATATATCCTATATATCCCTCAGGTCAGTTAAACAAAGATATAACTATCGTTGTTCTCATTTACTATCGATATCTTTGCAATTAGCTTCAAGTTTCGGATGAGTAATCGATGTTTTTTTTTAATTCCTATGAAATTTGGGTATATTTTCTTAGATCTTCATTTATAAACCAAAATATCTATTAGTATCATTATTTTTCAGTAATTCCTTCTATAATTCTTTCGGCATTCCTTTTTGTTTTCCAGAAAAAAAGCTCGTCCCCTGGAATCGGTTCGAGATGATGGCATTCTTATGTACATGGTCATGATAATACGAGATATTTCGGAGCCTCTGAAGTTGTCGCTGATCAACAAAAAGTCTGCTGCGAAGCATTTGTCCCACGTAATCCTCCTTGTGCGGGATGCGAGCAATATTTCGATTGATTGGATGCGTGCCAGTTTCAGGCAATTCTGGACGATTTGGTTATTGAATATTGTCATTATCTTTTGGCGTGACAATCGTCTGCAAGTGTATCGTTATAATCCCTTTACAAATGACTTTCTAATACCCTTATCAATGCCTCGAGATCCGGATGAGCTGCCAACGATGGCGCAACTCTTTCCAAAGACCATACCCAATATGCAGCGAAAGCCTCTGCGAATGTGTCTCTATATGGACGATGTGCGTGCCTTCTATGGCAGAAATGGACAGATCTTGGGCACAGATGGTCTGCTCTCGGGTTATGTGGCGCAGCGTATGAATGCGACGCGGGTTATCACACAGCCGCTATCCTACAATCAGCACAATCAGTCCACAGATATCTGCGCACTCGAGATCGCCAATGAATACGATGACATGGCCATGAATATCCGTTTCCTGTCGCCGGAAACCTTTGGCAAACGTGTCGAATCAACCATATCGCATAAACGTGACGATCTCTGTGTAATTGTACCCAAAGCGGAGTCGGAGTCGCTGTTCTGGAATCTATTCCGTTCCTTCGGCCAATTGGTTTGGCTCCTCATCCTCTTCAGTTTTGTGCTAACGAATTTCTTTAGCCAACTTCTGGTTTACGGCCAACGTGGTGGCCTCACGTTGAATCTGATTGGGAGCAGCCTCTCGCAACCCTTGTGGCACATACCGCATCGCAGCTCCTTCCGCATGTTACTCGTCTTTTGGCTATACTTCGGCATGCTCATCGGCAACGCCTTCAAGTGCAACTTGACCAGCATGTTGGTGTATCGCAAATCCCTGCCGGACATCAATAGTCTGCGAGAATTGGCCAATTCGCCGTATAAGATACTGATCCGTCCGCATCATATTCGGCATATCCAGCACTTTCTGAGCATTGGACATCAGCACGAGGCGCGCATCAGGCAGCTCATGCAGGAGGTACCGGAATCGGTGTTGGCCAAATGCTTCGAGAGAAACGATCGTTCATATTCGTATCTGGAGAAGTATCACATCGCCTCGTTTCAGGTGAATGCACGCCAGCACATGTACCAGGGAAGACCATTGTTCCATTTGATGAATAGCTGCCTGGTGCCCTTCCATGCGGTCTACACGGTGCCATATGGATCGCCCTATTTGGGTCTTCTTAATCGCTTAATAAGGGATGCCTACGAATACGGCTTCGAGCGCTATTGGGATCACATTATGAATGCGGCGTTCATTAAGTCTGGCACCAAGGTACATCATAATCGGCGCAGCAATAACGACGATCCGGTCGTGCTTAAACTGGAGCACTTTCACGCCGTCTTCGTTCTCTGGGCCTTTGGAGTTGCCCTGGCTGTTGTGGCATTCAGCTGGGAGCTGCTGGCACATAACTGGGCCATAACAAAGCGCAAGCGCTAGGCGGGCTAGGCGAGCATGCAAACTGAACAGAGACGGTGGAACCTCGCTAAAGGTTCCCTTGCCAGTATGGGTTCTTCTTAGCGAGGTTCCACTCTATATAGAACACTTAACGCACATGCTTTATGAACTGCAACTTCTGCTACTAATTACCTGGGTCTTCTCCTCTTTGGTTCTATTCGCTTCCTTCAGCACGGCAATTTCATTTGTCAGTCTTTGGATTTCATGGTTGATTAGGCCATCGGCGGCCACGTGACTATTGCTGCCCTCCAGGGCCAGCTCGTTGGGTTTCTTCGCATTCGCATTCGATTTCTTTGTAGACTCCAGTGTCTGTTGTAGTTTCTTCACATCGTTACGCCATTTTCGGCTATCGGCATCGTTTTGTGCCCTGCAAGCAAAACAAAACAGAAATTGATTTGCCGCCATTATTAACTATCGATAAGAAAGCGTGAAATGTTATCGGCGGTAGTGCACTTGCAAGCTAGCGATGACACTACCGTGGAATGATACTTTCAAATTCAGAGAAAATAATAAAATTAAATAATTTATTAATCGGCATCGTTTTGTGCCCTGCAAGCAAAACAAAACAGAAATTGATTTGCCGCCATTATTAACTATCGATAAGAAAGCGTGAAATGTTATCGGCGCTTGTGCACTTGCAAGTTAGCGATGACACTAGCGTGGAATGATACTTTCAAATTGAGAGAAAATAATAAAAATAAATTATTTATTATAAACAAAGTCTCACCTTAGAGCGCGCACTGCACTGCGTTCAGTTATCAGGCTGGACTTAAGCTGTTAATATAGATAAATAAATAATTAGTTAATTGACAAATTGTACCAGTATTTTGTACCTAAATTCTTGCTTACCTCATTTACCTCCAAACGCAGCTGCTCTGCAAGTGCGTTTAGCTTCTGTATAGTGTCCACATTCTCCTGGAGCTTTCGCTTAAAGCGCTGTGGTGCAGCTGAAAGCACATTGACGCCTCCAATTATAACGGGGCGTTCGATTTTGTTGGGCGTCTGTGGGGACTGGCTCTGTTGCTGCTGCTGCTGCTGATGATGCTGCTGCCTGGCAGCTGCTTTTGTGATAACAATCTCATTTGTACCGTTACTGTCCTTGCTGCGCGACTTAATATTGAGGTGAATACCCTCAATGCGAGTGCGCTTCTCCTGATTAACGGTATCCCCAACAGATGTGAGCGATGCGCTCAGTTTCTTTTTACGTTTCAATTGATTTTTACTCTGGACCAGCATGTGCCAGTCTTCTGGCTGGAAGCTTTGTTTCGTCTTGGACACGTTATCGTGTTCCATCATCTTACGCACTACTGTCCCATTGTGTGGGGTCAAGATATGTGTGTGTGCGATTTTCTCATTGAATCCTTTGCTAGAGGTCGTTTTTGTTTTTTCAGCCATTTTCATATTGTTTTCATATATGATTTATATAAAAATATAGCCGTCGTTATAAGTTTTTTTTTTTTTTTTTTATTTATTAAGCTGTATATGCGGTGCGGTCCGACCTAACTGAAAGTCTCGCTATATCTCAGTTTATTCATTGGAAGTATCAATCTCGCAGCCACTGAGTTCATTCAGGGTTTATCTGAAACATGAGAGAAATATCGTATATTGTAGATCAAATATAAGCTGTGCGGAAAGTGGGTACAGTTTATTTTAAATGGTACATTTTGTTTATCTTTCGCTTCGGCATTTGACTGGCTTCTGCTTCTACTTGACGTTGCATTCTATCAACAAGTTCTTCCCCCTTTTATTGATTTATACAGAAAGTGCGAGCTTTTCTTTGCAACAATATGTGGCACACACACACACACACATACGCTTGTGCAACACATCATCATCCATTTAGTTAGTGTTACTTTGTAAGTTTTATTTCAATATGACGTCAAGCGGCGCGCCTTTGCCATAATATTATTGTACTCACACTCATACGCATCCATAGCACTCCCCACTGGGGCTTTACCATGTACCATGTACCATGTACCATATATCATGTATACCATATACCATTTAGCGTGGATTGTGGTGTGCACGCATGAAAATCGTATTTTATGATGGGCAAACCGAGCGCACTAACAAAAATTCTTTACATTGTTCGGGCATCCGAACAATAATAACAACAAAGGGATGGTATATATCGCTATAATGAACATCATATGAATGATATACAATCTGTTACAGTAATAACATATGCCAGTATTATATCATTTATACTTTAAGATCTGTAATATGAGCTAATCAAAGTTTGTTTGCAAGTAATACGTCTTTGTAAATATATGTTTTTAAGTGGAATCTTTGAAATTGTATAATCTCTTTGTTTATTTATATCTTTTGTTAATCAATCTCTTTAGTATCAATGATAATCATTTCGTGTCGCACTTAAGGAGCATACACTGTACCCAAACAGCATGCAGACAGCGGAATATAGTCGAGGCCCGCGAGAGTTCATATAAATCGGTTGCTCTCTCGAATTTCCGCAAGATCATCTTTATCAAGGCCGCTGATCTCTCTATATATATACAACATTATAATATATTTATATACATGAGATAGACATGCAATTGGAATTTGATTTGTAGGACCTAATATACATAATATTGCGGACACGCAGATAACGCGTATAAGTAAATTTTCAGAGCTCGTGTTGCACATTTAATTAAATTAAATAAAGTGTTTTGTGGACCCCCGCCCTGGTCGACTTTTAATAAAGTGTTGTAGCACGACATGGTGACATCACGAGGCCTGCCTTTCGCTACTTCGCCCACAACATCTCGCACAGCCAGAGCCAAAATATGGAAGAGGCAAAAAAAAAAAAAAAAAAAGAAAATAATAATGAGAAATTTGCCACATTTCTCGCTAGATTTGAAACAGTTTTCGGCTTTTCAGTGATGAAAAATAATGTGGAAACGATGAGTCGTTAATATTTGTCTGTGATTCATGGTGCAAGACTTTTTCCCAAATACTATATATGTACATATACGCACCATTAACATTAAAAACCTTGGATATACTTTGCTATAGCTAGAACAAAGTTTGGCATGCGTCGTAATTTACATGTGAAATTTGTTTTTCCTTCTTTTTATCTCTTCCTTCTCACTCCACTCTCGATTTCGTAATGTAAACAGTTTACTTAATTTCGGTTTGCTTGTTTGTTTTAACTATTTGATTTCTTGCAGTGTACACTCTGTAGTGACGTCAATTCGTGTACTATGTTAATGTTATTTTTTAGTATCACTTAAGAACTGTTTCCAATCTATCGTATATACATACAGTAATTGTTTCCACAAAATATTTCAAAATATGTTTTTCTTCGATTTCAACACGTTTTTCACAATCGTAACACGTAGCTTTTCAATATTTGCTCGGCAATATTTCGGCTACTGCTAAAGTTCGAGTCGAAGCGTAGTTAATTAATTAATTTATTAATATCAATTGAATTTATAATTAAAAACTATTTACTATTACTATGCGGTTTCGTTTAGCGGAGAGGAGATCTTTCGTTTCGGTCGGACACCGATTGACTAACCCAATGGCGCGAGCTTTCTTGTGCTTTCCTCCGATTCGCTTGCTCCACTTAATTGAAGAAAGCTTTGGCATTTTATTGATGCATTCTCGTTCGGGTTGGGGTCAATTGCCGACCGCCAGGCAGGAGGGTGAAAAGCTTTGCGTGCTCGAAAGAAATTTCTGACCGGGAAAAGACGCTGCCGTTGCCGGAAGCGGCGTCGGCAAATTGAATGAAATCTTGAGCATTTGTTTTGACTGCATTCATAACAAAAACAAACCGTCTTCCGTCTCCACACTCCCTTTAATAGTGAAGAGACCGAATGGGTAGAGACAGCGGGAGAAACAAGCTGGCAACAGCTGAAGCTTTATAAATGATACACAAATTTATGACAACGACTTAACGACACAATGAATGATGGACACAATTAGGACGGCCTAAGATTTCACATAAATACTATTTCTAAACATAGACACGAGCCCAATTATTTTCACATAATATTTAATAATTTGTACTTACTCCTTTTACGTATAGTATGAATATTTATTCATTTCGTTATCCAAGTCCTGCACAGTTCGTAGTTTCGTAATCACTTTGATAGTCGTGCGTCTCTAAACTCATTTGACATCTTTTCTTGCGCCAGAGTTTCGATTCCACATTACCGAATTAGATTCAGATGAAACTATTTGTGCATGTTGTGATAATTAGCTTTAAATTGGCTATATTATCTATAGCCGCGCTGCTCGAACGAAACAACTCACTCAAGTTGAGCGATCGGAACAAACTGAAACAACACGCAAGAAATTCGAAAATGGAATTTACATACGGCCTATGTGTGTGCAGCGAGTGGAACATCGCCAAATTTATATAAATAGATAGAATAATATATCTATATTTGAAGTTTCGAATAAAAGGGGACAAATGTATGTAGATCTAAATTCAGCACTAATTTCTATAAATGGATAAAAAGAGAGGCCGCATAAAAAGGAGTTATCAAACAACATAAACAATTCCCATTTCTGCTAATCACGTTTTACTTTCACTCTTATGCAGTTTTTGTAACGGACTTTTTTATGCGTTTTCATGTAAGACTTTGTTCCAAATGATAATTTCGATAATTAAAGCAATATTTGATAATTGATTGCATAGCTCAGAAACTAAACTACATTTCTTATAAGATTATACTATTAAAATTTAACGCATTTATTGCGTTCCGACTCTATTTTCACCATCGATATTTAAAAACTAAGCTTTTCCCGGCGATTATTTTAAACATCGCAATTTATACGATATTTGTGTGGCACAGTAGTATATCGATAGGAATGCAACCCTTCGATATTACCGACAGCGTCATCGATAATTTACAGCCAGCCGCTTACTCATTGCGGAAAACGTGAAAGAAAATCATATTGCCGCCTGTCTGCTACCAAAATTGATTGTTTTAGCTAATATTAACGTCTAACGGCAAATACCATCACTTAAATATGGTTAGTACATGTGTAAATTAAATCATAAACCAAAAATCAGATGTAAATAATAAGTAATTCATGTAAATGGCGTTTTGGTGTTTTCACACCATGTGCACCTCGTGATCAAATCATTTATTTAAATAATTAAGAAAATTCATTAAGTGTTCCCCGATATGACAACATATTCAACAAGTCATCAAACAATGCATTGTTTTGCATTGCAACTGTGCATCATGCGGCAAACAAACATAACCTTCAAAGAAGCTTCTCGCAAAACCGACATCTTGAGGCTGTCAAACCGCTAAAACGGCTGACTAATTTTTTTTTGGTATCACATTTGTTACCATTGCAGCAGCCGCAAATTGTGCTCCTCAAGGAAGGCACCGACACGTCGCAGGGCAAGCCACAGCTGGTGTCTAACATCAATGCCTGCCAATCGATTGTGGATGCAGTGCGCACTACTCTGGGTCCGCGCGGCATGGACAAACTGATTGTGGATGCACAGGGCAAGGCGACCATATCCAATGATGGTGCTACAATCATGAAACTGCTGGAGATTATACATCCGGCAGCTAAAACATTAGTAGACATTGCCAAGTCACAGGACGCCGAGGTAAGTCTCATTGAATTCGAAATCCTTCTCTCTTGCCCTTGTAACTCATCACATCATCGCTTTTAACATAGGTGGGCGATGGAACCACATCGGTTGTACTGCTGGCTGGTGAATTCCTCAAGCAGGTTAAACCCTTCGTTGAGGAGGGCGTTCATCCGCGTATTGTGATTAAGGCCATACGTAAAGCCCTGCAATTGTGCATGGACAAGATCAACGAGATGGCCGTGCGCATTGAGAAGCAATCTAAGGAGGAACAGCGTACTCTGCTCGAAAAATGCGCTGCGACAGCCATGTCCTCCAAGCTGATACATCAGCAGAGAGATTTCTTCTCAAAGATTGTTGTCGATGCTGTACTCTCGCTGGATGAGCTGCTGCCGTTGAACATGATTGGCATCAAGAAGGTTGCCGGTGGTTCGCTGGAGGAATCCCAATTGATTTCTGGCGTCGCATTCAAGAAGACCTTCTCATATGCAGGCTTCGAGATGGCACCCAAATCGTATGAGAACTGTAAAATTGCCTTGCTAAACATTGAACTGGAACTGAAGGCCGAACGCGACAATGCCGAGATTCGTGTGGACAATGTGAAAGAGTACCAGAAGGTTGTCGATGCCGAGTGGCAGATTCTGTACAACAAACTGGCCAAAATTCACGAATCTGGCGCTAATGTAGTGCTCTCCAAGCTGCCCATTGGTGATGTGGCCACACAGTATTTCGCTGATCGCGACATGTTCTGCGCTGGTCGTGTACCCGAGGAAGATCTCAAGCGCACGCTGAAGGCCTGCGGTGGTGCCGTCATGACCACAGCCAATGACATCAATGCCAGCGTTCTGGGCAAGTGCGAACGCTTCGAAGAGACCCAAGTGGGCGGCGAACGTTTCAACTTATTCCAAGGTGCGTTTCTGCTTTGCATTAACTTTACTATATTTATGTTAATAATAACCCTCGCTTTGCAGGATGTCCGAATGCCAAGACCAGCACATTGATTCTGCGCGGCGGTGCCGAACAATTCCTGGAGGAGACGGAGCGTTCACTGCACGATGCCATTATGATTGTGCGTCGCACAATTAAGCATGATTCAGTTGTTGCCGGCGGCGGTGCCATCGAAATGGAACTGTCCAAGGTGCTGCGCGACTACTCGCGCACCATTGCCGGCAAGGAGCAGCTGCTGATTGCTTCGATTGCCAAGGGTCTAGAGATCATACCGCGTCAGCTGTGCGACAATGCCGGTTTCGATGCAACAAACATTCTCAACAAGCTGCGCCAGAAGCATGCCCAAGGTGAGTGCCCCTGCTCCTATATTTTTATATTCTATAACACGGGAAATACCTAGGAAATTGCCTATATATATCTTACAAACAGCGCCAGTTAATTTTTCAAATAGGTTTATTGTTTAGATTGACAGTTAGTTAGATATATTCTCATCCTTGAGCCGTTCGTGCCACAATTTGAAGCATGGATCCTGACATAGTCCCGGATTGTTGGGGCACAGGTTGCACATGTATTTGGTGAACTGCAGCATGCCAACCTTGTTGCAATGCTGGCAATTCTTGCGCAAGGGCTTCGCTGTCTTGTCCTGCTGAATTGTGATCAGCTCGTGCTTGGGTTCCATGAGCTTTGACTCGGGTATGGGGCGAATGCCTCCAGACATAGATTGCCTAGTTTTAGGATCCTGCCTCTTGCTAGTTGTGGTAACAGGTGCCACTGGCTCCGCTTGCTGCGTTGGTGCCACAGCAACACCCACTGCTGCTGGCACAACATCCTCCTTGAGCAGCGACTTGATGATGGCCACACGGAACTCGGCATATGTCTTTAGCTTGACATCGGTATTGGGAAATCCTCGTGTCGACTGCGCATTGGTCAGGTAGAGTAGATGGGCATTGAAGACCAGCATGTTGAGCAGATAGAGAATCAACTGTTGTTGCCGTTGCATCCCACTGCAGCTGGGCTGGTAGCTGATGAGCTGTTGCCGCGTAGACTGTGTGGATCGCAGATGGAAATCCAATTGTTGTATCAGCTTGGGTCTGGCGTTAATCTTCTGCATGGACATCTC
This sequence comes from Zaprionus tsacasi, assembly GCA_018904105.1. Taxonomy (NCBI): domain Eukaryota; kingdom Metazoa; phylum Arthropoda; class Insecta; order Diptera; family Drosophilidae; genus Zaprionus; species Zaprionus tsacasi. The sequence goes on from JAEIFR010000295.1 coordinate 4,231,534, forward strand.
CTTGGCATAGATGGCCAAGCAATCAGAGCTATAGAAGTAGACACACTTTTCGCGTCGTCGCCACTTGGCCATCATCAGGGGCGTGGCATATCGTGTGGCAATGCTATTCGGTGTCAGCTGCTGATGCACCAATGCCTTGCTGTTGCCATAACGATTCCTGTCCAGCAGTCCGCTGCAGTAGGTGCGACGCTGGGAGAGCACATGTGCAAGTCCATAGCTGCCATAGTATTTGCACGCATAGACGCTGTGTCCTCGATGTTGATGCTCCTGCAACAATTGCAATGCCAGCTCTGTTCGCTGCACCACCAGTTGTCGGGAATTTCGGGCCAGCTGATGTTGATCCACAATTTCGGGTAGAATGCGCACTATCAGGCCACTTTGTTCACTGAGCAAGTGCAGCATTACCGCATTGCAGCGATGTCGTTGCGGCAATTCGTTTTGAAAGCTAAACTTGCCCTTCCAATGGATAATCGGATCGTTCAGCACCAGGGGTTGTCCACAGACATATAGCTCAGCCATACGTACATTGAAAAAGTTGACCAATTTACCAGCATCTCCGCCAGCATTGTGTGCACTGCCGACATTCGGATCGAGCTCATCGAAGCTCAGCGATTGCAGCAGTTCAAGAAACCGATGCAGTGGCATTTTCTTTGCGAATCCTACAAATCCATGGAACGTCTGGTCGCTCCAATAGTCACTCAGCTCGGCCAGCTTCACATCGCTCAGCAGCAGGCAGAGTCCGACAAATGTTTCCAGCTCCTCGCCGCTGGCATGTAGCGTCATGTTGCGCGCATTGCAACCTCGTGCCAATTGGCCAAAGAACTCGGAGCGAGCACCGAGCAGCGTGTTGAAGTAATACAATGGACAGGCGAATTTGCGGACTGACTTTAAGCCTGTCTGCTGGGTGGGCGTGTTGAATTTAAAGATGAGGCGGGGCGATGCCTGGTGCACAGTCCACTCGGCATCGTATTCATCATCTTCGTCTGGAGGAGTGGGAGGAGATTATTGAAAGGGATGGTACTCAAATAGCAGATAGATGAGAACTCACCCTCGCAGAACACCTCACGTGGTGTTATGTTTATTTCCGAATAACCATCCTCATCGGAATCACTTTGCTGCAACTCCAGCTCCAGTTCACATTTGATGTCATCCTGATTTGTTGTTGCACTCGTAATACCTGTGCCGCCTTCCTTTTGCTTATTCACCGCCAGCTGCAGCTGGAGCTCGGTCAAGTCGGGTTTGATGTCCACACAATCGTAGTCGGCCAGCGGGTAGCTGCTTGCCAGCAGCGGCTCCGTTTTGGTATCGAGACTCTGCCGCTTCACCGGCGACCTGTGCACATCCTGACGCGGTCTCAATTGTTGCTTTCGCTTGCGCCCGGTCGAGGACATTTTGATTTGCAATCAAAATTTAAAATTAACGCGAATTTATAATTTTATTGTATTTTATTTGTTTTTTTTGTAAGCAACTGCTAAGAAAAACTGCTGTTCTGTACTGTAACTCCTCTCTTCTTCGGCTAGCGCGTGTTTGTCTTGGCAGCTCTTTCGTACGCCAACGGTTGTGCCATAGTGTGTGCTCTTTCGCACCAATTGGCTGTGCGTGCATATTTCTTGCTTTGTCTTATGCGCGGGCACTTTTCGATGGAGTTGCCAGCAGGTTCGAAGTTGCAATTGTTTGTTAGAGATGTGCGTGCTTGGCTCGTGCACGACGTCACAAATAGTAACTGAAAATATCGAATATTTGAAATTACCGTATATAAATAATTTTGAAAAATATCAATTCATAATGGTTTTATTTTTGCAGGTGGCCAATGGTATGGCGTTGATATTACCAAGGAGGATATTTCCGATAACTTTGAACAGTGCGTCTGGGAGCCTTCGATTATCAAGATCAATGCGCTGTCTGCCGCCGCAGAGGCCGCTTGCATGATCCTGTCTGTGGACGAGACAATAAAGAGCCCCAAGGCTGGCGAGCCGCCCATGGCTGGTGGTGGCATGGGAATGGGTCGCGGTATGGGCAGGCCCATGTAAAACACAATAATTATACAACATTTATTACAAGTGTACAACAACATCAACAGTAAAACACTAAAAACATCAACAAAATACACACACACACCCTCATTGCGTTTCGCAAACATTTCACTTGCATTTTTGTTCTCTTTAACTTAACAAACACACACACACACACGTTCTCACATGTATTAGTGGTCAAAAAATGCGGGCTTCTTTGTTGCGCACCTATTGAACAACCTAAACAATATAATAATTGACCGATCTACGCCTATGTCTAATAATAATAAAAGAAAACATTTTCATAACACAAGCAAGCTGGTTTGAATTCCATTTATCTGGCAGCCTTAGATATTTTTTATCCGCGATCTTTGGAGAAGGTAAATGCCATTTCAAAGTGGAAAGTTACTATATAAAATATATATATAAAATACATTTAAAAAATATCATGGCCTCCGCCACCTGTTGAAATGAAGTACATTTTTTATACAAGTAAGGAATTTCTTTTTGCATCGATCTGGCAACTACATTAGCGACTGCCGTGCGCTTTGCTAGCGTTTTTCGTACGCGGCACGCGTCAGTTCATAGCTGTTTTTGTAGTCAGCACGTTGTTTCTGCGCGCGTTTTTCCCATCCATATACGCATACAAATAAAACAGCGTGAGAAACACAAAACAAACACAGCAAAAATCTTATTGTTGTTTCAATGGGCAACCACAAAGTGCTAAAAACAGCCGGTATTAACCTGCGGTACTCCATGTACGATTTCATTGATGCCGTCAAGAAGCATAACATCATCTGGGATCGAGAGCACAAGAACTTCCACAATCGCGAGCTGCGCGATCAGGCCTGGCAGCAGATTGGGCAACAGCTGTGCAAGAATTTCGAGCTGGCCAACAGCGCGGAAAGGCAGGAGATAAGTGAGTGGGGAAATCTTTGATGGGTTTTTCCATAATTTAACATTGCTTTTTATATACTCCGCAGCCAAGACATTGTTGAAACGCTGGAAAAACACTCGCGACAGTTATTTGCGGGTAAACCGGCTACGCCAGAGCGGTGAGGAGATCGCTCGTGCCTCGTACATATACGAAAAGGAACTTAGTTTCCTCTTGGAAGTGAAAGCCGAGGAAGTGGAACCAGCGGAACCAAAGGAAATTCCCGGAAAGAGCCCTGCAAAACGCAAGCAATTTCGGACACTACGATCGCCAGCCAAACGGCAGTGCAGGGAATCAGACACACAGCTCAGCACCGTGCCGGATGTCGAGCTGGAGCAGCAACAACATAATGCTACGTTATCTGAGGACGGATTGCACGCGATGCTGGACACACTGAACTGCAACACAAACGCCTCCATGCTACACAATCCGAAGAGCGATGGCAACTCCAGCTGTTCTGCTCAAGAGCTCAACGGAATCACGGCACCGGCAACCTCCTCAACTACTATCTGCAGCAGTGATCATCCCGATCCTGATCAGGCATTCTTCGACAGCATTAAGCCGGACATGAAGCGCTTGAGCGCCGATCAAAAACTCGAGTTCAAAATCGAAGTCATGAATATACTTCGCCATTTCAAGCCCAGTCAATGAAATGTACAATTATTATAGGTTTTGGGAACCTGTAAGTGGAAACAGCTTTAAATTTAGTGCATAATTAAATTTAGTATTACATTTTATGTAATGTGACTGAATTTATAAAAAAAAATAAAACAAAAACACAGACGATAGCATGCAGCCCTGGGGTCAAATTGGTTGAATGCATTTTTGATATATCGATATATGTATCGATACATGAATAAATTTTGTGGAACCCTAAATTTGGCTCTCACGTAAACAAACAATTTTCCACGTATAAAAATTATTTTCCTGGCTAAAATTGCCCGTTTGTATATTGTCAACAATGTCTTCATGGATCACAGGATTGGCAGATAAAGCGGAGAATATATTAAATAAAATAGATCAGAATGCTGCTACAGCTTTACACATAGAAGGTACCCCAGCATTGGATGCAATGAAAAAGAGCTTGACAAGCAGCACCCAATCCCTAAAAACGTCTATCTCTCCGGCCAAGCGTAGCATTGTTAGCAGCAGAAGTAGTACTCCCATGTCCCAATCTATTGTGGGAAATAGTGCCAGTAGTACCAAGAGCGAAGGTGACAGTGTGATGACCACAGAATATCGCCATAAGATGCCAATATCTTCAAACGTATCAGTCAATGAGGATGCTGCAATTGGCATGGACATACATGAATTGGCAGCCTTCAAAATTGCCCTAAACGAGATCACAAGTGAACGTGATGAGTTACGGCTACGTCTGGAAGAGCTCAATCATGATAGCGAAAACTTTGGACTTAAGCAACGGGCCCAGGATCTTGAAAATCTTGTTCAAAATTTATCCGAAGAGCGTGATAAGGCTGCGAATGAACTGAAGGAGGCACAATCAGCTCATATGGCATATGTAAAATCAATTTCTGAGTTGGAAGCTAATATCGCCAAACTGCAGCAAGAGTTCGTTACCACCGCCCACAAATTACAGATGCAAATCAATGAAACCGACCAACAGCGTACGGAACTGCAGGAATACAGAGCTAAGGCACAACGTGCACTCCAAGCAAAGGATTCACTTATTGCCGAACTGAAAACAAACTCCATTTCACAAGAAAATGCCGACGAGGGACATGAGCTGGCCACTAAGGATAGTGAAATGCGTTTGCTACAAATCGAACACGAATCTATAAAACAAGAGCTACAGCACGCCTCAGAGGAGCAACAAAAACTACGACTACAGCTTGATGACTACATAAACCAGGAGCGACAATATAAGCTTGATCTGAGTGTCGCCCGACAGCGTGAGGAATCGCTGAGCAAGGAGCTGCGAACGGCACGCGAGCAAAATCTAATCATTGAGTCGGAACAACGGATGCTTACCCAGGAGTTGTCCTCGTTACGACAGCAGTTGAGCAATCAAATGGCTTCGGCAGCAACACGCTTGCAGGAGAAGGAGCAGCAATTGCAAAAATATCGTCAGCAACTTAGCCAGACAGATCTCTCCAGTGCAAAGATCGACTACGAAAATCGTTTGAAAGCCCTCACCCAATCGCTGGTCGAGCGGCAGGGTCTGCTGGAACGTGTCACATCAGAACGCAACGCCTTGCGACTGCAGCACGAAAGTCTGCAGACACAGGTTAGAGAAAATAACCACACCCTGGAGATAGGACACCAGCGTAACAGTTCCCGCAACACATTCCTCTCCAACAGTACCGACGATGGTAGGTTATTGAGAGCAACTCCATGTATATTATATTATATCCGTATTCCTTTTACTTGTAGCTAAGGCGCAGTTTCCACTGCTAATGCATCCCAGTCCGTTCGACAATCGGGTAGCCCGTCGGTTCAAGCGTGCCCTGCGGCAGGCTGACTCATTCGGCATACGAGTTGGATCCTTTTTACGTCGTTATCCCACGATGCGCATATGCATTATACTCTATGTAGCGCTACTTCATCTCTGGGTAATGTTTGTGCTCCTCTCCACAACACCCAACTGAATTAACGAATATAGTAATTGAGCAATAGTCTATTATTTAAGATGTTTCTACATATGTATTATGGTTTACAAAATCGGATGTAGCTAAATTGTGTGTTATCAGTTATCAAAGTAAACGCAAATTATCTATCAAAATTCAATAAACATTTTCTCTATGTACAAAGTAGCTGAAATTCAAACATTTAAGTAAACAAATAACAAGACCTAAAATTCAAGCTACATTCGTGTATGGTTAAGTAGAACTTGGTCACAGTTCAAATATTGCATACTGATTCCAGTATATATCTATGTATACATTAAGCCATAGCTGTTCGGCCTGATATTACTACAATTAAATATTAAGTAGAACGGGAGTCATGGAGTATTAATATCCATAAACAGGAAGATAGAGAGAGAGATAATAGAGAGCCGAAGGAAGAGAGCCGTTCAGTAATAGAGACTTTTGGGACGATTCGCGTAAAATAAACGCTATATGCCCCGCAGACGTGTGTATCAGTCATCGGCATAGTAGCTCACATAGACTGCATCGCCGCCGATACTAATCAAGCACTGACCCTGAAAACAAACAGAGCTTTGGGTTACACAAAGTTCAGCTTGGGTAGTTCCCTCAATTCTCACCTGGTTCTTGTGCTGGTTATCAAACAATATCAGTTCGGTTAAATAAAAAGAGACCATTGCATTGCCGCCCAAGGAGGCGATGTGTGCACGCACCACAGCCAGCAGTTCTGTAATAAAACCATGGACAAATCCGCTGATGCCACCATTTTCACGGATGGAAGTGCTCTCTCGGATAAAAAAGAAGTTCAGGTTGCCTAAATACTTTTCAATTCTGCCACCAGGTATAAAGCTAAGTGGGGTCAAGTCAACACCATAGCGATCACGCAGCGGAAACTGTTAAGGGGAAACACTCTAAATGTATAAAATCGGATCAAATCCTTTTGCTTAAGTTTTCTTACGTAGCGACTACGTGGTACCGCGGCCACATTGAGGGATTTGGCTGAGGGTAAGGCTGACGTCAGATTTCCCAGGCGAGAAGGTGAAGTCTTTCGTGTTTTGAATGAACTCATGCCAAATGGAGGAATCACATTGCTTGTTGGCGTTGGTGTGTCCACCATTTGATCCTCATCGAGTGGAAAAATGTAATCCTCCTCCTGCAGCATACGCTTGCCATTCAACTCCGGCTGGGACTGGGTTACATGGACAGCAGATTGAGATGCAAACTGCTGCTGTTGCAGCTGTACGTTGGCATCGTTGAATCCATTTTGTGGCAATGTTGTGGGTGCTCCACGACGACGATATTTGATTTTGTTGCCATCGCTCAGACCCATAGCCATGCCTGTGACTAACAGTTGGATTTGGTCCTGCAAGCGTATGATTAAGTATTAATTTAAACCATGCTGCCTCCAGTTCCTGCTTACCGTTTCCGGCAAGTCCAGTCTAAATCTTAAATCGCAAATGGCACAGGGTATCATAGTTCGCAGCTTAAAGTAGATGGTCTGCAGAAGTCTGTAAATATCAGAGTAGATGAAAACGATTCAATTCAATTGGATCACTAGTTACCGTTGGAAGTGCTTGGGAAATCCGTTCACATTTTGTCCCACCTCGAGACGTGCCCGCCAGACTTGCGTGAACATTTGAAGGTTCTTAACAGCTTCCAGATCCTGCATGCCTGGCACCTGCTGCGTGTTAACCACATGGAAGCCCTCCGGAGGATATGGCTCCATGAGTAACGATATTATCTCAAGGTCCTCAATATCATCTACCTCAAGAACACATAGCTCCTTATTGCCGCAATTCAAATCGATTTCATTAATTTCCTCATCATCTGACTCATCCGTATCGGATTGTTTGTCTCCACCCGCTGCACTATTGGTACTGGCCAAATCGGGATCCATGCTCTTCAGCTGATAGATCTCCTGGTTGCGCTCAAACGTCTCTTGCAATTTCTTTTGCAGTTCGTTGAGTTTCTGTTTATCCGTCCATGAGTTGCCGGCCACAATTTTTGGCACCTGAGGCACTGGAAGAGCAGTGAGAAAAAGCGCTGTGCCCGTGGCAATCAGTGCAATCATCCGCTCGCCAATTGCCACTTGGGTACGTAGTCCGAATATGGCATTCATTCCCTTCGCCTTTAACTTATTGATAAGCACGCGATGCAGCTCGTATTCCAGAAAGGGAAGACCATCGGAAATCTCTTTTGCATTCAGTTCGGCACGTAAATCTCTTTTGGCTCGCACCACTTGGGCCTGCATAAAACATCCGCGTCCACTGACTTGCATATGCTCGGGAACCTCCAATGTGGCGAGCAATACATCAGGCACCCGACCCTTGCGGCAAATGGCGCACTTCTTCATTTTCACATTAAATGGCACCGAGCTAAGATTATATGGTACATGGCAGACGGCACAGGTGTTTCGTGGAGCATTTGCAGATGGCAAACCGTAACGTTTACCCGTCGAACTATTTGTGGTGCCCAGCGAACCGGTATCCTTGTTAGAGGCTGCCACGGATGGCGGTGCTCCCGCTCCTGCTCCCGCTGTTGCCTCTCCAAGGCTACCGTTGGCATCACGCTCCTCCAGTGAATTGTTGCTTGCCTTCGACATGGCTAATATATCCGTTTGGGACACGGATCGATTGAAAACCATATTGATTACGGCTGCAGTACCCGTGGCAGATAGAACGCACACGTCGTCCCTGAATTGGAAAACAAATGGGATGAAACATGTGCTCCTGATGGACTGATGATAATATGGTATACTTACGATATTGTTGTGGTCTCGGCATAGCCCAATACCACGTTACAGCCCAGTGAGCGTGCATGTGAGCGTATTTCCATGCGCAACTCTGTCCACCAGCTATCCCGCACTTCGGGCTCATCCGGATTGGGCACTCGTTCCAGCAATTTGACCGATCGAGCCGCCACCGTGGCACCAAGGTGTAGTATGAAGCCCATTGGATATTTGGTCATCGTCAGGAAGGGGTACTCCAGCATATCCATGCTATCGGTTGTCTTACCACCCACCGTGGGCGTAGTAAGTCGCATCATGGCCGTGGCAGCTGCAAGGCGATCGCTGGTCACGCAAATTGAGTTACCTATCGAAAGATATGGCAAAAAGGTAGCCGGATGATTTCTATGTCTAAGGAATGGGGGGCATTAAGCATCCATGATGGTTCCACAGATTTACAACGTTTACTCATAGGCGGGCAGGCGGGAACACAGTTAGGTATAATACATTCATATGCATGTGATCACGGTGAAACTCTTTTCTGTTTTCGAAAACCAAAAAATAACATATTTTTATGTATGTATGTTAGGTATATGATAGTATCTGGTTTCAATCTGAGATTTTGCAACAAATTTGAATTGAATTAAAATGAAAATTCGAATAATTTTAGTTAAAAATAATTTGGATTTTTAATGATTAATGTTTATTTTTATTGGAAAATATTGAGTACATGATATGATATAGATTTGAATGCCTGCAGGAAGATTATTATAACAGTTTGATTGGATAAATAGACATATAGAATAATGTCGACAATATCTATGTATATTTGTATTATTGATAGTTTGTATATAAGTGTTAGGTTAGATTTAAAAGAGAGAACAGAGAAAGACAGTGGGAGACAGCATATTTTACAACATACATATAGAGGCGACAGATCAGTTTCTTGAGCTGCGATTAACCACACTCACACACAGGAAGGGCACATCGAGATAGTAAGAGAGAGAGAGAGAGAGAGACAGCAATAGCATCTACTTACGCTTACGATGTAATGTGTAGTAGGCTATGCCTGGACATGGCGATTGGTGGATTGATTGGAGCAGCAGACGCAAAGAGAGAACAATTCAAGAGTTTGTTGTGAGTTTCACACGCACACACACAAATGACACACACACACACACGCAACTATAGTGACCTATGCATATATGGATACATACTAGTATTTGAATATATGCTTATATATATCATTACTCATCGCCGCTCGATTATCATTATAATGAATATCTATGATTTTATATGTATATTTTGGATCGATAGATCGAATTAGGATAAATCTACATACCTTTTGGAGTTACACTTAGATCGGAGTCGGATGAGCGGCGACAGATCTCGCCCACCTCTTTCGCCGGCACCATGGTCGTTGCTGTCGATGTGGTCGATGTTGATGCACTGTCCGCATTAGCTCCGCTTGATATGCCGCTCTTGGAAGGACTCGGGGTTAGCTTTAGCCGATTACTATCGATGCCAATGGGAGATGCGAACTTTTTGCTATTCCCACTGCTCTCCAGCGTTGCTATCGTTGTGGGTATGAGCACACCCTGAGGAACAGCAGGGGATGGCGACTGATGTGGTTGCTGTGGCTGTGGCTGCTGCTGCTGCTGAAGATCGCTGCTAGATCTGCTTGGTCGAAGTTGTTGTTGGTTTTGTATGGTAGATGGCGAAACAGAATAGCATGGAGCAAGCAATGATGATTTATTATTGTTACCATGATTAGTACTATTAGAGATATTTACAGGAAGATCTAGCTTGAATTGGGGCGGATCATAGCTAACGAAGGCGCGCGACAACTGAGAAATATGCTCGGAATCTGTGGGTGTTGGGGTCGAGGGGCAAACGCACAATGCGGGTGCCAGAGTGGGATACGGTTGTGCGATCACATCTATAGGTCCAGTAGTAACAGAATCTATATCTAATCCTGCATTTAAGCATCTAAGACTTGTGAAGTGACTAAGCGAAGCACTTCGGCGAATTGGGGCTTCATAATTTGATAAGTGATTCAATTCCAACATGGAAGCGGATGCATGCACGCTTGGAGTGAGCCAATCCTCGGCCTGGCACGTGGGCAGTTCTGGCTGTGAGCAGTAGTACGACTTATGCTCCGGCGCAGCATTGGCGAACAGTAACGAACGCTTGGATACAGGTCTCCGGGGTTTGGGAGTCAGATGCATCAGTTGCTGCAGGCGACGTGAGAAACTCTTCAGATCCTCAAGCAATGTAGGTCGCTTGGGAGTCAAGTCTAGCTGACTATTCTCACAGCTACGTGTCTCGCCGGGCTTGATCCAATTATCCTGTAAATCGTCCTCCTTCACATGCAGTGATTCATTTTCATCATCCTCGCTATCAGTGGATGCAGTTGATCTGCGCTGTCGCACTGTGGCAAGTGTTCCCATGAAAGACAATGAGTCTGTGGAGTCAGTGGAGTACTCACACTTACGGTGGAATCCCTCCTCATTCAGTTCAACATCCAAGTCCGGCGCTGAGTGCGAATTCTCCTGATGCTCTGGCATACGCGGCACGGCCAGCTGGCTCATGACAGGCACAGCGCTCTCATTATTGCTAACTGAACGCACTATGGTCAAGGGAAAAGTGCGCTTGTTCAGCGAATATCGGGATTTCCGATAGCGTTTACTACCACCAATGCCGGCTGCTCCACCGATGCCACCACCACCAAATATATTACTTAAGGATTGGGTGGCATTCTCGGGTATTTTAGGTTCGATGCGTCTCAGGAGCGTTGCGTATTTCTCGCTAAAAACATTGCGTGAGGACATGGTTAGACGTCGCATGCGATGCCTCAGCTTCTTTTCACGTGTACGCTCGCCGCACTCTCCACGCTCGTCTTCCTGTCGCAAGAGATTCTGCATCGCATCCGCATCCTCCGTATCGCTGCTGCCGCTCTCCAAATAGAACATTGTTGCTGCCGCCGCTGCAGCCTCTGCCGGCTGTTTATATATATTAAGTTTATACTGTGGTGATCTGCCCCCCATTAGTCCTAAACTGCCACTACTGCCCCCCGCACAGTTCAGAAAATCTATATACTTTTGGACTCTAAATTGGAATGGGGCTTAGTGAGAGAGTTCATGTTTCATGTGTGTTATCACAACAACAACAACAACAACGTCAGCCAGTGGAGGCACGTGCAATACAATACAACAGCAATACGACAAGGATTCAATTACAGTACATTATACATATGTATATAGAGTAATTCGTATGATTAGAGAGAGAGAGATGTTGCGTTTTGAGTTGAGGTGAACAATAAGTTAGTTTGAGGAAGAGCATTCAAAAGAAGAGAATAAAACGCTTTAGAAAATATTTAAACTTTGAGCAACGCAAGACCTACTCCTAGCACCTAAAGTATTACAAACGATCTTATTCTCATTCTGGATATGCCTTATATGTAGGTATAATCACATTACGAGTCAATCAAGTTTCCTATGAAATCGAGAATGTGATTCTCAACTTCGTGTAAGCAAAAAAAGCCTGTGCCAAATAACCTCGTTTATATGACAAATCGACCAGACATATCCAGACATGGATACAGTGCTTGGCATATAATACTCACTCTTCTATAAGAGCCACGTCCGCACTAGTGGGTTGACTGCTAAAGGTATCCTTCATGAGGGTAACTGCCGTACCAACACCACGGGCCACCACTCCAACATCGCCTTCCAGATCAAAACATTGCGTATATCCAATAACCGCATTGGCACCCATGTTAATTGCTTTAAGGCCCATCTTGCGCTGCACTTGGCCGGACAACCTGAGAAAGACTACTTGACGAGCCTCGTTGGAAGCGCGTGGAGTTCGTATTTTATCAATCCATTGGTACTCCGGGTCATCGTTGACTACCAGTTCTTCGACAAAGCCATGAATGACCTGAGCACGATATCCAAAGGGTACACATTGTGCTGTAAGAATAGAGCGAACCCAAGTTAAGTCGAGGTACATCTATCCAATACAATCCCACTAACTACATACAGTGAAAAAATGGTATGCCACAGGAACTTTGCCGGAACTTGTTGACATCAGAGAAGAGATCCACTTTGACAATAACATTTATTTCACCGCGTATTCCGTGCATGGTATCAAAGACCGGAATCCAGCCGGACAGAACTGTGCCCTTGCCATGGACCGCCTGACTAGAGTTTTCTAAGCACAATGGATTCAGGCTTATGTTGACTTTGCCAATTGCATCATTTGCCGAGTAAGTATCATAATCCATAAGTCGTATCTGCAGTGGTTCGTCCTGCAATTCGGCATCATCCACCTCAAAGCGAAACCTAGAAAGTATGGGAAGGTAAGTAACTAATGTTGATGGAGGCACTAATGTATATGCATACCAATCCGTATTCCATGTGGGATTCAAGCTTTTTCGAAACACTTCCGTCTTATGCTCCTTGTTGGCCAGTTTGATTTCAACAAAGGCATCGGTTGTCTCGCTGCTTTTGTCCATAACTGGCAGATTGCGCGCAGCCTTTATCTTGACCCCCACTTTGCCAGGCATTTTGTTTCTGAGAAAATGCTAGGACACACCGACAAACCTGCTCACCTACCGCCGTACTACTTCACAGAACGTGCGTTTTCACTTTTATATCCAATTTGCTGCCTAATCCGACTGCGCCACGTTATGTTTTTATATTTTAAGTAATGTTTTTCATTTTTCCTTAGTAAATGTACTAGAGCTGATAAATCATGTTAAAAGCGATATATCGATGTTAGAGAATTAGGGAGAATATCGGTGCTTAACTGTGATTTATCGTAATCGAAGTTCAAAATTTGTACCATTTTGTGTAATTAAAAAGTTGCGTAGCCCTAGCTCAGAATTTTCATCAATGGTTTGGTAAAAATGTAAAAATAATGTGTAAATATACATAAAAATGTATGTTTTCATCTAAATCCAAATTCAATAATACGGGTATCACCAAATTAAAAATCAACATAACATATCGATACGCCGATATCACAATTACTTGTAAAATAATACGGTACGAAAATGATTAAATCAATTTATATTTTATTTAAAGTAAAACTAAAAATCCGTTGTTTTAAATATACTTGTAAAAATTTACTGCACATCGACAGTCTAATTGTTGAGTTTCAGGCAGTCTTTCATTGATTAGATGTATAATATTGCCGAGCTTTATACTTAACAACTAAAATACAATTCATAATAATAGCAATAATTATTTTCCAATGCAAAAATCTTTGAAGACAACATCGAGTATATCTTCGCAACTGACATGTCCGGTGATGCGTTCAATACAACGAACAGATTTGCGCAGCTGCTGCGCTGCAATGGCCATATCTGGGTATACGTCGGGTTTGTAATCTCTTAGAAAAACCTCAATGTATTCAATGCAACGCTCCAATTGCTGCCGGTAGCGCATGTGGGTAATGCGTGGATGTTCTGCTTGGGGCGTGCCGCACAACTCTTGCAGCAGACTCTCCAGGGAGCCTAGAAATGTTGGCAAGTTCTCATGCTTGTGGCAGGATACACACATCAGATTATCAAGCTGGTTTAGACGTTCGCTTTCTTCCGCTGTCAGTGTGTCCGTTTTATTTGCCACCAGCTGGAGACGCTTTCCATCGATCAGTTCTGCTCCAATATCTAGATCTTGCAAATATTTCTCTGTGTGGACTTTTAGCGCTTCGCTACTGTGCACCTTAGCTAGTTGCCTAGCATCTGTCATAAGGAGTATCAGATCGGATTGAGCCACACACTGCTTCGCTCTTGCAATGCCTTCCAATTCTATAGTGTCTGTGGTATCGTTGCGTAGGCCTGCTGTGTCAGCAAACACAACCGGATAGCCACCAAAGTTATGAGTCGTTTCGATAATGTCCCGTGTGGTACCCGCCTGTGCGGTGACAATGGACACGGAACGCTGACACAGCATATTCAGCAGACTACTCTTTCCGACATTCGGGGCACCGACAATAGCAGTGCGCACACCATCGCGTAACAACTCTCCCTGTCGTTGATCATTGAGATGCGCCCGTATCTCACGCTTTACTGTGTTCAATTCTCGGGTCAATTGTATTATGACTCCTCCTTCGATCTGCTCCTCCTCGGCAAAGTCTATATATGCCTCTAGGTGTGCTGCGCAGCGGATAAGACGTTTTCGCCAGGTGTCATAGAGACGTGCCAATGATCCAGTACTTTGTAGAACCGCCTGTAATGTATTTTGTATATATGTAATTGGGATTATACATCATATAAGTATATGGTTACTAACCCGTTTTGCTTTACCTGTTTGCGCTGCGCCTCTGTCTCGGCATGTATCAAATCAGCTAGACCATCCACCTCTGTCAAATCCAATTTACCTCCAAAAAACGCTCGCTTTGTAAACTCTCCGGGTTGGGCTGGACGCAATCCTGGCACTTGACCGAGTGCATCTAGCATTGCAGCAATAACGGCCAGAGAGCCGTGCACTTGAAACTCGCAAGAATCTTCGCCGGTGAATGAAGCTGGTCCAGGAAACCAAAGAAGCAGTCCCTTGTCAATAACATCTTTACTGACCGGATGGTAAAACGATTTCAAATATGCTTGTCGTTGTTTTGGCTCATACTCGGCGTTGTTTACTAACGCGAGCAAAGCCTGCTTGGTCTGTGGCCCGGAGACACGAATTACTGAGACGCCGCACTTTACATGCCCCGAGCTAAGGCTGTATATGGTGCATCCACTTCCATTAGTGCTGGCATGGCGTCGTAATAGATTCCACCAGCCATTTGTTACGCTCCGCAACAGAGCCATAGTTACTTTAAAACGTCCAAAACGGCAGTAACAAAGAAAAAACAAAAGACAGATGATTTGTGCCAATCGATACTTTCAGATAAATCGAGTACACGAGTACAAAAGACATATGATTTGTGCCAATCGTTACTTTCAGATAAATCGAGTACACGAGTACTTGTGCGGCGATATTGTGTTTTTTAGCGTTGCCGGACCATGAAAATTAAAAAATAAATGCTTTTCATAGAGTTTTGGCGACCTTTGTTTTTAACACTCATTGCTCGAGGTCAAAGTACAAAAATAAAAACAATTTGTTTTTAAGTTCTGTTATTTTAATTTTCCGATATATTTCGGTTACTCTCCATTGTTGCTTTTTTTATTTTAAATTGTTTTATTCACAACTTTAGATTCTTTACTCATCTTCTTTTATTGGCTCATCTCTTTTTTTCTTCGGTTTACGAACTTTATGTTTGTCTTTTTTCAATGTGTCCGTTCGAGGAACTACATTTTTCTTTTTCTTAGCACGTTGCAGACGTCTCCAATTCTCATAATCATGGGGTCCCGTAATAGGAATTTTCGGTATTTTACGAAATGGTCCATCCTTGCGAGTCGCTAGTGCACGCGTTGTAGCAAAGATTATTTTACCAATCCGAAATATTGTTGTTGTCATATTGTTATTTGGAATCCATACTTTTATAACAATTTTTAACTGCAAAATTTCTTGATTTGACAATGTACGACACTTATTTCTTGAATACTTGATTTATTATGAGATATAATAAGACGTATTTGACACCATATGCGTAACTCTAGTTTGTATTGTTAGATTTTAATAAAGGCTTAAAATTGATATAGAATAAAAGAAACAAAAATTTATTAGACTTCAAAAATTTGTAGTAAAAATGAAAATATGAACTATCAAATAACGGAACTAAAAAAAAAAACATTTGTGAAGAAACATGAAGTTCTCGCGTACAACTTTTAATTATCTTTTAGTTTCACAGAATTATCTTTTTCACTATAGTATAAAATATTTTTGGTTTTAAATATAATAATAACAATAATAAGTTTTTTATTAAGTTTAAGAATACTATAAATTTTAACAAATAAGTGTACATAGCGTTACTTTAGTGAATCTGGTACGTAATTGGATTGGTATATCAATACTAGCAAGTCCTGTTGCTGTTTTTTCTATGTACAAGATTTCAGGCGATTCTATTCGGAGCGCCAACAGCTTATGATGGGTTGAGGCTAAAATTCAGGCGTGTTTCAGTCCATTGAGGTCTGATAGATTCATGTTCAGGGAAAGGGTTGACATCTTATTTATAGTGGACATGTTTGGAAAGCTTAATACCCAATGGTATTAGCGCTCTTTATGTCTATTGCAATTTATTCCCAGTATTTATTTGTACGAAAACGGGGAATTCTGTTTGGCGCCGCCCACAACTTCACATTTTTAAGAGTTCCAGAGTTCCACGATTTGGCTAGATTTTGTCGTTTTTCATGCTTTCTTCGAGGTTTGTTTGATTGATTTTCTGGGAATGAGTTAGGACCACCTTTGTAGCGAACATTTTCGGGAAACTCAATCCAAGTACAATCATATTTTCGGTCATTAGGTCCATGATGTTTATAATGCGAATGATCTAGGCGAACCTCGTCAGGAATTTCAGTTTTTATCTCCCTATTCTGCTCCCACATTGACAATCTCTTACTAGCTTCGTATTTTTGAGATTTTAAACGTTCTCGCTGTATCTTTTCACTGTCTATTTTACGAAGACTATTCCAAAACGTGGGAACTCGCCTTGCGATATGACGAGTCTGAGCATGCGCTATTTTTGCGTTTAACAGCTCCATACATCGGTTCACCAACATTTTTGTACCATTATTAAAATTAACCATTTTCTCTAACTCAAAGCAATGCCACTAATTTACATAAATATTTGTGAGTATTTTTTTTTTAACTTATTCAATGTTTTCCGAAAGTGTTTATCAAGAGGCTTTTAATGAATAACTGAAAAATGTTACGCGCGATAGAATAGAAGTATTAACACAATGACTGAAAAGCTTACTTGATCTGATATTATGCTTGAACCGAAACTGCTCAAATATCGAATAAATCCAAAGTAATATGATAATTTCATTAGATATGATTTTCTAAATAAATCCGATTTATTGGCGATTTCTGGATAGTGTGGCCACTGTACATATGAAACACCATGTATGTTGTAAATGGTTGATGTCTGGGACAGCCGTATCGGTCACCAGGTTGAGTAATTAGCGCACCTATGACACTTAAGCGCACAAATATTGATGGCAGAGAGAGAGCAAGAAATTCTTGAAAGCGGCCGATCGAACTCAGTTTGGCTTTATCCGTTGAATGCTTTAGAATGAAGCCTATCACAATATTCTTACTGATCTTGCTGGATTGTATACTTTTTGACCAATCTTCGGGAAACCAAACAGAGTCGCTGCAGCATATGCGAGATGGTATACTATCACGTCGTGTGCGGGCTCTTATATTCCCCAGCAAGGCTTCGGTATTGTTAACAGCAGCCTTGACCAAGATCATTGTGGGCGGGCGGCCAAGTGGAATGCAATATAGTCTGGAGTTTGATATGTACATTCCGCTTCCCGATACGGTAGAGGGTTGGCGGCCAAACATACTTTTGGGCACTACAACTAAGAAACCAAAGAAACCGATGGCAACAAAACCGAAACGTCGTTGGGATTGGTATCGAAATGGATATGGGAATCATTATACTTACTACAATCCCTATAAGGGATTCCATGCCAGGTAAATGTTGAGTTGATTTTGATGTAAACTTTATAATCTTCATTGTATAGTTAAAGTTCTGCAGTTCGCAAAACCAATGCGGATCATTTCTACAAAAGTCCCTGGCAATTCACAGAGGAGCCTTGGCCAGGACATATGAAACATGGCCGGAACGAGGTGTATAATTCGTGGTCCGAGATTCCAGGCTGGAAGCTTAATCGCGGCTACAGGGAAAGACGCGAAATATTTGATCAACTTGAGGCGATGGGCAACTAGTAGGACTATATAGTAAAATATTCTATTAATTTAATTATTAATGTCGATTTTCTTTCAGTTTTCAGTTAGATTTGAAGGCCTGCATTAGGCGAGCAATGTGCGAGTTTCGAGAAAGGTTTAGTCAGCAATACGGACAGGGTCTACTTATGGAGGATCTGTTGGGCATTGTACTAACGTAGGTTTCCTTAAAATAATATTCTTCTTAACTTAAGATATATGTTTTCTTTAATTATGTTTATCCTCTACAGAATTCCTGAAGATATAAATGATGATAATTACCGCAATCTACACAGAGACAGAAATTGTGCCCATTTCTATGCGCCCTCCTGCCCCTATAGAGTGTTAGACTTTCTCACATTTAACGGCATGGGATCCAAAACAAAGTAGACTCTTTTTTTAATGTCAGATTTCGAGCGGAATAAACATTCATAGAATTTAAGAAATATTCAGTATTTATGTTCATTCCAAGTTAAACATCTCTTGGTATAAAACAATTTTTTTTTTTAGTTTTTCCTTTTAGTTAATGAAAATTTCCAAAAAATTCAAAATTCTAAATTGGTATGATGTTTAACATATACAACTTTTTAGGCCGAAGAGCCTTTCGCCAAGGCAATTTGGTCTCCTTCATTCGGCTTAAGTGTTCAAAGCAATCGAGGAAGGATAGATGCGAGAAGCCGTTAAAAGAATTTCCCTGTGGCAAACCAAGAAAAATGGGTGATCAACCTATATTAATGAATGAAACCAAGATGACAAAGCCACCATCAATTTGGCTAAATCCATTTTGTGATGAAGATGATTATTTTTGTCCATTCAATCCGCGCTTCGACGACATCTATTACGTAGAGTCGGATAAGGCGAAACGTAAGTATTGGCAGACCTGGGTCTCCTGCCCGCCTATCCAAATCAAGAAGAAGAAAATCTGTTGTTTTGAGAAGGTGAAGTCTATGCCATATAGACGGCGCAAACGCAAACCGGTCACTGCCTGCCCCCAGCCAAGGTGTAACGAGGGAGATTGCCCAAAAGCAATACGACGCTGTCATCGTGCTGGCCGTATACCACCACATTGTGTTAAAATGAAACGCCCCCTATTTTGCACCAAACCGTTGACTCCTTATCCAGCATTCTCTGAATGCACTCGACTGAAACCTGACGCTCTGCCACTGAGCGAATGCCGTTGCCTTTATAAACCTATGATATGCGAAGTTTGGGCAGAATGGCGACGTCGTTCCATTAATAAAAGTCGACAAAAATGCTAATTGCCCGGTTATTGTGAATGTTTAATAGCAGCGTTTAGATGATGACCGGCGATTGCTGAAACCAGTCCCAAATTCAAAATCATAACTTTTAAAGCAGATATGATAATTGCATATAACAGATTGAAATGAATGCTATTGCAGAAAAGTTTTGTTTTTTTTTTTTTTAAAAAGATTTTGAAGTGTTTATAAAACTGATTACAAGCACAAAAAAATTATATAAAAAGCTTTAAATTTCCTTTAATTTTTCTAACTGATTTTTCCTTGAAAAATGATCGAAAATTGCCAGCTTTACTAAAAACTATTTCTATATAGATTTCCCTATTTTACATTTATTCTCATGTCATGTCATATCAGAAAGTTACTTTTGTTATATGCGTCAACCAATCCCAGACTCTTGGACTGCAATCCCTATAGGTTTGTATACAGTCTGCACCGTTTCGACCCGCATCTCGGGCATCGAGGTACTTTTCCGAGACATTGTCCATGGTGGGGCTGCAGTTCGAATAACATATTAGGTTCATATATAGAGTACGATAGGTATACTCACATAAGAATAGCATTTAGAATCTCGCTGAAGATATTATTCCCATCGAAGGGCAGCTGGGATATTTCGCAAATGCTTCGCAGCAGACACGTGGCTCCTCGTTCACTGCCCTCTAATCTATGAATACGATGAATAGAATGAATAGCTCATCATTTTGCACTGTACTCACTGCTCCATGCCCGTCTCGATGGCATCATAAAACCAACTACGTGTATCATCCCTATGTAGTGTGGCCTCCATTCCCCTGCGCAGCTCACGAGCCGTGGAAACAAAAGCTGTGGTGTTCCAGAAGCTCCACCAATAGATCGGTATCGTTGTGGGTATATACTGATTCTGCAGATTATAAAAGAACCAAAACGATTGATCCTTGTCCACTTGCTTTACGGGATGTGCCACACTTCCGACAAACTAAATTCAAATTAAATTTGATTTTATTATATATATATATTTCGGATCTCAAGGAACTTACCTTGACAACACCCTGGCCATTGTAAATAGCTACACGCTTGGCCCGATTCAGTTTTGTGTGATATATGCTTTCATTGGCAGCCTGAGCTGATCTGGGCAGGAAACTTCGATCGATGTGGCCCACAACAATGGAGATTCCATAAATTGCCAATATAAGTAGTATATAGACTCCGCTGCGATGCATCCTATCATTGAAGCTCTTAACTTAAAACTGAAGAGCTGCCAAGAATCTTAAGGTTTCAGCTCAAGCAGTCACGGATACGCAATATTTGTTTGTCCAATAAATTGACAGTTTAGACAAAGTGAGAAAGAATTCTGAAGATGGTTCCACTAAGATAAAAGAGTATTTTCGAATGATTCGTTCTAGTTTAATATAGAGTAAATCATAAATAAATAAATAAAATATATGAAATTGGAGATGAGTTATGCAATTTCTGTATTATTTACGATCATGTAGTGCACTCAAAATTCTGCCTGAGGTTTAAGAGTGCCATGAGCATCCAATTATTAACTCATGGTTGCTTTCTATTGTTTCGGAAATTACTACTCCACGTCCACGTCCCAATTCCGAATTGAGGCAAATGCTCGACTCATTAACAGTTCCCCTAATTGGAGACCCAAATAAACAATAGAATTGATTAAAGAAAAAAACCGGAATGTGAATACGTCAAGACTCGTGTCGGGTTGCTTCATATCAAGATGCGACGGCCAAAGCAGCAGAACGACGGAATCCTCGTTGCGATCATTGGGTTACTCCTGACCAGCGGAACCTCTGGCATGTTGCTGTTTCCCGCATCGACGGTGTTGCAGTTGACATCCTCGATGTCGGTGCCCATCGATATACCAGACGCGCGAAAGGTCTTCATGGATCTGGGATTCCAGATGAACTACAATCTGCCCTTTGATCTGCTCTCGTTCTACAATCCAACCATTTGGTCAAATGCTTTGGAACGTCGAGGCAGGCGTAGCACGTACAATATCACGGGCATGGCCAGGCAGTTGCTAGAGGACGAGAGTGGCATCCATCCGAGTGACTTCACCGCAGGCGAGCTATACGCAGGTTTGGAGAATCGTTTGCAGGACTATGGATTCCACAGATCCTGCCTTCTACGCAGCGTCTGCGAATTGGCTCTCCATCCGCTGGCCGACAATCATAGCTATAACTATAGTCTGATCGCACAGATCATCACATTTCTGCTAACGTAAGTAGCATATTATGTAGGAGGATAGGATCAATGTTAATCTACCCTTGCTACTTGACAGACCCTCCCAGCACGATGGATTCGCAGCGCACGAGAAGCTCTACAGGTATCGATACGAGCGGGCCGAGAGTCTGGGCTTCTTGGGCGGCGACTGCCAGCGGGCATACCCCAAGTGCGAGTCGGATGTGATCTCGTTGATTACCAGACTAGTTAGATGAAATAAATTACGCTCTCCCTCATTCTCAAAATGGGTTAATTCCTATCTCTTTAGGGTCAGATTTAAGAACCATTCAGTTCCTTTTGTGATCTTTATAAATTAAGAAATTGTGACAAACTTTATAAGACAATGCGCTTCCTAGCTTATTAATTTGCTAATGCCGCTCAGGAAGTCCACGGCACATTCCGGGTAAAGTTGGGCACAATCGGCACCTAGGAAACCCTGCTGCTCGGCATGCTCATAGATCTCTCGATACAACGTCTCGCTGGGTCCGAAAGCCTCGTGCAGGGAAGGCCTAAAGTGAAGTGGAGGAATTAGAAATATCATTGGATTGGAATCTCCGCTTCTCACTTACGTCAGTGTAAAGGTTAAGAGGGCCGTCAGCATGTTCTGGTGCCCATCGTCGAAGGGATGACGTGCCAGCTCACAGACACTTCTCAGCAGGCAGGATTCATCGAAACCGTAACGAGTTAGCATACTCTCCACACTCTCGTATAATTCTCCAGCGGTAAAGTCACCTGGATGCAGGCTACCCAACATAGGATTCAGATATTTTTGCGTCTCGTTGCGTAGCTGTCGTTTATCCCGGCGAGCGAACTCATCTGCCCAGATGGTTGCATCGTAGAAACTCGATGGTTTACTCGGCACATCGTAGTTCATCTGCAGGCCCCAATCCCAGAACAACTTGCGGTAGGGTAAGACAATGGGAACCGATAACGAGGCCGTTACCTGGTACACCGAAGCAGCCGGAAAGAAGAGCGGCAACTTGGCTTGGCACACCCAAATCTTGGCCAGCAGAGCCCAGACGAAGATGTTGTGTGCTGCTTTGAGATACATTTCAGAGTAACCCACTGGGATTCGCTTGTGTGTAACGCAATGTGCGTTAATTAAGCCCCAGCAATAGTTGCTAATCAGACAGACCGGATGGAACAGTCAGCTCAACCTTACAACAGTCACGTGCCCCCCTTCGATCGTAATTCCCATGGTAAATAGTGTAAGCAGTGACGTCCAATCGAATCGATTGGCTTCTCGGGTTTCTGAAGATCACTTGGACTTCTAGGGTTTGCATTGTCTTGATATCCATCAGGATGTAACTGCTGTGGGGCGAGGATAGGTTGATCTATCATGGATCTCACATCCGAATCTATTAAGTCTAGTTAAATTCTATAAGGTTAATATGATCATAACTGAGTCCACAAATTGAGGATCAAGTATAGCAGCAGCAAGAAGACTTGGTGTACATAATAATACAATAATACTTTATCGAGTCTTTCAACATTTGACTTTCACCATACATTAAAAATCTTTGCAGTTAGTTCTAGGGTTTATTTGAGTTTCCAGTTTACATAAGGTTAGAAAAGTAATGAAGAGATCCAATTCATCCAAATTTGGCTTGTTTGCTTCAGCGTTTAGACCAATTCTAGATGGTAAAGCATCAATCAATAGTTGGTTAACTCTGAGCTTTGATTGGGATCATGCTGAACATTTCAATCAGTACGTTTCAGTCATGCATTGCCTCTGGCTCTTGGTGTTGCTTTCTGGACCCTGGGATCTCGTAACATTGATCTCGGGCGAGGGCAATAGAACGGAGCTCAACCATGTTGTGGAACGGGTTTTCTCTCGGCAGAAGCGTTTTGTGCTGTTCCCAAAGGGATCGAATCTGAAGTTTACCATATCCCTGAGTAAGGGTCTGCTGTCGTCCTTTCCGAAGGGTGTTTCCATGACCATTGAGCAGGCGTGCTATTTTCCGGTTCCATCCAGTCGCATGGATGTCTATCCGAAGCGCTTTCGTCCTAGGACAACCACAACTCCAGCACCCTTGACGACTACAGAGCCCACATATGTTTGGATCGCAGGGACGGATTGGCGCTTTAAGGCGACTCCTCTCAAGAAACCCATGCCATTGAAGCTGCATCAGCGGATCGGTCATGTGGATCCCATCAAGATGAAGCAGTGGTCACGCTACGGGGAGAAGTACAATAACTGGACGACACCAGTGAGGTATCAAGGACAGCCCCAGAAATGGTCTAAGTGGACTACAGCTTCGCCCAAATGGAGTAGCTACAATAGACGTTGGTATAGATCTATCGATTCGAAGGATTACGATCCGGAAACAGCTGACTATGAAGCCGTGGAGTATCCAGATATTGAACATCTGCAAGACTCGCGACATTACCATGGAATACGTGATCGTCGTCAGCTGTTTGAACAGTTTGGAGGATTCAGTAAACTGTACTAGATTCTTCTTCAATTCTTAACCCAGATCTAAGCTAATCTCCTCATCTCTTGCAGCCTTGGCATCGACACCAAGGCATGTATTATGCGCGCCATCTGTGACAGCAAGAGGTTACTCCTGCCATCTGGCTACTCCATGCTGCAGGACATTGTGCGTCTGATTTTCACGTAAGCAGATCCAAGTCTTTTCCTCTATTGTTTCTTGATTCTCATCCTATTTTTACGACCTTCTTTAGCATGCCCACCATATCGGGCGTGGAGGATGACTATAGCCGCATCATGAGCATGGACAGTGAGGATTGTGACCGTCAGTTTCGGGCAGAGTGCAAGCTAGATCTCTTAGCCTGGTTTCTTGGATTTAAGAACTGATTAAAAATACAAATGACAAAATTGGAAATTCCTTTTTATTGCACGAAGTGAGCATCCCAAATGGACTGCTTGCACTCCGGATACAGTGCAGCACAGTCTCCGGTGTGGGCGTGTGCCTTGTCGTAGCGTGTGTCCCGATAGGCTACCGGCTCATGGTCTAAGGCCTCCGGTATGGTGAACAGAGCTCGCAGAAGTTCCCCAACAAAGCTGCCTGGTTCCCGCTCCCCAGATTTCTGTCCCGTCTCACACAACGTACGCAACACACACTGGTGTCCATTCTGACCACGTCTGCGGGAAATATCAATGATGTAAGGATGTGTAGAGAGAGTACTATGCCTACTTACTTATCCAGATACTTCTCGATGCGCTCGTACAACTTTTGGCGACTATTCCGATGATATTTGATTTGGTTTCCTTCCATTCGAGTGAGCTGCTCATCTTCTACGCTCGTGGTGCCACTGCGACGCTGTCGATGATGCAGATGAGGTTGCGATGGATCCGGAATACTACGTTTGCCAAATATAGGATAGATCCGGTGATACTTTTGAGGTGGTGGTCTTGCTGAGCTGGTAGGCACTCGCGGCGCTTCTTGCTGGCGATTTAGCTGAGGTTTGCTCGGGCTGTAGAGCTTGTTTCGCTCTTGAATACTATCAAGGTTAGAATAATAGAGAGATTAAGGTATTATCTGATTGGGCATTGACTTACTGTGAGGGCAGGGCCCAGTAGGGAAAGCGTGTGGCTCTGGATGGGGTGTGGTAGGACTGCGACCACTGCTTGAAGGGATTGCGTAGGCTGCTACTGTAATAGAAACTATCCTTGCGCCTGGCTGGCTTACTCCCTGCAGGTCTGGGTCGTGGTTTATAGTAGTTATTCCCATATTGATGCGATATATGCATGGGAGGACGGAAGACTGAGGAGCTGCTAATCTTATCGGTTGAAGCCGTCGAGTTGGCTGCATCATCCACGTATGAGATGTTGGATATGACATCATTGCGACTGACATCGATGGTTCCGGTTGCCAGTTTAATCAGCAAATCATCGAGAGCTTCGCTAGGTGGCTTGCTGGGTAACTCCCAGGCCAAAGCAACTGTGACTCCCAGAACCAAGTAGTTGGTGTAGTCGACGACACAGATGTATTCGTCATAGACTGCCAAACGATTACAAATGGAACAAATATATGTAGGTTGAATCTCCAGCCTCACTTACCCACTTGGAAGGAACTGCCCTCTGGAAAGACCAAGTAGCGACGCTGCCTGGAAAGAAGGTCTCTACTGCTCGTATCATTAAGTTTCGATTCGACCAGCTGGTCGAAATCTTGCTGGACATTCAGTATTGGCCCCTTATCCGGCAGGTCTAATCCTATGCCGGCTTTGAGTGCATCTGCCAGGCAGAATAGGAGCAGCAATAGAACCGCTTGCTGTAGAGTATTATCTCTTTGTAGGCCACGGCTCTTACACATTGTTCACACTTCACGGCCCATAGACAAACTGTTGGCCGAAAACTTTGGAAAACTTCGTCAAAGAACTGAGAAGATTTCGTTTCGAAGCACATCAAATTATTGAATTAATTTCTTCGGGCTGTTAATTGCGGCTTTCTCACGTTGTCTCGCCCCTAAGAGTTTCCTATCCACAAGATCTAACGCCTTCGTGGTACTTTTTCTTTCCACTCATCACACTTTTGTTTTCAGACTCTTTCGCTTTGTTCTACTGGAAATCTCTCACCCAAATCATAATATATAATACTCAAAGGTGTCAAGTGGTTCTTTTTTTCTCTGGGCGTGGATCTTTTTATTTTCTGGTTTATGCCGGATCAGACTGATTTCGTATAAGAAGTTTTTTATTTCTGGTTTAGATTTTATTAAATAATAAATTACATTAAATGTTTTACAATGTTTTTTTTTTTTTTTTTTACTTTTCTTTTATTTATTAAATCTTTTTGTATACGAACTAACAATAGGCTTAAAAATCCTAACAACAACAAATTTTCGGAACAGTTGCTCTACAATTCTTAAGACTAGTTTTCCTAGATCCTGTCTAAGAGATCCATTCCTCTGCTTCAAATATGGATCACCTTGCTAACAAGACGAAGAATGTCATGCATACATTCGGGATACAAACGGGCACAATCATGACCAAGAAACCCATCTAGTTCGGCCTGTTCGTAGGCTTTCCTATAAACATGCTCGCTCTCCAGAAAACCCTCATGCTGGGAAGGACTGTGGAAAGTAGGAGAAGTATGCTATATAAAGATTTACATGACAATCCGCTATTGCCTACCTCAATACGAAGGTGATGATGTCAGTCAGTAGATGATCCCCATCAAAGGGATGTTTGGCCAGTTCACAGACGCTCCTCAGTAGGCAGGTATCGTGAAACCCGTACGAACCCAGACTATCCTCCATTGCCGCATAGAGTTCCCCGGCAGAGAAGTCCTTGGGATGCGTTTGGGTCAGTGCGTTGTATCCATATTTGGCATAGAAGCTCGGCTCGTTGTGGGGCAATTCACGTTTGGTCTGGTAGTTGGCAAAGCCTGGCCAGATGGGAATGCTGTAGAATGAGGTTAGATTGTTGGGTAGTTCATAGGAGACGGCAAAGCACCAATCGATCAGTATGCGTCGTTCCGGGTAGAACTCAGCAATGGGCACCGAAACGGAAGAAGTCAACTAGAGGCAGGATGAGGACGATTGTCAGGGAGTTATTGTATTATATAATGTCTATTACTCACTCCGAGGTTTGTGGACGCTGGGTAAATCAAGGCGACCGCAAAGTCGTGGCTAACAAGGAGCAGCAGAACCTTGTAGAAGAATCTCTTGAACTGCATATCGGATGACCAATCGGTACGAGCGAAATACTTCTACTGCTCGACTTGGTAAATAATGATACAGACGATCATGTAGATAATGTAGATATATGCAGAGATCACTCTGAAATTAGGTCTACGGGGCAGACGATGAGATTCATGAATAAAGTCAATACAGATCAAGACATAAATCGGATGTGTGTAAATATTTAGACAACTTGTTCACAGATGCTTCGAGTACTCGAAGAATGTACTGAGTGCAAATGAAACAAGATCGATTCATTTGGATTCAAGCATCTGTCAGATCTATAATGTCGCCGTCTCAGATATGTATGCTTTTGGTGTTGGTCAGTTGCAGTAGCCGGGCGGAAGCGGGATCTCGTCAGACTCAGCTCCGATCGAGCTATGATCGTGTTTTCAGTCGCAAGAAACGTGCGATCATCTTTCCGCCAGGATCGTTTTTCAAGTTCACCCTGAACTTCAGCAAGGGATTGCTCTCCACGTATCCACGTGGTATTACCTTTAATCTGGAGGAGGCTGTATACTTTCCCATTCCAGGTACCCGGGATGATCTCTATCCCAAGAGATTCTTACCAAAAACAACAACTACTCCGACGCCTAAGACAACAACCCCGCTAACTTTTGTGTATATTCCCGGAACCAATTGGCGTTTCAAGGCACAGGCCTTGCCTAAGCCAAAGTATGGACAGAAACCTCATCGCATGGATTACGGATCCTCCTACAAATGGCAGAAGGGAACGGCAAACTACGCGCAAAAGTGGCAGCCAGACAGCAATCGGGCTAAGTGGTCCAAGTGGACTACACCCGCTCCTCAATGGACGCGTGAATGGACCATGGGCCATTGGCGGGAATCCCAACCCGTGGACGAGAATCATCGTCACTTTCATGGCCATCGGGACAGACGGCAATTGTTTGAACATTTCAGTGAACTCAGTGGACTGTGCGTTCTTATTACATATTTCATATCATTCATATTTCCATTGATACCCTCTAATCTTCTCCAGCTTTGGTCTCGATGTCAAGTCCTGCATTCTGCGCACAATCTGCGACTCAAAGCAGCTTCTACTACCGCCAGGATACTCCATGCTGCAGGACATGCTGCGTTTGGTCTTCACGTGAGTTGCTCTCGAACTATCCTATGATCTTTCTATATGTCTTCCACAGTATGCCCAGATTGGATGGACTCCAGGATGAGTATACACGCATTATGAGCATGGAAGCCAATCGCTGTGCCAGTGAGTTGAGAACTAAATGTAATATGAATCTGCTGATTTGGCTATTGAGTGGTCGAATGGAATAAATATGGATATATTTGTAATCTTAAGAATACTAAGGATAAAGCTGGAAATGTCTTCTTATTGTACGAAGGGAGCATCCCAAATGGACTGCTTGCATTCCGGATACATTGCAGCACAGTCTCCGGTGTGGGCGTGTGCCTTGTCGTAGTGTGTTTCAGCATGCACTATGAGCTCATGCTCCAGAGCCTCCGGTATGGTAAACACAGCTCGCAGAATCTCCCTGACAAAGCTGCCTGGTTCACGCTCCTCTGATTTCTGTCCCGTCTCACACAACGTACGCAACACACACTGGTGTCCATTCTGACCACGTCTGCGGGAAATATCAATGATGTAAGGATGTGTAGAGAGAGTACTATACCTACTTACTTATCCAGATACTTCTCGATGCGCTCGTACAACTTTTGGCGACTATTCCGATGATATTTGATTTGGTTTCCCTCCATTCGAGTGAGCTGCTCATCTTCTACGCTCGTGGTGCCACTGCGACGCTGTCGATGATGCAAATGAGGTTGCGACGGATCCGGAATACTTCGTTTGCCATATACTGGAAAGATCCGATGATACTTTTGGGGTGGCGGTCTAGTGGAACCGGTAGGTCTACGAGTCGTCTTTTGCCCACGATTACGTTGATGAAACTTATTCTTGCTCGGTCTGTGGAACTTGTTTCGCTGTTTGATACTACATGGATTCGACAAATAGAGAGGTTAAGGGTTTGTCAAGGATTCATTTACTTATAAACTTACTGTGAGGGCAGGGCCCAGTAGGGAAAACGTGTGGCTCTGGATGGGGTGTAGGACTGTGACCTCTGCTTGAAGGGATTGCGTAGGCTGCTACTGTAATAGTAATGATCCTTGCGCCTGGCTGGCTTACTCCCTGCAGGTCTGGGTCGTGGTCTATAGTAGTTATTCCCATATTGATGAGATATATGCATGGGTGGACGGAAGACTGAGGAGCTATCGTAGTAGGAGTTATAGTTGAACCCTCTGATATTGGCTGCATTCGAAAAGTTGATGTAGTTCGGTTTGTAGCTTGATTTTGGGGTTGTCGAGTCATCCATATATGTAATGTTGGAGACAGTGTCCTGCCGACTGATGTCAATGGTTCCATCGTTCAGCTTGGTCAACAGATTCTCCAATGCTTCGCCGGGTGGCTGGCTGGGTAACTCCCAGGCCAGGGCAGCCGTGACGCCAACCACCAAGTAGTTGGTGTAGTCCACAACGCAGATGATCTCATCGAAAACTAACTACAGATTAGAATAGGGAAAATTGTTGATTCCCATGCTTGACTTACCCATTTGAAAGGAGCTACCCTCCGGAAAGACCAAGTAGCGTCGTTGCCTGGAGAGCAGCTTGCTGCCAGCTGAATCGTTCAGCTTCGCCTCGATCAACTGATCAAAGTTCGAGTTATCCACGCTATATACATGATCGATATGGAGTGCATCTGTTAGAGAGAGTAGAACCCCAGAAACCAGTAGCAGAGCACAAGTATAACTTTGGTAAGGATGCCGTCTCTGTTGGCCAAGATCCATGCACATTTCCCTGACGTGTGATCGACGCGTAGTTCATATATCAACTGACTTATAGAGAGTAGCGTAAGCCCATTGCAACCCGTACAAGAATGTTGCACTTAGTTCTTCGTCTTGGCTTGTTAATTGCAGTCTTCCTCCCCCTCCCAACTAAATTGCACTCACATTTTTCACACCTTGAGAGCAGCTTTAACAAGTTAATTTCAGATATATATAGTACCTTATGCTGTAGGGTTCAGGTATAGAAAAGATCTTTATTCGAACCAGAACTTGTGTATGCAATCGCCGTACAATTGTCTACAATCCCCTCCAAGCATGTGATGTGCTTCCAGGTAATGCGGTGCCAAGTGCTCGGCCACTTCATCAGTTTTGGGTAATTGGAATATGGCCGAGAGTAACTCCATGACAAAGCTCTGGGGTTGGATTGAGCCCTCATCTGCATCTGCAGCCTGCTGACGCTGCGCGGACTCGCAGAGTGCACGCTGTATGCAGGCGCTGCCATTGAGCTGTCGTCTAGGGGGAGAGAGTTAGGTAATATATATAGATCATAGTGAATCTCTTGGGTGATGCTGCTGCTTACGATCTATAAAGCCGCTCGATCTTGCCAAAGAGCAAGGCACGAGAGCTCAAATGTTGCTGGATGTGCAGTCGCTCGAACTCCTCATCCTGATCCACTTCAGCGTTTCGTCGGCGGCGTCGTTTGCCAAATACGGGAAATATGTGATGCCTTGGGGGTTCCTGCAGCAGCTGACGCGGGCGCTGGGAGTAGGCCACATTGCTGGATGGGAATATCAGATAATAATCATGCCAGATGCTGTGTCAAGTGTGATCTTACCTGCTGACCGTAGGCTGGTGATAGGATCTCCACTTCTCCCTCTGCCGCTGCTGCTGCTGCTCGACGCGCGCCTTGTTGCGCTGCCACCAATTGTCCGACCATTGCCTGTTGGCATAAGCTGCTCCGGGAGCAGGGCTGCCTGCCTGCCACTGTCGCCACCGATTAGGTAGTCGCTCTCCATTAGATGGATTTGCATAAGCGGAAGTCTGCTCGCCGCGCTGGACATTCGTGTAGTAAGCATAGTGTTGGTCTTGGCCTGCAATTGTCGCGGGACTGGCGGTGGTTGCCTGCACGGCCTGCCAATTAGTGTTGCCTGCCACAACTTGTTCTCCATCCCCGAGATCTTCCTCTGTTGCACTCCCATTGCGTCGCACTGTGCCCAGCGTGCCATCGCTTAGACGTGTGCGTAGATTCTCGACCAGCTCACTGGGTGGCTTGCTGGGTAGCTCCCAGGCCACGGCACAGGTGACGCCGAGAATGGCAAAGTTCGTGTAGTCAACAATGGGTATGATCAAGTCGAAGACCAGCTGGAACGAGCTACCCTCGAGGAAGAGCAGATAGCGTTTGTTGCGATGCAACACCATGAGCTGATGACGTGACATGTTGCTGTTGTTGTTGCTGTTGGCATCCGGCTGGAGTACCATCGCCGCTGAAGTGCTGGTCATCACTTGGGAGGCTCCGTCATCGGCGCTTCTAATGGCCTCACTCTTGCCCAGCATTGGCCATAGGAACGGGAGCAGCAGCAGCAGCAGAGCGCAGCCAATCGCGCAGCTAATTACAATTATTTTGCTCTTCTCCATGGAGGGGCTTCACTTTGCATAAAATTCTATTGGCCTACACTGTGCTGCAAGGGTGGGGTCTGTGTGGCAAAGTGAGAGAGAGTTATGAAAATACACACTGATCTAATGTGAGTTTGATGAGCTTAGAGTGCAGATTGCAGCAAAAAAATTGACTATCGATTCCGATAACTTTTTCTACTAAAAACATCGATACTTTTGGCTTTCTAGGCTATTTTAGTACTTTAATTACTTGAATAGTTATTAAGCAAATAGAGTGCTACAAAAAAATGTGCTATCGATTATTGATAGCTATTTCAATTAAAATAATCGATACTGGAGGCTTTCTAGGCAATGCCAAAAACACGCAAAGAATTTAATTATCTATGGGTAATACTAGTACTTTAATTTCTTGAATAGTCGTTAAACATTGCTTAACAAACCGAAAATGGGTGATCAGAAAACAATTGAAGTATCGAAATAATTAAACCAACGATAATATCGATAATAGTTCAATTTTTTGCCGCACTAGACTCGAAGTGTTTTCGATTGTATTTCCACAGCAAAACGTGTGAAATCGATTAACAAATGATTTGTCAATTTTCAGTTGCCGAAGTTTGTTGCGCAGTGTAATTAAGCAATTGAGCAATTGGGCAGTCGCCGCTCGGACTCGTGGGCCGCCAATTGGTGGATGCTTACAGAGGCCATTTGCATAATTTCACTTGGGTCGCCCGACTCGCCAGCGATTTCGTTCGCTGGAATTGCCAATCGAGCGTTAAATTAATGCAATTTTCAGTAGCACTTTTGAACGTACTATACCACACTCTACTATATACTATATATAGTACGATACTATAGAGTACCATGCGCGATTGGGGCACAATTAAAACGCGTTCGGCTGTCAGTTGTGCCGCGAGCGCAGAATTGGATGCAAAATGATGGTGCAGATAATTACCATTAGTATGGGGTGCATACATATATCTATATATAGCGTATGTGTATTTAAATTTATTCCTTTTTACATATATGTGTGTGTGTGTGTGTTCTTTATTGATGCCACCAACTGCCCGAGCTGAACTGACGCGCTTAACACGCTCGCATGGTATACTGCATTCTGGCATTTCTCTCCAGGGTCGTGTGCTATCTCTCCAACTCTCTATCTCTCTCTCTCTCTATCTCTTGGTCTCTCATCTCTCTCGGGCAACGTCGTTTAGCTGCGCAATTAGCACCCAATTGAGTGTCGTTAACTCGTTTGTGTATCGCTTGAAGAGGCTTTAAAAGGTGCGAACTGCGATCTCTGCTCTGGTTTGTTAAATCGCTCTAAATACATAGTATGATATGGTTTCAAAGAGTAACTATGCCATTTTCAGAAATTACTTACTATACAAAATAAATGTAAGAAACTCGGGCAGGGCGTGCCAAGAGGCAGATAAAAAATAATACTACACTGTAAATTCCCTTTTGGGTAGGGCCACTAGAAGATCTTCCTCTAGCCATGTCATCAAGGTGCTACCCACACGCAATATAAATTTAAATTTAAGCGAATTTTCACTAGCTTTTCCTTTTTTCTTATTTTTTACACTAATTTTTGGGAAAAGTTGAACTGCAAACAATGTCAACATTGCTGGAAAATGGAAACAAATGCAGCAAACAGAAAACATGGCACTGCTGTGGCTTCCCGCGTGTGTGTGTGTGTGCTGTGGTGTAGTGGGGTGTGCTGGTGTAGCCGGGGGAGGGGGGCGTGTTTAAGGAAGGGGGTACTAACGAACAGCAGGCGCCTCAGTCGTCGTAGCATGCAAAACATTTGTCAAATCTAAATTAGCAGAGGGATTGCAGCAGGGAAGGTGATGGGGCGTAAGAGCGGCTGCAGGAGGTGGGGTAAGGAGGCTGCTTCCTTTTGGGCTGGGTTGGACCTGGTACAAATCGTATAAAATCACACTTAATGCCCGCAGGCAGCGGCAGCATGCAAAAGCGCAGCGAGGCGTGAATATCGCAGGCAAACAAACAGTTACAAGGGCGGCGAGGAGGGGATTGTAGAAGGGGCATAGACACTCGAATATGTGGGCTCATGTGTGAGGGAGTGGGGAGGGGGAATCTCTAACGACCCTCACACCACAATTATTTCATCTATTGTTCCAATTATCACACACACAGCGTGCAAAACAACGTTTAATTTTTGTTGCTGCAACTTTTCCGTCCTCACGCCAAGGGCGACTACACACCGCATAACGCACCACACCCAACTATGCCACACACACACAGAGACACACACACACACACACACGCACACTAGCAAAAGTACAAGTCAAACTTTAAGCAGCAACATTTCTCTGCTGCTTTTGTTGTTGTTGTTGTTGTTCTGCTTCTTCTTGCCTGCTGCCCACATTGCGTATGAGCAATTTGCATGTTGCGTATACGCCATGTATGTGCGTCTCATATGTGTGTGTGTGTGTGTGTGTAACTTGTATTCAAAAAGTTGTGTATTTGTGTGCGCAGTCATCACACCAAAAATACATAGATAAGATAAGGAATTCTTCCAAATTCACAGGCCTCTGGCAAAAGTTGTTTCCCCAAAATTTGCATTGCCAGAAACAAACCAAAATTAATTTGAGGCTAAAGTACTTTATATAAAATGATAATAATGTTAGTAGAAATAGATATATGAGAGATAATAGTATAAGTAGAAATAGTTGGGGTACTGCAAGTACCTACTGCGGGGATATTAACTGGGTGAGTTGTGATCGTGTTCGATATGCCAAAGAAGTTAAAACAGAAAGACTCTATAAACTGAAGAAGGTTGAATAAAATAAAGATATGATTATATGATACATATTCTATACAAATCAGCGGCTAATAAATACTGAGAAAAGTAGTTGAAGTCAGAGATCATTTGGCACAAGCTGAAGATATGATTATGTGAGATATGATCTATTTAGAAGTACAAATCAGGGGTTAATAAATACTATGTAAATCTGAGATTATTTGGCATTAGCTGAAGCATAGAAAAAGTTATGATCGTGTGACTTATGCAGAATATAAAGAATATACTGAAGTTAATATTGAAGATCAAATGATAGACATATATTGCAGCTAATAAGAATGAGTAATAAGAACTGGGTTGATCCATTAAGTAGGTTAGTTCCAAAATGTAGATGATCTATGGCAAATATTGTGTAGAAGAGTCTAGTTGGAGTGATAGAGATAGTGAGTGATGCTCCAGTTCCACATAACTCACTCATGTGCCTTCAATTAGCATCTCCTCCGGATGGGAGGGCAATGCTCCACTGGGTTGAACTTGGAATACAGTTGATCCAGTTGACACCTGAGCGCGAACTGGCGGCACAGTGGGGTGAATGAACTGTTAGTTAAGCAAGTTAACGGTTAACGATGACTTAACGGTACACGGCACGGGCATAACCGGAGTAACTGGAGTAGGGCACAGTTGATGGAACGGATTAGCGTCTCGGGCAGAGGCACTCAAAGCAAATTAGCGTGTTTATAGTGCGCTTGTTCCTCTGTTTTCATAGAGAGGGGAATGGGTTGGGCTACGATGGATTGTGCTGGGCTAGGAAATGGAAGTGGGAATTGGAAATTGCGACTGTGTAACTTGACTCGACGCATTTCATTTTGCTGCCAGTTGCCAGTATTTTAATTATGTCAAATTTGTGATGTTTGTTGCTGCTGCTGTTGCTGTTGCTGCTGCTGTTGCTGCTGTTGTTGCTGCTGCTGCTGCTGTGCAAATGTCAGCAGCTAATTAGAGAGAGTGAGCCAGAGGCGTCGCGCATTTCATTCAATGTCAGTTGCTGCTCGAGGATGGTCTAAGTCGTCATCCTCGTTGTTGCTGCTGTTACAGGTTGCCACGACGTCCCCAAATCTCAGCACGATGATGACAGAGACGTCGATGCCACTTCAGCGACTCTACGTCTCACCCTCAGGGGGTGGCAGGGGGGTGGGTGGTGCCTCTGCTTGGCCTTGTCATCATTTGCATAAGAAATTTATCTCAATGAGTAGCTAATTGGTAAATTGCGACATGCCCTACCCCCTTGATGTCCATTCGCATACCCTACCCTCCCCCCTCTCCCAAGGGAGTCAACAAAGGAGTACCAAGAAAATCCTTAGCACGTTAGTTTTATTACCCTAATCCTTGAACTAATTTACGGAGAGCGAACCGTCTTGACATTAGAAAAGTGAAACTCAAGCATATTGGCCTTAATACAGTGCAGCCCATTTAAATAGGGAAATGTGCTTGGCATGCTTATTGTGTCGCAGTGTGTTTCTATTTTGCTGGACAGCACTGTGAGCTGCGGCAATTAGCGTTTGACTAATTGCGAATACACTCACGAGTGCCGAGTGTAGGCACGCTAATACAGCTCACTCACACTCACACTGCCACACGCAGCTCATGGCCACAAACTCAATTGGCAATTGGCTAACTGCAGCTCATTACCGGGCCGCATCCCCTCCCCCTTTCGGCCCGATAATGCGGGGCTAACCAAATGAAATTAATTGCACATTTTAATTGACAACGCATCAAATCAATTTGCATGCTGCCGTGTGGCAATTAATGAATGAATGGATGCAACCAAAGTGTGACCATCTCTCTGGCCAGGTCTGAGCTGGCCAGGACTGGCCGAGCATTTAACCAAATTAACCGAGCTGTGCTCGCAGTCTTCCCCTGGCGGTTTCTCCTTCTCTCGAGCATTAATTGATATGCTAAGACATTACTGGTGTATTCGTACAGTTACAGCCCTATAACATATCATATGTGTGTTCTCTAACAGGTAAAACAAATGTCCGATGATAATCTAATTTACACCTGCAAAATAAATGACATTTTGATGTTTAAATTGGGCTAAAATGATGCACAAATTGCAGCATACACAGTAACGTAATGTGCCAAATTAAAACTCTAATTAATTGACAATGGCAAAAAATAAAAAAAAAATACAAGCCGGTAAGGCTACAGTCGAGCGCACCTGACATTAAGATACCCTTCGCCAAATTGCCAAAATCCGTTACAAACGCGTAATGACACTTATAATTTAAAACAAAGAATTCTGCACAATTAATTTAACTTCATATTTTGTTGAATAACCCTTTCCTATATTACCAAAATATTGAAAATTTTCAAAATATCCCTTTTGCTATTTTTTAAATGTAGAATTACCCAGCTTGTTAAGACATAAACAAAATGTCATTCCGCCCGGAAATCATTTGATTTTTAAGAAAGTTACGATCGGTGTAAAATGAGAGTTCCAGGCCTGTTGAGTGTGTTACATGTCTAATTTGTTTACCATTTCGACATGAATTTTGAGCCAAAATTAAGTATCGTTTAAAATCGATTTAAATGATTGTTTAGTACTAATTATGACCTCCGCAATCGATTAAAGCTAAAAACTAAAGATTTAAAATTTTTTAAAAAATATTTTTGTCAAAATTTCATAGGGGGGACCCTTACCTAAATTTTTGAAATATCGAATCACTTAGGTTAAGTAAGTAAACATGTAACCACACTCAAATTTTCAAACAGAGAATTCTGCACAAATTTTTCTACCACATATGGCTTACTCTTCCTCACAAACACAGACACGTGCGTAATGAGTAAAGCGAGAGTCGCGACGTTGATGTCGACGACAAGTGCTCCACCGGCTTCTGCTCGTATCGAACATTTGTACTGAAAACGTTAACTTGAATAACTTCTGTCTTATTGGTCCGATCGAATTGTGATTTAGAGGATATATTCATATATCATTAAGCTTTATGTGTATTGAAGCAGAACGTTATACATTCAATATTTTCTTTATTAACCACAAACATTTGAAATAAACTTGATTTGCCTAGGATATACGTGTATAGGAACCTTCATACCAAATTTGGTGTCTCTAGAATTTATTATAGCTGTGATCAGTTGTCTCATACAGACGGATAGACGGACATGGCTGAATCGACTCGGCTAGTGATCCTGAGCAAGAATATATATATACTTTATGGGGTCTGCCATGCCTATTTATGCTTGTTACATGCATATGCCGGTTGCACACAGTTAGTATACCTTTTTTTCACCATTTTCGAAGGGTATACAAATAATTTCAAATTAACAACATAACGCAACATCAACAGCAACAACAACAACAACAGCAACAACACCAACAAGTTAAATTAGTTTTTCAGGGCCGAAATTCGTAAATGAAAACTGGCATACTAAATTTGGAAATGCTCTTTTATTTCCATCGATGTCCTTGCAGCGCATATGCCTATAGACGTTTACAACACTTTTTATATTATGCATGAAAATATATATAAATATTTTGTATAGATCAAAGTCGTGCGAGCGTCGCTTGTTTCTCAGTAAGTTGTAAAGTAAAAATAAATAAATATAGTAAATAAATGATAATTTGAGAAAATAAATGATAATTATTATGAAAAGGAATTTATTTAAGCTTAGTGTATCATAATTAATGCATATTATAAATATTCAGTTAATGTTTGTAGCGAATATCCATTTTTTATTATTTATCATAATTTATTTATTTTTTGCTGGCAATTTCTTAAGATTTCAGCTTAAGTTTCTTATCGTATTGTGAGATATGTTAAAATATTATAAAAAAATACCCCTCTCTTGTAAATATATCTTGCATAGTCTGCTTTGTATAATGTTTGTACTATTTATACTTCCAAACAGAT
This sequence comes from Zaprionus tsacasi, assembly GCA_018904105.1. Lineage (NCBI taxonomy): Eukaryota > Metazoa > Arthropoda > Insecta > Diptera > Drosophilidae > Zaprionus > Zaprionus tsacasi. The sequence continues at coordinate 4,269,879 of JAEIFR010000295.1, forward strand.
TTGCCTGAAGAGATCTTGTGACTTTTGTAAGATCTTAATTTTGCGACTTGAAAGCAAGGCGGGACTATATATGCTTGTGTGTGTGTGTGAATGAGGGTAAGGGCTAGAGGGGGGTTGGCACAAATACGTAGCACAGTGTAGTAGTTGCTGCTTCAGACTATGCAACAAACTTGAAGAGCACATGCAACGGTAGCAACAACAGCGACAGCAACGGCGACGGCGACAGCGACAAGAGCACCAATTGAGCATTTACAACAAAAAAGGTCACCAAGCACACTTGTGTAATGTGTGTGTGTGTGTGTGTGTGTGTATTTTAATGCTCCTGCATGCGAGTGTGTGTGTAATTTATGTTTTCAACTTAATTAAAGTTAATTTTTAATGCCGTGCTCGGGCTGGCACTGGGTACGGGGGGACAGCGGGACAGGGGGGGCGTGGCAAGTGCCTCAAAGGCGCCCGCAAACATTTTAACAACACTTGGCATTTCATGCTGGTGACATTAAACAGCATTAACAGCGCCAGCAGCAGCAGCAGCGACGTCAGCAACTGCAACTTTTGTCATGCAACGAGGTCAACAATGAGCGCAAAAAAGTATGCTACGTTTTTTTCATTCTCTTCCTCTTACAGTTTAATAAAACTGCCAATTAAATGCGTGTGTGCTGGCAGAAAAAAATAATCAAGCAGCGTTGCCTATAAAATACCCTACACATTTCTTACCCCCTAGATACCCTCTCTGATTGAAAATGTAAAGAGTATGTTGAGCTAAGTAATTCAATTTGTAGCTGCAATTGATTTCCCATTGACGTGCTCCAAGGGGAGCCAGTTGCAGCGACCCTCCGCAAATGATAACACTTGACATTAGGATAATATTGTTGTTTCACTGCGTTTATTTCTCATCTCAGACATCGTCTGTGTAGGGGGAAATGCTGTCGAAGCTCAGCGGGCAATGGCTATGCAGTATCTGTTGGCAGTTCTCCTCTCGCAGATATGGCAGGTGCTTCTTCTCGTGATCCTCCAGGCTGCAATAAGAAAAGAATAACAAAATGAGAGACAGAGAGGGGAGATTGTTATCTGACACTTACGTAAACATATACTTCAATAGCTTAAACAAAAATCCCACACCCTGTTCGCCCTGCAATGCCGTGCAATATGCCTTGAGAACACAACCCTGACCATCGAAACCGCTGCGATCGACGAGTTCTTGGATCAGCTCGTATGTGTCCCTTCTGAAGGGTCGATTCTCACGTTTCACCAGCACCGGCGTATTGGCACGGAACCCATAGCCATGTGCCCAAATTGTCGGCTTGGTTATCACATTGTTTTTAATGTTGACGCGAAACTTAAGTGAGAATTATTTGAGAAGGTTAGTCAACCCTGTTTCGAAGTCCAAAAATGAAAGATCTTTCATAGCGTTACCCACAAATATACGAGTTGTCTCAATGATGTCCAGAAAGCGCTTCGAACGACTATGTGGCAACGTTGAGTTATTTATCGATGCCTGGGCCAGGGTTGCCACTGTGGTTAGAAGCAGCCATAGGCAGAACTGATGCGCTCTCATTGTTTCTGTGACAGTGTAAATGTCAAACTGACACTTGAGTGACAGCAGGGTAGACAGTTACACATACGATAGATGACAAAGTCATAAGAGCATCTTGGAGAGAGTTCTGAGCCTATAGAACCCGTCGTGTTTATCGGGCACATTATGATGGGGTTGCTAATTACACTGTGTTCGGCTTAGTTCTTAATTGATTTACAACAAAACACATGACTAAAAGTTTTCTTCGAGTTGGAAAGTTCTAAGAAATCATTCCGAATTTGCAGAGGGTACACGCTTAAGATACCCTATATAAATAAATATGAATACGTACTTATTATATTTTTAGTAAAGTGGGTAAGCTTTCAGGCTTGTCTAGCCTTGTTTCTTACTATAGAGCCACGTTATTCCATGCTATACAAACTAGCTGAAGCTAACTCTATAAAATCGAGTTCCCTTATAAGTCTTTTATGTATTATCTCTCTCTTTACTCACCTGAATATCAACTTGAGCAGCTTGAACAACATGCCGCTCTTCAGTTGCGATTTATCCACATCCAGAGCAGCCGTGCAGAAAGACTTTAGCAAACAGGCGCGTCCATCGAATCCATGACTAGTTCCGGATGAGAGGAAAAATACAATAAGCTAAAATCGTAGCCCATTTTGGGACCTTCTTCATAATCTTACCCATCCAAAGCTGTCTCAAGTTTTGAGAACAAATCACGTTTGAAGAAGACACGATTCCTTTTGCGCTGATCCGCTGGATCGGGAAAGGGATAGTTGGCACGAAATCCATAACCATATGAGAAGAGTGTGTTGATCTTAATGAGGTTATTTTTGCCATTCGTACGCCACTGCAGGAAAACAAAATGTAATGCTAAAGTCCTTATAAACTGCCTAGAGATATGGTAAAAACTCACCGACATACGGGACCCTTTAGTGAACTCCAGATAACGTTTGCCACGACGCAGTATCCGCGTTTCGTTGCTGGTTGTCAACTCGCTAAGGTTCTCAAGAGGAAGATCCAATTTGGCGTTAATGTGGTCGATGTTGTTGTTGGAACTGAGGTCTGTCACATCAGAATTGCTGGCGGATTGCACGACAGTTGAGATAAGACACAGCAGGATAATAAAGTAGGAGGAGAAGGAGGAGCAGGAGCTGATGATGGTGCTGCCAATCCTGGCAGTAATTGAGACTCCACCCGGCGACAACATTATTAATTACTTTCTTCTCTTTTTGCTTTCTTGAAATTTCACCGAATTATTTCACATCGTCGCGTGGCTTCGCGTGGTTCGTCTCGCTTGTGAGACACGCGCTTCGGTCCAGTTTTGCCTGGTCAATGATAGGTCTACCTATTTCCACACTGGACAACTCAATCTGCTTGCCAGCACAGACCGGTCCAAGCCAATAGGGCCACAGCACGAGCAAACAAACAAACAAAAGCAAAGCGAAACGATTCAGATTTCGGGCGTTGCTTATTCACTTATTTATCGCTTTGTGTGCGGTTCTCTGATACCATCTCTTGTCTCTTGTCTCATGTTCCTTTTTCTTTTTTTTTCTTTCCCTTGCTTTGTTTGCACTGGGCATGACATCGACTTGTTAACACCTTTGTTATTCGTGTTGACATGTGGAATTTACCGGGAGAAAAAAAAACAGAAAAATAGAATACCCCGTCGAGCACCTGCTGTGTAACTGATGAAACTACTCTGAAATCACATAAGCATTGTTTTCTGTTATCAAGTGCTTAAAGAATCTCTGGCAAAATGAGAGATATGCATGGAAAATGTAGATATAAGGTGTATTTCCTTTGCTAATTGGCTTTACTTTTCCTTGATATCATACAGTTTTAATATGTTAGTTAGGGGTTTTTTAAGGTTTTAATTTAGTTAGATATTCTGCACCCATTTAAATATAAATTCCATTTGAAACGAAAGGTTTCAAGCCATCCAATACTTAATGAAAAGTTATAAATAACTCTTAGAACTCGTACAAAGTTTTCACATAATTTAATGGTATTTTTCCGAAGACTGCTGTGCACATCATCAAATTGCCGTTATTAGACACACACACACACATAAACCTATAAATGTGTATATAGAACTTCGAAATCGTTAGGGAGGAATGCTACGCTTAATTTTCACTCAACTGTCATGTCAAGCAGAATCTCCCCCCAGCATGTTGATTGAATTAAATTTCCAAAACTTTGGCAATTGTGAATTTTGTTTTGTTGTTGCGTTTCTTTTCGATTAAATAATGAGAAGGCTTTTGTGTCAGTCTCGGCGCCAGACGCTAACGGAAACTGACACACATTCGTCAGCAGCAGAAAGGAGTCGCCTAGGGATGGCACGCAGCGAGTTATCGATTAATCGCAGCACGTCATTGGAGCACAGCGATAGTCTGCCTAGAGTAAATAGTTAATGCGCAAGGGAATGTATGAAGGTAAGTTACATTCCTTTTTTTAAAATAAATAATGAATTAATAAAAAAAACATCTAGTCTAACACATCTCTAGCTCTATTGCTGTGTATCACGATGGTATGTGCAGCAAAAAAAGAAAAATGAGCTGTCATTTATAACCAGCCTGCAACAGGTCTGATGAGTGTGGGAAATGATAGGGAAGCCTGGTGTAATCAAGTATTTAAGACCATTTTTGAGTACATCAATTTATTAGGCATAATAATTTGTTGGCGGCGTCGAGTGCTTTCCGAAAGCTAATTCCAGTAGCGAGAACTGACAGCTATACTGCCGGGCACAGTCGAAGTCGTGGGCGTATCGATAGGCATTATCGTAGTGCTTGATGTCCGCGTTCTCCTCCAGTTCCCGCTTGAAAATGCGCTGCTTGGGCAGGCTGGAGAGGAGGAGGAAATTAATGAGTATTAAATAATAACAATCCCGTTACACGACTCACCTAAATATCGCACGCAACATTTCGCCTATCATGTTCATCTTGGTGCGTTGGAAATACTGTCGGCTCTCGCAGAGGGTGCGCAGAATGCAGTCGCGCCCATTGTAGCCCATGCTATATATATAAAAAAAGAGACAGTATTATGTTAAAGATTATTCTACTACTACTGCTGCAATCGATAGTATCGATGGTTAAGGAATTGTTTCAATACATCGATTAGTTTTATTAACTATCGGTTGTTTTAAAAGAGTTTTTGCCTGAAAATTTGAGGTTATGCTTGGAAATTCGAAATAATCGATAATATCGATGATTTTGCTTTAAGTTTTGAAAATAGATAGATAAATGATAGATAGTCAGCCTAGAATTTTGTATATACACATTATAAGACCTAGCTATGCATCCGATAAACCTCTAATTGAACTGTCTGCCTTACTTATCGACTATCTGCTCGATATCCCGATAGATGGCGCTTCTGCTACGCCTACGCAGTATTGCCGGCGCCACTGGACGCCGCGAGAAGCCGTGCAAGCTCTGTAGGATCCATGTGTTATTGGGCAGATCATAGGCCACACCCCAATTGAGTCCGAAACTATTGTGGGCATAGTACGGATTGCCGATGATGCCGACAGTGAAGCACACGGACACCTGATGGGGCAAACAACAGAGCGATTTAATTAATGTGCTCCGAGTGAGTTGGAGAGGATTGGGGGAGGCAGTCGCAGTCGCAAATACCGTAAAAGAGGAGCCTTCGGGAAAGCTGAGATATCGCTTTGGACGGCTCAGTGTGCGCACGGATTTGGCGCTGGATTTCGGAGGCGGCGGAGGCGTCGGCGATGTCTTTGCACGTTCCATCATAGTCATCAATGTGGCTGATGGCGGCCATAAATCACTGAAGGAAACGTTGACACTGCGATGCGGAGCAATTGGCGCGTCGCTTTTACGACTCGCGAAGGCGGACGCGGACGTGGGCGTGGACGTGGGCGTGGCGCTAGATGAAGCACTTGTCGTTGCAATTAAATCGTAAATCAAAAACTTTGCAACAATTAAACGATAATTAAACAAGACGAAACGCGCGTAAATCATGGCTCGACTTGCCAAGCAACGTGCCACATGCAACTGCAAAAAGCGAGACACAGCTTGCAACTGGCAACGTGCAACTTGCAGCAGATGCGAGACAACAAAAGGCCAAGTCAAGTTGGCCAAGTTGGCTCAGTTGGCCAAGTGCAAATGTGCCAATCGACAGTTAGAGCGGCGGTGCAAGAAAGCAACGTTGCCAGATTTGGAGGAATGCAGCTGGGGAGACCCCCGCAGTCACGTCAACAATAAACATGGCTAACACACACACACACACAGATTGGTAGACTGTTCGACAGGTGCATCAGTTTAATTGAATCACCCTGTGCAGGTGACTCCGTGTGTGTGTCTGCTCCGAGCTGCCAAGCGATGAAAATTGATGACTCGATTGCTTTGCCAGACCACACCAGATGATGCAGTGTAAATAGCTACTGAGTGGCAGTAAAAAGAGTGAGAGAGAGGGAGATAGGAGACAAGAAATCCAGGGCTCTTATCAATAATCTTCAGAACTGCTCGAACCACCCTCGTCGCTTTAAGGTGTCGAGTAGTTTTGCCTTCTGGAAACTCTCAAAAACAAACAAACAACTTCATTAACCCTGCAGGGCACACACACACACAGAAATAGGAAACTTGATGGGGGGCACCAAGCATAGCGCTAACTTGACCCATTAGAGAGGAAGGCAAAAGTCGAAATGCCGAAATTGGCAGACATCACTTACGGGCGCTGAGATAACCAGAACGAATTGAAGCAAATCCGAATCCAAAAGCAAAACCAGAATCGATGCGAAAGATAAATGGAAAGGCGAGAGAATGTGATGTTCGATAGGTCGAAGTTTTTATACCCTATAGTAAATGGAATCAGAAAAGTTGCAACATTTGTTTTCTAAGCAGAAAATTTTGCTATATTATAATAAAACTCTTTTAAATTGCAGGGTAATCAGTATTCAGTTGATAAGAAGTAAGAAGAGTCTTATAAATACTAAACCATAAATAAAACCATAATTGGAAATAAATATACCCTATAATAATAATGAAACATCTGCTCAGAAAAAGAAAATTTAGGGATGAGCTCAGCAGTGACAAATACCGTGACTGTGACTAGAAAAAATTTGAAAAAATGCATGAGGATAGGAAAAATAAATAAGAATACTAAAATACATGAGTTATGGTATATTACAATACCCAGCCTTGGCAAAGAACTTTCCAGAATCCCAGACAGTTCCGTTAAGGTCAATGGGTCAACCGAAATGTGGACTGTTCCATTCAAAATGGGATCGCAGATGGTCACTTGAACAGGGAACGCTGCAAATGACACACAGATAGTATGGAAAGGTCCTCGATTACCATCCCAATGTGTGTCTGTGTGGGGGGAGATTTAACAGAGCGCAGGGGAATGGAAAAACTGTGAGCAATCACAAAATATATGCAGATGCATATACCATACATAATTCCAACCAATTATGGCCGATTTTCGGGAATACCCTAAGTATGCCCTAACTAAAAACGGGTATACAGAGGGGGCTTCTTACAGAACAGTGTTATATAGTTCAAAGTTGAGCTTTCGCAACACTGAACTTAACAGTGTTAAGTAATGCATTTGTTTCGTTTGATAAATATTGATTGCAGGGTATCTAGCAGCTGAGTGTGCTGGTTCGTTGAAGTCTTCACTTGTTCCGCACATGTAGTGCTCCCTGCCGACTTCTTCTTAAAGTTGTCGAAAAGACTTTTCGGATATTAAACTATTTCCGAAGCACACAAAAAGCCAATTTAAATGCTAATATAAAATACCAACATTTTATTATTATGCCAGCCGCACGCATTCGCACACACACACACACCCTCGTCCACCCCCTCCTGGTATGGTAGGGACCAATAGGGCAGCCGAGGAGTGAGTGGAGCGAGGACACAAGGCGCAGCGTCGCGTCGTCTTGGACTGCGAAAGTTGTCGTGGCTTTGGCCCTACGACTGTGCGTGATAAGTCAAGTACCAGGGCTGAAGTTGGGCCAACCGCACCCACACACACATACACTCTTACACACCCTCTCACACACACAGACAGAGCATGAGGTCAATTCACAGACACATACACACAATGCAGACAAACGTACAGACACTTGAGGCATGTAAAGTAGCCCAGCCCCACATGAGGAGCAAATGCTTGGCGGGATGGGGTCGTCGCGCTGCTTACGAGATCTTCCTCTCTGTGTGTAAGTGTGTGTGTGAGTGTGTAAATATGAAGCCATAAACCAGAGTGCCACCTTGAAGATTTTATGGGTCTTTCTAGACATAAATTACAACGTGTACAATTAGCAGGCTTGGACAGGCTTTAAACTGGTAATGAAACCGCTTCTCAAGTGGCGATAAGTAGTTCTCTCTCAAGTAGTTCTCTCTCAAGGAATAATATCTTAATTTATTTATATTCTTCGAAGGAATATTTAAAATTTCAGCAGCGAGAAACGCCTATAATATAGACTTAGCTTATAAACATATTTCTGACAATATTTATACAAACAGCTATCGATTTGCGTGTCGATAACTATCGATATTATCGATTATATTGCATTTCTAAGCAACACTTATAATAAATATTTTTAAAGTGTTGAAAAATGTTTAAAAAATAATCGGTAGTTCAAAAAAATCAATAGATATATCGAAAACATGCTTAAACACATTCGTATAGGGTATAACATAGTCGATACTCTGTTTAGCTTGAACTATGTTGGTACGAGGGTCGTTTGATAAGTCCGTGACTTTTTGAATAAAATATATTTTTTTCGTCAAAGAAGCGTTTTATTTCTCAACATAATCTCCTTTTAGCTCTATACATTTAGTCCAGCGTTTTTCCAATTTTTTTATTCCTTCCAAATAATAGGTTTTCTCAAGGCCCTCAAAATAGTCGTTTGTTTCTGTGATGACCTCTTCATTTGACCCGAATCTCTTACCGCCGAGCCATTTCTTCATGTTTGGAAACAAAAAATAGTCACAGGGGGCTAAATCTGGAGAATATGCTGGATGGGGTAGCAGTTCGTAGCCCAATTTATGAAATTTTGCCATGCTGACTACACACGTGTGCACCCGTGCATTGTCCTGATGGAACAGCACTTTTTTTCGCCAAATGCGGTCGTTTCTGCTTCAAATCAATATCGAATCTGTCCAAAAGCTCTGAATAATATTCGCCGGTGATCGTTTTACCCTTTTCAAGGTAATCGATGTGAATGATACCTTGTGCATCCCAAAAAACTGTGGCCATGACCTTGTTGGCCGACAGACCCACCTTGGCCTTCTTTGGTGCACGTTCACCCGGAGAAACCCACTGTCTTGATTGTTCTTTGGTCTCTGGTGTGGTGTGGTGGATCCATGTTTCGTCTACGGTAACGAAACGGCGCAAAAATTCGTTTGGATTGCGGTTGAACATCTCCAAACACTCATTTGAAATGGTCACACGGTTGCGCTTATGGTCGTGTGTGAGCAATCGCGGCACCCATCGCGCGGAAAGCTTTTTCATGTCCAAATATTCATGTAAAATGTGATGTACCCGTTCAGTTGAGATGCCTACAGCCTCAGCTACCTCACGCACTTTCATTCTCCGATCATCCAATATCATTCCATGGATTTTGTCGACGATTTCTGGCATGACGACCTCTTTTGGGCGACCTGAACGTTCGGCATCACTTGTACTGGTACGACCACAACGGAACTCAGTAAACCATTTCTTAACCATTGAAATTGATGGTGCAGAGTCCCCATAATATTTATCAAGTCTTTCCTTGGTTTCGGTGATGGATTTTTTACGCAAAAAATAATGCTTAATTAGCACACGAAATTCACTTTTTTCCATTTTCGTTAAAATTCACGAGATCGTCTGCTTTCAATGCCTATAAAACGCAAACCAAAAAACGCAGCTTTCTCAAAATTTTACAGTCAGCTGTTAATCGATAACTGCTGACAGGAGCAGTGTTGTATTTAGAGCAGGTGCGCGGCAAATACAAAAAGTCACGGACTTATCAAACGACCCTCGTATTTACTCATGTATAAACCTAATTCAGATCTATGTATGCATGCACAGTCACTAATTCCTCACGTACAAGTTTTTATCGAGAGCTCAAGACTCTCCCCCTCTCTCTCTCTCTCTCGATGTGGGATAGGTAGCAGGTGTTTTCTAGTAGGCTTACCTGTCTATCATGGTACCCAGGTTGCCATAGAGATCCCGACGATCCCTGCGCTTGATGGCGGCCATCATCGCGTCGGGCTTCTTTGTGTTAAACCCATGGGCGTTTTGCAGTACCCACGTGATATTGGGTAAATCCCATGCAATGCCCCAATTGATGCCAAGCGAGAAATACAGCAGATTGGGATTGCCCAGGACACCCGTGGTCAGGCAGACGGAGGCCTAAGTTTTCGGTTGAAAGAATTTCGGCTTAATAAGTGTGTGTAGGTGTGTGTGTGTTGACTTACAGATGCCGATGAACCCAATGGAAACGCCACAAAGCGTTTGCCCCGCGAAAGATGACGCTGCGACAATGGCCCCAATGAAGCAGCTGGCGGTGCCAACGGAACCAGCGTTTCCAGCGGATGCTCGACGGATGCCAGCGTCATGTTGGTGTTGTTGCCATGGATGTCATGCATCGCTGCCAGCTCATCGCTGCTCCTGGTAAGCAGGCACTGGCACTGACCCAATAGCAGGGACAGCAGAAGCAGGGGTAGCGCCAGGGACAGCCAGGGCTGCTCTAGAGGCAGCCAAAATTTCAACATTTTCGGAACGCGCATTATTCGAGAACTGAATCGAAAGATTGTGCTCTGATTTGGAGTCGAAGATGTGGAGATGTGTAGATGATGATGATGATGATTCGATTCGATTCGGATGCCAAGTTGTTAATTCAATTAGATTGCAAACGGGTTTGGCTTAGCTGAGGTTCTGACCCGGTTCGAATCAACTAATTTCTTGCCTAAACAAACATGACCGTGCTCCGTGGATGCTCCCAATTGCCTGGCCACGCACAGTGTGTCATCTTCGCGGCGCGGCAGCTGGTCAAATCTTTAGTCTATTGTCGTCGCTATGGGAAATCGCGTTTGCCGCCTGCTGCAGCTTGCCCAGCTGCTGCTCCTAGTCCTAGTCGCAGCCAGCTCCAGTTCCAACTCCAGTTCTAGTCGTGCTGTCAGCTATCTACGCGAGAAACCCACACACATTCCCCATCTGCTGCGACGCCAGAAACGCTGGCTAATCTTCGAGCTTGGCACCTCGATGACGGTGAGTTGACGGGATTCGTCTTGGGCGTCCATGTCATCCATTGTATTCGCAACAGATCACCGCCAATTGTGCCAAGGCTGTGGTGGACACCATTCCCAGAGGACTCTTGTGGCTGGCCGAGGCAACTGCTATTTATCAGATGCCTGGATCTGTGGATGATTGGTTACCGCGACGTAAAAACAAGCCTAAGCCACCACCACCTCCGCCGCCGCCTCCACCACCTCCACCGCCGGCTTTAGCTCCACCTGCACCTACACCACCTCCGCCGCCGCCGCCACCACCACCTGCACCCGCTATACCCATCGTGCCCATCGCTGCAGCTGCGCCAGCATCTCCGATTCCACCCTTTGTATTTCCACAGCAACCTCTCATTGTGCCCCTCAGTTCATCCGATCCCGTGCAGGATTTCTACTTCTCGTATCCGCAAGGTGTGCCATCCTTTCCACTGGGCCAGCGCAAATCCTATGTGAACCAGATGCACGGCGGTTGTCCAGCATCGCAGCTGCTCAAGGATGCGTACGGGAACTACTATTGCCGGCCAACAGCTGCAGTGCGTCGTCTGCGCCGCGAGCTGCAGCGGAACGGGGCCAATCTGCTGAATCAGGGCCAGAGTCCACATGCCATGCTCTTTGATTTGCTGGTCATGCTGTCCGAACTGTAAGTTGGCTTAACACCCACGGATTGCATAGATCATCTCCCCCTCCCCCTGTCTCTCTCTCACACTCTCTCACTCTGCATCTCTTCCCACAGGCATCAGTATCAGCCGCGTTACTGCATCATGCGCACCCTGTGTGAGTCGCGGCATCTGCTGGCGCCGCCAGGCCAATCCCTTTTCCATGATATCTTTCGCATCCTGCTGCGCCACGTCCACGCCGAGATAGCCCACAAGCCGAAGTACCGTGAGGCCTTCACAGCGGGTCGCTCGCTGCACGAGTGCGCACAGTGGTACGGGGCACACTGTCCCCAGAGTTTTTTGCTGCACTTCAGCAAACAGTTTCACAGCAAATTTGCGCATTCATTTAATAAAGCCACGTAAGACCAACTGTTACTGTACACTGTAAAAAAAAGAACCCCAACGTCATTTACCCTACGTGTGGAAATATCGAAAAAAAAGATGGAGTGGGTGCAGGGCGAAGGTTGCAGCAACCCTGGCAACCCTAAATGGGATAAAACTGTATACCCTACTAGATTATATTCAGAGAGAGAAGCGCCTGAAAGTCATATCATAAACTAGTAGGGTATTAAGCTGTCGGTAGCTCTTCTTTCTACCAATCTATGGCAGAAAAAACTGTATTTTATTATGTGTCAGGCCAAAAAATGCATTTGAATTTCAACAAATAATCGCAGACATATTCGGGCATGTTTATTGCCATATGCGGTCTATACAACATGCTATACAAATATAATACAGAATACCCTGTACGAATTGCGGCATATGCAAAGCAAGTAGGGTAGCTAGGGCTAAGATTGAACAAGCGTGAAGCCTAGAAAGGAATAAAAACTTAGCACAATCGATAGTATCGATGGTTGAATAGTTTTTTTTTTCGATATATCGATTATTTTCTAAGATTTTTCAATACTCTTTAAAAAGTTTGAATTTTGGATAAGGCAACAATTCTGTAAATTAAAGGTTAGGCTTGATTTTAAAATATAATTAAATCGATAGTTTCTATGATATCGATAGTTTGCAGTAAGCACTTATGTTACCTAGTCTACAGGGTATTTTGCAGCATGGCAAGACTTGTTCGTTATTTTCGAATTGTTTGCGTTTGCCCGCACTTGTGTTTTCGTAATCTGTGATATTTGATTACGCTCTTCACATATTTATCGAGAGGAGAGAACGAGAGCAGGCCGGGTCAGTTGGCGACCCACAAACTGGGGGGCGGGGTGACTCTTTGGCAGCCGCCCGCTAATCAGTTGAGCTAATAGGCCCGCTAAATACGTGTGGCCAGCGGGAGAGAGAGAGAGCGAGAGAGAGAACCTCCTAACGAGGCCCAGTCAGCCCGGTCTGTGGGTTACCCCAGTCAGTTTCAATTTGAACGCGAACGTTGGGGAAATGACACGCTTGCTCCACTTGCTACTGCTGGCACTGCTCGCCTGGGAGAGCAGGCCAGGCGCAGGGTACGAACTGGAGGCGATGCCAGGTGCCAATGCCACGCGGGCTGTGACCAAAGTACTCAGTCGCCAGAAGAGATATCTGGCCTTTCCGGAGGGCTCATCGGTTTCGGTGTGAGTCGCCTGCCCATCCCAGCCTGGCTGTCCGGCTCCAACTAATCCTTCTCATTGTACGCACAGGCGGCCATTTGCATGACCATCGGCATGATTGGCAACATGGATGTCGATTATCTTAGTTGGGCCGTCAATTGGGGCGTTGCCTACGACCTGCCCAACCATGCCTGGGTGATACAGCATGCCCATGGCTTTGCCTCCAATCTCACTAAGCCCGCGATACAGCGTCGTTCGCGTCGCAGCTTCTACGATGAGGTGCAGTCGGTTGTGGATCAGTAAGTGACCGCCAGCTGGAGCTGATCGGCTTAAAGTCTGACTATATATTTACTCTACACACAGCATGGGATTCAATGGACGCGCCTGTGTGGCTCGTGCGCTCTGCGAGAGTGCCAAGTATCTGCATGCACCTGGCCAACGGGGCAACATGCTGGAGGAACTGGTACGCGCTGTGCTCAGCTTGCCCACGGAGCCGGTGGCGGCGCAGGAGCCGCGAGAGCATCATCATTACGACCGGATTTACAGACGTTCCAAGCGTGAGCTGCGCGACTGCCATGAGCTCTATCCCGGATGCCAGTTCTCCCTGCTCGCCCTGGCGCTGGGCAACTATGCCGCGGGTCCTGCACAGTTCGGAAAATATAACTTCATGTGAGGGAAGAAACCTTGAAATAAACTTTAAATTGAAAACTCTGTTGGCATTTTGCAAAATTGAGGCGGATCCTAAAAAGTTTTTAATAATTTTTAATAATAATTCTTGATACGTTCGACAATATGAGGGATCTATAAAAGCCAGCCAAGTAAGGTCTGCTAATTCGGATATTAAACACAAAACCTATTTAAAAAATATTTAAGATAAGAAAATAATATCTAATATTTGAGAAAAACAATTGGTATTTTTTTAAAACAAATTATTTTCATTCTTCTTTATTTAATAACGCGTAACATTTAATTATATAGTAATTGTTGTCTTCTTTATGCATTCCTTTTTTTATAAATTGTTCATATTTTAGTTCGAATGTATTATAATTCCCGCGATTTACCAACTTATGTCCCTCTCTACTTAGCTTCCTCCCTTCTTCAGCTTCATCTTCTTTCTTTATTTTATTTAGTTTGAATATTTAGCTTCATTTCTCTTTATAATTTTTGCAAATGCTAGCTTTTAGTTTTTTTTTTTTTTTTAATTATATTTTATTTTTTTTTGTCAATATCATCTGCTTTTGTTAACCGATTTAGTTGCCTGTGTGCTTTTCTCGCAGTGTAGTGTTGTTATAATTGTTGTTAGCTAATATGTTGGTAATTGCTGTGGGTCTTGTGCCTCTTCGCGATCTCAAGATCGGAAGATCCAAAAGTCACACACAGGCATAACCATTTGTATTTGTATTTGTATTTTTGGTATTTGAAGTTGAATTTGAATTTGTATTTGCAATTGTATTTGTATTGCATTTGTATTTGAATTTGTATTTGTATGTGTCTTGTATTAGTATTTGTATTTGTAATTTGCATTTCTTTTAGTATTCGTATTTGCATTTGTAGTTGTGTAAGTGTGTGTGTGTTGGTTTGTAGTCAAATTTGTGTTTGTCTTTGCTTTAATATGTGTGTTTGTATTTGCATTATATGTATTTATATTTGGATATCTTTCATGTGTATGTGTGTGTATTATACTATGTTATTTGTGTATGTGTGTATGTGAAATGTAAAATTTAATTCGTGTTTGACGTTTACCTTGAATATTAATGCGCAAATTTCTGTTTGTTTCTTCATCATGTTATTGATTTTGTTTTTTTTTTTTTTTTTTTTTTTTTTTTTTTCTTGTTAAATTGCAGTTATTCCTTTAGCCTACGCTTAGGTCTAACATTTTGATGATTAATTGCAATTGCAAATATTTTACATATTTTCCTATATCGATAGCTTACTTAACTTACGCAATACCATATTATTTTGCATTTTTGTTTGTTATACGATTTTTAATATACGATTTTATTAATTTTTTTGGCTTTGACTAAATTTTCAATTTAGTCAAAATTGATTTGTGTAAAATTTTGCAAAATTTTCTTAGCAAGCGCTGCGCACGCCTAACTAAAAATCTATTTAGTTCGATTGCGGTTTATTAGGTTTTTTTTTATTTCGATATTTCGATTTCTCATTTGATTTTGTATTCTATGCGTATTGAACAAATATATGTTATTTTCGTTAACCTTTAGTTTAGCTCTCGCCTCCCTCTATATGGTATATTTAACGTTAATTTGTGGTGTTGTTTTCCCCAGTGAGTTGCAAGTTTCTGCTTCATTTTCTTACTCGGTTTTTCCTCTCGTAATTTTTACTGATTTCTCTTATGTTTAAAAATCTTGTGGCTAAAATTTTAATATACGATAGTTTTTTCCCATTTGAAGCAGTTGTTCTTCTTGTTCTTGTTGTTGTTCTTCTTCTTCATTTTGTTTTTTATTGCAACAGAAGCGCTTAGAAGTAACGGTAGTACAGAAAATATATGTATATATGTATGTATGTGTATGTATTGTTTTATATGGTATGTTATATGGCATACGCATGCACGTGTCTACTGCGATATGTATGCATGTGCATGCGTACCTATGCATGTGTGTGTGTATGTGTGTGTGTGTGTGTGTGTGTGTGTGTGACTTAACAGTAGATCTAGACGCAAATTTGCTAGTTAAACATTTGATTTCGGTTCCTCCATTTCTGCTCACACACATACAGGCAGGCAGCCATACTTGCATACATACATGTATGTGTGTACACACACACACACACACGCGCATACACATCAACAGGCTAGCGTAATAACGGTTGTTCGAGACGTTATCGTGTGTGTTCTTTATACAAGTCGAGTATTGGCGGAAGTGTCTGTCTGAGCACGTTCGAGCTGCAGTCTGTCTGTCTGTTTAACTGTGTGTGTGTGTGTATAGTTGTATATGTATGTATGTGTGTGTGTTTGCATTAGTGCTTTAGGCAAAATGTGCACTTTCTTGGAAATTGCTCTGCACTTTCTTCAAAAAATAAATGCAATTCCTTGAATCAATTAAATTAAGTATACGTATACGTACATTAAGAGGAGATTACAAGAAATTCAATATATATATATATATATATACATGGTACATACAACAATCAACTAAACATACTATTATTCCATATATAAATATAGGTAAATGGCAACTTATTGGAAGGTTTCTCGACTTTATGCTCTACTCTATCGAAATATTTTACAACAGATTTAGGAAGAGATCTTAAAGAAAGCTGGAGACAATCAAAATTATTCTTTCTTCTGGCATGGGTGTGTATGTGTGTGTGTGTGTGTGAGTGTGTGTGTATTTTTGTTGTTGCTCTCGTTGAAACCTTTTTATCCATTGCACTTTGTGTCTTCGGCAACTCAACGCAAACTTTTCGTATGTACAAGACGATCTGGATATACTTATGTATGTATGTGTGGGGATTCGAGAAAGATTCGAAGGTGAAGCGTGTGAAGGTTATCGGATGGCTGCTATTGTCAGGTACTTAATAAGTTAAGAATAACTCGCATGGTGCATGAGCCGAGGTCTCTCTTTAAACTGAGACCTCGAGCTGATTGCCCTCAAAAGTATGCAATGCGGATGGACGAGGTGAGTTGCCGTACAGTGCGTATGTATGAGTGGGTGTATGAATCAGTGTCTGTGTGTGTGTGCTGTAGTTAGTATAACTGTATTAGTAGAATTACGTTTTCTTCTTTTGATTTTGCATTTCCTATCAGCTCCCCCCTTGCCAGTGTTTTTTGCTGTTGTTGTTGTTCTTTCCTTCCTTCCAATTTGGTTGGGCTAGCAATACGCAGACTTGAATTCTTGAATCTTGTTGTGTTTGCTACAAAAGAGACGACCTTTGATTGGAAGACATCCGATTTTATGTTTTTGAATCTCAGGGTCAAGCCGCATATATATATCAAATATGTACTTAGTTATTTTTGGGTTAATTAATTTACTCGTTTTCCTTTTCGTATTATTCATATTTTTTTTTGTTAATATATTTTGTTAATAACTATTTTCCGTTTAACTAATTATGACTATTGTTAGTGCTAAGTGTGGCTCCAAAAACTGCATAAAATGAAACACTTTGTGGTTGTGAATGTCCTTCTCGGTGCTGCAACATCCCAGTTAGCCCATGGTAGCCCAAAACGCACCTCGATCAGTGTTGGAAAAGGACATTACACCTAAAATCTGCCATTTCTATCGATTAATTGGTTTATGAGCTTGTCTTGTGTACGCGATTTCGTTGTCTGCAGTGATTACGGTAAGTGAAATAAATTCTTGTTGCATTCTCTTAACTTATGGTGTGCCATGCTATATGATTGGATCTGAGCCTCCTCATAATACTAGACTGTTACTAGACTGTCTTTCTGTCTGACTGTGTGTGTGCGTGTGTGTGTGTGGGAGTGTCATGTCATATGCTTGGTATATACAAAATGTGTATGTGATTATCGTAGAGTATTAGTAGAGTATATGTATATAGTTTATCTGTACTTACTAGTGGTTTGCTTTAGCTATTACAACTTAACCTCAATGTTAACTTCGAGCCCCGATTTGCAATATATCTGTATTATCTAACGACGTAGTTCCTTACTTGTCTAGTCCATTCGCGTGTGAAGCTGAGCTGAGCTGGGACACACACACATGCAGACATGTTACAATGTTCCTAAGTTCTATCATAATATATATATCGTTAATATATATTCATATATGGTATATCGTATGCGAGCAGATACGCGAGTATCTGTACGTTTCCTTCATTCTACGTTGTTGTTTTTGTCTTATTTGTGGCAGTATTTAAATTACATTTTTCTTTTTTTTTTTTTTTTTTTTTTTTTGCTTTTTGTTTTTCTTTTTTTTTCTGCTTGCAGTGCAAAGAATGCTGCAAAGAACTCCAAAAATTTCACACGAAGCACACTAAACATTTAGCCTGGCAACTTACAACGTAAAAGTAAAAAGGCAAATTCAAAATGTTTGACATTATTAGCAATTAATTTACAATTAGTTTTGTTTTAAATTTTAATTTATCATTATTTATTATATGGTAATTACATGGATAATTCATACGTTAAATGTGCAAATGAACTGTACAATTATGAATGCGAGTGGAACTGACCGATCGAGGGGTCAGATCAATCGATCAGATTAATCGATTAATCGACTGACCAATCGACTGGCTGAATGACCGATTGTTGACCTTGCTTTTGAGGCATAAGCCTGTTTTATTATAACCTAAAAACACAACCAATGAGAGCATATACACGTCTATGTATTTGACTTTTTTTTTATTCCTTTCTTTTCGCATAGTTGGTAAGATTTTTTGTTATATTCATTTATTGTTCTCTTGTTTTACGCAATGTTTATTTCTCTATGTGTTTTCGTATTCGTTTTCATTTTCATTTTCGTATTCGTTTTGGTTTTACTTTAGCGTGTCGATTTTCCCAAGTGAAACAATTTACAAAATGTTTGTTGAAATTGAGTTCTCCCTACTACTTCCTATGCATTATTCATTTAAATTTCCTTTACGGCTGTGAAATCTGCAGTTGTGGCTTCAACTCGAATAAATGTCTAAAGCCTGTCTATAAGGTTTTTCTTTTGTTATGCTATATACACATTTCGGATGCAATTGTAATTTAAACATGCATTTACGATTTTTACTTTAATCTATTCACAGAAAAGTTACACCATTAACTTGTTATTGGTTTTATTAATCTTTTATATTTTTCGTATTTTTATAAATTATGTTTTTGTTTTTATATTGATTGTCTAAAACTATAACAAAAATTTGTTAAGCTTAATGTTTCTCATAAAGATTGTTAAGTGAAATGGAACTGAATGAGTTCGGCCTCCGTTTGGGAATATATTTAAAAAAAAAACTCGCGAAATACACACAGGGAATGCTAAGACACACAATAAATCTAGAGTAGGATAACGAAAAACCAGTTGGAAACTTTAAAAATATTATTATTAGATATTTACAAAAGTTCTGAATAATTTAAAAATATATGTTATGGCTTGCTCCCTAACGAGAAACAGTTTGACCAATGGGTTTCCTTTGCGAAAAATATTATAAATTTATTATTTGATGACAAATTGTTTATGTCTTTTCCGAGTGGGTTTGGCATTTCTAAGCAGGATTGCGTATTTATGTTATCTATATACTCGTTATGTGTGTGTGTATATATTTTCAGACTTTTTATTTATATGCTTTAAATAACGGAAGTCGAGACAGTTGTCAAATAGTTTTTCCCCTTTTTTCTGCGCTGGCATAATCGTTTTTCCATTAAATTAATTATTAATTGGTTTCGGTTTTTTCCCTCTTTCGTTTTTTCTTGTTTTTGTTTTTAATTTTATAAGCTCAGTTGAATACTTTTAATATTTGATGTAATTATTCAATGTACAATTATCATATTTTATCATGAGGCTGCGGTCCAACGTGTATATGAATCTATATGCTTGCACGCGTATACGCACATACACATACGTAGGTGTGTGTCTTGTGTGTGTGTGTGTTAAATGCTTAGCAGTTTGTTGTTTGTTTATTATTAATAAATCAATTTATGATATTTGTTTAACATTTATATTACGTTTACGTTTAGTTAATAGCTAAATATTTAAAAATGTTAACTGTTGATTTTTATGCACTTTACAATTTAATACACCTGACTGGCATCGCTATTTAACTTTAATTTCAATTGATTTAATTTGTGTGTGAGTGTGTGTGTGTCTGAGTGAGTGTGTGTGTGTGTGTGTGAGTGTGTGTGTGTTATTCCTACACTGCAATATTCATTTATGCAAGCCAAATAGAAGTCTGTGTACTTTATAAGCACATGGAGGACATAAAATAAATTATGCCTGGCAAATAAACTCGACAACAAACAATTCACTGCAAATTAGGTTCATTCTATCGACATAAATAAATACCAATTGCCCCCGGGGACGGGGACGGGGCTCGTGTGTGACGTCAGAAATTACAATCACAGTCGGAGATTATTCAAATACAATATAATGTGCAATAAGTAAATATGCATAGCAAGCTTGATTTATGCGGAAAGTAAATAGTTTGTAGTCTCATATGGAAAATGAGTGAGACAAAGGGTTGCAGCAGGGTGTTTGTTTAGGTTTGAGTGTGTAACACCCTGTGGTCTCATTTGTATCTGTGTGTGCGTGCGTATGTGTGCACCTGCACATCGCACACTGACACTTTGTTGTTGTTCTTGGCTAGGGAAAACTATTTTAATTAATTCGCATTCACATTCACACTCAAAAATGTTGAATATTTTGATTCGAAATTTTAATTAAACTTTTGCCACTACGCACGCACCCGACCAGCTCAGCTGCAATCTCAGACCCAGACCCAGACCCAAGCCTGAACCCAACAAGAACAACAACAAGCATAACAATTATAAACAGCGGCACAACGGCAGCTTGACAACTCTGAGGCGAGCAGAGTTGCCGCGCATTCCTAGCTAATAGTTTCGATAGTTTTTGCCTCTCTCTCTTTCTCTCATTTTGCATGCAACTCGTGTACTCTTTGCACATTATTTACTTAACGAAAGCGCACACACAGAGACCCTCTTTCCCTCTCTTTCACTCACTGTTTCTTTCTCTCTTGCCCTGCAGCTGGAGCCAACGCCCAGTGTTGTCGCTTCTGGGCTGTAGTGGCAAAACTTTGCGGAAATCAATTAAAAAACAAAGAAAAAAGAAAACAAGGTCTTATGTGATTAAAATATATTATCATTCCTATAAGATTATACTAAAACTGTTCAATTAGTTCTTATGTCAGCCCTTTAATATGCATATATAAATTATTAAATAAATATTTAAAGGCTTGCATAACTATGTTATATGTAAATGAAATAAAATTAAATAGAATCGTTTTTTGCTGCCCCTAAAATAATATTAATTTAATCCTGTTTTTACTGCAATCACAATCTTTGTTTAGCTGCATAAACAAATGGCGCAGTGTACTCGCTTAACAAGGTGCCAATAGATTTGTTGTTTTAGTTTGATTGGCTTTCGTGTAATTGTTTTGTTGGTTAGTGTAGTAGTGTGTGTGTGATTGTGGGTGTGGGGTTTGCTGAGTGTTCCTAATTGAATTGTCTTTGTATCGTTCTTATCTCTCTAATATGCATCCATATTTGTATGCTGGATATACAAATGGTGTGTGTGTATTACATATGTAGTAGTATTTTGGGTGTGTATTTTTTATTTCTTATTTTTTTCGGTAGTAAAAATGTGTGAGTTTAAAAATTTGATGTTTGCTTATCAACGTTTTTAATTAAATTTATTTCAGAATTTCTCGCTTCTTGACCAAGTTGCCGGGTGGGGCAACTGTTTGGTTTGTTCTTAACGCTATTAATATTATTGTTAATGTTAATGTTAATTGTTAATTGTAATGTAAATTGCTTAACGTGTATGTAGCTTAGCTAAGACTTACGTAATATTTAATTATAGATTCTCCATGTTTAGTTTAGTTAGTTACGATTTAGACATGACTAATTCTAAAACCAGTTTCGAGTACTTATTAGGCATTCAGCTTAAAACAATCCGAAAATATGCACAATTAGATAAACAATTAAAACTTGATTACAATACAAATACCAATACAGTTTTCAATTTCGATATTACAATACCAAAACACACACACACGCGCGCGCTCTGAAACACACTCTGAACACATGCAGTCTATTATTTGGTTTTGTTTTTATTTTTTTCTTAAAATGCCCTTTTTTAAAACATTTTCTTATGTGTTTTATTTTTTGTTTTTTTTTGTTTTGTTTTTGGTTTTGTTGTTGTTCTATTTTGTGAAACTTTAGAACTTAAAATCAACAAGGAACTTTTTGGCGCTCAAAATTCAATATAACTTACAAAAAATGTTAATTTCTTATGTTTTTACAACACTGGCTGCCGCATTGTGCAACACTGCACAACCATCCAACACATTTTACTAACTAAATTTACTGTTAATCCAGCTGGCCTCGATTCGCGCCGCCAGCCCGTGGCCCGCCTGCCTGTCTACATACACGTACACACACGTCTCTATGTATTAGTTTCCAGCACTAACCTCATTAACGATACCCAACACTGCCAAACAGTGTTCGTTACTTGCATATTTTGATCAACTGCTCCCAAACTTGCACTCGCTAACTATTCTCTCTCTCTCTCTCTTCTTTCTCTTTCTGTTTTGATTTCCAATGTTCGCTTCGCTTCGTTCACAATGGCCTCCATGAGCTGGTCATCGTTTCGTTATCGTTATCGTTATCGCTATCGTTGCTGCTAGTGCTGTTAGTGCTGTATAACGCTGATGATATGCTCACGGTGTTCGTGCTCATCGTGTATTATCCACGATCGTCGTCGCGTGCGGCGAACAGGGTTCGCAACGAGCTGATGATCAGATTCCACCAGCCAGCTGCGAACCCAAGTGGTCGCTATAACGAGTTCTCACTGCCCATCTTGAGCAGTTCGAATTTCTTTTTGGCAATTTTCGAATACAATATGTCAATCGGCTGCGACTGATCGTACAGACTGGGGGCTTGCAATATAATTAGCGCTGTGCCGACCACGCAAGCGATTGCGAAAATCCAAAGAAACAGACGATCCAATACCATGGCAACGTACTTCCAATCCTCTTCAACCTGTTAACGAATGCAATCGAAAAAAGAATTAAATGATTAAGTGATTTTTCATAATTATTTTAAAGTAACTAATGGAAATTTAATTGAACTAAAGTCTGATCCGGAATTCATTTTGCAAATTTGTTTAAATCCATTATCGCTTCAAGCTGGAATCCATTTGGACTGTGGCCACAATGCTGGCAAACTCTCGCCTCTCTCGCAATCCAAATCCGAAAGGGGCAATCCGGAATTGCACAAACAAGCAATCACTCAGTCTGCCTCTGCCTCTGCCAGAGTTATCGCATTCACGCTTTTGATTAGAGAAATGCAAGCAGAACGTGATTTGATGCGGGCACGGCGAGGGATGTGGGGGGATAAGTAAATACTGCGACTCGACTGCATTCTGGCCAGGCCAATATGAAGTGAAAAGGTAGAAATTGAATCACTTTTGCACGACAGCATTCTGTGCCATATATGTAATTCCAATTGCCAAGTTTGCCGTACTCTCAAGGGTCAAAGGATTTGGCAAGAGATCTGACACGATTCGCTTGAGCTCATTAGCCAAGTTGGGATAGGGAAAAATCATAATATTTAACATGAGAATTATGTACTCAGAGTTTCTTTACTTACACTCTCGAACTTGTCTTTGTTCTTCACATGCTGCGCTATAAAGCGCGACCCCTCGATGGTCTTCTCCATCTCCCTGGCATAGGGTCTCTCGAACGTGGGACTGAGGTCGGCGGCGGCTGCGGCTGCCGGGCAGCAGCCCGGACTGATATCGCCGTTGAGACCTGACGGACTGAACAGATCATCGTCGGCGCCAGGTAGTGGCAGTGAGGAGGGCAGCGGTGGATCCCCGAAGCAGTGGGCGGCGATGCCACTGGCGGCCGCCAGGTCGAAGCGATGCGAGGCGGGAAGAACTAAAAGAAGGTAAAGAAGAAATCGAGTTGAAAGTTAGCGATATGGAAGGAAAGCAATAATGACAGTAGGAAAATTAAATTACAACCTATTTCGCAGCTATTTCTCTTTAGTTTCCCATCAGCTTTTCATCTCTATCTCCATCTTTTATGCGCAAATGCAATTTGTAACTTTTCTCGACTTTGTGTTTTTTCTATTGGAGCAATTCTATTTGGCACAATGTCCCTAGGGGCAAAAGGGGGCGCAACAAAGGCCAATAAGAGAAAACTCTCTTGAATAGTTTGCACTGCTTTGTGTTTGTTTTGTTTTCGATTTCTTAGTCTCCAATACTATAGAAATACCATGGAAATTGTCTTTAAGCTACTCCAAGTGAGCAAATAAATCTGTACAAAGCATATTGTTTTACCTATAATACTATCTATGTTTGTCTGTTATAAATACCCTGAAAATGATCTAATTTCCGTGCGATGTCTTGGCAACCGGAGGCCTAAGTTTTGCGACAATCGAAACTGTTCTTGTAGTGTCCCTGCTGGTACTTTCCACGCCGATTCTTTACTACGTTTTAATGAGGAACCCAAGTGACAAAACGATGCAGAAGCAATTCAGACTGCGAATAATTCTTCGCTGAGTTGCAGCAACTTTTCACTTGCAACTTTCTCCACGTTGGGAGTGCAGTTTCCCCTTTAATTGTCATAAATTATGCACACAATGGGATGGGGGGAAATGGGCCAGGAATGGGTTCCATTCGTAGTACATATAATTTCAATGTACTTGGCATATTTAAAGCGAAATATAAACTCGTTCGACTTGTAAGTTGCTGCAAGTTGCTGCTGCACCAAGACCGCCAAGCCAAGCCAGGCCAAGCTGCTAAGCCCAGTTGAAAACAGGAATAAATCTAAAGGCGGTAACAAAGACGCCAACTTGTAGGACTCTGGCATGGGGGAGGGGGATGTATGGGGCTCTCGCAGTGCAACTAAAGGCAAATGCAAAAGTTTTATACAACAGAAAGTTTGCAACGGGCAAATACAGAAAGTTTCTATGTCTTCTAAAGACTTCTGTTACAGCAGGCGTATACTGAGTGGGCGTGGCATTATTGTTGAGGTATAATTAAAGAAAATAATGCATATTCAAATCTAGAGATATGCCTAAAATATGCTCTTTATATCTAGATAATCTTAAAGAGAGTAGAATCCCACCTGGTATGCCGTAGTCGCCACTGAAGCGTTTCGAGTCGTAGTTGACAAACTTATCGACATCCGGCGGCAGATGAAAGACATCTGTCAAGACCTCGGGCGGCTGATCATCCTCGGGATCCTCTTTCTTAGGGCGCTCAATGCAGAGCAGCTTGGGCAAGATTTGTATGAAGACGCGTTGCACCCAGGGTGCCATGCGATGCGTCACAGGCGATCTGCAAGTATAAAGTTGGGATTTCTTTAGTCTTTCTCTCCGTTCCGAAACTAGAGACTCTTGTGGAGCTTACCTAAAGTTGACATTGAGTACGGCAATGGTCACGACGACAGACAACGTGACCAGCATCATAGTGAAGAGCAGATACTTCCCCAGCAGCGGAACTGTCAGCGATGTCGGCGGAATAATCTCGGCCAGCAGCAGGAAGAACACAGTGAGCGACAGCAGGATGCTGATACAGAGTGAGATCTTCTCGCCCGAATCGCTGGGCAGATAGAAGACCAACACGGACAGAAACGAGATGCCCACACAGGGTATGATCAGGTTAACCGTGTAGAAGAGCGTCTTCCGGCGCAGTGTCAGATTGAACACTATGTCCAGGTAGGGCTCCTCACAGCAACTGTAGAACTTCTCGTTGCGTACCGCCGGCACCCTCATGATGTCCCATTCTACGGAGATGTAGTAATCCTGTAGATCGATGCCCACCTCGATGTTGTCGGAGTCGGCGGTTTGCTTCAGATGCCGCAAGTCAACCTGAAATGGAAATTGGAGGCATTAGACGAACGTTTATTTCAGTTTTGGAAAATGCTTAGGAAAAACTGAGTAGGAGAAAGCTAGGCTTATATAAAGAGGGATGCTTTTAATTAAGTCCTAGTCCAAACTTCAGGTATGTAGCTCGTAAAACAGCTGAGTATTTTGCGTTCATACAGACAAAGTAGTGCCAAAAGGGCCTGAAGCGATTATACTAAACTAAACGAACATATATTCACTTCTTTCTGTTATTATTTTCAAAGTTTATTTATGTGTTTATTATTAGATTATATCAATCTATTCTTATAATATCCAATTGATCATGCACACAGCAGTTACTCTTTGCCTGGGCTCATCAAGTTCATCGCGATCATAAATAAACAATTTGTCTAGAACATTGATTCAATATTTTATGAATTCTTCGTCTTTCCAAATTGATTTACGCGCTGAGTTTGCGACGAGGCAACACACCTGGCGATGGTATTGCCATTAACGTTGATTTGTTGGCTCGTTTTCTCGAATTGTAACAACCCAACAATTCTCAAGTGTCGCTTTGGTTTTGTCGAACAGCTGGCAAAATGAATTTACTAGGGGGAGAGGGCAGAGAAGGAATCTCAAGATGATGGGGCCAAAAGTAAAACGAATTCTCCCCGTTTTTTTTTTGACAACTTTTGACAATCGTCAATTGCGATTGACTCGTGCCTTGTGCCGGATCCGGCAACGGCAACGACAACGACACCTTCTCCGGTACCGGGGAACATGCCTTCTACCAGGGGTACACAAATTGTAATAGCAGCTGCTGCGATAAGTCTCACTCACGTGCTGCTCTAAACTCAAATGACATTTACGTTTCGGCATTTGTTTCGTTTTCACTTCTATTTTCCTTCTTTGTATTCTTCTCATTCGTATTTCTGTCGCTCCTTTATTGGTGTAGTTCATTATCCT
The DNA here is from genome assembly GCA_018904105.1 of Zaprionus tsacasi. Taxonomy (NCBI): domain Eukaryota; kingdom Metazoa; phylum Arthropoda; class Insecta; order Diptera; family Drosophilidae; genus Zaprionus; species Zaprionus tsacasi. The sequence continues at coordinate 4,296,293 of JAEIFR010000295.1, forward strand.
CCACAAATATATAGCCCTGCATATGTCTGTCTGTCTGTCCTCTAGCTATTCCCTTGATTAATAGACTCGATTTGGCCTATCTGACTGTGTGTTGTCATTGAAGTAAGTTTGGAATAGGAATAGAATGATATTAGGTCTGTGCAAATGAGATAGAGGCGTGACATATGCATAGTTGATGTATGCTTGATTAACCCCAAGTAAGAGAGACTTCACTATTATATCTTATAGAACTTCAGAATAAGACTTGATTAACCCCAAGTAAGAGAGACTTCACTATTATTATATCTTATAGAACTCCAGCATAAGAGAGTTCTGTGTTCCAGGGTATCCAACTGTCGATTTTGAGCTTGTTCCCAATTTGGGAATGTTACGAATTGTATGAAATCAATTTTAAATTACTTTCCATTCATTAACCAAGCCAACTGAGTCGCACGACCCAGAAGTAACATCATTAATACCTCGTAATAAATTTACGCTGATGCCGTAAAATGGCAGAGGCAGAGAGAATCGAAGATTTCTCAAAAAAAAGCGACGAAATCGAGCGGCAACAATTGAGAGACATATATACTATATATACCATACATGGTCAGAAGATGGCGGAAGGAAGATATGAGTTGAGATACAGAAGGAACGTGTGTGTGTGAGTTAAAGTTAAAGTCAATGAAGCATGCAGAGGCTTGCGATGCGTAAATTCGCCTTATTTGGCAAAAGGAAAAGAAAAAAAATGAAAATCTGATTCATTGTATAAAATCATACATATATGTATGTATATGTAGGTACACTTAAATGTTAAATATTTGCACGGGAATTAAGGTCTGGCAGATACTACCGAAATTCGTAAAGTATCTCAATACTTTAAATCGGTCAATAGGGGATATACATACCATATAACCATCGTATGTCCATGAACCAAACTTCATGAAGCAGGTCTGCTCGTCGAAGGGAAAGTACTCGACGTCAATTTCACAGAAGGATTTGTAGATGGCGGGCGGTTTCCAAACCACTTTACCCGTATGATGAAGAATCGCTTTTGTCATTATTGTCACTTCGTAGTTGCCATCGGCGCTGAAATTTTAAATAGATAATGAGGAATTATTAATAAATAAATATTTTAATCAATTTCATTGGCAATTCCCTCTCCCAAAAATATATTAGATTCATATTGTATAGAGAAAAAGATTGAAAGCCATACGTAGTTTCACACACGCAGAACCCACGAAATTACCATGTCCGGGGGCATATGAATTTAATACCATAAAAATTAAGTATCGTTTTAAACAGTTTTAAACACTTGTTTAGTACTAATTGTGATCTCCGCAATCGATTAAAAGCGAAAGCGAAAGATTTAAAATTTTGAAGAAAAAAATTTTTTGAAAATTTTTTTTATAGAGCCTCTAGTATGAAAAACTACGTCAAAAATTATCCGATTTCCTTGAGAGATGACATTTTATCCATTATTTGGTCGCTATATTGATTCTGCATCAAAAAATAATGAGTATAATGCTTTTCACATTTTGGGTCTTTCGCATGTCTTCCATACTATCCCTTTTCTCGATTTCAGTACCCCTATAGAGCCTCTAGTATGGAAAACTTCGTCAAAAATCATCCGATTTCCTTGAGAGATGACATTTTATCCATTATTTGGCCGCTATATTGATTCTGCATCAAAAAAATTGGAGTAGAACGCTTTTCAAATTTTGGGTCTTTCGCATGTCTTCCATACTATCCCTTTTCTCGATTTCAGTACCCCTATAGAGCCTCTAGTATGGAAAACTTCGTCAAAAATCATCCGATTTCCTTGAGAGATGACATTTTATCCATTATTTGGCCGCTATAATGATTCTGCATCAAAAAAATTGGAGTAGAACGCTTTTCAAATTTTGGGTCTTTCGCATGTCTTCCATACTATCCCTTTTCTCGATTTCAGTACCCCTATAGAGCCTCTAGTATGGAAAACTTCGTCAAAAATCATCCGATTTCCTTGAGAGATGACATTTTATCCATTATTTGGCCGCTATATTGATTCTGCATCAAAAAAATTGGAGTAGAACGCTTTTCAAATTTTGGGTCTTTCGCATGTCTTCCATACTATCCCTTTTCCCGATTTCAGTACCCCTATAGAGCCTCTAGTATGGAAAACTTCGTCAAAAATCATCCGATTTCCTTGAGAGATGACATTTTATCCATTATTTGGCCGCTATATTGATTCTGCATCAAAAAAATTGGAGTAGAACGCTTTTCAAATTTTGGGTCTTTCGCATGTCTTCCATACTATCCCCTTTCTTGATTTGAGTACCTATTTAGAGCCTCTAGTATGGAAAACTTCGTCAAAAATCATCCGATCTCCTTAAGAGATGACATTTTATCCATTATTTGGCCGCTATATTGATTCTGCTTCAAAAAATAATGAGTATAACGCTTTTCAAATTTTGGGTCTTTCGCATATCTTCCATACTATCCCTTTTCTCGGTTTGAGTACCTATTTAGAGCCTCTAGTATGGAAAACTTCGTCAAAAATCATCCGATTTCCTTGAGAGATGACATTTTATCCATTATTTGGCCGCTATATTGATTCTGCATCAAAAAATAATGAGTATAACGCTTTTCAAATTTTGGGTCTTTCGCATATTTCCATACTATCCCTTTTCTCGGTTTGAGTACCTATTTAGAGCCTCTAGTATGGAAAACTTCGTCAAAAATCATCCGATTTCCTTGAGAGATGACATTTTATCCATTATTTGGCCGCTATATTGATTCTGCATCAAAAAAATTGGAGTAGAACGCTTTTCAAATTTTGGGTCTTTCGCATGTCTTCCATACTATCCCTTTTCTCGATTTCAGTACCCCTATAGAGCCTCTAGTATGGAAAACTTCGTCAAAAATCATCCGATTTCCTTGAGAGATGACATTTTATCCATTATTTGGCCGCTATATTGATTCTGCATCAAAAAAATTGGAGTAGAACGCTTTTCAAATTTTGGGTCTTTCGCATGTCTTCCATACTATCCCTTTTCTCGATTTCAGTACCCCTATAGAGCCTCTAGTATGGAAAACTTCGTCAAAAATCATCCGATTTCCTTGAGAGATGACATTTTATCCATTATTTGGCCGCTATATTGATTCTGCATCAAAAAAATTGGAGTAGAACGCTTTTCAAATTTTGGGTCTTTCGCATGTCTTCCATACTATCCCTTTTCCCGATTTCAGTACCCCTATAGAGCCTCTAGTATGGAAAACTTCGTCAAAAATCATCCGATTTCCTTGAGAGATGACATTTTATCCATTATTTGGCCGCTATATTGATTCTGCATCAAAAAAATTGGAGTAGAACGCTTTTCAAATTTTGGGTCTTTCGCATGTCTTCCATACTATCCCTTTTCTCGATTTCAGTACCCCTATAGAGCCTCTAGTATGGAAAACTTCGTCAAAAATCATCCGATTTCCTTGAGAGATGACATTTTATCCATTATTTGGCCGCTATATTGATTCTGCATCAAAAAAATTGGAGTAGAACGCTTTTCAAATTTTGGGTCTTTCGCATGTCTTCCATACTATCCCTTTTCCCGATTTCAGTACCCCTATAGAGCCTCTAGTATGGAAAACTTCGTCAAAAATCATCCGATTTCCTTGAGAGATGACATTTTATCCATTATTTGGCCGCTATATTGATTCTGCATCAAAAAAATTGGAGTAGAACGCTTTTCAAATTTTGGGTCTTTCGCATGTCTTCCATACTATCCCCTTTCTTGATTTGAGTACCTATTTAGAGCCTCTAGTATGGAAAACTTCGTCAAAAATCATCCGATCTCCTTAAGAGATGACATTTTATCCATTATTTGGCCGCTATATTGATTCTGCTTCAAAAAATAATGAGTATAACGCTTTTCAAATTTTGGGTCTTTCGCATATCTTCCATACTATCCCTTTTCTCGGTTTGAGTACCTATTTAGAGCCTCTAGTATGGAAAACTTCGTCAAAAATCATCCGATTTCCTTGAGAGATGACATTTTATCCATTATTTGGCCGCTATATTGATTCTGCTTCAAAAAATAATGAGTATAACGCTTTTCAAATTTTGGGTCTTTCGCATATCTTCCATACTATCCCTTTTCTCGGTTTGAGTACCTATTTAGAGCCTCTAGTATGGAAAACTTCGTCAAAAATCATCCGATTTCCTTGAGAGATGACATTTTATCCATTATTTGGCCGCTATATTGATTCTGCATCAAAAAAATTGGAGTAGAACGCTTTTCAAATTTTGGGTCTTTCGCATGTCTTCCATACTATCCCTTTTCTCGATTTCAGTACCCCTATAGAGCCTCTAGTATGGAAAACTTCGTCAAAAATCATCCGATTTCCTTGAGAGATGACATTTTATCCATTATTTGGCCGCTATATTGATTCTGCATCAAAAAAATTGGAGTAGAACGCTTTTCAAATTTTGGGTCTTTCGCATGTCTTCCATACTATCCCTTTTCTCGATTTCAGTACCCCTATAGAGCCTCTAGTATGGAAAACTTCGTCAAAAATCATCCGATTTCCTTGAGAGATGACATTTTATCCATTATTTGGCCGCTATATTGATTCTGCATCAAAAAAATTGGAGTAGAACGCTTTTCAAATTTTGGGTCTTTCGCATGTCTTCCATACTATCCCTTTTCTCGATTTCAGTACCCCTATAGAGCCTCTAGTATGGAAAACTTCGTCAAAAATCATCCGATTTCCTTGAGAGATGACATTTTATCCATTATTTGGCCGCTATATTGATTCTGCATCAAAAAAATTGGAGTAGAACGCTTTTCAAATTTTGGGTCTTTCGCATGTCTTCCATACTATCCCTTTTCTCGATTTCAGTACCCCTATAGAGCCTCTAGTATGGAAAACTTCGTCAAAAATCATCCGATTTCCTTGAGAGATGACATTTTATCCATTATTTGGCCGCTATATTGATTCTGCATCAAAAAAATTGGAGTAGAACGCTTTTCAAATTTTGGGTCTTTCGCATGTCTTCCATACTATCCCTTTTCCCGATTTCAGTACCCCTATAGAGCCTCTAGTATGGAAAACTTCGTCAAAAATCATCCGATTTCCTTGAGAGATGACATTTTATCCATTATTTGGCCTCTATATTGATTCTGCATCAAAAAATAATGAGTATAACGCTTTTCAAATTTTGGGTCTTTCGCATATCTTCCATACTATCCCTTTTCTCGGTTTGAGTACCTATTTAGAGCCTCTAGTATGGAAAACTTCGTCAAAAATCATCCGATTTCCTTGAGAGATGACATTTTATCCATTATTTGGCCGCTATATTGATTCTGCTTCAAAAAATAATGAGTAGAACGCTTTTCAAATTTTGGGTCTTTCGCATATCTTCCATACTATCCCTTTTCTCGGTTTGAGTACCTATTTAGAGCCTCTAGTATGGAAAACTTCGTCAAAAATCATCCGATTTCCTTGAGAGATGACATTTTATCCATTATTTGGCCGCTATATTGATTCTGCATCAAAAAAATTGGAGTAGAACGCTTTTCAAATTTTGGGTCTTTCGCATGTCTTCCATACTATCCCTTTTCTCGATTTCAGTACCCCTATAGAGCCTCTAGTATGGAAAACTTCGTCAAAAATCATCCGATTTCCTTGAGAGATGACATTTTATCCATTATTTGGTCGCTATATTGATTCTGCATCAAAAAATAATGAGTATAATGCTTTTCACATTTTGGGTCTTTCGCATGTCTTCCATACTATCCCTTTTCTCGATTTCAGTACCCCTATAGAGCCTCTAGTATGGAAAACTTCGTCAAAAATCATCCGATTTCCTTGAGAGATGACATTTTATCCATTATTTGGCCGCTATATTGATTCTGCATCAAAAAAATTGGAGTAGAACGCTTTTCAAATTTTGGGTCTTTCGCATGTCTTCCATACTATCCCTTTTCTCGATTTCAGTACCCCTATAGAGCCTCTAGTATGGAAAACTTCGTCAAAAATCATCCGATTTCCTTGAGAGATGACATTTTATCCATTATTTGGCCGCTATATTGATTCTGCATCAAAAAAATTGGAGTAGAACGCTTTTCAAATTTTGGGTCTTTCGCATGTCTTCCATACTATCCCTTTTCTCGATTTCAGTACCCCTATAGAGCCTCTAGTATGGAAAACTTCGTCAAAAATCATCCGATTTCCTTGAGAGATGACATTTTATCCATTATTTGGCCGCTATATTGATTCTGCATCAAAAAAATTGGAGTAGAACGCTTTTCAAATTTTGGGTCTTTCGCATGTCTTCCATACTATCCCTTTTCTCGATTTCAGTACCCCTATAGAGCCTCTAGTATGGAAAACTTCGTCAAAAATCATCCGATTTCCTTGAGAGATGACATTTTATCCATTATTTGGCCGCTATATTGATTCTGCATCAAAAAAATTGGAGTAGAACGCTTTTCAAATTTTGGGTCTTTCGCATGTCTTCCATACTATCCCTTTTCTCGATTTCAGTACCCCTATAGAGCCTCTAGTATGGAAAACTTCGTCAAAAATCATCCGATTTCCTTGAGAGATGACATTTTATCCATTATTTGGCCGCTATATTGATTCTGCATCAAAAAAATTGGAGTAGAACGCTTTTCAAATTTTGGGTCTTTCGCATGTCTTCCATACTATCCCTTTTCCCGATTTCAGTACCCCTATAGAGCCTCTAGTATGGAAAACTTCGTCAAAAATCATCCGATTTCCTTGAGAGATGACATTTTATCCATTATTTGGCCGCTATATTGATTCTGCATCAAAAAAATTGGAGTAGAACGCTTTTCAAATTTTGGGTCTTTCGCATGTCTTCCATACTATCCCTTTTCCCGATTTCAGTACCCCTATAGAGCCTCTAGTATGGAAAACTTCGTCAAAAATCATCCGATTTCCTTGAGAGATGACATTTTATCCATTATTTGGCCGCTATATTGATTCTGCATCAAAAAAATTGGAGTAGAACGCTTTTCAAATTTTGGGTCTTTCGCATGTCTTCCATACTATCCCTTTTCCCGATTTCAGTACCCCTATAGAGCCTCTAGTATGGAAAACTTCGTCAAAAATCATCCGATTTCCTTGAGAGATGACATTTTATCCATTATTTGGCCGCTATATTGATTCTGCATCAAAAAAATTGGAGTAGAACGCTTTTCAAATTTTGGGTCTTTCGCATGTCTTCCATACTATCCCCTTTCTTGATTTGAGTACCTATTTAGAGCCTCTAGTATGGAAAACTTCGTCAAAAATCATCCGATCTCCTTAAGAGATGACATTTTATCCATTATTTGGCCGCTATATTGATTCTGCATCAAAAAATAATGAGTATAACGCTTTTCAAATTTTGGGTCTTTCGCATATCTTCCATACTATCCCTTTTCTCGGTTTGAGTACCTATTTAGAGCCTCTAGTATGGAAAACTTCGTCAAAAATCATCCGATTTCCTTGAGAGATGACATTTTATCCATTATTTGGCCGCTATATTGATTCTGCATCAAAAAATAATGAGTATAACGCTTTTCAAATTTTGGGTCTTTCGCATATTTCCATACTATCCCTTTTCTCGGTTTGAGTACCTATTTAGAGCCTCTAGTATGGAAAACTTCGTCAAAAATCATCCGATTTCCTTGAGAGATGACATTTTATCCATTATTTGGCCGCTATATTGATTCTGCATCAAAAAAATTGGAGTAGAACGCTTTTCAAATTTTGGGTCTTTCGCATGTCTTCCATACTATCCCTTTTCTCGATTTCAGTACCCCTATAGAGCCTCTAGTATGGAAAACTTCGTCAAAAATCATCCGATTTCCTTGAGAGATGACATTTTATCCATTATTTGGCCGCTATATTGATTCTGCATCAAAAAAATTGGAGTAGAACGCTTTTCAAATTTTGGGTCTTTCGCATGTCTTCCATACTATCCCTTTTCTCGATTTCAGTACCCCTATAGAGCCTCTAGTATGGAAAACTTCGTCAAAAATCATCCGATTTCCTTGAGAGATGACATTTTATCCATTATTTGGCCGCTATATTGATTCTGCATCAAAAAAATTGGAGTAGAACGCTTTTCAAATTTTGGGTCTTTCGCATGTCTTCCATACTATCCCTTTTCTCGGTTTGAGTACCTATTTAGAGCCTCTAGTATGGAAAACTTCGTCAAAAATCATCCGATTTCCTTGAGAGATGACATTTTATCCATTATTTGGCCGCTATATTGATTCTGCATCAAAAAATAATGAGTATAACGCTTTTCAAATTTTGGGTCTTTCGCATATCTTCCATACTATCCCTTTTCTCGGTTTGAGTACCTATTTAGAGCCTCTAGTATGGAAAACTTCGTCAAAAATCATCCGATTTCCTTGAGAGATGACATTTTATCCATTATTTGGCCGCTATATTGATTCTGCATCAAAAAATAATGAGTATAACGCTTTTCAAATTTTGGGTCTTTCGCATATTTCCATACTATCCCTTTTCTCGGTTTGAGTACCTATTTAGAGCCTCTAGTATGGAAAACTTCGTCAAAAATCATCCGATTTCCTTGAGAGATGACATTTTATCCATTATTTGGCCGCTATATTGATTCTGCATCAAAAAAATGGGAGTAGAACGCTTTTCAAATTTTGGGTCTTTCGCATGTCTTCCATACTATCCCTCTTCTCGATTTCAGTACCCCTATAGAGCCTCTAGTATGGAAAACTTCGTCAAAAATCATCCGATTTCCTTGAGAGATGACATTTTATCCATTATTTGGCCGCTATATTGATTCTGCATCAAAAAAATTGGAGTAGAACGCTTTTCAAATTTTGGGTCTTTCGCATGTCTTCCATACTATCCCTTTTCTCGATTTCAGTACCCCTATAGAGCCTCTAGTATGGAAAACTTCGTCAAAAATCATCCGATTTCCTTGAGAGATGACATTTTATCCATTATTTGGCCGCTATATTGATTCTGCATCAAAAAAATTGGAGTAGAACGCTTTTCAAATTTTGGGTCTTTCGCATGTCTTCCATACTATCCCTTTTCTCGATTTCAGTACCCCTATAGAGCCTCTAGTATGGAAAACTTCGTCAAAAATCATCCGATTTCCTTGAGAGATGACATTTTATCCATTATTTGGCCGCTATATTGATTCTGCATCAAAAAAATTGGAGTAGAACGCTTTTCAAATTTTGGGTCTTTCGCATGTCTTCCATACTATCCCTTTTCCCGATTTCAGTACCCCTATAGAGCCTCTAGTATGGAAAACTTCGTCAAAAATCATCCGATTTCCTTGAGAGATGACATTTTATCCATTATTTGGCCGCTATATTGATTCTGCATCAAAAAATAATGAGTATACGCTTTTCAAATTTTGGGTCTTTCGCATATCTTCCATACTATCCCTTTTCTCGGTTTGAGTACCTATTTAGAGCCTCTAGTATGGAAAACTTCGTCAAAAATCATCCGATTTCCTTGAGAGATGACATTTTATCCATTATTTGGCCGCTATATTGATTCTGCATCAAAAAATAATGAGTAGAACGCTTTTCAAATTTTGGGTCTTTCGCATGTCTTCCATACTATCCCTTTTCCCGATTTCAGTACCCCTATAGAGCCTCTAGTATGGAAAACTTCGTCAAAAATCATCCGATTTCCTTGAGAGATGACATTTTATCCATTATTTGGCCGCTATATTGATTCTGCATCAAAAAATAATGAGTATAACGCTTTTCAAATTTTGGGTCTTTCGCATATCTTCCATACTATCCCTTTTCTAGGTTTGAGTACCTATTTAGAGCCTCTAGTATGGAAAACTTCGTCAAAAATCATCCGATTTCCTTGAGAGATGACATTTTATCCATTATTTGGCCGCTATATTGATTCTGCATCAAAAAATAATGAGTATAACGCTTTTCAAATTTTGGGTCTTTCGCATATCTTCCATACTATCCCTTTTCTCGGTTTGAGTACCTATTTAGAGCCTCTAGTATGGAAAACTTCGTCAAAAATCATCCGATTTCCTTGAGAGATGACATTTTATCCATTATTTGGCCGCTATATTGATTCTGCATCAAAAAAATTGGAGTAGAACGCTTTTCAAATTTTGGGTCTTTCGCATGTCTTCCATACTATCCCTTTTCTCGATTTCAGTACCTATTTAGAGCCTCTACTATGGAAAACTTCGTCAAAAATCATCCGATTTCCTTGAAAGATGACATTTTATCCATTATTTGGCCGCTATATTGATTCTGCATCAAAAAAATTGGGGTAGGAACGCTTTTCAAATTTTGGGTTTTTCGCATGTCTTCCATACTATCCCCTTTCTTGATTTGAGTACCTATTTAGAGCCTCTAGTATGGAAAACTTCGTCAAAAATCATCCGATCTCCTTAAGAGATGACATTTTATCCATTATTTGGCCGCTATATTGATTCTGCATCAAAAAAATTGGAGTAGAACGCTTTTCAAATTTTGGGTCTTTCGCATGTCTTCCATACTATCCTTTTTCTCGATTTCAGTACCCCTATAGAGCCTCTAGTATGGAAAACTTCGTCAAAAATCATCCGATTTCCTTGAGAGATGACATTTTATCCATTATTTGGCCGCTATATTGATTCTGCATCAAAAAAATTGGAGTAGAACGCTTTTCAAATTTTGGGTCTTTCGCATGTCTTCCATACTATCCCTTTTCTCGATTTCAGTACCCCTATAGAGCCTCTAGTATGGAAAACTTCGTCAAAAATCATCCGATTTCCTTGAGAGATGACATTTTATCCATTATTTGGCCGCTATATTGATTCTGCATCAAAAAAATTGGAGTAGAACGCTTTTCAAATTTTGGGTCTTTCGCATGTCTTCCATACTATCCCTTTTCCCGATTTCAGTACCCCTATAGAGCCTCTAGTATGGAAAACTTCGTCAAAAATCATCCGATTTCCTTGAGAGATGACATTTTATCCATTATTTGGCCGCTATATTGATTCTGCATCAAAAAATAATGAGTATACGCTTTTCAAATTTTGGGTCTTTCGCATATCTTCCATACTATCCCTTTTCTCGGTTTGAGTACCTATTTAGAGCCTCTAGTATGGAAAACTTCGTCAAAAATCATCCGATTTCCTTGAGAGATGACATTTTATCCATTATTTGGCCGCTATATTGATTCTGCATCAAAAAAATTGGAGTAGAACGCTTTTCAAATTTTGGGTCTTTCGCATGTCTTCCATACTATCCCTTTTCTCGGTTTGAGTACCTATTTAGAGCCTCTACTATGGAAAACTTCGTCAAAAATCATCCGATTTCCTTGAAAGATGACATTTTATCCATTATTTGGCCGCTATATTGATTCTGCATCAAAAAAATTGGGGTAGGAACGCTTTTCAAATTTTGGGTCTTTCGCATGTCTTCCATACTATCCCCTTTCTTGATTTGAGTACCTATTTAGAGCCTCTAGTATGGAAAACTTCGTCAAAAATCATCCGATCTCCTTAAGAGATGACATTTTATCCATTATTTGGCCGCTATATTGATTCTGCATCAAAAAAATTGGAGTAGAACGCTTTTCAAATTTTGGGTCTTTCGCATGTCTTCCATACTATCCTTTTTCTCGATTTCAGTACCCCTATAGAGCCTCTAGTATGGAAAACTTCGTCAAAAATCATCCGATTTCCTTGAGAGATGACATTTTATCCATTATTTGGCCGCTATATTGATTCTGCATCAAAAAAATTGGAGTAGAACGCTTTTCAAATTTTGGGTCTTTCGCATGTCTTCCATACTATCCCCTTTCTTGATTTCAGTACCTATTTAGAGCCTCTAGTGTGGAAAACTTCGTCAAAAATCATCCGATCTCCTTAAGAGATGACATTTTATCCATTATTTGGCCGCTATATTGATTCTGCATCAAAAAATAATGAGTATAACGCTTTTCAAATTTTGGGTCTTTCGCATGTCTTCCATACTATCCCTTTTCTCGATTTCAGTTCCCCTATGGAGCCTCTAGTATGGAAAACTTCGTCAAAAATCATCCGATTTCCTTGAGAGATGACATTTTATCCATAATTTGGCCGCTATATTGATTCTGCATCAAAAAAATTGGAGTAGAACGCTTTTCAAATTTTCGGTCTTTCGCATGTCTTCCACACTATCCCTTTTCTCGATTTCAGTACCCCTATAGAGCCTCTAGTATGGAAAACTTCGTCAAAAATCATCCGATTTCCTTGAGAGATGACATTTTATCCATAATTTGGCCGCTATATTGATTCTGCATCAAAAAAATTGGAGTAGAACGCTTTTCAAATTTTCGGTCTTTCGCATGTCTTCCACACTATCCCTTTTCTCGATTTCAGTACCCCTATAGAGCCTCTAGTATGGAAAACATCGTCAAAAATCATCCGATTTCCTTGAGAGATGACATTTTATCCATTATTTGGCCGCTATATCGATTCTGCATCAAAAAAATTGGAGTAGAACGCTTTTCAAATTTTGGGTCTTTCGCATGTCTTCCATACTATCCCTTTTCCCGATTTCAGTACCCCTATAGAGCCTCTAGTATGGAAAACTTCGTCAAAAATCATCCGATTTCCTTGAGAGATGACATTTTATCCATTATTTGGCCGCTATATTGATTCTGCATAAAGAAAATTGGAGTAGGAACGCTTTTCAAATTTTGGGTCTTTCGCATGTCTTCCATACTATCCCTTTTCTCGATTTCAGTACCCCTATAGAGCCTCTAGTATGGAAAACATCGTCAAAAATCATCCGATTTCCTTGAGAGATGACATTTTATCCATTATTTGGCCGCTATATTGATTCTGCATAAAGAAAATTGGAGTAGGAACGCTTTTCAAATTTTGGGTCTTTCGCATGTCTTCCATACTATCCCTTTTCCCGATTTCAGTACCCCTATAGAGACTCTAGTATGGAAAACTTCGTCAAATATCATCCGATTTCCTTGAGAGATGACATTTTATCCATTATTTGGCCGCTATATTGATTCTGCATCAAAAAAATTGGAGTAGAACGCTTTTCAAATTTTGGGTCTTTCGCATGTCTTCCATACTATCCCTTTTCCCGATTTCAGTACCCCTATTGAGCCTCTAGTATGGAAAACTTCGTCAAAAATCATCCGATTTCCTTGAGAGATGACATTTTATCCATTATTTGGCCGCTATATTGATTCTGCATCAAAAAAAATTGAGTATAACGCTTTTCAAATTTTGGTCTTTCGCATATCTTCCATACTATCCCTTTTCTCGGTTTGAGTACCTATTTAGAACCTCTACTATGGAAAACTTCGTCAAAAATCATCCGATTTCCTTGAAAGATGACATTTTATCCATTATTTGGCCGCTATATTGATTCTGCATCAAAAAATAATGAGTATAACGCTTTTCAAATTTTGGGTCTTTCGCATGTCTTCCATACTATCCCTTTTCCCGATTTCAGTACCCCTATTGAGCCTCTAGTATGGAAAACTTCGTCAAAAATCATCCGATTTCCTTGAGAGATGACATTTTATCCATTATTTGGCCGCTATATTGATTCTGCATCAAAAAAAATTGAGTATAACGCTTTTCAAATTTTGGTCTTTCGCATATCTTCCATACTATCCCTTTTCTCGGTTTGAGTACCTATTTAGAACCTCTACTATGGAAAACTTCGTCAAAAATCATCCGATTTCCTTGAAAGATGACATTTTATCCATTATTTGGCCGCTATATTGATTCTGCATCAAAAAATAATGAGTATGCAATATCTGCTTCTTACCAATATTGCATAGAAATCGAAAATTTTTAAAAACTCATTATTGCAATTATTAAGATGCAGAACTAATATTCCGCTAGAAAATCAGATGATTTTTAAGAAAGTTATGGTCTGTGAAGAGTGAGGCTAGAGGCCTGTCGAGGGTGTTATATGTCTAATTTTTGGACGACTTTGAGAGATGATTTTTGCCAAAAATTAAGTATCGTTTTAAACAGTTTTAAACACTTGTTTAGTACTAATTTTGATCTCCGCAATCGATTAAAAGCGAAAGCGAAAGATTTAAAATTTTGAAAAAAAAATTTTTTTTTGAAAATTTTACAGGGGGGACTCTGACCAATATTGCATAGACATCAACAATTTTTGTTGATGATTTTTCAACAAAATGTTTTATATTTTGAATTTTGGTCGAAGGGTATCTTACTGTCGGGCGCGCTCGACTGTAGCCTTATCGACTTGTTTTTTTTTTCCCACGTTCACACATGCTACGACCCTGCTCATAAGCATATTTCTATTCCCCAAATGAGTTCGGTGTGTTGTTTTTTAATTAAATGTGCTTGATAAAGGGCAGGGCTGGGCAGGGCAGGGCAGGACTGGGCTGGGCAGGGTCGGTACGCCCGCAGTCACAGCCACAGCCACAGCCACTCTAATTCTATTATTGTGTATTACTGAGTTCCCTGTGCGAGATTCTCTCTCTCTCTCTCGCTCTCTCTTTGTAACTACGTTAGATTGTAGATTCACACTGACGACAACTGCGCAAAAATCAAAAGAAACGAAATAAAATTTCATTATCTTTTATTAGATTTATAAAAAGAAGAAATGTCGCTGACAGTTCTGGTTCCAGTTCCAGTGCCAGTACCAGTGCCAGTACCAGTTCCTGCAGCGGGCAGAGAGTTGTGCAAAAAGTTTTCTCTTCGCTTTGGTTCGTTTCGCTCTCCTTCGCGCTTTGTTTCTGCTGCAGAGACAAAGATGGCGCTCGGATTAACGTACTGATAGTCGCAGCTGGCGCCGGCGGCGGCCGGAGACTGACACTCATACGCCGCATTGTCCACTGTGTGTGTGTGTGCGCCCCATCGAGTGCGCGCGTGTGTGTGTGTGTATAGCGAATCACCGTGGAGATAATGGCTGCAATTGCGGTGACCCCCAGGCGTGGTTTCGCTTTTTTTTAGGTTTGGTTATAAACTTTTGTTCTCTTTGTCGTGTTTTTTTTTTTTATTTGCCGCGCGCTCACTATGTCCCACACTCTGTCTTCATCTGCTTCCATCTCTCTCTCTCTATATATGTCTCTCCCTCTCAGTCCCTCTGCCTGTGCTCTTTTGCAGTACCGTTGGCTATTATTTTAAATGGTTTTTAGCCATTAAGGGCTTGGCCGCTTGCTTGTTGTTGTTTTTGTAATAACATTTTAAAATGCTTTGCCTTTGGATTCAGACTCGGTTTTGGATGCGGATTTAGTGCGCGATGGCTTTAGCGCCCCCTTCCTTCCCACCTCTTGCCATGTCCAGCGCCCAAGGACATCTTTGCTAATGGACAACGCAGCCATTGGCTGGCGAGGGGGAGTGCGAAAAGCAGGGGGAGGGGGAAGTGGCCACAGGCCATGACAGTGCACCGCCAAACAACATTAGCAGTAATTTTTCTATTTTCAAATGAATTTGTAATTATAAGCTAAAACGTATTTTAAATTAGTTCTGCAATTCCAGCAGATCCAGCTTAAGCTTTAGAGTTCTCTTTCTGGGTTAAAGACATAACCATCTGTTGCTCTTTAAGTTCATATCTATATACCTAAAAACTACAAGCTTGGAGATTTCGTAGAACTCTGCTCTGTTTACCCTTTGAAAAGCTGCAACTAATGTTGGCCATAATGGCGGCCTCTAAGTGCGGCACAGGCTGAGCCACAGTATCAAAGAGCCCACACATTTCATGCTCAAGCTGAAAGCTGTTAAGCTCAGGTATGCTCGACTAGCCTATACTCTACTTTTCTGGCATGAAATCCAAATCATTTAAAGTGAGTACAGGGTATGCATAGGCCCAGCAGACGAGGCTACTTCGCCCTCGCGCCATCGACATTGCTTTAGTGAGATATTAATTTCTTGGATCAACATGAAAATTAATTGCTGGAATTAAGCGGCTTTCACAAATATAAATACAGCCAGCTACAGCGAGGGAGACGTGAAAGATGAGAAGAGAGAGGGACAGAGAGAGAGAGAGAGAGTTGGCTTAGCTAGTAGGATACCTACTCTAGGCATTGCCTATTTAATGAGGCACTTTAAATAGTAGAAAAGCAAACGCAAGGCTAATTATGACTGGTCGGCAGCCATTGCAAATAAGAATATCTGTCACTTGGGCAGATATATGGCCATAGTTATGGTCTCAGACATTCAGCAGGCCATAGATAAAGCGCGAATACCCAAAAATTGCAACTGAAAAGCAATGCGACTTGGCACAAATTTACAAATTCGCCATTTTGTAGAGCACGAACAATTGGCTCCCCTATATCACACACACACAGACACACTTTATTTTCTGGGTCAAAATGAACGAATGTGGCAAGTATTTATGTACGCGTATTGCAGGTATACGCATACATATACTCTGCAAGCGGGTAGCTGCGACTAGGCAGTGCGGATCTAGTTTATTTTTCTATACTCATATATGTTTCACTTCTCCTATTAATAAATATTTATTTTTGACAACTAAAATTTGCCACTACAGGGTATCTTGCTGTGCAGTCTACTGTCAGCTGTTGCTGCTTGTATTTGTTAGTTATTTCACGTTTAGCAGACAATTAATCATTTTCCATTGCATACAAATGGGCGCAATTTCGACTCTAAGCGTTTTTGCGTGCGTGTGTGTGTGTGTGTTTGCGTGTGTGTGTGTGTGTCGTTGAATAAATTGTTGCCAATTCCAGCGTTTTGCCAATCCAATCGCATTTCCTGCGCAACATTTGCGAACAAACTAGATATATGCCATGAAATGTTTCGCAAAAGGCGATCAAGCTCAGCAATATTTCAGTTTAAATTTTCTCTAGCATATTAAAGTTATTTTCGACTTTATAATGGAAAGTATTTTCAAAATAAAAATTGTATTTGCAGCGCAGATAAATACGTTTCGATGTCACAAGAACTTTTTCAATTAAAATAATGAAATGCAAGTGTTTTTTTGATTTATTTTAGATACTCTTTATTTTTTAATTCACCTTGGTTAAACTAGTCAGCCTGTTTGGGCCATCATCAAAGCAGGAAATTGGCAAAGAAGAAGAGAAGGAGGAGTGGCCTCTCCAGGCCGGAGTCAAAATGGACTTTACTGTGGCAATTTATTTCGAGCAAACACAATTAAGTACAAGTGTGCGAGGCAGACAAAAGGCACTTTAAGTCCAATTCGACGCGTCTCGTCGCGGCCAACTGAAACGGGTTGGGGGCGGGGAGAGTTGATTGGGAAGGAGGGCGGCTGGGTGGGGTGGGGTAGGTACCAAGGACCATTCTGAGCATTGCTTCATTATGGACCGTACAAATTATTTGCAGTTTAAAAAGCGGCAACGCCTCGCAGCCGACCAAGCGACAATGGCGGCCAACACAACAATGTGCGTGTGCCTCTGTGTGTGTGTGTGTGTGAGTAAGTGAATGAGTGTACGAGTGTATCTGTGTAAGTACCAGGGAGTCGCTATAGCTACGCACCACGACGACAATGCTTTTGTCGTTGTTGGCAAATGAAATTTAAGCTTTTTCCAAGCAATAAATTAAGAGTTTTTATGGCTCTGCCAAAGCACACACAGATACACACACACACACACACAGATAGAGAGAGAGATACCCCCGTAACCGTACGAATAGTTGGAGAAACCAAGGCAACCGAAGAGGCAAACCGAAAAAGAAAACCCAATACGGCACATAAAACGCGTAAGCCGATCTCCTTACAGCCCTCTCATCTCTCGTAGGCATTAAAGTCAAGTGGGGCCGGGGAAGGCACAGTGTCGCACAGGCCGCACAGTGGGCGCAACATAGTATAAAGTGGCGACAAAAAAATATATACAACCATAATATGATTTTATTGCCAAGCAGTAGACAGAAAACAAGATATTTTCTAGAAATAAATAAACACGCACATATAAAGAAAACGAATTAATGTCTTCAATAATAATGTGAGTACGAGAATATTTTCGAGAACTGTAGACATACTCTAAACATTTTCAGCATCTTAAATTCTTTTTTCCCACTTTTTTATACCCTTGCAGAGGGTATATTAATTTTAGCCAGAAGTTTGCAACGCACCTTAGGAGACATCTCCGACCCTATAAAGTATATATATTCTGAATCAGCATAAACAGAGGAGTCCAAAAATGGATGTCCGTCTGTCCGTCCGTCCGTCCGTCCGTCCGTCCGTCCGTCCGTCCGTCCGTCCGTCCGTCCGTCCGTCCGTCTGTTGCAACGCAAACTAGTCTCTCAGTTTTTGAGCTATCTTCATGAAACTTGGCATATAAGCTTCTTATTGCTGCGCGCTGTAAATAAGTCGGAACGAGCCAGATCGGACCGATATATCGTATAGCTGTCATAGAAACTATCGGCCGATTTGTGTTGTTTTTCAAGATATTGCAACAAGATTTGGGAAATCTTATTCTTATTACGTTCCTAATATGCTGTCAAAATTGTATCAAAATCGGACCACTATAACATATAGCTGCCATAGGAACAATCGGCTGAAATTAGGGTTTTTGTATGCAAACCTGTTTTGTTCTTGGAAATACAGCACATTATCAACACTTTTTAATGTTATACAGTAACCCGTCCTTAGTTTTTCCATTTAAATATCTCAGACGTTTATATTCTATAGCTGTTATAGGAACAATCAGTCAGTCCGTCTGTCTGTTGCAACGCAAATTAGTCCCCCAGTTATTTAGCTATCTTCATAAAAGTTGGCTCACAAGCTTCTTAATTCTGCCTTCATTAAATAATTCGGAACGGGCCAGATCGGACTGATATCTGTTCGATATATATCGAACAGCTGTCATGGAGCCTATCGGTCGATTTTCGTTATATATTCAAGATATAGCTATCAGGCTTACCACATCCAAATCTAATTATTAAGGACATCCTTAATAATAAAGTTTCATCAAAATCGAAGTTTTATAACTTGTAACAATCAACGATCGGCCTAATGAAGGTACCTGTTGCAATTTTATAAAAATCTGAGTAATATTACATATAGCTGTGCACAACTGCAAGGGTATAAAACCTTCGGCAAGCCGAAGGTAGCCTTGCTTTCTTGTTTTTACGTCTTTTTCTCTCGGAATACGATACAAGGCATATTATAATAATTACAGTGAGCATAAAAGAACATCCAATTTGAGTAGACAGGCGAGTTGGCAGAGGCGTAGCCGGTCCGCCTCCTACTCCCCCCCTGCCTATGGTCGACTAATAATGCTAAGCCCTCTCGGGCAGTTCTTGTATTACAGTGAAATAAAACTACGTTAATCATCGTCTGATAAATTGCCAGCGTAACTGTTCGCTTTGATTTATGCACCCTCCCCCTCCCCCTCCCGATCTCATGTCGCGCCCATTTGGGCAATTATGTAAATGGTTGGAAGGCGCCAGCCCAGACCCCTCCAGGCTATGGGCAACATTAGGGGGCAACTTACTTGTTATACAGCACAATATCGGGCAGCCATATGTGCTCCGAGGGAACGTGTAGCGTATCCACGCCGCCATAATCATCGGGATTCCACTTCAGCTTGTAGTCGTTCCACTCCTGCAATAATAACAAGTTCGATTCGTAAGTTTAATAATCCAAAATATATATATATACCCTATAAAGCAAGGGAAACTCATGAATTTGCCATTTAAATTATGCGCTCATCGCGCTGAGAGGTTTATGCATTCTGCTTATAAGTAGATAAGTGAATCTACTAAATACTCCATATATGTACACATCCTGCATACGACTATACATGCTATAGCGATGCAGCTACTCCCCATACTGCTGTACTAAATGTTTCAATTGTGCGCTATTAATTATGCATTAATTTATCGGTTGCGGAGCTGTTGGCATTAAATTAAATTTTCATAATAGAATTTGCTATAGGATGTGACTATACGATGATTAATATACCATATTTGTGGCCGCAAATGTGGCCCGAGCTCTATTTGATTTCCTACACTAGCTTAGGGTATTGCATAGTCAGGCATATGCGAAATGTAACTCGCCTGCAATTATGCAAATTGCTGCACTATTTATGTTGAGTTCATTGTGAATGCCGTGTGGGTGTCGTTTCGTTTGCTTTACATTGCAATTCACAATGGGATTACCAAAGACCGAGCGGGAAGGTTGGTGAAATTCACTATAATTAATACGGAATTACTTTATCAGCTGAAAATGATATTTAACGTGAATAAAAACCGCAAAATATTATTTTTAATTCCACGCAACAATACTTATATTTATCGTCCTTGAATGGAATGAAGTACTTACTACATATAACTTGTGTTTGACCAATTAAATTATTTGCACATATTTATAGATCGACAACAATTTTAAATTGTTATGGCTAAAGGAATTTCCGGAATTATTGATTGTTAATGTAACATTTTGCGGACTATTAAATATATCAAACTCGCAACGGAAATACTTTTATTTATAGAATATATTTTGGAAAAGGAAGGGTATACTGTACGTCTATTAACCCTACTATCAGTTCTCAATGGGCACGTGAGGAAGCGCAAACTAATACAGATGCGTTGCATAATTTATTTCTGTAATTTTGGGTTTTGGTTTTGTTCTGTCAATTGGCCGGGTAACCAAAAACTTGGCATAAGCTTCCCGGGCCTATTGACTGCAATTTGTGCAAAGGATTTGTGTGCATATTTGATGTATAAACTTTTAAGCTCCTGCTACTTTTCATTCTCCATCTCTACGATCCAAAAGGTAAACTCGTAATCAGTGCGATGGAATCGTTGTTAGTTCTGCAGTAACCATATACGGGCTGGGGCTTGGCACTTGGTCAAGCAACGAACCATATAAATTGGGTTACTGCGACTACGTATACGCGATATTTTTTGCATTTTTAATGCTCAACGTTGCATGCAAATGGCAAATTCATGTTCTCCAGATTGACTAAAGGTAAATCCAAGGGGGGAAGTGTCGCACTCACCTGCTCTACCCACACATTGGTGGTCATAATTTGATTCTTCAGATTCTGCAATGAAAAAGAAATTGAGAAATAGCGTTAGTATCGAAATCAAACAAAAAATTCAATTCACATCGAGGCGCAGCGAATGCACTTTGCCAAGTTTACCCAAGTACTCGAGCGAGATAACAACTGAGCTTGGTCGACTGTGCGTTGCTCTTCACGTTGAGGTAACTTACAATCAAATGGATTTCTTAGTTTATGCTAGACCAGACTTGGGGTGGGCGGGTGTTAATGGGGGAGGTAGGGTCTTTGCATTTGCGAC